>OY292402.1:25357813-26592649 GCA_958496205.1 Idaea biselata
TTAGAGGTGTCTGACTATAGAACAACTTTATTTTCTCAATCAATTTTAAGAAAAAAGAATAAATTGTTTAAATCGATAAAACATCAAGTTTTCACTCATTGCGTAAATAAAGTCGCTTTATCCAGTAAAGATGATAAACGTCTAATATCATCAGATAAGATATCTACAAAAGCACTGGGTCATGTTGCTTTCCTAGGAGTATAAAAATATTTTGTTACTTATTACTTAATTTTACATAATTATAACTCCAGTAATAATCTGTAGGTAAGTAGCATACAATCTGAACCCTTTTCAAACTAATATCGTAGCGCTCACAGTACTTTTAAATCGTAAATTAAGAATACTATTTTGTTACAATAAAAATACATGATAGACCTATACACCATATATTTTTGTTGCTTATTACTTATGTACCTATGGTAAACTAAACGGGATGTTATAGCTATAAGTTATAGTTTAAGTTTATCAATAAATATGTTATTATGTCATAATAATGATGCGTTTTATTTATCTCTTTAGAAATGAAATAATTACTTAGGTACCTACCAACTAATATTATAAACAAAGCAGTTTGATGATACCGACTAACATGTCGCAACACGTTTCTATTTGTTTGCTTTAAAAGAATGAAACTTGAGAACAAACACCTGCGCTGTTTCTTAGTAAAAATATCAATTACTATTGCATCAATGCATGATTTTGTCGAGTAAACAAAAACCTCATTAAATGTTGATGGATTATTACATCATTCTTTACTTGTACGTTACAGAGACAATACCTTTCGAGCTAACTAAATAAATAAATATTGCACGTTGGTAAGTTATTTTTTTACTTTTTTTTTCTATTTTCATTTGAATACTACTTACTTATGCTAAGCTTATGTGTTATTTTGATTGTTTCAGATAATGTCGAACATGGACCTAAAAAATGATGTGGAACAAGCTGATAGACTCTTCGGAATCAACACTCAAGATCTTTACTTTCAATGCGCACAAAATTTTCCTGATAATGATTATGAGGACAACTTGCCTGTAAGCAATTTAAAGAAAACTCCGAAGCCCCTAAAACAGAAATTAAAGAAGACGACTAAGAATTCCAGTAGCATCCAACGAAGATCTTCATTTGTATTGAACCGCGAGCCTTGCAAAGGGAGGCGGTTAATTCAGATCAGTATAACTGACATTAGTGGTGAAAACAGTGAAAATGACAGTGAAGTAATTGTATCGGCTCAATATGTGGTGAAAGATTGTATAGACAATATATTAGACCAAACGGAGAGAGTGATAAAAAGTATATCAGAAACAATAATCGATAATTAATTTGTATATTTTAGTTAATAAGTATTGTTTAAATGAATAAAGATAATCCGTTATAAGTTTAGTTTTTAGTCAATTATATTTTTAATGTATTAGTCATAGATTATCTTGAAATAAATCCTTGCTTATCTGATTTGTTCAAATAATGTATTTTATTTATGAATTAGGTACCTTATTTGTTTAGACGAAATGATAATACAAAAGTAATAAATTGATAAAAATATATTTCAGTAAAAATATCAAGTACAAGAAACAGAGTTAAAATATTTACATAAATTAAATTCATTCTTGCTTCCTTCACACCATTTCTTGATACAAATAACATTTTTAAGAGCACAAATTTTATTATGATCAATACAATTCAAACTTACATTAGAAACCTCATAATCGTTATATAATTTTAAAAAATTAGGACAGCCTTGGTTTTCTCCTATATCTATTACTTCGCAGTTCTCACATAAATCTTTAATCCACTTGATTTTCTCAGTGCCTTTAGTTAAAACATTTTGAAAATTCAAATATGGTTTAACAATACGCTTAAATTCACTGTAGTCAATAAAACCTTCACTCCAATAAATTCCTCGATTAGCTTCTATCCATCGCACGTGTTTTTTTTCTTCCACCGTTAAGTGTTTAAAATGGAAAGGGGGTTTCACAAGAAAAGTTTGCGTATATTCGTTCCGTATAACCGCAAATTCTTTTATGATAAATTTATTTTCTTTATCCTTAAATCCTTGTACGTCTACAATTACAAAATCACTGGGATTCATATTTATGATATTTTTTTCACTATGTTACTCAACGGTCTATACTCAATGATGGAATCGTTTAAAATGAGACAATATGCAGCGGTGTGATCAGGTATCTCTGAATTGCTTTCAAGTTCTATACGTACACTGACTACTGGACCGGACTTTAGATTTTCACATTGTCTAGAGCAATCGATTACAAACAGTGGTGTTTTTTCATTAAATTCATTTGGACTGAGCAGTGGTTCACTTCTACGTCCGTAATAAGATTCTTGGAATTTGACATATTGTTCATATAATAACGCAAATTTCTGATCTTTAAAACTTATATTCAAATTTTCATATGGATAATATACAGAATTAAGATACACTTTGACATCTCTCAAATTACAATGATCGAATCGTGATATATCTTTATCCGGCAAGTTCTTTCTATTCGTTTGTAACCCTAATACTACATATCTTGGTTTTTCAATCTGCGATGATGTTTTAATTGACCAAGTATGCTTAGTTGTTTTTGGTACTAACGGATACTCATATAAATCCCAATTCCTAAAAGCTAAATGGAGAGGACGATCCTTTTCTAATAGTTTTAATAAATGTACTTTTTCTTTGTCAGACACTTTGATGTGCGGGACGCGCCAAACTAATTTGTGAATTGTTATATCTTCGAGAGATTCACCAGTTGGAATTTTTAAAGAGTTTAAATCTGTATTGCTGCGTAATAATATTAGTTCATGTTTGCAGTTCAAAATAATTTTTTTATAATCTTCAGCAAAGCCTAAAACGTTTCTCAGGGGTATTGAACAAGAAAAGTGTCCTCCGTGGGTTTTCTTTGTTCCATTTACATCCCAACCCCAAGCTTTAGCCATTTTAGCCTCACTTTCATTAAAAGATAGCAAATTTTTTATTGTTGTTGTCATTCCAGCATTTTTTATTCTATCAATTTCTACTCCATTAAGTTCATAACGAACATCTTGGAACAGAAAAAGAACTGGATTATTCGTGAACTCTATAGCATCAACTTTTTCTTTTGCAGCACCTTTCACAATGTTTACCGTTCCTTCTATATAGAGGGTACTTGCTGATGGTAATATGTATAAATCTTGTTGGTTGATAGGGATTCGAATTTCATCATTCCTGTTGAAACTTGTTATGTAAGGCTTATACGAATGATATTCTATACCATCTATGGTATTATCGTATGCCGGTGAACTCGTGATATCTAAGATGTTCATTTTAGTAGTCCGATAAATTTTAAGAATTGTTTATTTTCTTTGGTAATTTTAATTTTTTTCTTAGTTGTTCCTTTCCGGATTGATCGATGAGTACTGATAGGTTTTATAACATTATTACCGTATTTATTGAAGTCTATCATTTTTTCCTGATATGCATGTACAATTGAACTTCTTCACCTCGTAGATTTATCAAATTATTATTTATGTCTAACAATCTGATATTTATAGAACTTATGTTATTTTGATTGATTGGAAAATAAATTATATTTTTTGGCACTTCTATTATTCGATACCCTGGTGGAACGTTTGGGGCAAATTCATAAATGATGTGACTTGATTTTCCATTAATATATGATCCGCTCACTATATCACATTCGATTCTTACCACTGTTGTCGATAAAATGTTAACTGGAAGTTGCGACTCGTGTATTATATTGGCTTTAAGAGTTTGTTTGTCAAACCCTAATAATTTTCCGAGAGAATCATTTTTGTCGAATTGTATGTTTTTAGAACAAAAAAGGAAAGTTTTTAACGTGTTGTTGTTACAAAACAAATTTATGTTTGTTCCATTTTTTACGTTTGATTTTAAATAGTCAGATATATCTTGGAGTTCGTAAGCACCTTCTGGTATTTCTAAGACTTCATTGTTGTCGTAATAAAATTTATTATTTCGTTTATCAATGTTAGGGATCGAATTGAATGTAGACAAATACAACAGGGCACACTCGTATTCACCTTCAAATTGCAATGGTGGATAAAAAGTGGACGATAAAATCGAGGTATTACCAGTTATAGACAACGTGAAAGACATTTTACAAATGAAGGTAATTAAAACAACTTTATAAATTTATAGTCAATATTATAATTTATTAAAAAATAACCTAAATTAATCATCTAAGTTAATGAACCACACACTTAATATATTAATAATAATAATTAATTCATTTATTGAATCCACTAACGATCATACAATTTTTTAGTAAGTTCTTGTTTGCTCGATTTATAATCGCATAGTTTTCACCTAGCTCTTCCTTCCAAAACGTTTCTAGAAACTTTAAACATAAGTGTCCACAATTGGATGTGTTAAAGTCTTGATATCTAGAATAATTATATTTGATGCGATATCTTAAATACTCAGCCAACTCTAACGGAGGCTTTAAATCGCCAAAGCTATCAAAATATTCACAATTTTTGAATAGTTTTACATAGGCTACCCAATGAGTTCCATCATTTTCTGAACTATCTAAATTGACAATCCCACACTCAATATCCTTGGATTTTGATGGTAGTTTATTTCTCATGAAAACACCCCTAAAGTATGGAATATGTTGATTAGCATAATCTAATATGTCTAAATCAGAAAGTGCGCGTCTGGGTAACCTTTTAATTAGTTTTTTGATTTATTTACAAAAAGACCATTTCCTGTCTTGTAGGGTTTTATATACAAGCCTTTTCCTAGAGCAATTGATTCTATCATTTTATTATGACGTTGAGCTTCTGCAAAGTTCTTTTTCGCTGATTTATGATCGTTTACAGCCTTTGTTATTCCTGCTGCACCTCCTGCCAGTGCGCCCAGTGCGGATAGTCCAGCGAATATTGGAATGAGTGGTAAAATACCACCTGTTTTCGGCAACGGTATAACACGAGGCACATGAACTTTTTTCTTATTTTTAATGTGCTTTTTAGCTGCAGAATAAGCTTCTTTTATTGCTGCAGCATCATTTTTTGGTTTTGACTTTTTCAGTTTTTTATGTATTTTTGATACCATCGACTTGAATGATCTCCCACCTGCACCATACTTGACCTTAGTTTTCATCGCCTTGTTCACAAGCCACGAAGCCAGTTTTTCACCTGTTCCAGCGTTTTTTGATTTCATTCTCTGTTTTGCCATATTTATGAGATCTAAATCAGCTTTGTGTCGATCTTCCAAACTGTTTGAATTATTATAAGCAATATCGTGTCTCATACAAGCGTTATCAAGCTCATTAACTCCTTTATCTCCTCTCAGTAATCGTTTCTTTAATCGTGTACCGGGTCCACAATAATTATATCCGGGTAAATGCAATTCAAATGGTAAGTTATTTATAATACTATTCACAAGACCTCCACCGCGCATAGCTGAATTATAAATGAAGTCATTTCTATTGTTATTCTCAATTTTATATTTTTATAAATCTAATAATACAGGATTATAAGATCGCTTGTTTATCAATCCAACTGTTTTCACTTTTTGAAAGACCCAACCACTTGACAAAGAGTTTATTACCCTTTTTTCTTAAAACTTTTTCAATAAGGTATACGTTTGGACAGTTAGTTTTTAGAAGTTCTTGTTCATAAAAACGTCCTAATATTGGTTGGTGGTACATATCTTCTATAGAATACGTAACTGGTACAGAAAGATAAACATTTTTAACTAAAAACAATTCTGTAGACCAGTTAGGAGTATATCCTTTTTCGAAGCTGCTTTTATATCTACTTATACGAACATGATCACCGACTTTTAGTTTGTTGGATTTTGCATGCTTTATATTAGAGTTCTGGAATTTTATAATATTTTTCATTACTGCATTTTGGTTTGAATGGTTGACATCTTTAGGTTTATAATTTATTGTTCGATGTATTGTGTCGTTATATGTTGATATGACACTTGTCAACAACTCTCCAATCCATTTATAGTGACCATTGAAACTAAAAAGTTTAAACAGCTTGTTTTTCAATGTCCTTATTAGTCTTTCAACTATAGAAGCCTTTTTAACAGAATATGTAGAGTAATGATTAATGTTATACTTTGTTGTTACTTTTTTAAATTCATCGTTGTAAAATTCAGTGCCCATATCAGTTTGTAAATTAATGGGTTTTCGGTGATTTTTATCTAATACACTTTGAAACGCATTTGCGATTTCTTTTTTTGTTTTAGTTTTAACGGGGATAGCCCAAGAAAACTTAGAAAAACAATCGATTATCACCAAAATATATCTATGGTCACGGTTATATCTTTTTAAACTTTGAAAATCAATGAGATCTGCTTGCCATAGGTCATCAATGCCCTTTAATAATACTGATCGTCGATTAAAATTCTTGCGAACAGCTTTATGAATTTCATTCACAATT
Organism: Idaea biselata; assembly: GCA_958496205.1. Classification (NCBI taxonomy): domain Eukaryota; kingdom Metazoa; phylum Arthropoda; class Insecta; order Lepidoptera; family Geometridae; genus Idaea; species Idaea biselata. The sequence continues at coordinate 25,364,228 of OY292402.1, forward strand.
TGAAGTTTACTCATTTTTTAGCTCTTATTAAATCAGCTTTTGTACAATAATCTACAATAATATTATCAACATATTCTTTTAAAACTGTTCTCAAATTATTAACTATTGTTGCGATCTCTTCCTTCTTTATATACAATTCATTTTGTCTATCTACGTACTCCTTGTTGACAGCATCAGAATTTTTCAATGGAATCGTAATACCGGTTAGTCTTGTATTATGTAAATCAAACTCTCCGCTTTCGGTTTTCATTAGGATTTTATCAAAGTTTTCTATGAAATCTGGTAAACGCAAGCGTTTATGAATGTGATGTCCAAACTTATCCATTATAGTGAACTGATAGGTGTTATCGATAAAGTTGAAATGAAATAATTTAAAAAAATCATGCTATATATTAAGGTATAATCCCGCTTTCACGCAATTCTTCTATAATAGAAATGATTTCATTCTCCAACCCAGTGTTACCAGCATCTTTTGAAGCAATCAAAAGCTTTAATCTTTCAACTAATTCATTAGGATCATCCCAGTATACGTAGTCAACATTTTTCTTCCATGTTTTCATAAGTGGTAAACCTTCTCCTTGATGTGTTATGTCCGGTTGGCTACTATCAGTGCTTACTGAAACTTTACGTAATTTGAATAGTGGTTTTATAATACTCAAGTATTTTCGGCCTTTATTACTCTTGATCGGTTGATTTGGACTAAAATTTCTTCTATGAGCATTTGTTTCTTGCAACATTAACTTATAATGACTCAAATCTTCATTATTTATTACATCTAAGTTAGGGACTTTTTTAAAAAGTAATTCTTTTATTCCATCCGTAAATTTATACTTCTTTGTACCAACTTGAATATAATCATCAGTCAACACAACACGCGAAGATCCCATCATGAGTTTTCCGCGATCATTTCTAATACCAAACAGAACATCATTGAAACTATCTGAAGCATCAGGAGTAAGAGACCACGAAGAAACGTCTAAAATTGCATCGGTTGCACCTGAAGACACTGTCTTAAATGATTCATCTCCTTCTACTGTATCCATTTTAATTGCATCACCATCGTAATCGTTATTATCACTATCCTGTGACTCACTAGATTCTTTTGGGCTTAATATATTGAATCCAACATTAGATTGTCTCTTTAGAGTTTTATCGCTGTCTAATGGACTTGAAGTATCAAATTTAACATCATTTTGTAAGGCTTTGGAATAATGAAATGATTTTCTTTTGTCAGGAGATTCTATTGATAAAGAATTGTCCACCATTTTATTGAGGGGTTCTGTAATTGGTTTAAAAACAGATTTTAAAATATTACTTCTGTCCGTTTCAATATTTCGCATTTTTCGAACCTTCTTTTTAACAGCTTCTGCAGCTTCAACAATTTGTTTTTTTAGATTTTTTTCCATTGCAGCAGAGTTGATTGAACCATTAACAGTATTCATGTGAAATGATAGTGTAGTTTATGTATTTAGCTATTTATAGTGATGAACTTTGTTGGTTGTAGTAGCCTCACAAAATAATAGTACGAATAATATTCTCAGCTATTTATAAGGGATAAAAAAAGACTTTTAAATACTTAACTTCTTTCTTTATTTATAAAAACAATCTAATAATTTTTTTGAATTCTTTTCTACAAATCGGACATTTAACTCCGACAGACAGAGAACACTTCGCACACGCCACAGCATGACCACAAGGTGTGAAACACGTATTTAATTCTTCTTCCATACAAATTTTACATATAATTGATGATGGTATTATGTTGACTTTTATTTCCGGTTCAATTTGACTGCACTCTTCTTCGAATTCTTCATATCCTCCATTTTGTACATTTTCCACATAGTCTTCTCCTTTCATTACCAATACATAGGGACATTGGCCAAACCAGCGTGCATGCTCTTCCCATGGTAGATCGTTGGGGCCCCAATCTTTCATTCTTCCACCGCAGTAAAAACAGACGACTCTATCACCTATTTCGGTATAAAAAAATCCTGCTTCAGCCATTTCTTTTGGTTTTTGATTTAAACCCAGCGGCCAGGTAGCAAAACTCCTTAAACGTTCCTCTTCATCAGCGAAACGGCGAAAGACGGGAATGTAAGACATAATTTTATTATTTAATATAAACAAAACGCTCACAGAACTTGTTTTCTAAGCCACGACTCAACAAGAAATGATTTACATAAGTCCACTAATGAAATAAAACAAACGTATCAAATTTCTTTCGATAACAACCTTTGTTTTTTTCACAGTCCTTGTTTATTACAACATAACTGTAAGGTTCTTTCCATATTTGGGCACACATTGCTCTGAATTCTTGCCATGTCATATCAGTATTGACGTGTTCATCATATATGTGTCTCAAGTTTATATCATCTTGCTTGAACAATACTAATAAATTTGCATTATCTCTTATTAACTGTTTTGGTATTTTGCTATATGTCTGGTTTAAATAAAAACAGTCTATGTATTTGTGTCTACCCATTGCAAAAAAATCACGCATACTGTTTTGATTCTCGCAAGATACATCATCGAAAACAATAACTGAGTTACATTTTGCTTCTTCTGGAGTGAACACTTCTTGATTTTCATGAAACTTTGAGAAAGTAACACCAGGAACCCTTTGCAATACCTGTTCTAAGTACTTATATTTCGGTTGATAAAGAGTTTTTGAATAGACATAAACGTTACGATATTCTAAACCATTTTCGTGCAAAAGTAGTCCAATAACCAAATTCGTTTTTCCACAGTTCGATGGACCACATATTATACAGCGAACTGTATTTGGTAATAGTTTTCCATGACGAATGTTTTGTTGCTCAGACGCAAAATTGATATTTTCTAATTGTAATGATACCGGTTGTTTAACGAACTTCATGTTAACAATGCACCTAACGAAATGACTAAAGATCTATAAAAACGGTAATTAATAAAGCCTATTAATGGAACAAAAAATGCAAGGTTGAGTTTGGTTTCAATTTATAGTTCACTTTGGACCTTAAAACCCCGCGAAGCGAGAGGCCGCAGGCCTCGTGGGTTTTCTGGTCCAGAGTGAACTATAATTACCTACTAACAGCTTTCCATTCTAAGAACCATCACGACATCAGGCACCTCATCTTGAAAATCATGTTTTTTCGCTTCTGCACGTTCTTTTCGTTTGCCATTAGTAAGTTTTCTTTGAATTGAAACTTACTAATAGCAGATTCGTCAACGTTATGACCCAGAGCTTCGATAGTGGCTTCAAGAATATATACTGAATCCCTCATGCTCAATTGACATCCATCTAAAGAGCCTACTAATATTGGTGTAATGAAGTCTTTTCTCATTGATATTTTGACAGTTTTGAGCTGCTCGTATGAGACTATAATCCTCAAATATTCTTCGGCTACCAAGCTCGTACTAGAATAATATTACTCATGTTCCGTTAAAGGTTCTGTCGATGACTTAGACGTTAGAGAATAATTTTAGTCGCCGAGTCTTGTCCGTTTCTCCTAATCCTTCAATATTTTATCAACTTTAGCAAAATTGTGGAAAATCTAAAAGAAAATCATATCTTCTTCAATACTTGTTGAGTTGCAATTCATCGGCGTGTGCGATACCAAATAAGTTGTTAAAATTACTTTACATATTACTCCCAACGCCGCTTAAAACTATCTTTACTTTTCTTAGCATTTTTGTCTTGCCACAGATGGTTAATTTTTTTTTACTCAGTTCAGTAATGATTTGGTAGGTATTCTTGCCTTCTCCTAGAATAAAATGCGCTCACGAATAGTAAGTTTCGCACTTTAATTGACAGATATATGAACTTCACGGATATTATATTATAGAGCGGTGTTGGTCTAGTGGTAGATACCCCGGCTTTCATTCTGAGAGTCGTGGGTTCGAATCCAGACCGACCGCGCACCAATGTCTTTTTCTTTAAGAAAAAGGTATGTGCGCTAATAACATCGCTCTTACGGTGAAGGAAAAACATCGTGAGGAAACCAACATGTCCTAGGACTCACCACGGTCCGAAGACATGGGATATTCAGTGTTTTCTATGTATCATATTATTATGTATGTATTTACAAAAAAAAAAAAGTATAATATGTAGTATATCCGTTGTCTAGTACCCATAGTACAAGCCTAGTGCTTAGTTTGGGGCTAGATTGCGCTGTGTGTAACGTCGTGCAATATTTATTTATTTATTATAGGTAAGTACAACAAAACTGCTAAAACTTGTCTATTTGAAGGGTGTTTGGAACCCGTTATCAGGATGTTTTGAGATTTCTAATAAAAATATTTTATATGTATTTTTGGAGCAACGTAATTCCACTGACATGTTGGACGATGAAAAATAATAAGTCTAACAAAATCAAAGAGCTATTTTTAACTTTTCGATACGAAGAGCGCGATCAACTAGGTAACTTCAGAACAATTTAGTACTGAAACATTGCGATGCAAGTCGGCACGGGTTACCGTTGATCAAATTGCATGAAATTTGACCTACACTAGTTTTGACATGATACAAATAAATTAAGAGGGTATGCGTTAAAAAATATCGACTTTGATTTTTTTGGGACACCCTAAGGTACATATTAAGATAATTGATTAGATTTTATTTGGTTTTGACATTTGTATTTATTTAATAAATTAATGTATAATGTTAAGAAATATAAAACTAAATATTATCTACTTATATTAAAATAACCCACCCTGATTTGTACCCGGAGCAAAGGTACCCATAATAACGCTGGCAGCATTGCCGCGTTGTATGGCAATAATGTAATGTTTAAAAAATACATTTAATATAATTTAAGTAGTAGGTACACGAATATTAGTAAAAGCGTCAATACCCATCTTTCAACAATGAAATTAAACAAGTATACACTTAGTATAAACACAATCAAACAAAATGATAATGAATATGGAACGTTACAGTTTTCAAAGATATAACTATCTAGAGTAATTCATTAGTCTTTGTGGCTTTTCGTAGATAACAAAACATTTCATGCCTCAAGCCTTGAAATGATTATTCAAAAAAGGATAAATAGTTTTTCCTCAATATCAAAGGAGAATATAGGATACACAGTTATGAACATAATATTTAAATTCTACCATCTATTAAGTGGAGTCGATTACGGTTTCTTTGAATATCGATCTAAGAAAAATAGATACCTTTTTGTCATCGGAAATTCGTTTCAAATCGTCACGATTGCATTTTTAATATTCCACTTTTCTGAACCAAAAAATGATTCAATATATTTGGGATATGTCCTTGGTTTAGTTCAATATTTATGTGTTACTTCAATATTGTTGTTTATCAAGAAGGGCTATACATTATGTGATTTCGATTCTGAAATTCGATTAATTGATTTAATGATGAAGACGGATACTTCAAAATATAATTGTAAATTGAAATTGTTGGTGTGTTTCTTGTGCTGGTTTTCTACTAAGGGTTTATTGAATTTCGTACAGTGCTATTATCTCACAGCTATGTGCATATATCCAGTTTGGATACACAGTTTGGCCTTCTTAATATTCTTCAGTTTAGACGCTGCTCTTCTGTCTACGACAATGATATTCCACTCTATTAATTGTCGGTTGTCTACGTTGATATCAGTAGTAAAGAAGACAGACAAAGATTTTGCGAAATACCATGAGTGGTACAAATCGATTGTGGATTTGACTGACAAATATAAGAATACTTTTAATTCATTGGTAAGGGGTTGTAGATTTTACGTTTCTTTATTATTTTTGATAAAGAGTTCTAGATAGAAAGACGCAGTTTATTCTACAGGACAAAAAACCTGCTGAGTAACTGCTTACTTTGACCACAATAATTAAATTATTGTGCGCTTTTACTGGTAGTTTGGTGGTTTACAGTAACGTTTTGAATAAGTTTATTTTCATTTAAAAAAAAATTCGCTTAAAAGTCAGTTTTCCATTCTTCTCTTACACCGCAATTTAATATCCTATATTTCAGATTGGATGTTTTATTATTTTCAATATACCAGATATAATGAATTGTTTATACGAAGTTATATATGAAGCAAATAACGGGGGGTTCTCTGTAAGTATAAAGTACTCTAGATTATTATTTTCTGACTATCGTAGGTACTACCGCGCATAACCTCGGTGGCTCTCGTGGGATTGGTGTGACGAACTATCGCTTGAGCAAATTACTCCTTGTGAAAAAGAAATATGTGAATTTTATGGTAATTAAATTAACTCTTTACAGGTTTCAAAAATATTAAAACTAAATACTTTTACTGTATTTGAAATTCTGATAACGGTGTTGTCTCCTGCGATCTGTGGAGGAATGCTTGCCGATACAGCAGAAGAAATAAAAGTTGTTCTTCACAACAAACTGATGATTGTCAATGGTATGTAGCCCCTATAATTGGTTGCTAAAAGTCACGTGTGTCTGAGACAATTCACTGTAGTTCTGTTTTTCAAATATTTGTATATTTTTTTTACCAATATTGACACACATAGAAGCGAAAATACCGTAATCGTATGTCGCGCATTATAACATCAAAATTCTTATTTATAGGTATATTATTTTCAGATGATGTAAACATCAAGTCCATAGAAAAGTTTATCAAATACATCGAAGCTCGTCCAATGAAGTATTGGATTTGGAAAGTTTTTCCTCTAAACATCAACCTATTGGTGATTGTTCTTCACTTCTGCGTTTCGTATGTCATTGTTGTAGTACAATTTTAGTGTCAATGCCGGTATGTTCACTGATTCAGTATTATGTATTATTAAAAAACAAACATATGTACCTAGTTTAAATTATTTGAATTATTTTGTTTAAATTATTTATTTTATTACCATAATTGAGGTATACAATTTTAAAATTACAAAGAATTAGGAGAATATTGTAATAAAGCATACACACAAAACTAGGTATTCCAGCAATTAACTTAAACAAGTAGAACTTCGTTTATTTACTTACAAACAAACGAGGTAAATGTAATGGAAACTTAATGAATATAGAAAATTACAATTTCGTGAAATATCCACAGTATAGAAATTAATTAGTGTTAGTTGCTTTCCACTGCTACATAAAACAGTACATTTTTGCCTTATTAAAATTTAAAATGGTTTTTAATAAAATCACAGTCTCAAAGGAGAGTATGGGATCCAGAATCATTAACATTGTATTTAAATCTATCCATTTATTCTTTGGGGTTGACAACGGTTGTTTTGAATATCGATCTCAGAAAAATAAAAAAATATTTGTTATCGGAACTCTTGTTCAAATAATCACAATTGCTGTTCTTATGTGTTACTTTTCTCGACTAGAAAATGATGTAATGTATGCATATTATCTTGGTATAGTTCAATATGTTTTAATTGCATTTATTATGTTATTTTTAAGGAAGGGAAGTACGTTGAACGATTTTAATTCAGAAATTCAATTAATCGATTCAGTGATGAAAACTGAAACTTTGCAATATAATTGTGAGTGGAAGTTGCTGATATGTTTTTTGATATGGTTTATAACCAAGGCTTTTTTGGATTTGATTTTTTGTTATGGTGATACATTCATGTGTGTATATCCTTTTTGGATGAGAATTCTGTCGTCTCTAATTTTTTATAGTTTAGATACTGTTTTGATATCTACAACAATGTTGTTCTACTCTATCAATTGTCGTTTATCTACGTTATTGTCAGTTGTAAAGAAGGCTGATAGCGACTTTGCGAAATACCAACAATGGTACAAATCGATTGTTGATGTGACTGACAACTTCATGAAAGCTTTTCGTTTATTGGTAAGTTGTTTCATATAATGTTAAGTATTTTGTAAATCGCATTGAATTTGCGGGTTACTTTATGTAGCCCACATACGCATATTATATAGCCCACATTATATTATTATGCTTCCTGATGACACAAAACACCTGGCGAAGGTTTATGCCACTCACACAATTGTATTTTTTAACGCCTAATCAATCAATCATTCTTCTTTTATCTGAAAATTTAATTTACTTAATTTTTCAGGCTGGGTGTTTTATTATTTTCAATATTCCAGAAATAATGGGATGCATATACGACGTTGTATATGAAGCAAAGAAAAACGGATTATCGGTCAGTATTACTTTATTAATATCATCTAGAAAATGTCGTACCTACTCTTGCAAATAATTCTAATGGTTTTGTAGCTTATTATTAGTAACGCTGTATCCTTATGCAATTATGTGAATTCCAAAAAAAATATGCTTGATAATGTACCTACATGTAACCTTATTTGTTTTCAGTTCTCGAGAATATTCAAATTACACACTTTTTCGGCTTTTGAAATATTGATTAGAGTGATGTCTCCTGGGATTTTTGGAGGTATGCTCGCAGATACAGCGGAAGAAATCAAAGTTGCTCTTTACAATAAAATGATGATAGTTACTGGTAAGTAGAAATATGCTTTTTAATAAATTTATTATAAAAAAATATCCTATCTATCTATACTGGTATTCCTACGGGAACAAAAACTGCGCGGGGAAGTCTCTGTAGATCGCCAATAGTGGTATATGCTCACTGGCATAGTGACATTTATATACAATATGGCAAAGTATAATATTATGGTATATAGATATTATTATGTCATAATGGCAAGATAACATTAACTTTGTTTTCAGATGATATAAACACCAAGTCCATGAAAAAGTTCATCAAATACATCGATGCTCGTCCCATGAAGTATTGGGTTTGGAAAGTTTTTCCTTTAAATATCAATATATTAATTATTGTTCTTAACTTCTGCGTTTCGTATGCTATTGTTGTCGTCCAGTTTTAGTATTGATGCTGATATACTCTCTGATTTATCATCAGTGTCATCATACTGCTTATTTTTTAAGCAGTGCTTAAATTTTGAGTAGCGTGTCAGTATTCGGTCGAAACTATAATAAGTTTTCTTTTTATTAGGTCCGTGTTGATGTAAATTAATTAATTACGATGATTACTAATTGATGTTTGAATTGAAGTGTGGTACCTATGAAGTATAAACTAATCTACGAGTATCGAAGAGCTTTTTATTTAATGACATTCCCGTTGATGATATTTAAGTTCAGTTGACATTGTATTATTGTGTCTGTTCGCTGAGGTAGTTCATGCACATACTCAAATTTTTAATAAAACAGTCATTGTTTATTACAAACACAAATACAATTTGATAAGCTTACTATATCAATAAAGTAATATACCTAGTGCACAATTAAATCTAAATTAAACTGAACCTAAAAAACACAATAAACACAATACTTAAAATATTATAAAAGTCAATCGATTTTCTGGTGCAAAAGACTCGAGGATTGTTTATATATTTTGTTCGAAGTATATTAAGATCGCGGCGACTGTTACCATTTCCATACAAACTTAATACCAAAATAAATTATGAAAAATTTAGTTTTCTACCTCAATATCGATATTTTTCGGATATTATTCAATATCGATTTTACTTTTATAGGGTCCCCACCACAAGGTTTTCCAAAATATTCATTCGAAATGAAATAAAAAGGAGAAACATTTTTTTTCATTTTTACAGCGTACCTCTTTATAATATTAGTATAGATAACAACACACATACCCAAAAAAATAAACAAAAAAAGGTCATAATAATATGGTTATAATAAAAATTCTGACACAACGGACATAGGTCCAAATAAGAAACAAATCAAGAAATATCAACTGTGAATAATAAAATAGAGAAAAAGAATAAGTAAGTAGAAGTGATGATCAAATAAATGTGTAAAGTTAAAGATAGTGTTTTCTACTTTGGATACAATATTTTGGAACACTGATAAAGCAATAGGATTTTGATGCGAATTTACAGTTAAAATATCGAAACCATCACCAAAAAAAGATGAAGAGCAATATTTATTACAGAATAATCGAAACTGTATACAAAACTAATCACATAGTATTTGGGTTTGACTATGGATTTTTCCGATATACAACAGGAAAGTACACGAATGTTGTAAGATTAGTTAACTTTGCTCAGTGCATCGTTTGGTCTAGCATTGTTTGGATATTTTTTAAGAGAGACGGTTTTTTTAAGACAACAGGTGTAATTTGCGGTTTATTCGAATATTTATTAAGCTCAGTAATTCTATTGCAAATTCGAAATGGATCAACATTTTACGATTTTAATATCGAAATCCAAAAGATCGATGCAACGATGAAAATCGAAACATCTTCCTACAAATGCGAATTGAAACTAGTCAATACATTTATATTGATCATAATACATGAAATATTATTGGAAAGTTTATTCGTCATCTATCACAGCCAATATTACACGTTGCCTATTTGGGTGTTTATTTTATTTAATATGACTTACGTAAATGGCAAAATCATCACGACTTCGAATTTAATGATTTTCTATTCGATTAACTGTCGATTATGGAAGTTGTTATCGATTTTGGAGAACACCGACGACTACAGAGCGATGCATAGACTATATAAATTGATTGCAACTACAGCTACTAAGTACAAAGAAGCTTATGATCTTTTGGTAAGTAAACTCTATTTCGCAGTTATTAGATGGTGGGTATTCTAACAACGACATTCGGATTTTGATCCACCTTTGTTAAGGGCGTTTATTCCATTCTCTTTCTCCATACAAACGTAGTTTACGTTTTCCTCCCTGGATAAAGACATTAGAGCAAATATGTTTATGCCATAAAACTTATATCTGGCATGTCTTGTCAATGGCTAAAGATTTTTTTTCATTTTTTATTTTTTATTATTATTTTAATTAGAAAAAAAAAAGGTTTTAGCCATTGACAAGACATGACAGATATAGGTTTTATGGCATAAACATATTTGCTCTAATGTCTTTATCCAGGGAGGAAAACGTAATCTACGTTTGTACGGAGAAAGAGAATGGAATAAACGCTCTTAAAAGTGTGTGAGTAATTTCAACTAATTTCCCGAACTGTTTGACCTTGGAAAACTGGTGAAGCTCGTCTGTCAGAGACGAGTTTAAAATGGATCACTATCAGGCGACCTTTTTCCTTCTAGTCTCTAATAGAGACCAGTCCAGTTCTAGGATCCGAGTCATCGGTTGCCTGTTCACTGAAGGGGCGTTAGCGGCAGGCATGTGTCAAAAATTCTAGCCTTGCTAGCATTTTACTGGCCTAGGCCAGTGTGTTTAATGTATTTATCAAAATTCAATGTCTCGATGCGATGTAAACCCTGCATCAACTGTAGCGCTTGTGCGGCACGTACTTGCAATTGAAGAAAGCAATATTTTTTTGTAACTAGGTTAAATTGTTAACCAATTCTTTGCATTGAACTTTTTGATTTATATTAGCGGTTTTAAAAGCTTGTAAACTTTTATTTAACTCTTTTTTCCAGTTCATATTCACTTTAATATATAGCATTCCTCATGTAATGGGGTTGATAATTCTATTGATTGCTGAAATTAAAGCGGCGATCATCGGTCCCGTAGGTTACTTTCAATTTTATCTTCAGTCAACATGCATGTTCTCCCTCTGTCCGCAACTCATTTCCAGCCGCACTGTACTCCTTCTTTTATCGATCTCATGATAACTTCCCAGGTTCATCGTGTAGCTACTCACGGTCAACTTAATGCTCCATTCTCGTACCATGACCTCGTCTTTCTTTCTTATAAAATCCGATGTCCAAGGCGTAAGCCACAATACCTGGTGATGCGTAGTTTTAAGAGCATTGATGTTGACGCCATGCGATTGGATGCGACTGACATTGATTGGTCTCCCGTTTTTATTGCCGGCGACGTGGATGACAAGGTTGCCGTTTTCAATAAAATTATTTTGTCTTTATATGATAAGCATGCACCTTTGAAACGCGTCAAGGTCAAACACCCGCCGGCTCCGTGGCTTACGCAGGTCATAAAGGATGCAATGGCAAGGCGTGATAAGGCTAAGAGACGGTATAAAAAACATACTACTGAAGAAAATCATGCAGCTTATAAACAATATCGTAATCGCTGCTCGAGGATGTGCAGAGACGCCAAACGGCAACATATCCATGAGTCTCTTGATAAGGCCAACCCCTCACAAATGTGGAAATTTTTGAAATCGCTTGGTATCGGCAAGTCATCGGCAGACTCTCAACTCAACTTTGATCTTAACTCTTTAAATTCTCATTTCTCTTGTCCTCCTCTTACCCTTGATCATTTGGTTAAACGTTCTACTCTCGACTCTCTTTCCTCTCTTCCTAAACTCTCTTGTGGTCCATTCTCTTTCTCGGAGGTTGCTGTTGGAGACGTTGTTAAGCTTCTTCTTTCCATTTCTACGAATGCCATCGGTTCAGACGGTATTTGTATCAGAATGATCCGCTTGATTTTAAACGACCTTGCCCCTATTGTCACGCACCTAGTGAATTTCTCTCTTTCTTCCAACAAATTTCCTTCCTTGTGGAAGGCTGCATACGTCATCCCACTTCCCAAAACCTCAGATCCATCTTTACTCTCTCAGTTTCGTCCCATTTCTATCCTTCCTGTGTTATCTAAAGTTTTGGAAAATGTAGTCCACAAACAACTAAGTGACTATCTATGCAGTCATGCGCTACTTACCCCTTTCCAGTCAGGCTTTAGACGCGGTCATAGTACCGTATCTGCCTTAGTCAAGGTATCCGATGACATCCGTCTGGCAATGGAAAGGAAGCAGGTGACTGTCATGGTGCTACTGGACTTTAGCAGCGCTTTCAACTCTGTGGACTTCGACATCTTATTAGGTATCCTTTACTCCTTCAATTCGTCGCCAACAGCAATCGCCTGGTTTGACTCCTACCTTCGGGGCCGGTCGCAGTGTATCCGCCATGAAGACTCCTTTTCAGACTGGTGTGATCTGGTTGCTGGCGTGCCCCAGGGTGGAGTTTTGTCTCCTCTTCTATTTTCTGTCTTTATTAACACCCTCACCAACGTTATTTCTTCTCACTTCCACATGTATGCCGATGACTTGCAGATATACAACCATTTTAGTACTGACAACATGGCTAGTAGCATAGAATCAATAAACCGCGAACTTGCATACATCTCAGACTGGGCTAAGTCTTTTGGCCTGCTTGTCAACCCCTCCAAGTCTCAGGCTATGATTGTAGGTAATACTTACCATCACAACTTAATTGACAGGGGTTCACTGCCTGCTGTCATGTATGATGGGGTGGTGATTCCATACACAGACTGCGCCAAGAATTTGGGTGTCCTATTTAATAATCGCCTCTCCTGGGAGAATCATATTAATTTGGTAAGCCAGAGGGTGTTTGGCACATATCACTCTCTTAAACACCTCCAGAGCGTCTTGCCCTTGGACACCAGGATTACCTTAGCTCAATCTCTGCTTCTTCCTCTCTTGGACTATGCTGACGTGTGTTTTCTGGATGCCACTGAAGATCTCCTGGACAAACTCGAGAGACTGCAGAACGTCTGCATACGCTTCATATTTGGGTTGCGTAAGTTCGATCACGTCTCCGAGTTTCGTGCTAGGCTGAAGTGGCTTCCGATTCGCCGTCGCATTGATCTTCATGTTCTCTCTTTTCTCTTTTCAGTTCTTTTCAATCCCTCCTATCCTTCTTACCTTCGTGAGCGCTTCTGTTTCTATGCCCGTGGTACGACTAATAGATCCTCTCAACAACTAATGCTAAAATGTCCTTCTCACACATCTTCTAAATATAATGAATCTTTCACTGTCCATGCAGTGCGGCTCTGGAACAACCTTCCACACGATATACGAGCGAGTCAGACTCTCAGCGTATTCAAGAAACGAGTAAAAGAGCACTATTTATCCTCTGTATAGAAAAGTATATGTATTTGTGTATTATATGTTTATATATTTCGTATCTAAGTATATGTTTATGTATTTTGTACTTATGTATTTATTTAGATGTATTTTATGTTAAGTATATTATATGAAATCTACTTTATTAGTATCAATATTCAAATTGTAGTACTGATTTTACTTTCTGTTTTCCCTTTACTTTGTACACTTCAATACCCTAAGCTATGTACTTTCCTTTCCATTGAGGTCTGTCGGGAGAAAACTCTTGCAGGGTTAGACTCACCTTAGTATATAATTGTATAATATCTGTTTTGTAATGTAATTTCTCTTGTGTACTGAATAAATAAAATAAAAAATAAAATAATGGTGTGGTAAGTTAAGATCAGTATGTGCAATGTTTTCCTTAGCCATTAATTTAGTACCTACATTATTAACTAGCTGACCTGACAGACGTTGTCCTGCCCTTTAAATAAAAAAAACCTAGAACCCTACACTACTTACCATAAAACTTCCCTCCCTACTACTACTCTACCCTACCCTACAACTCTCTAAAGAAAGTATCCTATGTCCTTCTCCTGGTTCAAGGTTACCTCGCCACCAATTTTCAGCCAAATCGGTTCTGCCGTTCTTGAGTCATTAATAGTATGGGGCGCAGCCCCGCGATTTCACCTGTGTAAGTCCCGGGCCCATGGGAATATCAGGATTAGGAATAGCCTATGAGCTAATCCAGATCTCCAGCTATCTGCTTTGCAATCGGTTCAGGAGGCTCGTGATTGAAACACAACAAACAGAATTGCAGAAAGTTTGGTCAATGATCAAAATAATCAATTTGGGGTTTAGCGGACCCCGGACTGCCGAGGAAGATGCAACCGGGAACATCGCTCGGATGAGAAGTTTCGCTCCGTATGTGGCCACTCTTAAGATCGTAGCACACATATCAACTCGGAAAAAGATCGTCACCGTATAGCCTCGGCGTCAACCTAACGTAAGCGCGATACCAAGCGATTAGCAGCTCCGAATCAAATTCGAGAGCGACCGTACCGCGATTCGTGAGCATGTCCCGAGGTGAGGCGTTTTCGATTAGTGTGCGTTGCAGTAGAGAGTTTTATACAAAGAATACCGAACTGCTCGAATTGATATGTTTACGTTCCGTTTACGAGTTGATATGTGTGCTACGTTTAGCAAGTAATTTAAAAAAGCTCTTTCCTCAGATTAACATAAAAGCTGAATTATTCATAGTACCTCAAGTGTTCGGTGTTATATTCGCATACGCAATCTGCGGTTGTCGTCTCACTTCTAGCGCTGAGAAGATCAAGGTTTTGTTACACAACCAATTGATGACGGAAACTGGTGAGTTTTTAAGACAAGACCGGGTTTTTCAAAATTTAATCCTACTAGTAGATTTGGACATTACAAAATCTAGACCCGATCTGAACCGTTTAGTCTCGTGTTGTTAATAAGTATTCTATGCCGTGTAGCCCTGGCGTGGAATACTGCCGGGGCTACACGGCATACCACGGCATACGGTTACCATACCACCTTTCTTCTCATGGGTATATAGTCAAAGGCAACTGAAATCTGAGGGAGACTAGCAAACCATCAGATCTCCCCGGATTAATGTAAAAATATTGCCAAAACCATTTGCAGAAGGTATGATCAACTGCAACCGGAAACATCGCTCAGATGAGAAGAAGGCTTGTTGCCGGCGGAAACCAAACCTACAGAGGCCGACAAAATGCCAAGTCTTCATAGACTTGGCATTTTGTTCTAACCTACTTAGCTACATGCACATTTTATTCATAAACCATTCGTCTTACATTACAGATCGTATAAAATGCAAAGACATCGTGAAATTCATCCGGTACGTGGACGCTCGACCGATGAAGTTCTACGTGTGGGGACTCCTGCCGTTGAACGCTAGTCTTTTCACAATCGTCCTCAATTTCTGTATTACCTACATTATTGTGATTGCACAGTTTATTTAAGAAAATGCGGTTGTGAAGATAAATCTATAGTAATCTACACTATCTTCTACACTAATATAATAAAGAGGAAAGATTTGTATTTTTGTGTGTGTGTGCGTCTTTTACGTTTGTTATGAATAAACTCTAAAACTACTGGACCAATTTCAAAAATTCTTTCACCATTGGAAAGCTACATTCACCCTGAGTAACATTGGCTACTTTTGATCCCGATATTCTCACGGGATCGGGACTTACGCGGGTGAAACCGCGGGTTGCAGCTAGTAAATAAATAAAATAAATATAGCAGGACGTTGCTCACATCGCGATCGCCATCTAGTCCCAAAAAAAAAATTGAAATTAAAAATTTAAAAAACCCCCGACTTAAAAAATCTTCAAAGTTAAAACAAAACTAAACTTTAAAAAGGCAAAAATAATAACCCGAAAACAAATTTCATGTCTCTGAGTAGGTATGTGGTACCTTACGTTCCCGCGTCGGGGGACGCGGTACTATAAGCACGGGTCGGTTACCATCAACTTCTGTGACACATTCCCGCGTCCCCCGACGCGGGAACGTAAGGTACCACATACCTACTCAGAGACATGAAATTTGTTTTCGGGTTATTATTTTTGCCTTTTTAAAGTTTAGTTTTGTTTTAACTTTGAAGATTTTTTAAGTCGGGGGTTTTTTAAATTTTTAATTTAAATTTTTTTTTCACCCTTTTTGTAAAAGCGATTTTGATAAAACATGCTTATTGTTGTCACAAAAGTCACGTCCTTTTATTTGATACCCCACTCGGGTATATTTGAAAACATTCGGTTTTTATTTCCGAGTTTGACCCTACATATACTTTGAACGGCTGAACCGATTTTGATGAAACTTGCATATTGTTGTCACAACAGTAATGCTCTTTTATTTGATACCCCACTCGGGCATATTTGAAAACATTCGGTTTTTATTTCCGAGCTTCAACCAACATATATTATGAACGGCTGAACCGATTTTGATCAAACATAGCTAAGAACACTCGCGCAAAAGACACCTATTAAACAAAAAAAACTACATTCAAATCGGTTTATCAGTTCGTGAGCTACGATGCCACAGACAGATACACAGACAGACAGACAGACACACAGACACGTCAAACTTATAACACCCCTCTTTTTCCGTCGGGGGTTAATAAGCAACTAAACAGCTACACTAACTATAGGTATATAGACAACGGATTTCCTACATTACTTGCTGTGCCCCGCGGTTTCACGACCTCTCGAGAGCCCGCAACCTTCTGCGTTGCAGCCGGGCTAGATGTGATAGAGGCAAATCAACCAAAAGTCGCCCAATAATACTTGGCAGTACCATTTACGAATTTCCAGAGTTTTTTTATTAAGCATCAGCCATTATTTTTCTCTACAATGCATAACTCTCTAAAATTCCATTTCCTTTTTAGAAAATGATAATCCAAATCAGCATATTATCCAGGAAGACAGATTTCGTGTTACATTCCGTCAGTATACCTAACACAAAGCTAAGCTGGCTTCTCTCCTCAGCTCTTCCATTAAGACAAGCGGGATCAGAATAACTGACAGTTCACAATGAGTTGAAAAACAAAGCGACAAAACATTAAGGTTTAGTTACGGGCACTTAAGGGGGCGTCCATAAATTACGTGAGATGTTTAAGGGGGGGAGGGGGTCGAGTCAAATCTCATCTAATCTTACGTTGGGGAGAGGGAGGGTAATAATAAAAATATAAAATAATAAAAAAATTTTAAAATAAAAACTATTTTCGTCCATTTAATCCAGATTGTACACACTGAAAAAAAAATTCTCCTATCGGAGCTGTATTTTACTGCTCCAGTAACTGAACACACTCTACAGTTTACACGAAACATATTTTTTTTTTTATTTTTACAATAACAATCCAACGCGTTTACGTAAGAAACCCACATTTTGAAAAATCTCACGTGAGATTGGAGGATGGGGGAGGGGGTTGAATTAAATCTTACGACATATCACCATTACAGAAAATTTCAAAAAACTCCTCACGTAATTTATGGACGCCCCCTAAGGTATTCTTATCTACCTACTTAAGTATGGTACCCCAACTACGTCTAATCTCAACTATAATAACCTTAGATTCTTCTTCTGTTTTCGCGATGTTGTAAAAACCACGCGATTCAAACCGAAAAATGTCTTTAATTGTAATAACCTTTTTAATACTTTTTTTAGCGTTCTATCTATCTAATAAATAATTTTATCAGGCCGGAATAATTTTATCACTTTTTGTTTCTGTCTGTCAAGTTTGAAAGTTCTTGTCACGGAAAAAGACAAAGCATGTACTCACTACTCCATTTTTTTAATTTATTTTACTCTCGTTGTATGGATAAGTACACCTCGACTCGGCCGCCTAGTTGAGGCGTACTTACCTATTCAAAACTTCATCATTTGGCATAGTTATGACGTTGTCTCACGTCTATTAAAGTACACACAATAATCGGCGTCACTAGTTGTCGTTCATAAGAGCAATCATTGTGCGTTGTCCAAAAGGAATCACTAGAATTCGCCTGGATGGTTTTATAACACGAATACATAATTTATTGCCGCCATAGCGTCGGATATACTAGTAAAACTTGGTAACTAGTCTCTACGTACACTCAGCAGATAAGTGGAGATATCAGTTTATATTGCTTTGCGAATAAAGAAAGTTTTAGCGTTAGGATGAGAGTATTTCATAATTGGTGTTCTTTTAAAGTTTATGTAATTTACTAGTAGACAATGAATTTTAAAGTTCTAAACTACATTATTTTTCATTACGTCGGCGTCGATATGTATTATCGGTGCGCGATGAGAATGGGATGCGACCTTTTGGAACTCGTCATCGTCATAGTGTATATCGTATAAGTCCCGATTCAGGGGCGGTACGATTTATAGGTCTGAGGTCAGTCAGCCAGTGAATCAGTCAGAAGGTAGTGAAACTGTCTGAAGATGACATATTGCAAAACATGTCCTCTTCAGGTTCTCGTTACGTGAAATGATTGAAATACCTATGTGTAGTGTTTCGTCGTCGGCAAGCTTACATTGAAGCTTGCTTTTCATTGCTAATTTTGATTTACTTTGACAAGGTTCCATACCTATCTCATCGAGCACGAATAATCCTCGTCCTCCCTTTACTAAGACTGTCTGTCTGTATTTTCCCTTATTTATTCTACAATTCGCGTTAATAAAACATACAATCCTTAATCAGGTACATATTTACTCAGGTTTTAATATAATAGTTTACTTTTCTTACCTCTACCTTTCGACTATGTTACACTATTCTAGGACGCGAGAGACTAAATGAATGAATAAATTCTTTATTGAACACACCATATTTAAAATACATTACAAAGAAAAACATACACAACTTAAGGCTAGGTGGCGCAATGGGCGGCCTTATCGCTTTAAGCGATTCCTTCCAGGCAACCTTTGGATGTGATGACCTTTGGACTGATGTTTTCCAATCGTGTTAGTATAAAACAATTACACCTGTTCACCAAGTCTTTTATTTAAATTCCATTACAATACCTAATTAATATTAATATAGATCGTATTGAAAACGTGCAAAAACGTTTTTTGAGATATTTGCAATTTAAGTGTAAACAGTATGATGATGACTACGAAGCTAGATGTAGAAGACAGCATATTTTACCTCTTCAGTTGAGATGTGAAATAGCTGATATTGTATTTTATGTTAAAATAGCTCAGTCTAGGGTAGATTCTCCAGAGCTTCTTTCCAGGATTGGGCTTAAACCCCCTAATTTACCTATCAGAGAATTATCTAATTTGAAAAATATTGTGTTGTGTGTGCCAGTGACTGCGACTAAATACAGAAGCAAGTCATTTTTCTTAAGATCTGCTATCTGTCCCTCGACGCGGGAACGTAAGGTACCACATACCTACTCAGAGACATGAAATTTGTTTTCGGCTTATTATTTTTGCCTTTTTAAAGTTTAGTTTTGTTTTTAACTTTGAAGATTTTTTAAGTCGGGGGTTTTTTTAATTTTTAATTTATGTTTTATATATTTTCCTTTTTGTTTATTATAGTCGATGGAGTCAATATTGGTGTTTGTGACTAACAAGTGTTTTAGTTATTTGTATGCGAAAGCTTATAAATGGTGCTTAGTTTTAATTATTTGTTATGTTATAATGCTATATTTCACTGTCTGCTTTCCGAATAAAATAAAATAAAAATAAAAAATACCTGTTTCATGATGCGAAAATCTGGCATCATAGATATTCAAGCTTCGAGCACCCTATAGTACCCAGATCCACACAAAGCCAGGTAGTAAAACTAGTAGGATCCAGCGCACTGAATACGTTTGCAGCAATAAAACTGACTCGATTATGGAGATTCACAAAAGCTCGCTAGTTTTATATTATTATTATGATTTGACTTGTTGATTCTTTCGGTAAATAAAACAATGATTATCTTTTAGAATATAATAACTATGAATTATTATGTTTACTAAAGTTTTGTGACATAGACTTTCTTTCTAGAAATAGTCATTCTCCTTCTCTCCTTAACTATGTCAATCCTCGAGGTCAGAAAAAAATGACGGGTGTCGAGGCCCTGGCAATACTGTGCATTTGCCTACCAAGGCACAGCTGAAACTGTTAACAAAATATCGTTCATGTGGAAATAAAAAAAAAAAAATTGGAAGTGCCGGTATAGATAAATATCCTTTAAAACTATGCCTTTGAGCTATGCGTTGATAGTTGATCCAGTAAATCACGTTTTTCTTACACATTAAATCATATTCGACACCTCTGGGCTCAAAGGTCGTAAGGGACATTTGGGCGTAAAGGACTTGATGACACTATCTTACTTAGTTTTTAATTCTCTATCGATCTGTATATTCGGAGTAGCGAAATTCGCAAAAAAAAGGTCTTTACGACCCACCTATTTTGGCACGCTAAACAAACTTTTCCATAAAAATGGGTATGTAAATAACACTTAGTTACAAAAATGTGCTTACTGTGGTAGTAAAGCATATCAAAGTAAAGCAAAGTTTTATACGACCTAGAGTGTTTAATATAAGTCACCTCAAAAATAGGTTGTAAAGGACATCGTCTTTGCAAAGTGTCCTTTACACCCTTACATTTCGAAATAAAACATACACGTGTGTCCCTTACAGCCTTACATTTCTAAATAAAACATGACACGTGTGTCCTGTACTACCTAGTTTTATTTTAATTATGTTCATCAACTAAGGCCAAAAATCAATGTAACTGAGCAATTGTCCCATATTTGTTGGAAGGGGATAGTTTCTAACTGTTCAACAAGCCCTGTTTAAAATATGGCAACCGACACCTCTTCTGAAGATGTCGAAACGTACAGGACCACCAAAGTTTCACAAAAAGAGCAGTAGCCAGAGCCAGAAAGAAGTTACAGTCACTGTATGATAAGTTAAATAAATGAATATTGCACGACGTTACACACAGCGCAATTTAGCTCCAAACTAAGCACTAAGCTTGTACTATGGGACTAGACAACGGATATACTACATAATATACTTTTTTTTTGTAAATACATACATATGATACATAGAAAACACCCAAACCAGATACAAATATTTATTTTAAGCATAAATACTTTTACCCGGCGGGAATCGAACCCGCAACCCCCTGCATCGCAGTCGGGCCTTCCCCCGACGCGCCACTAAGGTCGTCGTGAGTTGGAAAGGCAGAAGCTTATTTATTAGATACCTTGTTTGAGGATCAAAGCGACGCAACATAGAATCCAAGACGTGCCGATGAGGCTATGCGAGGACCTCGTTGTGAAGGAAAAATGGAAATCTTATTCTGCCAAGTTGTTTTATTAGCAGAAAAACAGCTACATCCATCAAAACTTAAAGAATCGGAAAGCTGTTGGCATCGATAGAGTTCTTATTAACACAAAAACGGCGATGGGTTCTTGTTGTGTGAGCATCTTAACTAACATTTTAACCCCATCCGCGAGACCGACGACATCGGAGACTGAGTGTTATTACACCAGTATCAGGGCAAAAATTAGGTGCATGAGTATGGAAGTTATCGAGGTATAAAGATCTTACTCCACACCATGAAGCTAGAGTGTGTGGATAATTGAGTGGTTAATCGACTCTCGGATCCGACAGAAGTGTACTGTCTCGAAGGGCGAGTATGGTTACCGCCCAGATCATAGTCCATATCCTGTTTTGTTTTTAATCTTTATGGAGAACGCCTTAGATGCCTTCGATACGAACTGATGTTGGTAACACTAATTATCCCTTCCCTTACAGTCAGAGTTTACCTGGGATTCATCCTAAGCCCGTTCCTGTTAAGAGCAATATTAGATGAACTGACTTCAGCCCCCATAGCTGCTCGCTCATGTAGGTATGCTAATAATATTGAGCTGTCATTAGATTAGGAAGGGCTACGGAGACGCGTAAATACGTAGAAGGAGTTGGTCGCAAACATCTGTTTGCAACTAAATTTTAGAAGACTGACAGACACTTGGAATATCACGAAATCCACATCTGTCTGCATAGACAGTCATGTTCAGATATGAGCAGATATACCCGTTTAAGTATTTGGGTATGCCGGTTAAAGTGAAAGAACATGTCTATAAAACCATCATTAGATCTGTCCTTTTGTACGATGGGCCAGTGACTTAGTGACATAAACAGCAGTTGCGTATCACGGAGATGAAGATGGTGCGCTGGATGTGTGGAGTGATGTGGACATGGACAGATCGCGTTACGAATTTCCGCAACTGAGGCAGCCTTCATGTTCGAGACATTACCTATTAATTGCTTGATGGCTGGTACGATCAAGTGTAATGCAACTAGTTACGTGGAAAACAAATATTAGGCTATCCGCCCGGCCGTGGCAGATTGGGAAGTCACGAGAAATACTGGATTGACGTCGTAAATGGTGAACGCGTGCAAATGGCTTACCTGCACACGCTTCCGAGAGGGATGCAACAGTGAAAATCACTCAGTTAATGATGATTAAACTTAAATTAATAATTTATCTATACAACGGGTGATCCTTAAGACCCAAAAAAATGTTACACTTGCCGATTCATCCCTTATTTTGTTCAGTTTCGTGCAGTAAGGTGGATTTACGCCCTTAGGTACTGACATAGGGTACAAATTTGTGGGGTGCAAAGGACACTTATTTTGAAATTTATGGTCGTAAAGGAAATTTATTTCGGTAAATACGGCACTAGGGTAATTGTTCAACACTGTCTTAGAAAATACTATAAATTCTAAGCACTTTCTTCCTAGGTTTCATTTAAATAGCTCAAGAAACGAAGATGCTACAGCAAAAATAATTTTATTTTTTTAGTTTTTTGCTTCTCCTGAAAAGTCGCATTTTGTCCTTTACGACCTTTGAGCCCAGAGGTGTCGATTATTATCATCGCAAATGGGGTATATATGCGTTACCTACACAAAATGATCAACAAAACGTCAAACAAAATTGTATGAATTATTCAACACGTTATTGTTAAAGAGCCACAATTTCAAATCACATGTTAAAAAATGAAGCTCTATCTAAATTGGCTCTAACATAAACCGGCAAACTTAGAAAGAGCTGGCTTTTTAAAGATATCTAAGGGAACGAGAGGTCTTTATAACTTTGTCGGGTTATCTGGATGTGGGTATGCAATAATGGGACATCAATCATTGTAAGATTAGAGACGTGACGGTTTCAAATCAATGCCGGTGTTTAGGGGATTGTTGTGTAAATTACATTTACATGTGGATTTGATTTTCTCCTTGTAATTTATGCTCTCCTGGTACTTTCTGATGTATTCTAAAGTGAGTTTCTGAAAATAATGTGATAATAAGAATATTTTTATTATCTTCATCGAGATATTATGTATTAGATAGAGGATAATCTTGTGTTCCTATTACCTTTTTCTGATTTGACGACCTCTGTGGCGCGTCGTGCGAAAGCGCGACTGCAATGCAGGAGGTTGCGGGTTCGATTCCCGCCGGGTGCAAGTTTTTATGCTTATAAAAATAAATATTTGTGTCTGGTCTGGGTGTCCCTCTATGTATAATATGTATGTATTTACAAAATAAAAATAAACAAAAGTATTACATCCGTTGTCTAGTCACCGTAACACAAGCTTAGTCGCTTACTACGGGGCTAGATGGCGCTGTGTGTTGTTCACAGAATTTATTTATTTATTTATTTAGGTACCGCTATTGTGCTGACAATCAAATTGTTTATAACATTTGTGTAGAAAAACCGGCCAAGTTCGAGTCTGACTCGCGGAAGAACGGAACCCACCATGATTACAAAAAAGTCACGTTTTGTTGTATGGGTATGCTAAAATATTAATAAAATTAAAAATAAATTAATAAATTCTGTGAACAAACGGGCCATTTCTTTTTCTTATTTGGTTTTAAACAATAAGCTTTTTTCCTCAACAGTTCAATTTTTTTAAAGCACAAACAGCAAGAAAATACTGAATATAGCCATTACGGTTCATTAGATACAGCCGGGTGACAGACAGACAGACAGCCGAATCTCAAATAGAGTCCCGTTTTTGCCCTTTGGGTACGGAACCCTAAAAAGCAATGTATGCATGTTACTGTTACATAATCATGAGACAGTCACATAAACTATATACGTAGGTATACCTACTTACTATAATATTTAGGACAGCTTCTGTTACAAAATTATATTTGTTTTCAACCAATTAGTGTTTACCCACTGAACCAATGCCTTGGGCAAGAAGTGCTGATGGAAATGTATTAAATTTACCTTGTGTTACCTAATGGATTGCACCCGATATATTATTCAAAGGTATCTCGATGTTTGAAATGTGGTTTGTTTGAGTTAAAAGGTAGAGATGCTGATGTAATATGATAATTAATTACAAGTTGGGTTATTTGAGTAAAATACTAAGTTACCTACAGATGGGTTTGCCGCTTGCCAGATTTGGCAAGTATTTTATCTTGTAAAACTAAATTCTTTATAATACCCATCAATATTGTGTGTGGCCAAAGTAAAAGTTAAGGCAAAATGTTTTAAATCTAATAATTTTATAAACAAATGAGTACTACCCGTACTAAGAAACGGGATATTTACCTTTTTTTTTTACGTAGCTCGATATTTCGTCAGTAATTTCAACTGGCTTGTTCACGAGACTGAAGATTGCGGGCAGGTGATGGACGACAGTCATTAGGAATACCTCCACTCGCGTGCGTCTGCTACGAGTCGTTATCGGCCCCCTTCCCATGCTAGTTTAAATCATATAAATAAATAGAAAGTACTCAAGTATCTCCAGGACTTTACAGATAGTTCAATTTGTGCACTGGAAGTGCATTCTTGCGAAAACTCTTTACGATTTGATCGTTCGATTGATTTTATAGCGCAAGCCTTGTTAGATCCAGTTTATAGTCGGACTGTAAAGAGAAATCGTTTTTAATGGTTATTGAAGCGTCATGGTTGATAAAGTTTCTGGTACTAACAAATATAAAAAGAATTCATCAATTTCGTAGTCAGTATTTATTATGCTATTGCATAGCTTTTATCGCGGACTTTGAGCTTTGAATGAAGAAATTTCGTAACGAAAAAAACCTAACACCCCCCACTCCGCCTACCATGTTGCCATGGTTACATGGTAACCATGACAACGTGGTACAAAATAAAAAAATAATTACAATTGCATAAGTTGATAAAAAATGCTATGCAATAGCTTTACCGCGGCAGTCCCCGAGTGCCACACGTTTTTTATTTATTTTATTTTATTCGGAAAGCAGACAGTGAAACCAAATTCTTCAAATAATAATCATAGTTTCTCTGAACATCACACAGAGCTATCTAGCTCAGTGGTAAGCTACTAAGCTTGTGTTACGTACGGTGCTTAGACAACGGATAATAATACTTTTAAATTTATTTTTCTTTTGTAAATACTGCATTACCGATTAATATAATAATAATAATAATAAGCCCGCAGGGCACCTTGAGGCAAGGTGTCGGGGAGTAGCGACCCCGCGGCTACCCGAGTGCTCCAGGGGGAAACCACCGTTCCTCACCTGCGGCTTGCCTTTGTTGGCTGGTCGGAGTGAACACTGACGAGGAAGCGGTCCCCCACCTCTGGCTTGCCTTCACCGGCCGGTCGGAGTGGAGTCGCGAGAGCAGAGCTCCCACTCTGCTCGTAGGATGGATGCCAATCGTAAGTGGTGAGTGGGCCAGGTAGGCTGGACCCTCAGGGAGCCCGTGACCTGAGTATAAAATCCAGGGAGGCCTCTCCATCCTTCAGCCACTCACGCCCCTGTTGCCCCCTGGCTGTAATTTGCTCGGCTTCATTTAGGGTGGCCCAGTTTGTGAGTTGGCGAGTCTCCGTCTGCCATTTTTACTTGTTTGTTGAACAATGTTACGGCAGGCGCCATAGTCCCCATAGTCCCCCCAGTATCCAATCCATTACCAACCCATGGCCATAGCCAAGTAGTTTTCATCCGTAGATTACAAAATAGTTCTATCCAAACCGGGGGTTGTCCTTGGTTGCATTTTATAGTGTGGACAGGGTTAATCGCCGGTTTGGTGTCTATTTCATACTTTGCGATTAATAATAATAAATTCTGTGAACAACAACAACACATTTTAGAAAATGTAAACATCTTAAAGTGTCACCTGAAAAAATGGCTATTATCTAATGGCTTTTATTCAATTAAAGAATATAACGAAAACACTGACACGATCATTCACTAACTATACCTATTTGTATGAGATTTTAACTTATAATATTGTATGCCTGTAGTGGGTAAATGTACTCAAAAATATTTTTATTTAAGACCCCTATGTACATAACTTTTACAATAAATATTCTTGATTAACATATTAAGAAAGATAGAGAGCCACCCAGACCAGAAACAAATCCGACTCCAGTGGAGATATCCATCACATATACCTACCATAAAACATATTGCATCCGAATTGAGAACCTCTTCCTTTTTGAAAGTCGGTTAAAACAATATTTACCTGAAAAATACATCATTCGAATCGCCAGCACTGCATTTGCACCTGAGACCGCCATTTTCTCCTTTGTTTTGCTCCATTTGGTTTTCCTTGATGCACGCCGCATCTGACGGATTACATCGGGGATTTCAATTTCTGAATAATAAAATATGAATCTACCCTCCGCACCGTAATTATTTTGTAAGTAGACTTATTAACTAATGGGTGTAATTATAAAAAAAGCTCGGATTAAGCATTAATTAGAGAGGTCTTGTTTCTTTTTGATGTAACTTTAATACTTTGATAGAGCTTTGAAGAAATGCAGTGAATGTTTTCATGTTTTATGTAAAGCGGGGCGGAGCACCTATACTAGTATACCTAGAGTTTTTTGTGTCTTTTTCTCATTGGAGGTCGCGTTCCGAAGACACACTAGATTACTGACGAGCTGACGATTCAAAATGATCTATGAATATCTTACTAAATAAACATATTTTGAGTTTTAAGTAAGTATTGAGTTTGAGAGTCAGAAAGCTTTCCCAGTAAAGGGAAGAGAGAGAGAGAGAGTAGAGAGAAAGAGAGAGAGTAGAGTAGAGAGAGATAATAGAGTAGAGAGAGAGAGAGAGAGTCTTAGAGTTTTTTCGTTTTCCGTTGGTACTGGTTTAGTTATTAACCTATGGCTACATTATTGTGATAATGCGAAGATTTGCGTTGTCGCGACACGTCTGGCCAAAAAGTTCATCCTATCCCGATGTTTTAGATTCAAGCACTTCGTCGTAGATCGAACCAGCAGTTTTATCGCGACAACGCAACACGAGTCTTCGCCACTCTATGTAACCATAGCATTAGACGCAAACTTGTTTCTGGGAAGGGTCACAGGATATTTCAATATTTGCTCTGTGATTTGGAGAAGCCGAGGACACTTTGCCTTCATCGGCAACGTGTCCTCGGCTTCTTCTACTTTTTGTATAGTGGTGTGGCTTACCTGGTGTCAGAGTTTTTGGGTCAACCCAAGGCCTCTAACTTGACCTAACGACTGCTATCTGAGATAACAACCGGGACCAACTGCTTGACGTGCCTTCCGAAGCACGGAGGAGTTCGAGAAAATGATTTTTTGATGATCGAAGTATTGACCCAGCCAAGCGTTGCTTAACCGGCGCGACCGTTCATGATCGGCAGGTAGATACAGCTAGGCCAATGAGCTCTTCGGCTATGGCAGGTAAATTTATGTGAAAAGTCAAAGACGTCAAAGTCTAAATCTACTTGTTTTAATTACACATCACTGAACAGCATCCACATATTTTAAACCAAAACGCAATAGTGCAAGTTAGTTCTCGTAAATCATCATTTCCTTTAACCCTATCAGTGTATAATTTGAAATTTAAACCACATTAAACTTGATATCTTCTTTGTTTTAAATTGCATTTTCTCGACTTTGTAAAATGTAATACATAATACATTAGCTCCAACATCTAGATTCGAGAAATCCCTTACTATTTTAACTAGAATGTAATTTGATAAATCTTTAACTACAGATTAAAATAACACAGGGCGGTTTATAACGCACAAGGTTTCGGCCTATTCCCGCGCGCCGGGGACTATTTAATCTGACCATAAAATGTGAGTTTCTGGTTCTGGGTGCTTTTTATATTGTGTATCATTCATTTATGTAGTTACCATTATGTATTAGTTATTCCAAATGAAGTGGGTAGAAATAATTATACTCAATTTTAGTTGATATATCTGTTGCCTAGTACCTATAGAAAAAGTCTAGTTTTTTAGCTAGATTGCGCTATGTGACGTTCTGCAATATTTATTTTCCTCTCGGTATTGTTTGATCGGATCGACTTTGTTTGAAAGTTGAGATCGAGATTCCGAAGTAGGGGTAAAAGATGGAGTTTATAAAGATAGCTGTTCAGCTGGAAGTGGAAACAGTTGACTTATCGGAGTTAGGTTTCTCAAACGCCCCAAGGTGACTTGGAATAGAAATGCAACTTTATATTTACTATCGTTTCTGGATTTTGCCTCAAGACAAATGTTGCAGCCGCAGTCCTATAAAAAACGACTTCAAAAAAGCATAAAACAACCTCACCTTCATACAGTACCTACCACCGGCTTATCTGTTACGAAATCTGAAGTCGGGTAGCCAAACTTCAATCTGAACCCACCCAGTAAAATCGCCTGACTTTCTGTAATATTAGTATAGAGTATAGAGTACAGATTAAGTACATCTATACTCTATACTAATATTATAAAAATGAAAATAAATATTTGTATTTTTGTGCGTGTGTGTGTGTGTGCGTCTGTATGTTTGTAATAAATGAATAAGCTCAAAAACTACTGGACCGATTACAAAAATTATTTTACCATTAAAAAGATACATTCACCTTGAGTAACATTAGCTATCTTTGATCCCGATATTCCCACGGAATCGGGACTTACGCGGGTAAAACCGGACGCAGCTATAGCTGCTCCATAATTTCATACAGTACACCACCTACCTTATTATTTACATTTAATTACCCAACAGATATAAAAAGCTAATAAAATGTAGCAAACATTAGCCTTTGCAAACTTTCAGACGGACATGGACATTGGACAACATTCCGTCTGAATTTGAACAGTTTTAATAAATATTAGCTTAGGCTCTAGCTAGATAATGTAAAATGTGTAAAATTAAAGAATAACATTTGAGTTTCCTAATTAACAGAACCAAGCAGAACACAGTAATTAAAAGCTAAGTTTTTTATTAATTTTTGGCTACAAATTTATTCAAAAATTGCGCTCTGTTTTTTTATAGACGTATTTTAGTTTAAATAAGGTATTTCTATAAACGCCAAGTGTAGAATTAAATAGTGATCTATTCCAAACTCGTCTCTGACGGACGAGCATCATAGATTAGGAGGGGGAAGTTGGTCATCTTACCTCATTAGTACCAAGTGGAGACTTATATGGTGGAAAGAGTAGTGATCGGTCGGTGAGCCTCGAGTCAGCCTGGGTCCGTCTGAACTTTTTTTAGCATATTTTTACTACTCTTTCCACCATATTAGTCCCAACTTGGTACTCGATGAGGTAAGTTCCCATGCCCGATTGCTCCCCTAAAAACGGGCTGAGCTCAGACGGGCCCAGGCTGAATCGCGGCTGACCGAGTTTTTTAGGCATAACTTTTACTACTCTTTCCACCATATAAGTCTCCACTTGGTACTAATAAGGTAAGATGGCCAACTTCCCTCTCCTAATCTATCACCAGTTCCAAAGTCTAACTCTTCCGGAAATTAACGTCATTGTTATAATACCCACCATCTAGGTAATCTAAGTTTAGGGTTACCAGATCTCCGGATTTGTCCTGAGATCTCAGGATTTTTGGACATATCTCAGGATTGCGGCCGGACTTCGCAAATCTCTTAAAATCCTCAGGATTTTTAGAAATTTCAACAAAAACCAACTTAATTAAAGATTTTTATTAAAAAGTTAAACAAACTAAAAATAATCATCCTTTGGTAATAAATAATTGTACAATTAAAATAAACCTTTATTTATCTTATTGGGTACTTAATCAGTTTTATCTTACTTAAATCCAATTTGGTATATTCTAAGTAATAATAATTCTTTGGTAATAATTGCACAATTAAAATTTACACCTATTCATAACGCTGCCAACCCCCGTCCGCTTTAAGTGCGATGCGATGTACAACGTGTAAACTAGATAGTGTATATAAACATAATATTATTACGAGTATTAAAATTGTAAATAAGTACCTATGGGAAAAAAATCAAAGTTAAAAAATCTCAGGATTTTTTGGCGGAAATCAAGACTTTTCTCAGGACTTTTGTTTTTTTCATCTGGTAACCCTATCTAAGTTAGAGAGCCATGTATGTATGTGCGTACCCTCCGCCTAATGAAGTGTTCATCGTAAATCATAGCAGAGACCATAAATTATTAGCATTGCACAGTATCGACGGTAGCCAACACGGCCATTTATCAAATAATAACCGGTCTATTTCATATGACAGATGACATTTTCTCGACATAACATAACATAAACAAATGAATGTTTTTAAAGCATAAAATAGGGGTCCCACCTTTTCGCATAAACTTTTTTGTAATAAACAAGAAAGGGATAACGATTTTGGCATAAACATTTTTGCCATAATACTCATTACGCATAAAAACTTTTGGCATAAATATTTTACGCATAATACCTACTCATCATTCATTATGCATAAAAATTTAAGGCATAATATTTTTATATTCAATTACAGACCGAATGTATGTCAATTGTACCTACATGTGTACGGAACCCTCGGCGCGCGCGACTCGTACTTGACCAGTATTTTTTATACATAGGTACCGATATTACAACCGGGTCGATACAATCTACTACGGTTTAAAGTTAGTTAGAAGTCGTCCATACCTTAGATTACCTTTTTTTTTTTTTACGTGGGAAAATCTTATTAAGACCATCAGGCCGCCCTCGGGGGAGAGCGGCCCGGTGAGTGGGGGTCCCCCCGGCCGAAGATGGTAGGTGGCCGGGGTATACCCACTAAAAACCCACGGTGTCCGTCACTGCCGCAATGTGTCGGGGGTCAACGGGACAAGCTCGCGCATTCGACCGTTGACCCCGACTGCGGTTGGCTGCATCCAGCCTCCTCGCCGAAAAATCCCATTTCGGGAAAAACTCTCACGAGTGGCGGCGTGGACACGCCGCCGCCATCTCGGTGCTCGGTGGTTGGCTCCCCCGAGCCCGCCGCCACGAGCGGGGAAACTAGGGCGGCAACCTGTCGTTGTGCGCCCGCCGAGTGCGCCTTGGGCGCTGTGTGCCGGGAATGATTTCCCGCGCACGCTCGGCTTCCTCTTTCGCCTGTAGGGCGAATTCACAGAATTGGCGCAGGGCCTGCCAGGCCTCATCACTGTCGAGGATGGCAGCGATGACGGCCGGCAGTGAAAGGTCCTGGCCAATTACCCTCACCAAATCCCCCCGAGGCACAGATCACGCGGGGCAGTCCGCCAGGGTGTGTTGGGCGGTGTCACAGCTGTGGGAACAGTGGTGACACCGCTCATCACTCTCCCTCTTTATTCGACACAGGTACTTTCCGAAGCAGCCATGTCCGGAAAGCACCTGTGTCAAGCGGAACGACAACGCTCCGTGGGCTCTACCGAGCCACTCCTCCAAATTGGGACGGATCGCCTCCACCGTCATACGGCCATAACCTGGCTGCTCAAGCCGATTCCTCCACTCCGCCACGATGACCTGGCGAAGCTTCTCCCGACGCTCCTCCACCACCCTGAGCGCCGGTCGGTCACCACGGCTTCGAGCCTCCTCACGCCACTCATACAGCGACGCGAGGGCTCTCGCCTCTAGGTCCCAGGGCGGAGACCCGGCGAGCGCCAGGGCGGCATCACCCGATACCTTAGATTACCTACCGCAACTTACTAAATAATCCTCAACTTAATAACCCCCTCAATGAAATGATACCAATGCGATTAAAATACAATAAAATTGATATAATAACGTCTTAAAATAAAAAAATTAAATAAAAATTTAAAAAACCCACCTGCTTAAAAAACCTTTAAATAAAAACATATACCTACATAACAAAAACTGAAAAGAAAATAAAACAAGTCCAGTAGTCACAGAACATAGCGACTTTTTAACAGTCGGGACCCATTATTGAAAAGGTATATGATGAGCTAGATTTTAGGTAGTCAATGGGTCCCGACTGTTAAAGTCGCTATGTTCTGTGACTACTGGACTTGTTTTATTTTCTTTTCAGTTTTTATTATGTAGGTATATGTTTTTATTTAAAGTTTTTTTAAGCAGGCGGGTTTTTTAATTATGTACCTAACCTATTTTATTGTTGTACTACAGTTTACCGCTTAGTTAGATGAATAACTTTTCTTTTTGTGGGCTAGTCCATCTATCGTTGAATTTTAGGGAGTGATGGACCACTTTTATATTTAGGTTTAGGTTTGTCATTCAACTGCATTATAATGCGTATTCAAAGTAATGTGATCTTAAAAAAATAAAGGTAAAATTATTTATAACTAGCTGCATCCCGTGGTTGCACCCGCGTAAGTCCCTATCTCGTGGGAATATATATAAGTATTATATCCGTTGTCTAGTCACCGTAACACAAGCTTAGTCGCTTACCACGGGGCTAGATGGCGCTGTGTGTTGTTCACAGAATTTATTTATTTATTTATTTATTTATTAATATCGGGATCAAAAGTAGCCTATGGTACTCAGGGTGAATGTAGCTTTCTAATGGTAAAAGAATTATTAAAATCGGTTTAGTAGTTTTTGAGTTTATTTATTACAAACATACGACACGCACACACACAAAAATACAAATCTTTCCTCTTTATAATATTAGTGTAGAAGTGTAGATGTAGATGACACTGAGCAAAAGTTATCACAGTCTAGTCAAAATATGTGTAATGGTTATGTTAATAAATAAAACCACTTTCCTACAAAATCAAATGTTCTCTTTTATTAACTTTCATTCCTAAGTTAAAAATTCGCAACAAAAAGTGGTCCATCTCTCCTGGAATTGCTATATTTCTCAAAAAAAGGTTTAATAATATCAAGTAATAAAATGGTTTAAGCTTAATACATTTTACCTGCACTTTGAAAATTAAATTAGTCAAGATGTGATAGTTGAATAAAAACAATTAGGTAACAAAAGAAAATATTCAAAACACTCATAAGCAGACTTGCTTGAAGCGGTATCACGCCGTAAATGCGAAAGTTGAAGTCACGGGTTTTCACATAGCCGATCAACTTTCTTATATCTTCCTTGTGACGTTCGTCTAAAAAATAAATAAAAGACAAAATACTATAAAGCTGGGGTCCCCGAGCCCGTTGTATCACAGGCCAGGCCAGGCCGCGCCACGCCTGTGCGACTGATTTTCATCTCACGCGACGACAGACTTCATCAGACGCTACGGTTCCCACTTGCTTGTCCGTCTAGTCTGGCGCGATCTGGGTTGATAAAAAACGGACCGTGGAACTTAATATAAATAGGTAAATCTATTTATCTATTACTATTACAAAGCGGAAGAGTTTGTTTGTTTGTTTGTTTGTTTGAACGCGCTAATCTCAGGAACCACTGGTCCGATTTGAAAAATTCTTTCGGGGTTGGATAGTCCATTTATTGAGGAAGGCTATAGGCTACTTTTGATCCCTATATTCCCACGGGATCGGGACTTATGCGGGTGAAACCGCGGGGAGCTGCTAGTAGTAATATAAATAGGTGAGTTTGCCTCAGGCCAAACTCAGAGCCTCACTCAGGAAACAGTGGAAAGACAGGTGGGAGGCCTTTGCCCTGGACCGGGATGATACAGACTAAACAATAATGTACAGTAGGTAACAAAATAAGTTGTGCTAGATAATACCAACCTCATCCAAGGAATCCAATTAGGTACCGTCACCTCTAAAAGGTTTCATCATAAATTTAATTACCTTGTTCGAAAATCAGTTGGTTCTGTAACTCTGTTTCTAAATCCTTCACTTTCGACGACAACATGCCTCCGAAAATAGCTGGAGTTAGTAGAAGTAGTAACGTTTGGGTGACCGAGCATAATTCCACAATAAAACTTGCCGAAAATATCTGCGACGAGAAGATTAATTAGGTAATTATCTACTAAGGTTAAAATAAGTCACTCTAAAAGATTATCTAAGACCGTTCACCCTATTTCAATAGATAGGTAATGCCAACAATGAACCACCTTTTTTTCAATGGATGAGCAGTATATTATTATGTTATCAATAATAATATACTGCTTATGCTAATATACCTCTGATTGCCCACCAACTTAGGCTAATGCCGCCGGCGCCATATATAGCTTCACAAATTTGAACAAAGATGTGTACCTACTTTGGCACGCGGGGTCGGTTTTTAGTGCACATCAAAGCTTTCAAAGGTGAATGTGTGCAAATGTTTGTGTAGCCTGCACATTTGTTTTCAAACCTTTGCAAAGTCTTCAAACATTTGTTCAAATATTATATGAAGTAAAGTTAAGTTATGCCCGCATAAGAAGGTGCTGCCTTCACATTTAGCCTGAAATGGTGGGATGGAGCAAATGTTGTATTTGCCTTGAAAAGTAAAATAGTCTTCCTAGGCTAAGAGACCTAAGTAGGGGTCTTGGATTTTCAAAGAGCGTAGGTATCTCCATATTCTTTCGATGGTTTACCCAATATTAGATATAGAGAGTATTATGACATCTTATATTTGAAGTCTGTGCCTGTCCTCGAATGGAAAATGAGTGCAGGTAGGTATATTTTAGTTAACTTAATTATTGTCTTACCGAAACAATTTCTCTTTTATATCCCAGAATCAACATGTATATTGCAAACATTTGGACTGGAACTTCAAAGAAAAATGTTGTGGTAAACTGGAAATAAAAACAATTATTATTGTCGGGTTAATAACACGACAAATCAGTATGCAGACAAGTGTATCATTTATTTCTTATGGGTATTTCCAAAGTGTAATTAGGAAAACTAATTGTCAACTGACGTATGTGTCTGGTGGTTACATGAAGAAACATTTATTCGCAACAAGGATAAAAGATTAGTTATTCTTATTTATTATTTAACATTTTCTGCGAAACGATCTAAAACTCAACATAATGCTAGACTAGCGCTGGTGTTCCTAGTGAGTAAAATTGTAATCCTCACAAGTAATTAATAAGTGTACTTACTTACCAGAGGGTCAAAACGCTCTTTAATGAGCTCCGTCGAGTCTGCTATATCTTTATACAAAGTGTGATGATAAACATTGACTCGTTGAGAAGAATTTTTCAATTCACTTACGATTTCTATAAATTTACACAAACGATAATACGCCATAATGAAAACAAAACTATTAGAAATTTCGACAATGTTGTAGCACATAACAAAGAACATGTAGATGTAACTAGAAATTAAAGCTGAAGGTAAGCAAGTAATGCTTCGTTTATGTCCACAGTAAAAAACGCAAGAACAAAGTTGAATCACTAGATTTAGTAATACAACTAAATAGAATCCTTTCTCTAAGTATTGAGGATTTATATCTCCCAATTTAGAATCTATAGCATTTAGATTGTTTAAATAATCATGTAAGGACAACTTATTTCGATGAGAGAACGACACCAGAATCACTAAACAACAGTAAAATGTCCCATAATATGCAAACATTGAAATAAACATGTTTGCATTTGAAAAAGCCGAGTAAAACCACAGTACGGATATTAAAAGTGAAAAATTTCCAATATTTATTGATAGAGGAACGAAAAACGAATACAACTTCTTTGAATCCGTTGAAAAAAAACCGAAATTAAGGCCGAACAAAATGTGGATTAATTTAAAGAATATTTTGTAATGTGCTGGTATTTCATAAGATCCCTGTTTGCGTCCTTCAGAAAATTTAATTCGATTAGCCATTTTCACCATCCGCCTCTTCATTTCAAATGAAAATGGAAATTAAAGTTCTCTTGACAAAGGGTATTTCGAAGAGTATCTTTCATTATTATTACAAATTGTAATAATCTTAAGTGCTACACCGTATAGTCACTATATGGTGTAGCACTTAAGACTATTACACTATAGACACTATACACAGTGCATTTGATTATTGAATAATGTACCTACCTTATAAATTAACCTAAATACAATTTAGGTTAATTTATCTAGATCGTTTAGGTACTGAAATTATTAAAAGGATCCTAACCCCTATGAGATTAGGCCCTTGCAACACAGTGGGAGCAATTAACTGGCTTACAACAAAAAAATCTTCTGCTTGCGTTGTCATGGACATGACGAATCATTCACTAAAATAAGTTGCTGAATGACTAATTGTTATCTGGAAATCAACTAAGTAAATCTTAAAATTGAATATCTCGTTAAAATGTATTAAATTCATTAAAATAATTGCTTATTTCAATTATTTTATGACACTGTCGACCAAGTCAATGAAAAAGTAATGTTAGTTTCTAATGATTATTTTTTACCATATTACTACCAATGCCTGCAATATGTCATCAAAATTATAGTATTTTTTTGGAGTTTCTTCTGAAAACACGTTAGTTAGTTTCTAATATGAGCAACCAAATTACTACAGCATCTGGAATTAAGCCCCCAAAGAAAACTTTCCCATCAAAATATACTATAACATTATTCAAAATTATTCAAATACTGTTCGGGCTAAAGTTTGGATTTTTTAAAAATCGCATATTTAATTACATTTCTATGTGTATTTTCATTTTGAACACTCTAATTTTGTTCCTCTACTTGTACTGTAACTCTGATGATGATCTTTCTTCGCAATTTATACCAACTTTTTTAATATGTTACTTTTGCTACTCAGCCGTTCTTCTTATCCTTTACTTTGACGGACGTAGGCTTAACCTTTTTGAATATTTGTGTGGTCTTCATCGACTGGACTTGAAGTTGAGTTATAAACCATCATTTACATTTGAATTGAAACTGGTTTTGGTATTGTTATTGACATTTGTACAGCGAACAGTCATTACTATTCTATATTGTGCAAAAGTTCATGATTGTCTGCCTTCGTTTTATGTTTCTTTGTATTATATTCAGTTAACTGCTGCATCTAAGGACTATGTGACGTTGGTTAATTGTCTAGTTTTCTATTTGGCTTATAACCGATTGAGTAAATTTGTAAATTTGACTAAGCAATTAAAACTTACTTGTACACCATTAAATGTTTATCACCACCAGCTTTACAAAGAAATAGCTGATTTAGCAGAGCAGATAAAAATATCATTTGATCCTCCGGTAACTTTTTTGTTTATTTAACGTTTTCTATCATTGTAAACTTAAGAGGAGTATATACGCCAACGACCTTGAAACTGGAAATCCCTGTCGGGCTCATCGAAAATTGTTGATTATTTCATGACGAAATGTCGTAGAACTTTTTTTTGTGCACAGATTGTAGGTGACATTGTTTCCTACATTTTGGTGTAGTTTTAAGACAAGAAACTCCTATTGGTGCAAAGCCTATCCAAATTTTAGACAAAAAATGTCTGATTTGGCTAAAATGTCGATAGGCTTCAATACGTTTCGACATATTTGTATGAAAACTGCACTAAAATATCGGAAACAATGTCGCCTACAATCTGTACACAAAAAAAAGTTCTACGACATTCCGTCATGAAATAATCAACAATTTTCGATGCGCCCGACATGGATTTTCAGTTTTTCAGAATAGGGCCCTTAACTATCATTATCTCGCAGTTTCATCCGTGTAAGTTCCGATCCCGCGGAAATTTTGCAAAACCCTTTTTAGTGGTTACCAAAAAATCACAAAACACACACGCTCCAAATTTCATGGTTCTAGGACCACCGGTTTAAACTGTGCATTGATATTTAGTTCAGTCAATCAGTCAAACCTTCGAATTATATTTTGTATAGAAAAGCAATAACCTAAATTAATATTTCAGTTTACCGTTAATCTCATCTTTGGATTTCCCTTTTCAATGATGGAAATATATTCTCTTGTATACTATATGAAACTTTTGGCACATAAGGTAAGACAAGTCGTTAGGTTTTTAAGGTAATAAAGCAGTAAGAAACCAGTCTTCTAACATCACGACACTGTAGCCGTATAAGCTGAAACTTCGTTCAGGAGCCGTATTTTTGAACCACTGGATTTGAATTCGTATACGAAAGTTCGGATTCCGCATGCTTCTCTCGCTCATTGTGTATGTGCTTGAGCGAGACAGACAATAGCAATTCACATGCGAATGGGGTGCCATGCGCAAAGCTGTTTGCAGAGGCGCTGGCATCGGATGATCTTTTTTTTTTTCGATGATGGTCCTCCACCAATGGAAACGCCGAGTTTTTTTTTTATTCTTTCGGTCTCAGACCGATATGGCCAATTTGGCGCCGAGATTTGTAAAAAACACATGTTTGACAGTTCTTAATTCAAACCTAAGATTAATCGACTCGCGCCCTCTGCCGGGATAAAAAGTTAGTGTTCCTTCTAATTGGTTTCCGACGGTTCAAAAATACTCCAGATGCCATTAAGACAAGACAAAGTCATGATTATGGCGCGAACTTACGACGACTCATTACCAAGGACAATTACCCAAGGACAAAATCTGATAAAATAAGGATAAAAACGCTCGCATAGTTTGACACATAGCAATTTATCTGTTGAGGTGACTCTTTTGAAATAATAGGACATTCCAACTATTGTATTAATTTAGAAGAAATATTTTCAGATGACTGCGCACGTATTTTGGACAACAATAATAGACATACTACATACTCTCTTTTATTTGGTAGTTCCAACTATTTTTGGAGGAATGCTGTCATACAAAGCGAAAGAGTTTAAGGCAGAACTGCACAATCAATTGTTTTTTGAGAGGGGTAGGTACCAATGCGGATCAAATAACTTATTTTGACCTGGTGCCTTAATAAGAGTAAGTAATATTTTTTGTAAACGATAGATGAGCATTTGGCCCCTTTTTTGCCTGATGGTGAATTTATTTATTAATTATTTATAATATGACTATGGGACCAGATCCGAAAATATTTCTTAGTGGTTACACCTGTCTGCCTATTGGACGAGTCTACCTAGCGCTACGCCTTAGGCCGGTGGTAACAATTAGTTGATTCAGGGTTCATTTTAGGGTTTCGTATCCAATTGTGATAGTGGTACGGAACTCTTCGTGCGCGACTCCGACTCACACTTGGCCGGTTTTTAATGTAAATTATTATAATTAAATTACAGATGCTGTACGTGTAGATAATATTCGAAGATTGATACAATACGTAGAAATAAAGGATTTTAATTTTTACGTCTACAACATAATACCGCTGCAGCCTCAATTAATCTTAACTATTTCGAATATTTGCATCAGTTACTTGATTGTAGTGATTCAATTAACCCACCTTGACAAATAAACCTTGTATTTACTTAGGAAAATATTAAAAGATTATTATTTTTAAACCCCCCTACGCAACGAGGAACATGCAGCTATCGGGAACGAAGAGAAGTATATTAACGTTGCCCATGTTGACGGATGGTAATGTCCGGAGCCACCTCTCACTCCCACTCAGAGATCCAGACCAGACCAGACCCTCACTCAGAGACTGCACGATCCACTGAGCTATGGAACGTATTATATTTTTGACATAATACCTATTACTTGTCAATAAAAACAAATATATTATCTTAAAGCATTGCATTCACATGACAGTCCTAAATGCTATAACAGGTGTTACCCAAATATTTGTTTTTGGGTTACACGTGTTTAGTTTGTTTACACCTGTGTGTAGTTTTGTGTTACAAGAATGGCAGTATCTAAATAGTTCTAGATAGAATACATAAAAGAAAACAATTAATTAGAATGCATACGACGTTAATGGCGGGTATCTTAATTATTCTGAATCCCAAGTTATTATCTAAAATAATTACTTTAATAATTAATCCACCACTTACTTTAATGCTTTCTTAGTCAATTAAAATTTACCACCAATCGATGAAAAACTGAAGTAGAATATCTAATAAATTACAATATCTACACATATCTACAACACACCATGTCACTAACGATATTAGTTCAGTTTTAGACAACTTTTTGATTAGACGTTACCGTGAAAATGCGTAATATCGAATTACTACAATGAACGAACATGGATCTCAAAATAGAATAATTTTCTCGAAATATACTGTCGTGTTATTTAAAATTATTCAGCTAATATGCGGTCTGAAGTTTGGATTTTCTGAAAGTCGTATACTTGATCGTATTTCTTTTTTTATTTATATACTAAACTCTACAATTTTAATACTCTACATGAGCTCTGGTCATGTTTCTGATGAAAACTTTACATTTAGTTTTATATTATGTTATTTTCGTTACTCACTTACTATTGGTATACTACGTTTTGACGGAAGTAGGTTAAACCTTTGTAAATATCTATGTGGTCTTCATAATTTGGACTTAAAGTTAAATTACAAATGTTCTTCAAGCTTGGAATTAAAACTGTTTTTAGTATTGTTATTAACATTAGGATTGACTGCTACCAATAATTTAATGTATTGTTCAAGAGGTAATAATTGTTTC
This sequence comes from Idaea biselata, assembly GCA_958496205.1. NCBI lineage: Eukaryota > Metazoa > Arthropoda > Insecta > Lepidoptera > Geometridae > Idaea > Idaea biselata. Next base: position 25,404,980 of record OY292402.1, read on the forward strand.
CCTTCGATTTACGTTTCAATGTATTATCTTCAAATAATGTCTTTCTCTAGAGGCATTGTTACGTTGGTTAACTGTCTAGTTTTCTATTTGGCGTATCATCGTTTAAATCAATTTGTGAATTCGGTAAAGGAAATAAAACTTGCTTATACACCACTAAAAGTTCATTACCAACAAGTTTACAAAGATATAACTGATTTGACGGAGCAGATAAAAATATCTTTTGACCCACTAGTAGGTATTTTTTAAAATCAAAATGTTTTCTCTATCATAATGAGTCTTAAATTAAACATAACATTCATTTCAGTTTACCGTAAATCTTCTTTTCGAATTTCTCTTTTCAATGATGGAAATATATACTATTGTATACTACATAAAAGTAATGAAAGTGAAGGTAAGTACTAATGTGTGATTATTTTCTGTTATTCTAACTTGTATTTTGTATTTGAACTCCTCAGGTTCTGCTACAAGAAAGGTCTCTTAAAATGGACGTTGTAACTTGTTTAGGCGTCGTCGATAATAAAAATCGAATTCACGTTTATCGCGTTAGGAGGTTGGTGACCATATTTTTTTCAAGGTGGGGAAATGCAGCCTTATGCACAGTCCCACCGCTGAAGCGACGAGGATGTGTGGGGCTCCCTGCTGGCCTAAGGTGATAGGCGGCTAGTGGTTTACCTATTAAGGGCCCTATTCTGAAAAACTGAAAATCCATGTCGGGCGCATCGAAAATTGTTGATTATTTCATGACGGAATGTCGTAGAACTTTTTTTGTGTACAGATTGTAGGCGACATTGTTTCCGATATTTTAGTGCAGTTTCCATACAAATATGTCTAAACGTATTGAAGCCTATCGACATTTTAGCCAAATCAGACATTTTTTGTCTAAAATTTGGATAGGCTTTGCACCAATAGGAGGTTCTTGTCTTAAAACTACACCAAAATGTAGGAAACAATGTCACCTACAATCTGTGCACAAAAAAAAGTTCTACGACATTCCGTCATGAAATAATCAACAATTTTCGATGAGCCCGACAGGGATTTTCAGTTTCAAGGTCGTTGGCGTATATACTCCTCTTAAAACTTCACCGGTTTCCTCAGGCGCCATTATGCCGGAACTACGGGAAATTTAAGTCCTCAACGGCACCCGAGACAGTGCTCTCAAATTGCACAGCTGGTACTTGTTTACTAAATTATTACCACGGGTGCGGCCGCAGAAGTCACATTCATTGGCTAGTTTTTAGTTTTTTTAGCTAATACAGTCGTTGGAGGTAATCTTTTTGTCAAAACTAGGGAACAAATTCGACAACAGTTTCCTGCAGTTTTTCGTCGATTTATTTTATATAGTTTAAATGAAAGACGAGAGACCTAAATAAATGACCCGTTTTGGGTCTCACAGCTACCCCTACAACCTAGTCTTCACTAATGCGGGATCTTTAAATTGAACTAACGTATGCTCGTTCCGGTAGTTTGAATGTTTTTCCCATTGTTCATACTAGTGGTTAGAAGAATGATCAATAACCAATGGGTAAAATTCATACCGTGACAATCGTATGTTCGTTGAATTAAAAGATCTGGCATTAGTGACAACTAAAACATAATGCATAATATGTAAATCAGTTTATAATATACTAACGTAACGTAACTTATTACCTACTTAAAATTTATTTAATTATTTCAGGCAATTTCGCCCTTCCTTTGGGTGACATTAATTGATATACTTCAGTGTTTACTGTTATTGGTAATCCCGACAATTTTTGGGGGAATGCTGTCAAACAAAGCAAAAGATTTGAAGATAGAACTTCAAAATCAGTTGGTTTTCGAGAGAGGTAGGTACAAAACTGTCTAACCGTCCGCGTCGGTCAGAAATGTATGAATCACAAGATCACAACAGGAAAAAAACCCTAGGGTTTCTTGAGTCTTTTTCTCATAAGAGGTCGCGTTCGGAAAACAAACTTCCCAAAATTTCAGACGTTGGGGGTTTCAAAGCGATTTATTTCGTGAATTATGATTTCTTTAGTCAACAGGACCCAATAAACATCACCACCTAAAGCTGAAATTTGCAGCATGCGATGACTGATGAGTGGTGGATTTTTTTTGCTCAGTGTGACGGTAAAAGACTTACAGCTGTAATAAAACTAAACGCAGTTCCAGTGCGAGAATAAATCGTATTTCAACACCTAACGTAGAACCTTTCTCGTTTCGTTCCAGATGTCGCACGTCAAGATAATCTTCGAAGATGGATACAATACGTAGAAGTGAGGGATTTTAACTTTTATGTCTACAACTTGATACCGCTTCAGCCTCAACTGATGTTAACAATTTTCAATATTTGCGTCGGTTACCTAATTGTAATTATTCAATTAACACATCTTGATTCTTAATTATCCAAAGTATGCTGATTAGAATGATAATAGTACCTAAAATGTATAGTTTTAATGAAATAAAACCAAATAATTTCTATACCTAGGGAGTTTTTAGGTTAAGCCAATAACAGAAAAACTTGTTCACACATTTCCAATAATGATTTAAGAGACATTATTACACTATTCACATAGCTTTAGATAGATTTAGTGTCAATACGCTAAATCTATCTAAAAAGCACGAAATAGAATATAATGTAAATTTTATTAGCTTAAAACACACGACACATTAGAAGACAGAAATAAAACAATAAGACAGGAAAATGAAAAGTATAAAAACTAAGAAAGCCGCAATCCAAGGAGCTGTGTTGCTAATATTGCTAATGCGTAATAAGGAAATAATTCAGAGAGAAATCCAAATATGCATAGGTCTGTACAAAAATGGTCAAAGTAGAGTCGTGTTGACCCACTTTTGACCTATTGTTAGTCTGTTTAATGGAGGTGTTCCTGCCCACATAATCATAGTAGGTAGGTATACAGAAAGTAAGACCACGGCTCTTCCTTGACCGTTCCGTTTCTTGATCGGGCGGGCACATACACTAGGCGTGAAAATATCTACATCGTACTAAAGACATCGTCAATCTACATCGTACTAAAAATATTTCTACTAGTCGAAAAGTCATTCTTAGTCGAAAAACAAACAGGGGAGAAACATAATCATCAATTCTCGTGTGGCGTCATGAAAAAGGCAAAAACCGCGACACCAATCGGCACAGACCACACAAACTGTACAAGACCGCATTTTAAAATATTTATTTAAATTACATTTAAATATTTTATAATATGCTTGCTAGACCTTTCCCTTGATATCACACACGTGACGATTATCTCAAATTTTTTTTTCGGAGTAGTAAATTGTTTCAAATTGCGACATATGTAATATATAATTTTGTTAAAATTTATATAGCCTATGTGAACCAGCGTCAGACAAGTCGTCAATTAAAATAAATTGTTTACTTATCATTTCACTTATTTTAATGGCATTGTTTGTATGAACAACCGTCAATCAATCATACAATATTATGGTACCTGTATTGTTTAATAAATTATACGACATTTCATAACTAAAATTAATAGTTCATTTTTGGAGTATAATAAGGTTAGACGTTACCTACCTTAAATCAAAAATGCATTATCCAATGACGACAGTCAATAAATTTACATCCACGAAAAAAACTATTATATCTAAATATACTGTTGCATTATTCAAAATCATTCAATTGCTCTTCGGTCTGAAATTTGGATTTTTTAGAAATCGTATATTTGATTATATTTCGTTACTTATTTACGTTGTTAACACTATCTCTTTGTTATTCTACTTGTGGTATAACTTTGATTATGGTTCTAAAACATTTATAATCACTTTCTCATTTGCTTACTTTGGTTTATCAGTAACTGTTCTAATACTATTCTTTAACGGTAGTAGGTTAACCCTTTATGAATATTTGTGTGGTCTTCATCAATTGGACCTTAAATTGAATTACAAACCTTCCCTAAGCTTGGAATTAAAATTGTATTTGATTTTGCTAGTATCAATTGGACTGACCACTCTTAATAATGTGACATTTTGTTTAAAAGATTCAAAGTGTTTTGCTTCGTTTTACGTTTCTGTATATTATCTTCAATTAAAATATTTTGCTGGAAATAATGTTATATTGGTTAACTGTCTAGTTTTCTATTTGTCTTATCATCGTTTGAGTCGATTTGTAAATTTGGTGAAGGATACAAAACTGACCTGCACACGGCTGAATGTTTATCATCATGAAGTTTATAAAGAAATAGCTGATTTGACAGAGCAGATTAAAAAATCTTTTGATCCACTGGTAACTTTTTTTCTAAGTTTTTTCTGCTTAACTTAGGCATGTTTGTGTTTGTTTTAAAGGAAAATGGCGTGAGTCACTGTAGACGAACGCCAAGTTGCTTGGTCATGGAAATCGAGAGATGCGGTACGAGTCCCGCCTAGCATCACCTTGCGTTGTGTTTTTGTCGATGTATTTTTTCAATTAAATATTTCTATGTTAGCCAAATACAGGCTAAATCACTTAACATAGATTCTTCTTCTGTTTTCGCGATGTTGTATTGAAATTAAAGACATTTTTCGGTTTGAATCGCGTGGTTTTTATTACTTTTAGCATTGTTACAACGCTCAACGTTTCAAGACCTTTCCAGGTCTCTTCTTCAGGATAGACTAAGATGTGATTTGTCATTCTAATGTATTAAAAAAGTTACAGTGAGACTACCGTCTTATTATTAAAAACTATTAAAATGTTATCAAAAACGTTCCTGTCTACGCAGGTTCCAAAATTGCAATGATTATTATTTACTTTATTGTTAAATTTTATTATTAAACTTTATTATTTAATTTTAACTCTATTACTTTTATAGTTGGTAATGATAGGCTAAATAAAATGTAAATAATAAAGTAAAATAATAATAAAGTAAATAAAAGTAATAGAGTTAAAATTAAATAATAAAGTTTAATAATAAAATTATTGCAATTTTAGAACCTGCGCTGCGTAGACAGGAACGTTTTTGATAACATTTTAATAGTTTTTAATAATAAGACGGTAGTCTCACTGTAACTTTTTTAATACATTAGAATGACAAATCACATCTTAGTCTATCCTGAAGAAGAGACCTGGAAAGGTCTTGAAACGTTGAGCGTTGTAACAATGCTAAAAGTAATAAAAACCACGCGATTCAAACCGAAAAATGTCTTTAATTTTAAATCACTTAAAATAAATATATAATATTTTTTTTCTGTATCATATATTTTCATAAATACAAAATAATTTATTTCAGTTTACCACAAATCTTCTTTTCGAATTCCCATTTTTAATGGTTGAAATATATTACATTGTTTACGATATCAAAGTTTCGGCAGAAAAGGTAAAGTAAAAAGATATAAAGCGTTGATGTACTATTACGAATAACGACGACAAGAACTGAAAGACGGAAAAGAAATATAAAGTGGGTTTCCACAAATGATCCTATGTGTTGGTAGCTAAGGCAGTCTAAATTGTATCATCCGATAAATGACACGTGGATTAAATCGGTTCTCATATTACGAGTACAAGTAAATAATCTCTTACTTAATAATAGGTATTAGGTAAAAGGTTACGCCTTTAAAATGAAGTCGACGCCGCGTCTGCGACGCGACGCAGACTTCATTTTAGTCATACTAGTATGTACCCTACAGTGCTTTATACAATCATACATAGAAGGTGACCCAATCAAATACACCAATAAGTAAGTCTTCGTGATTATATAAAAAAATGGTAGGACAACAAAAAAAAAAGAAAAATGGTGGAAAATTGGTGGTTGGTTGATCAAAGATTAAATTGAAGAAATAATTACAGGTATCTTCGCCCGTCACGTGGGTTACAATTATAGATGTACTCCAGGCTATAGTCTATTTGACAATTCCTACAATTTTCGGAGGGTTGTTGTCATTTAAAGCGAAGGAATTAAAGACAGAACTTCATAATCAATTGGTTTTTGAGAGAGGTACGTTTAAATATGCCTCAATCTATCATTTATTTATTTTCGAGTAAAGGTATACAAATATGTTATACAATAATACTAAGGATATTCTCTGTTTTCTATTAGCTGTGCAAACTACAGTCAGTATGTGTCAATTATTTCCAATCTCCACATTTGTTGGATCTCTCTAATCCCTTTGACTTTATGCAGCACTATAAGGACCAGGAGGGTTACTGCGGTTCGTTTCGATACGACATCGATAGGATAATACGATGATTCTACTGTCACATTCTGATAGTAGGGTGACAGTAGAACCATCGTATTATCGTATCGTTGTCGTATCGAAACGAACCGAAGTAACCCTCCAGGTTTTACTTTCACTTTTATACCTATGCCACAGAGCAAAGTTTATTATGAGCAAATACTAATTCGGACCTGTCAAATAGGTGTACCAGCAGTGAGGTCAAAATTCCCTATCATTGTCTCCTAGGTAACTCTCACCTATCGTACACATCCCGTTTTGCAATATAGATACTGATTTTTGTTTTGTTATAGATGCTGTACGTCTAGATAATGTTCGAAGATTGATAAAATACGTAGAAGAGAGGGATTTTAACTTTTATGTCTACAACATCATACCTCTGCAGCCTCATCTGATTTTAACCATTTCGAACGTTTGCATCGGTTATCTGATTGTAATTATTCAATTAACACATCTTGATTCTTGAATAAAAGTAAGTAAAATTACAGAAATGTTGATGTGATAGGTTTAGTATATTTTATTTGATGTGCAATTTCATTATTTAATATAATTTGTCTTTAATAAAGCCTGGAACGAGTGCGGATTCCTCCTTCGTTGATCTTTTCGTTATTTGCAATCTTTGACAATTTTGTTCCCAAATTGTCCACTCCTTACAAATTTCGAAGTCCCATAATTTCTGTTAGTACTTTGCCCTCTTTCGCTGATTGTCCTCTTTACTGAAATCTTAATATTAGACGCACGTACAGACGTAAAAAGAGATTCCAAAAAAAGCAAAACTTTGCCTACATTCACTTCAGCCTTATTGACTTCATCCATATACACGGGCAGTGGGAGCTCTAACATCTATTTTAATCAGACTTCCTACTATTGTGCTACGGAATCTTTGTGACTTAAAGTTCAAAATTTTATTGAATAGTAATTTAAATATCATAAAAAGATAGAAATCCTTAAACTACAGTAGCCCTTTTCTTAATTACAGTAGGTATTCCATATTATCCGCTATGACTGTCATAAAACTTTAAAATTAATAATACAAGGTCAGGTCTTCGATAAAAATTATAAATTATCGTCAATTAACAAAAAAAAACCGTTATTACGCATTCAGAAAATAAAATATTATTTCCATATGCCTACGTATCATTATCGTTTTTTGGGGTAACAACTATACCTCATAATATACGTAAAGTAGATTAATTTTTAGTTTTTCTTCTACCCAATCTTGTGGGGTATCATTCATTTCATTACTCATCATTAGGTACAGGCCCCGGCCCGTTTGGATAGGAATGAGCAAGATGGAATCGCATGAAAATACAATGATTTCTCGTAAAAACGATGTTATTCTTAAACGATTTGGAAGTATCTTTGTGGTTTTTATCAATCGTAATAATGTATAATTTATAATAGGACCAGCCTCTTTCAAATAATAATGGTATAATATGAATAACCAGGTGATATGCAGCTTATTCTCGCAAGTAAAATAGTAGGTACTAATCTATCGAAGATCGCATCATTCGCTTCTTCTCGGACGCCACCACCACGCCACATGGTTTTCGTTTACTCATACTACCTAACCTCCATATTTAATGATATTATGTACACGACGAGAATCATAACCTGTAATCAAACCTGTAAACTATGACTTCTAATTATAGTGTAGCTAGGGCAGTGGTTCCCTAAGTGACAAGTTCCCAGACTGCTCGATACGACCAATGAAAATATTTGAAATTGACGCCAGTCAAGAACCTCATTGATGCCTCAGTAGGCGAATGTTAAGAACGCCGATTTTTTTTTATGGTCGAAAGGGGGCGCGTCCTAAATAAGTTAGGGAACCCCTGATCTAGGGTGATCAAAGCCTTGTCACTTTGAGTAGATATGATCTACCACTAACACACAATATCATTCAACTATATGGAAAATACAGTGTGTTTAGAGGACGGTGATTTAAGGTGAAGCATTTATAAACTTAAAACTTTACTCATTGTCGCCCGGTAGCTAGCTCGAGTTGAGACGTTCGTCGTAAGCTACAATCTAAACCCTAATTGCCTTTATTTTGAAAAAGGAATCTAGACATTAAAAGAAAAGTCCAATTCAAAAGAAAGTAAAAAAGTTGTTAAGCTGGACGTGTGGAACAACATATGGAACCAGCTGTCCCGTCCGATAAACAACAGCATGTATTTATTAAGTGGGTGTCATCATTTAAGACCAATCAATCAAAGTTTACTGGTTTTAAATTTATACAAAAGTACATTTAGTTCCTGTTTAGAATAAACCCGGACTAGACGTAAAATCATGAGTAATAAAATGGCTTCATCAAAAAAAAATGAGTGCACACAAAAGTCTATTCTATCGAAATATACTGTAGCATTTTTCAAAATTATGCAGATCTTTTTCGGTCTGAAATTTGGATTTTTTAGAAATCGTATTTTTGATTACATCTCATTTTTTATTCATATCGTTAACACCGTCCTTTTAATATTCTATTTGTCGTATATCAATGACTCCGATTATCCAAAAGCATTTTTAATCAATGTCTTAGTAAATTACTTTGCTTATTCAGTGAATATTTTTGTGCTATTTTTTAACGGGCGTAGGATAACCGTTTCTAAATATTTGTGTAGTATTTATCAATTAGACTTAAAGTTGAATTACAAATCTTCCCTAAGCTTTGAATTAAAACTGTATTTAATCATTTTAATGTCATTTAGGGTGATTACCGGCATTAATGTCTTATACTGTATAAATTTTGAAATGTGTTTTCCATCGTTTTTCGTTTCTATATATTACCTTCAATTAAAATATTTGGGCACAAGCTTTATAATATTGGTTAATTGTCTTGTTTTCTTTTTGGCATATCAGCGTTTATGTCGATTTGTAAATTTGATAAACGAGGCAAGACTTACTTCTGCGGAAGTTAATGTTTATCACCATCAGGTTTTTAAAGAAGTGGCTGATTTGACAGAACAGATTAAAACATCATTTGATCCCTTGGTAACTTTATTAATCAAGCTTTTTTACTTATATATCTTATCATAACATAATAATATCATCATTTATATATAATTATAATTCCAGTTTACCGTAAATCTGATCTTTGGATTGTTCTCTTTAATGTATGATACATATTTTACTATTTACGATATTATTAAATATTCAGAAGAGGTAAGCAGAATGTGTAAATAATTTAAATTTTTAAATAAAATGATTAAATTTGTTCGATTAAGCAAAATTTCACGAGAACACTAGTTAATAATATATTGAACAATTTACTATAGTTAATAATTATAATTGTCTATTTTATAGTTTATAATAGTTGGTTATTGTAAACTTAGTCTACTGATTAGTCGATCTGATGGCTCATCTTCTCTGATTGGTTGATACTGAACTGAATCAAAGAAACCAATGACAATTAGAGATGGTCGAAGTCAATCAGAGTTAAATAAAATGAACTTAGATTTTCCCATTCACTTCCTGTATAAAGGTTTAATATTGTTTATTTATAAACTGTGAAATGATAGTGAGTTCTCCAAAGAATCGCATTCTGTACCATTGACTCACAACCATTTCACATTCTGTAGAGAACTTACACATGCTGCTGTTTGAACCGCACCCCTATCACGATCGGGTGTATAAATTGAATCAAACATTTCAGATGTCTTCGCCCGTAGTGTTGTTATCAATATTAGATATACTACAGGCTTTAATTTACTTAGTACTTCCGGCAGTTTTCGGAGGATTGCTGTCATATAAAGCGAAAGAGTTAAAAACAGAACTTCACAATCAAGTGATTTTTGAGAGAGGTAAGTACAGTCAGCATCAAGAGTCGATGACCATATTCAGATTTAGAAAATCGCTATACATACATCATAGACTATCTTCTGTCATCGCTTCCCATCTCCTACTTTCTTGAACCCATGCCCTACCCGGCGACCTGGTTACGGGTCAATGCTGAAATAGTCCATGTATTTAATTTCAGTTATAAATTAATCTTCAATGTTTTCATTTAGGCGTTAAGAACGTGGCGACTGTTACCGTTTCCATACAAACTTAATACCAAAATAAATTATGAAAAATTTAGTTTTCTACCTTAATATCGATATTATTCGGATTAAGATTTTACTTAAAAAGGGTTCCCCCACCGCAAGGTTTTCCAATATTTTTATTCGAAATGAAATAAAACGGAAAATATTTTTTTTCATTGAAAAATGTTTCTCCGTTTTATTTGAATGTCGTCAGTTCTTAAGTCGCCACGTTCTTAAGCCTCTAAAAGATGGATAACTTTACTTGTACAGCATAAGACAAGAAAGATTTTCTTCCGTTTAAAAAAACAATTCAGAAGAAACTCTTACATACAATTCCCGTCATTTTTTTAGTTCGGTGAAATAATTCACTGACCACCATAAGGTTATGAAATTTAAATGTTGTCCACTTTAAGGATAGGGCTTCAAAGCGCCATCTATCTAACGCTGCAGGAACAACTTTCCAGTTGTTTACACCTGCGTCGTAATGGTTAACTTTACAGTTAACTCATTACTAGAGATATAAGATATAAGTATTATGGCATTAACATGTTTGCTCTAATGTCTTTATCCAGGGAGGAATATTTAAACTACGTTTGTATGGAGAAAGAGAATGAAGACTATTCTCTTAAATGAAACGCAAAAAAGGACTTCCGATTGCTTTCTAACCTAGACAGATCGATAGAGAATTCGAAACTCGATCGAACTGCATTTAAAAGTCATTTTGGCCCAAAGTGGCGTTTAATTTGTTTTTCCTTTTCACCGTCGATATATAGACAATATTACACATTCATCAGTAAATTATCTATTAACCCTCTAACTTTATAAACGACTAGCTGCGTCCCGCGGTTTCACCCGCGTAAGTCCCGTTTTTGAGTTTATTCATAACGAACATGCAGACGCACACACACACGCACACAAAAATACAAATCTTTCCTCTTTATAATATTAGTACAGAAGTATAGGTAATTAAAATATGCATGCATATACTACTTATCGTTCGTCTTTCACTCTGCCATTAAGTTTCAAAGTTGACAGACAGAGACAAACGTTACATAACTTAGTCGTCGTTTATAAGTAAGAGGGTACCTATATTATTTAAGTATCTACTATAATAATATTTTTAATTTGTATAATTGTTACAGATGACGTACGTCTGGATAATGTTCAAAGATTGATACAATATGTCGAAGATAGGAATTTTATGTTTAATGTCTACAACCAGATACCACTGCAGCCTGAGCTGGGTTTAAATTTAGTAAATATTTGCATAGGTTACCTGATTGTAATTATTCAATTAACGCATCTTGATTCGTAAAAGTTAGATATTAATCTATAGGTATTCTCGCCGGGTCCAAGTATTTATAATAATAAAATAATATTTGTTTATGGTCTGGTTTTCTGTATATCATAAACATTAATGTATGTATTTACAAAAAAAAGTGTAATTTGTAGTACATACCTACCTATATGCGTTGTCTAGTAGGTACCCATAATATAAGCCTAGTGCTGAGTTAGAGGCTTGATTGTGCTGTGTTTAATGACGCGCAATATTTGTATTGTATTTATGAAATAAATATATTGTCCAATGAAATTTTGCAATAAATAATCCACTAAAATTAAGTAGGTACAGTTGTCATTCAAATCCTTTATTAGCAGTGTAGTTAAGATGTTAGTCCGGAGTACGAGGCCTAATCAACGGGCCATTGTTCGTTTCGTTCACTGCAAGAGCGATGTTAAAAGCAATAGACATCGATTTTTTTGAAATCGTATTTTTGATTATGATTACACGTGTGAACTATTACTACAGTAATATATTATTATTGTAGTAATAGTGTTTCTAGGGTGATTAAAGCCAAAGCAATTAGTACTACTATTATTTAACTTCGGAAAATATATATCAGGCGAATGCCATCGTACGAGGTCAATTAATCAAAGTTTACAGTGATTAAACAAACAATCATATTAACATTTTCTACTTTTTATTGGGAATAATATAAAACAAATGAGATGTAAACTAGTAATTTAGGTACGCTGGAAAAATGAACGAAATGTATTTCCGTTTTATTTCATTTCGAATGAATATTTTGGAAAACCTTGTAAAAGTATATTCTTAATCCGTATAATACCGATATTAAGGTAGAAAACTTAATTTTTCATAATTCTATTTTGGTATTATGTTTGTATGGAAATGGTAACAGCACCCACCCTCTTAAACTACCTAACCCCTATATTGTGACATTAGTGATTTAAGGTGCACGACGAGAATTGTCACGATACCTGTATAATTTACTACTTCTTATTTATAATGTACCTAGGGATGATCAAAGCATAGTCAATTAGTATAGATATGATCTACCGCTATCATTCAAGTTCAGAAAATATATGTGCGTGCCATCGTACAAGGTCAATCAAAGTCTACTACAATAATTTAGTTCATATTTAGACTATATCCGGACTAGACGTAAAAAAAGAGTAATATAATGACTACAACAAACAAAATTGCCTTCAAACAAAAGTATATTCTATCAAAATATACTGTAGCATTTTTCAAAATTATGCAGATCTTCTTTGGTCTGAAATTCGGATTTTTTAACAATCGTATCTTTGATTTCATTTCATTATTTATTCACATCGTTAACACCGTCATTTTAATATTCTATTTGTTGTATACCTATGACCCTGATTATTCACCAGCATTTTTATTCAGTTTCTCAGTAACTTACTTTGCTTTTTCAGTGGCTATTCTTATATTATTCTTTAATGGGCGGAGGGTAACCCTTTTCAAATATTTGTGTAGTCTTCATCAATTAGACTTGAAATTGAATTACAAACCTTCCTCATGGTTGGAATTCAAACTATATTTGGTACTTTTGATATCATTTGGGGTGATTACCGCAATTAATCTCTTATTTTGTTTAAAGTCTCAAATGGTTTTTCCATCGTTTTTCGTTTCGATATATTACGTTCAATTGAGATATTTGGGCACAAGCTTCATAACGTTGGTTAATTGTCTAGTTTTCTTTTTGGCTTATCAGCGTATGAGTCAATTTGTAAATTTGATGAAGGGGGCTAAACTTACTTCAACAGAAGTGAATGTTTATCACCATCAGGTTTTTAAAGAAATGGCTGATTTGACAGAACAGATTAAAATATCATTTGATCCCCTGGTAAATTTTTAATCACGCATTTTCTGTATCTACTATTTGAAATCTTTTGATGTTAATTTAAAAATTATTGTAATTCCAGTTTACCGTTAATCTAATTTTTGGATTCACCTTTTTAGTGTATGGTACATATTTTACTATTAACGATGTTATTAAAAATTACGAAGAGGTAAGTAGCATATGTAAATAATTTCATTAATGTAATATCAAATCTTCTTATTCTGTCTTTTTCGTGTAGTGATGTGGACTCACCTAGTGTTAGAGTAGGTATCAACATTTTTACTAGTTTTATTTAATTAACCAAAATTAGGCGAGACCACGGATAACTGGTCAATAAAATTATTAGTGAATATTTTACATTTTTTGTTACATGGGATAAACTAGCATTTGACCTCATCGAACCTGATGAGAAGTGACGACAAGGTTGACGGTATTTACGAAACTATTAGCATCTCAGAAGAGATAAGCAGAATGTGTAAATCTTTATACATTTTTAAATTCCTTAGGGTCTTCTTCTTATTGTGAACTTAGGACACTGATTGTTTGATCAGGGGATCTCTATATTTGAAACGCTTGTGCCACTTCGAATGATTTAAATAACTCGACTTCTACTGATTTTCGTTTTATGTCGGTATTTCTTTATGTGAATCGCACGACCGCTACGAGTATTCTTAGCCACTCGCCGCAGGAGTCCGACATCGAACAAAAATAACCAGAAATCGAACTATTTAAATCGCCCGAAGTGGCACGAGCAATTCAAAAATAAGGTTTCAGATCGCTCTCTGTTTATTGCTATAGCAGCTAGTGTACTTTGCAAAAACGTTAACTTTTTTCAGTAAGATGGTGAAATATATAAGCATAATGTCATTTTTCGTGTTTTCTCTCTTACTCTTATGGTATAGGATATCTTCCAAAAGGATGATCTTAATAACTTGGACTCTAAAATATTTTAAACATTGAACACTAAAGAAAATGCCAAAGCCTAGGTCTCTATGAGAAAAGGCGGAAAATGTTAGGTAAGGGTGTAAAACAGGATTTCCACTCATACACGCCTCAATACGCCTAATAGTCCTATTATCACCCTAAAGTATTCTACAGTTACCTAATGTAAATCCTATTCTGCTTATAACCCATAAAATGGTGAAGTATTGTCAAGGTAAGAATTCAAACCAGTTTTTAAAATTTAATTTAATTTTCAGACGTCTTCGCCCTTGGTGTGGTTATCAATAATAGATATACTACAATCTTTAATTTATTTAGTACTTCCGGCAATTTTCGGAGGATTGCTGTCATATAAGGCGAAAGAGTTGAAGGCAGAACTTCACAGTCTATTGTGTTTTGAGAGAGGTAAGTAGGTATCACAACTACTTATAACAATTATACAACAATTATAATAATACTAGCTGACCCGGCAAACGTTGTTTTGCCTTATAAATTATAGATAGTAGCCGATTCTCAGACCTACTGAATACGCATATAAAATTTGGTAAAAATCGGTCGCGCCGTTTCGGAGGAGTACGGTAACTAACATTGTGACTTGGAAATTGTATATATTGGAAGATAATTTTATATATTAGATAATCGTAGATTTTCTTTCCGTTTTCGCGATGACGATTTATATAATTAACTTGTTAAACCCAAGAAATGAATTTAATTTATAGATTAAATCATGAAACTTTTCATTTGGGCGTTAAGCCTCTATCTACAGGCACCTCAGAAGAAATTAAAATATAGGTACCTAATAATAGTTTTATGAAATCAATATTTATATTTAGTTAAATCCAAAACTTATTTACCTAAGTGGTCCTTTATGATGTCTCGCTAAAGAGATTTAAAACACACATCTATTAACTATACTAGTAGTTCATTCTGAGCAGAGTTTTTAGATTTTCGATTTTCACTAATTACGTACACTAAATATAGTGTACCTACTTAAAGTCTTTCACACTTCATCTGTATCTCTAGCAGCACCTTCTGTCTCTATCATTACACCTTGCAAGAATTAAATACTTCTTATTTTAATGATTCCACCGAACCCAAAAACGATAAGACTAAAATATTTACCTCAGAAGATAAGTTTCTTCCTCGAACTGCACTCGGGTATAAAATTGCATGCGAGGATGGACAAATCTATTTCTACTGTCTGAATAGTCGACTGTTTCTTCTCCGGATAAAAACATTAGAGCAAATATGTTTATGCCATAAAACCTATTTATTTGCCATGATTGCCACATGCCTACGTTTTGTTTTTTTTTTTTTAATTATTATGTAGGTAGAATAGAAAAAAATAGTTTTTTTTTATTAAAATGTAAAAAAAATCAAAACGTATTTTCTCTAATGTCCTTATACCATTAATTTATTATTTACAATTTGTATTTTGTTACAGATGCCATACGTAAGGATAATGTTCAAAGATTGATGGAATACGTCGTACTATAGAATTTTCAGTTTTATGTCTACAACCTGATCCCACTGCAGCCTGAGCTGGTTTTAAATATATTGAGTTTATGCATAGGTTACCTGGTTGTTATTATACAATTAACACATCTTGATGGTTAATTGAATAGAGCGGTGTTGGTCTAGTGGTAGATATCCCGACTTTCATTCCGAAAGTCGTGGGTTCGAATCCAGGTCGACCGCGCACCAATGTCTTTTTCTTTAATAAAAAAATTATGTGCGCTAATAGCATCGCTCTTACAGTGAAGGAAAACATCGTAAAGAAACTAACATGTCCTAGGACTCACCACTGTCCGAAGGCATGAGATATTCGCCAATCCGGAGTAGAATCCCGTGGCGTCTTACTGCTTAACTTCTCTAAGAAATCTCGTACAATAGCCCAATTGTGAGGCTAAGTGCGGAAAAGGTCCAGTAAAACTTAAGTTAACTTAACACATCTTGATTCTTAATTGACTAATTGTTGAATTGAAAAATTATAGATAAAAGATAGATAGATTTTAATTATATATTATCTATAGGTAAATATAAAATTCAATGATTAATTTTGACTGAAATATGTATAATATTGACGCAGAGCCTAAACAGCTTGCCCTAGAAACATGAAATTTAGAGGTTTTAGTTCTTTGCAATAACTCAAAACTCAAAATTTTTTATTCATTTAGAACGTATATTATACACACATACGTACGTTTTGAAACGTCCAGATTTTAATTTACCGAGGTTTCGGAACGCGCCCTCCGATGAGAAGAAACCACAAGAAACTCATGGGGTTTTTTTTTTCAATTACTTATTTTTTTTTATCATGTTTTATATTACAATCGTCATAATACAGATCTTTAATCTGAACAGGAGCAGTTAACAATCATGTCCATGGATTCTTCTCATCAAAATATTTCGACGTGCTATAGTACGCCTTATTACACAATTTAAGTTTAATATATTTTTTGAATCTTGTAATGGACATGTCAAATACGTCTTCAGGTAGTTTATTATAATAAAGTACACTAGTGCTACAGAACGACTTACTTATTTTCTGGAGCCTACTATGCACAGTCAGATCATCCTTGTGTCTCAAATTAACCTGACGGACATCACTGTATTTGTGAAATTTACTTGATTTATTCTTATGTACGTATAGCAGATTTTCATAAATGTATTGAGAGTAAACAGTTAAAATGTTTATCTCTTTAAACTTTTCTTCAAGCGATTCCCTGGGGCCCATTTTGTAGATAGCTCGCACCGCTCTCTTTTGCAAAACAAAAATGGTTTCTATGTCAGCAGCACACCCCCACAGCAGGATACCATAATATGACATGATGCTGTGAAAGTAACTGAAGTAGACTAGGCGGGCCGTTTCAACATCTGTGTATTCCCGGATTTTCTTAACTGCGTAAGCTGCGGAACTAAGCCTTTTTGACAGAGCTTCCACGTGTGGGCCCCATTGAAGCTTAGCGTCTAAAGTTATACCCAGAAAGACAGCTTTATCGACTATTTCGATCTCCTCATTATCAATTTTTACAGAAGTTTTAACTTGTTTTACATTTGGTAGTGTGAATCGAATACATTTAGTTTTAGATCCATTTAGTAGCATATTATTAACATTAAACCAATATACTAATCTAGAGAGAGCATTGTTCACGTCGTCAATATTAGATTGTCGTCTTTTTACTTTAAATACCAATGAGGTATCATCTGCGAACAATACTATCCCATGATTTTCCTTCACGAGGAAAGGTAAGTCGTTAATATATACTAGAAATAAAAAAGGTCCCAATATGGATCCTTGAGGAACTCCTAAAGTTACAGGTGATCCAGGGGAACGTTTACCGTTAATGTCGACACACTGGATCCTATCACTCAGGTAAGAAAAAAGAAGATCCAATGCGCCGTCCCCGATACCGTAGTGTCGTAGCTTCATGATCAAAGTATCATGTCGAACACAATCGAACGCTTTGGAGAGGTCACAGAATACGCCATATGCATCATGCGACTCCTCCCAAGCATCAAATATGTTTTCAATTAATGCAATGCCCGCATCAGTAGTCGCGCGACCCTTACTAAAACCGAACTGCTTATTGTGTAAAATATTGTTGTCATCAAAATGCTTTAGTAGCTGGTTCAATATAATTTTTTCAAAAATTTTGCTTAATACTAGTAGGTAGTACTGATATGGGTCTAAAATTAGAGGGGTGCGATGTACTACCGGATTTAAATAATGGAATTACTTTACCAAATTTCATTTGATCAGGAAACACGCCACAATCTATGCACCTATTGAATATAATAACAAGTTCAGGTACAATAACTTCTATCAAGGATTTAACAATAGGAACAGAAATCCCCCATAAGTCTTTAGTTTTCTTTACATTGATTTGTTTAAAAATTACTAAAATATCATGTTTTTTAACATATTTGAATTGAAACGCTTTACTACATTCAGGTACATTTGCTTCTAAAAGAGATTTAGCAATGGGGGTAGAAGAGTTTAGGGCTTTTGTCAGAGTAGTAGGCACATTAGTGAAAAAATTCTCAAACTCATTTGCAACATCTTGGTCAGTGTTTGTCATCCTTCCGCCAATGTCCAACTTAAAATCAATATTTTTGTTAAAGACTTTACCAGTTTCAGCATTTATTATTTTCCAAGTGGCTTTAATTTTATCATTACTATTCTGTATTGTAGATTTAATGTGTAAGGACTTCGCCAATATACAAACTCTTTTAAATATCTTTGAGTAATTTTTAACGTAAGCCTTAAACTCCTCTGAAGTATGAAACTGTCTCTCTGCGTACAACTCGTAAAGTTTTCGTCTGCTTCTATGAATGCCGACCGTGGCCCAGTCACTGAACTCACGCTTGCCTGATACCACCATTGATTTGGACGTGAAAATAGATTGAAACTGTTCGTTAAGAACTGAAAAAAAGTTGTTGTATAATATGTTTGCATCCATATCACATGGTAGAAATGGCATGACGTTAGCGAAATTCAATTTAAGTTTCTCTAGTCGAACGGCAGTTACTGGCACATATGTTATTTTTCTTTTGGGTATTGGTTTTTTTACTATTACAAAATTGACTAACTGGCCACTATGATTGCAATTTGTTTATAACAGATTTGCTAATAGCAGTAACATCTTCGGATATGAAGATGTTATCTATGCAGGTTGCAGTAGTTTCAGTAGTTCTGGTAGGCTCCAGAAACAAATTAGTTAGTTTGTGTGATTGAGACAAATTTAAAAGTATGGTGGAGAAAGAAGATACTTTAAGTAAATCAACATTAAAATCCCCACATACAATCAATTGCTTTTTTGATTTTGCTAGTTTTGCTAACATTGCATCTAATATGTCAATAAATTTCTTAAAATTGTACGGCTTTGGTCGTCTGTACACACATGCTATTATTAACTGCTCCAGTTCTACACAAGCTATTTCAGTTACACATTCTACAGACATAGATACAATATCTTTTCTTTCTTTATATTTTAGCTGTTTATTCAATAAAATAAGAGAACCTCCTTGCTTCGTATTTACCCTGCAGAATGAGCTGCCAACCTGGTGATTGCTGAAACTGAACATGAGCTCGTGAGCCCGGAGGTGATGCTCAGTTAAGCACACAATATCAATATTTTCAGAGTTCATATACAGTTCCAGTGTTAGTCTTTTGCCCTCTGCAAAGCCACGGATATTCTGATGCACCAGGTTGATATTACTTACATAGTTTATTTTACATTTTTTTATTTGAGGGCAATTATTAAGGTAATTATGATTATTCGACTCATCGGATAGCGCAATTAAAAGTTGACTATTACAGCTAGAGGATACCTCCATTGTCGCAGAATCTATTTTAGACAAACTAACATTTATGTCATTGAGTTTAATGCAAGAGCGTGCCTCTTTTGTCTCAGAAGTTAATTTAAATTAGGTGGATATGAACAATTACCCAATGTCAAATTATTATATTGAAGTCGGTTACAATGCTCAATAGAAGCATTTTGGGTAGCCAAGATATTGGCTGTAGTTTAAAAAAAAAAATGTAGCGAAATGGCTACTTGTCTTTTAATATAATCTGAAAGCTTATGCTTACCCTTCGTCAAATAATAATTATTACTAATAATATTATTGATGTCAATAACATTGAATTTCTTATTGTAACAAGATATAGTGTTCAATGTCAAGTTTATGTTATATCTTAGCCTATTTTCCGCAGCTGGCAAGTCATTGTAGTAGGGAAGTGTAAACATTACAATTTTGTTTATATCGAGTGAATCTAACGTATCACAATATTGAATAAGGTCTCTTTTGGTTAGACTTCCCCTATTTCCCATAAAAATAACTAGATTATCGCTTTTATTAAATTTATAGTTACTAATGCGCTGCATTATCTGTAAATAAGATGCAGATGGCATACAAAAGTTAAAGTAGGACTGTCCCTCCGAGTTAACATTTAATCTGATCCCAAGATTCGATCCAACCTCATCACAGAAGATAACTGTTTGATTTTTATTATTATTAGAAACGGCACACAACTGCTGATTCTGGCTACTTGGTGGCAGTGAGGGTGAGGTGGGACTATTTACTGGCACTGGTGCTGGCTGGTTGCAGTGTTCACAACCGAAACCGTTTTGATTTAAAGATTCTAAACGGTCTGCATATTCAGAATTAGTTTTAATTAAATTGTCCATTGCCAGCGAATACTCCCTAATAATATCCTGTGATTTGATATACATGCTATTTATTGAATCAGGGGAGCTTTGAAGGTTTTTAAGTTCTAATTCATATTGGAGTATTTCTGTCTCATGTTCCCTTTGACTATTTTTCAATTGTAATGTACAAACATCTAATTTATCTAATAATTCTTTTCTGTTTTTGCAATTTTTAACATTTTTAGTAAATTTCCTAAGGTTATTTATTAAGTTTGTATTTTTTTTAATTACTTTGTTCGATTTCAAGTATTTTTTTAGTATTTTACTACTGCAATTACCCAGGCGCAGCTTGTTTGACAGTGCATGGCTAGGAGTGTCCTTTGTAAGGTCTATTACATGGGATTTTGCAGCAGTAACCAACTGCGGAGACTGTCCTATGAGCTCATCAAATAATGATTGGTTCTGCTGAGCAGTCACCTGGTATGAGGCATCCCGGAGGCGTGAAATATGCTGATGGGCTTCACAGAGTTCCTGTTCTAACTCCGATATACGTCGCAGGGCCAGTTCATACTCAGCAGAACATTTATCGAACCTATCTAACATAGTTTGTAGACTGTCCCGCTCTGATCTGACCTCTTCTAAATGTAAATTTAACTTTGACAACTCGGTTTTTAATTTACCATTTTGTGTTAATGTTGAAATTAGTACATTCTCATTGTCTTCTCTCTCAGCATTTAATTGGGAAATAAGGTCTTTGCTGGATTTTAGTTCCTGCAAAGTTAGCTGTAATTTTTGTTCGGCATGAATTCTACGAGTCGTCATTTTGAATATACGGTATTAACTAATGAACAAAGATTAATTTAATTGCACGATATTTGTTTAGCATAAAGCGATGACAATGAAAAACGACTACTACCTACCTACTTTTAGACGTGAAATAGGTTACCGGTCTGTCAATGTTGTTAAAGAATTTGTGATTATTTACCTGTATGTTACGCCGTAGAATATACCGTAAATGTATACACACGTGAACTGTCGGCAAAAATAAATTCACAACACAATAATTCACTAAGAATATAGATAATTATATTCGAAAGAATCTCACTGACAGAACGACACCGTACCTACTCGATTTACACAAAATTTGTACACTAAAACTGGATACTGTTACATGAATTATACATTAATCGGTAGATAATTACATAAATTAGCGATGAGATCGAAAATTGGGCACTATAATCAATAATTAATACAATAAAATTGAAATAAATAGAAAACTTATTTCAAACAGCTGTTGGCTCGTAGGGTTGCCAGTGCGGAAACCCCTACACATTCGTCCTACACATTCCAGTAGAAAAGGTTTTTCGAAATTTCCACAAGATCAAGAATTACGCGAGTGAAACCGCGGGTCATAGGCTACTTATCTATAATTATAGATTATAATCAGCTAACTTATGCATTTACTTACCTGATAACTAACTGCTTGTATTTATGAAATAAATTGATTGTCCAATTGAATTGTTTACTGATTAATCCACCAAAATAAAATGCAGTACCTACCTACCTCACTTCATTTATTATGGGTATAATGTCTAGTGCACCAAAAACTAAATTAAATCCAAAAGGTATTTCTAAGGGGGTTGTCGGCACGTCTTGTCGAGGCATGTGGTGACGGTTGGCTGAATTGCTGAATTATGTTGGCGGTTTCTTGTTCCAGCGGATAAGCTTTGCTATTTAGCGAGGGAACGCCGCGCCGCCAGCATCTTGGATTCCCAGGCCCTGCCTCGGGTGGACATTGCCGACAACTTCCTTTTGTTTTAGATCTTCGTTATTTAAGTTCTTTTATATTTTAATATATTCATTAGTTTAGTTTTAATCTAAAACACAATAAATATGAAGGAATATTCAAACTCTATTCAAACTCTTGCAGGGTTAGACTCACCTTAGTATGGAATTGTATAATATATGTATGTTTTGTAATGTAATTTCTCTTGTGTACTGAATAAAAAAAATAAATAAATAAGGAAAATTTTGATTGACTAAATCCATCACGGCCTAAAGTACACATACACACAGGGTCCGAGGACTATTTGAGGGGTCATTGTTCGTGATTTTAAGACATGGATTTCCTCTCAATGGTTTGATTCACTGCAAGAGCGATGTAAGGAGCGAAAGACATTGATGCGCGGTACCTCAATCGATCATCAGATTGAAAGTCGGGGTATCTGTCACTAGACCAACACTACCTTTTAATAGCACTCAATTTAATTAGTCTTAATAATGTTTGTCTATAAGATCTATCACCAATCAATTCCTAAGTGATAGGTATAGAATGTCTAATAAAATGTTATTATGGCTAACATACAACATGGTAGATAATATGGATACAAATATAACAATCATCAAAATTACCAACTCCTTAATTTAATAACATTAATAAATAGTTCATTCTTGAAGAACCTTTATTCAGATTAGACGTTACCTTCAAAAATGTGTAACCAAATTGCTTCAACAAATGAATTGAATAGAGCAAGAAAGTCGATTTTATCTAAATATACTATTACATTATTTAAAATTATCCAGTTCCTCTTGGGTTTGAAGTTTGGATTTTTTAATAATCGTATAATTGATTATATTTCATTTTGTATATACATAGTAAACACTATAATTTTCTTCCTGTTATATGTTTACTACGAGTTTACGTCTCTTTCTTACTTTTTAAGTATTTTATTATTTTACTGCTGTTACTCAGCGTTTGTTTTTATATTATTCTTTAACGGTCGCAGGTTAACATTGTTTGAATATTTGTGTTCTCTTTACCAGTTGGACTCAAAGTTGAATAACAAACCTTCCTTAACTTTGGAAATTACACTGTGTACAATTTTTTTACTATCATTCATTCAAAGAACTGTTATTACCATCATATTATGTTCAGATGAGCCAAATGATACGACTTCGTTTTACTTTTCTGTATACTTTATTCCATTAACTTCTCTTGCTGGAGACTCTGTTACTTCGGTAAATTGTCTAGTTTTCTATTTGGCATATAATCGTTTGAATCGATTTGTAAATTTGGTGAAAGATACAAAACTTAGTTGTACACCGCTAAATGTTCATCACCACCAGATTTACAAAGAATTAGCAGATTTGACAGAGCAGATTAAAATAGCATTTGATCCACTGGTAACTAATTTTTATTCAAAATGATTTCTCCATTATATTGAATTTCCAATTATTATTAAACAAATAATTTTTTTTAGTTTACAATAAACCTTCTCTTTGGATTTCCATGTGCAATGATAGAAGTATATTATGTTGTATACTATCTAAAAATTTCGGCAGAAATAGTAAGTATCTAATGGTAGCGGTGCTTGGAGCAAAATTTGTAAGACTTTCCTTTTATATTATGACATTCTATTCATTTTGTATTTATTTGAAACAATTTTTAAACTTAAGTATATTTTTACACTGAAAATCACTAAAATTTTTCTGATGTATGAATAAGTGCGGTGACTGCATGCAATACTCTACAATAGTAAGAATAAAAATAAATAAACAACTTTATGTTAATTAATTATAATATTTTAGATATCTTCCCCCGCCTTGTGGGTAACAATAATAGATGTGATACAGTCTTTAGTCTATTTGGTAATTCCAACAATTTTTGGAGGAATGCTGTCATACAAAGCGAAAGAGTTGAAGAAAGAACTTCACAATCAACTGTTTTTTGAGAGAGGTAGGTACCAATAACGGTAATATAGGATATGGATTTGAGTAAATGTGATGTGACTCAAACTCAAACTATTGTTTTTGTTGCTGTGGTTTCTTAAATTAGCTTTCTTAATGTGAACTCTTTTGATTTGATAACAGATGCTGTACGTCTAGATAATATTCGAAGATTGATACAATACGTAGAAGTGAGGGATTTTAACTTTTATGTCTACAATGTGATACCGTTGCGGCCTCAACTTATTTTAACTATTTTGAATGTTTGCATCGGTTACCTGATTGTACTTATACAAATAACACACCTTGATTCCTAAATAAAAAATAATTAAACAGGTTATTTATCTACTACAAAACTTGTCATGTACGTCATTTACATTTAAGAATAAGTTTTGTTTCATGTGATTAAACTTTTTACCTGCGGCCTGCGGGTTCGATTCCCGCCAGGTGCAAGTATTTATGCTTAATAATAAATACTTGCATTCTGGTCTGGGTGTTTTTTATTTATCATATGTATGTATTTACACAAAAAAAAATGTATATTCCTTGTCTAGTATCCATAGTACAAGCCTAGTGCTTAGTTTAGGGCTAGATTGTGCTGTGTGTAACGTCGTGAAATATTTATTTATTGAAGTCTCTGCCATGATGCTCATCTGCTCAGCAACATTACAGTAGGTAACTACTATAATGGTCATCTGTTTAAGTGTAGACATTTGCACAGCGATAGGTAGGTGTTCAAAAAACGCTGACGAAGTCGCGGGCACAAGTGCTAGTTTAAAACACAATGATTGATTGAAATATTTTACAAGGAGAAATACATCATCAAAAATCCTCTCATGACAGGATTCGAACCTGTGCCCCTCGCTTGCCGGGCGAGTGTGCGCCACCACTGCGCCACACGGGAACCCACGTGTCATGGCGAATTTATGATTATGATCTCTCACTTGCTCTTGTTTTTATGCCTTGAGCAATAAAAACATAAGAAATATTAATGATTGATTGATTCATCATCATCCGATAAAGACTGAAAGTCGGGGTATCTGTCACTAGACCGACACCGCTCCCTTTTAATATCACTTAATTTATTGATTATATTAATAATGTTTGTCTACAAGACCTACCACCAATCAATTCTTAAGTGATAGGTATAGAATGTTTAATCAAATGTTTTGACTCACATTCAACATAGGTAGTCTAGATATAATAATATATAATATAATATGGATACAAATATATAACAATCATAAAAATTACTAATATTATTACATTAATAAATAGTTCATTCTTGAAGTACCTTTATTCAGATTAGACGTTACCTTAAAAAATGTGTAACCAAATTGCTTCAACAAATGAATTCGATCGCTCAAAAAAGCCGATTTTATCCAAATATGCTATTGTATTATTTAAAATTATCCAACTCCTATTGGGCCTGAAGTTTGGATTTTTTAATAATCGTATAATTTATTATATTTCATTTTGTATATACATAGTAAACACTACAATTTTCTTCGTACTATTTGTATTCTACGAGTTTATCTCTTTTTCTTACAATTTAAGTATTTTATTATTTTACTGCTGTTACTCAGCATTTGTCTTTATGTTGTTCTTTAACAGTCGCAGATTAACCTTTTTTGAATATTTGTGTTCCCTTTACCAGTTGGACTCAAAGTTGAATAACAAACCTTCCTTAAATTTGGAAATTAAACTGTGTATGATCTTTTTACTAACATTAATTCAAAGAACTGTTAATACATACATAATATGTTCAAACGATCGAAATGATTTGACTGCGTTTTACTGTTCTGTATACTTTATTCCATTAACTTCTTTTGCTGGAGACTCTGTTACTTTGGTGAATTGTCTAATTTTCTATTTGGCATATAATCGTTTGAACCGATTTGTAAATTTAGTAAAAGATATAAAACTTACTAGTACACCACTAAATGTACATCACCACCAGATTTACAAAGAATTGGCAGATTTGACAGAGCAGATTAAAATGGCATTTGATCCACTGGTAATTTTTTTTTATTCAAAATGTTTTATCTATCATATTGGATCTCCAATTATTATTAAACAAATCATTTCTTTTAGTTTACCATAAACCTTATCTTTGGATTTCCCTGCGCAATGATGGAACTATATTATGTTGTATACTGTCTGAAAATATCGGCAGAAACGGTAAGAATGTAATAGTGACGATGTTTGGAGCAAAAGTTGTAAGACTTTCTTCTATTATGATAGGCTGATATTCTATTTGTTTTTCTATATTTTAAAAATTAAGTAACATTCTTAACACTAAAAATCACTAAGGGTTGTCTGGAATATGAATAAGTGCGTTGACTGAATACAATAGTGAAAATAAATTACTTATATATCGTATATACTTATAATATATAGGTACTTATATATAGTCTCGCTATTCAAAGAGGGAATGCCGCCAGCATCTTGGGATCCATGTTTCGGGGTGGCTTCGACGACGGGTTTTTTTCTTTTTAGATTTAAGTTTTAGTTTTAGTGTTGTTTGTTTTTATTTTGCCTTGTTTATTGTTTCTTTATTTGTATGTTGAGCTTAATAAATGATTTGTGTGCTTATATTTTAATAGATTAAATTATTTTAGATATCTTCGCCCACCTTATGGGTAACAATAATAGATGTAATACAGTCTTTAGTCTATTTGGTAATTCCAACAATTTTCGGAGGAATGCTGTCATACAAAGCGAAAGATTTGAAGACAGAACTTCACAATCAGCTGTTGTTTGAGAGAGGTAGGTACAAATAACGGTAATATACCTACGATATTAGTTTGAGTAAATGTGATGCGGGGAAAATCTTTATTGACAAAAAAAAACATTAACTCCTTGAAAATATTGACTCAAACTATTTTCTTTTATAGGTAGATTTTTCTTTTGTTTTGCGATGTTGTATTGAAATTAAAGACATTTATCGGTTTTAATCGCGTGGTGTTTATTACTTTTAGCATTTTTTCAACGCTCAACGTTCTGAGACCTTTACAGGTCCCTTCTTCAGGATTGACAATGTCCTCAAGATTCATTAGGTGAAACACCACGCGATTTAAACCAAAAAATGTCTTTTATTTTATTTTTCTCAAATTTGCCTTTTGTAATGTGAACTATTCTGATTTGTTTACAGATGATGTACGTCTAGATAATGTTCGAAGATTGATACAATACGTAGAAGTGAGGGATTTTAACTTTTATGTCTACAATGTGATACCATTGCGGCCTCAACTGATTTTAACCATTTTGAATGTTTGCATCGGTTACTTGATTGTAGTTATACAAATAACACACCTCGATTCTTGAAAAAAAAAAGAAGTTATTATAAATGATATTTACCTACTATTAAACGTTTGTTTTTGTCATTTACTAGAATACTATGTGAAAAAAACTTGTGTACCTATTATAATAATAATTGTATTCTACTTACTTTCGTACCTTTCGTGGTGTGGCTCAGTGTTATTGTTGTCACGTCCCTCTTAGACCTCTAACTTACCTAGTTACCTACCGACTCCTATCAGAGTTACCTAATAACATCGACTAACTGCTTAACATGCTTTCGGGAGAAGCGAGGAATTCGAGAAAATGCTTTTTGACATCTATATTATCGGTTAACTATCCGAGTATGACCAAACTAGTCGTAGCCTATCTCACGCAATTATTGAAATTGAAATTTCGACCTATTTGGATGAAACTTGGTATACGATTTTTATGTGCATATAGTTTTTTTATGTGTGATTTTTTATTATAAAATAAAAATAAAATAAAAGTAAAAATTATTAGTGTTACATTTCAATTAATTTGAAGGAACAAATTCCCCCAACTCTCATCATCATCCGAGCGTTGTTCCCGGTTGCATCTCTCTCGAGAGCCCGGGGTCCGCTTTCCTACTTTTACGTCTCCACTTCGCACGATCTTCGGCATCCCGTGTAGTGAGGCCATTAGCACGCATATCCGATCTTACAACGTCAAGCCAGCACTTCTTGGGTCTTCCCAATCTGCCACGGCCGGGCGGAGGCGCCATAGCAAGACATTTGTTTCCCACGTAACTAGCCGGTTTCCGTAGAACGTGGCCGTACCACCGTAAGCGGCATTCTTGCAGTTTGTCTGCAATGTCTCGGACATGAAGGCTGCCCCTGATGCGGGAGTTTCTGACGCGGTCTTTTCGCGTCACTCCACACATCCAGCGCAGCATCTTCATCTCCGTGACACGCAGCTCCTGCTTATGTCGCTCAAGCAATGGCCACGCCTCACTACCATACAAAAGGACAGGTCTAATGATCGTTTTATAGACCTGTCCCTTCAGTTTAACCGGCATTTTCGGGTCACAGATGACACCAGTTACCTCTCGCCACTTGGCCCAAGCTGCCGAAATGCGGGACTTGACGTCGCAATCGATGTCGCCGGACTCGTGAAGCACAGATCCCAAGTACTTAAACTGGTCTGTCCGCTCGACCATGTGACCGTCTACGCAGACAGGTGTGGGATCTGTGGTATTACTAGCCAAGTATTCGGTCTTCGCTACGTTGAGTTGCAAACCGCCATTCTCAAGTGACTCTTTCCACGCATTTACACGCCTTCCAAGTCGTCCCTTATCCGAGTCCGCTAGCGCAATATCATCAGCATACATGAGCATCCACGGGGGCTGCTCGTGTGCGTCTCGGATGACTACGGACAGTGCGTCCAGTATTACGCTAAACAGAAACGGACTTAGGACGGATCCTTGGTGGACTCCGACTGTAATGGGGAAAGATTTAGTGTCACCAACAGCAGTTCGCACCACTGAATCGGAATTTCGGTACATGTCCCTGATGGTTCCAATATAAGTTTCGGGCACCCCTTTGGACCGCAGCGCCCACCAGATCATCCCGCGAGGAACACAGTCGAAGGCCTTCTGCAAGTCCAGGAACAGAAAATGCAGAGGCGTATTCTTCGTTCTGTATTTCTCCATAACGATCCTTAGGGCGAAAACAGGGTCCATGGTACCATGACCGGGGCGGAAACCATACTGGCCCTCCGAGACAGTGCACTCCTGCCGGATCCGAGAGTCAACTATACGCTCGTAGAGCTTCATGGTGTGGGACATGACCTTTATACCACGATAACTTCCACACTCCTGCACAGATCCCTTGCCCTTGAACACTGGAGTGATAACACTCAGTCTCCATTGGGCGGGGATTCTGCCGGTCTCGAGTATGCGGTTAAAAAGGTTGGTTAAGATGCCCACACCACGAGAACCCATAGCCTTCCATACTTCGATGGGGACTCCATCGGCGCCGACAGCTTTCCGATTCTTCATGCAGCGAAGAGCCTTGCGCACCTCCTCAGGCGTTATCAGTGGCACTAGTCCTAGATTAGGAGGGAGTTCCGGTGGCTGCACCTCTTTATACTGCTTATTGAGCAGTTCGTGGAAATAAGAGCGCCACCTCTCCTTCACCGCGAGGTCCTCGCATAGCAGGTTACCATTATGATCTTTTACACAGCGGCACTTGGATATATCCTGTGCCGCTTTGATCCTAGAACGTGCCAACTTATAAATAAGCTTCTGCCCCTCAGACGTTTCCAACTTATCGTAAAATGGCTGTAAGTGGTCCCGTCTGGCTCTGGCTACTGCTCTCTTTGTAGCACGTTTGGCAGACCTGTACGCGTCGCGATCTTCAGGAGAGTTGGACGCTTGCCACTTTTTAAAGAGGGCTTTCTTCACCCTAGTCTCCCTCTGGACTGTGTCGTTCCACCACCAGGTTTCCTTGTCACACTTGCGTCCACCCTTAGACATACCGAGGACCGACCGCGCCGAATCAGCGATAGACACCTGAATCCTGTCCCAGTGTTCCTGTACCGAATCGCCTTCAGCATTAGCACATTTGTCGCCGATTGCTGAGGCGAGCATCTGGGACTTGACTTCATCAAGCATCCACCATCTGATTCGGCGCTGACATGGTTCCGGTCGTTTGTCTTTGGTCTTTACACAGAGATCCATGACAAGGATACGGTGTTGGGCAGTGAGACTCTCACCGGGTATGACTTTGCAGTTGGCCACGTAGCCGATATGGTGTCTCCTAGTGATTAGAAAATCGATTTGGGTAGCGCGCCCCCCGCTCCTGTAGGTGATCAAGTGGTCGGGCTTCTTTTTGAAATAAGTGTTCACGAGTGCCAGGTCGGCAGTGGCACACGTACGCAGAATTTCTTCCCCTTCCGCATTCCGACTGCCATACCCGAAGCCTCCATGAACACGTTCAAATTCCACCCCCATCTCACCCACATGACCGTTTAGGTCACCACCCAAAACGATTCCCTGTGACAACGGGATTGCCCCAAGGACCTCGCCGAGTTTATCCCAAAACGACCTCTTATCAGCGTCGCTACAACCGACCTGTGGCGCGTAAGCACTTACTAAGTGAGTAGGAACCCCCCCAATAAGCACCTTCACGCACATAAGTCGGTCGCTAAAGCGATTCACCTCCAAGATATCGTCATGCAACCCCTCAGCGAGCACCACAGCCACCCCGTTCTCTCCACCAGGTGCACCCGTGTAGATCAGCTTGTAGCCATTCCCAATGAGCCGGGATCTGCTGCCTTTCCATCGAGTCTCCTGCAGGAACGCCACGGCCACCTTCCGTCTGGAAAGTACGTCGGCTAGCTCCCTCGCGCGTCCGGTTAGCGTGCCAATGTTCCAAGTTGCGAAGCG
The DNA here is from genome assembly GCA_958496205.1 of Idaea biselata. Taxonomy (NCBI): domain Eukaryota; kingdom Metazoa; phylum Arthropoda; class Insecta; order Lepidoptera; family Geometridae; genus Idaea; species Idaea biselata. The sequence continues at coordinate 25,435,857 of OY292402.1, forward strand.
GAGTTTCAACTTGTGTTTTGGGGCTAACGTCTTTGGCCGTGCCCGCCCGTGGCACGGTAGCCCTCGTCCACTTACCACAGGAGTCGGGCGAAACTCCTGCGCGCCGTTATGCGGCGGCGCCCTATCTCTGTGGCCATTAACTCTTTCTTGACTTTCCATTTCGATTTGGCAAAATTTTGACTTTTACGGGAGCGACTGCCGTCTGACCTCCCAACCCCGAAGGGAAAGTCTGCGCCAGAGCCTCGTCCGTTTATCAGCAGGTGTACCAAGCTAGCAGGTGAGGTTGGCTTGGGCCCAACGATCTTAGTGGGCCCCATACACACCCAACTCTCATACAAATTAATATCTTTGCACTATAGATCTGGTCTTGATGTTTTTTTATTTACATGGTAGTAACTTCATAGTAGTTTTATAAAAAATGTCGTAGAGGTAACTCGATATAGGGCAGACGGCGTAAAAAGACTCGACTTACTAGCAAAAATCGATAATCGAAAGGCAATATCCACATCGCCGATTTAAATAGAATGAGACAGGAGACCTGTTTTCGGACAGGGATCGAACCTACACTCTAGTTGGGAGTTCACAGACAGCCATGTCATAAACAAAAACAGTTGTTGCTTTTAGGCCCTAAACTAAAAGCACATCGCTCGCGCAATCGACTCGTCCTGAGTAATGTAAGTAAGTAATTACAACCGTCAATTTAAAGTTTCGGTACCAAAAAACTAATCGCACTAACGCATACATCGCGCGAGCGATGAGGCGCTATCCGTCAAAACAATTAAAAAGTTGTTTGTCGGTTAATAAATTTATGAGTGAATTCAATAAATTACTGTCGTATTATTTATACCTATGTGTAGATTATTATTAGTTCAGTTTTGAAGTATCTTCAGATTAGACGTTTCACGTTACCCAAAAAAAAAGTAAACCAATCATGACGTCAATAGACACAATATCATCTAAAAATAAACCTATTTTTTCTAAATATTCTATTGCATTATTCAAAGTTATTCAGCTTCTCTTCGGTTTGAAGTTTGGTTTTTTTAAGAATCGTGTATTTAATTATATTTCATTATTAATTTATATTGCTAACACTATCTTTTTGATATTGTACTTGTGGTATAACTCTGACCATGATTCTTCAAAAACATATACAGTCAGTTTCTCGGTAGCTTACTTATCGTCTTCAGTGCTTATCCTTATACTGTTCTTTAATGGACGTAGATTAACCTTTTTTGAATACCTGTGTGGTCTTCATCAATTGGACTTAAAGTTAAATTACAAGCCTTCCCTAAACGTGGAATTGAAAATGTATTCTGTGTTGTTACTAGCAGTAGTGTTGAATACTGTAAATAACTTCTTGTTATGTTCTAAAGTTGAAATATGTCTGCCTTCGTTTTACATTTCTGTATATTATCTCCAATTGATGTCTTTGAGTGGCGAATATGTTACTTTGGTAAATTGTCTAGTTTTCTATTTGGCGTATCATCGTTTAAACCAATTTGTAAATTTGGTTAAGGAAAATAAACAAACTTGTGCACGACTGAATGTTTATCACCATGGGCTTTATAAAGAAATAGCTGATTTGACGGAAGAGATTAAATTATCATTTGATCCAACGGTAACTCTTATTGATCAAAAATCAGTTTATATTTTGTTGATTATAATTAGTGTAAAATTATTTTAATATTTCAGTTTACTGCTCATCTTCTCTTTGTTTTTCCCTTTGCAATGGCTGAAATATACTGTATTGTATATTACGTAAAGATCGATGGTGCAACGGTAGGTAAAATTAGTGATGAGTTTTATAAGTGACACGTTTAAAATATGGTATTAAAAATTAGTCTATTAATCCATCAAATAATTTCAGATATCGTCGCCCAGCCTCTGGGTAACTATAATAGATATATTGCAGTCCTTAATTTTTTTGGTAATACCAACAGTTTTCGGTGGTATGCTATCATATAAAGCGAAAGAATTGAAGATAGAACTTTACAACCAATTGGTTTTTGAGAAAGGTATTATATTATATAAAATATTATATTATTTATATCATTATTATTGGATGGTCGACCATCAAAAAAGTTCCAATACCAGTTCCGTTCCAGTACCAATTTTTTTCGGGAGTCGTTCTCTATTTAAAATTGAGATCTTTAATAGAGAACGACTTCCGAAACTATTTCAGAAACTTAGATAAAAAAGGTAAACAAAAAACTGTCAACTTTAAAGGAAAAAATCATAAAAAAAAGCTGTCACTTTCAATTAATTGTATGGGAGTATTGTTTAAATCTGAGATTCCGAAATAGGGAGATTTTTTGTTGCCGTGATTTCATAAATTGATTTTAATATAAATTTTTATTTCTCATCTGTTCCAGATGTTGTTCGTTTAGATAATGTTCGACGATTGATACAATACGCAGAAGTGAGGGATTTTAACTTTTATGTGTACAACGTGATACCACTGCAGCCTCATATGATTTTAACCATTTCCAATGTTTGCATTGGTTATTTGATTGTAATAATTCAATTATCACATCTTGATTCTTAAATAAGATCTTTTTTCTGGACAATAGATTATATTCTAAGTTACTTTTTAACGCGGAAAGAGTTTCCAAAATCAGTTCACTAGTTTCGAAGCTTTTTGTTGTAGCGTTACAAACAAACAAACGAATATTTATAAAATACCTAATCAAAAAAATCAATCTATATATAAATACATATAATTGATAAACTAAAATAAAATTGTTTTGTTACTATACTTAATCTAATGGAATTATTTTGAACATGATAACAAGAGCCGCCATCAATCAATTTATGGACTCTCTTGTACTAAATAAAAAGTGATCTAATTGATTAAAATTAAATGATCAAGGAAATGACTAGGTATGTATTCATACAATAAATCATTAACCATGTATTACTTCATTTATTGAATTAAAACTTTTTGGGTTGGACGTTACATATAAAATGCGTAATCGAATTACTACAATTAACGAATTTTCATCCACAAAAAAAACTATTGTATCAAAATATACTATTGCTTTTTTCAAAATCATTCAGCTTCTTTTCGGTTTAAAGTTTGGATTTTTTAAAAACCGCTTGTTTGATTATATTTCATTATGTATCTACATAGTGCATATTATCAGTTTAATATTCTACGTGTGGTATAGATATGATGATGTTAAAGATTTTATTCTCGGTTTCTTATTGGGTTACTTTTGTTCTACAGTTTTTATTTGTTTACTATTCTTTAACGGGCGTAGGCTAACCGTTTTTGAATATTTGTGTGGTCTTTATCAAATAGATTTAAAATTGAATTACAAACCCAATTTCACCTTGGATTTAAAAGTGTATTTTGCATTGTTATTAACATTAGTCCTGCGAAATATCAATACCGTTTATTTCTGTACAAAAGATCACACATGTTTGCCCTCGTTTTATGTTTCATTGTATTATATTCAGTTAATGGCGTTATCTTGGGATTATCTTACAATAGTCAATTGTCTAGTTTTCTATTTGGCATATCATCGCTTAAGTAAATTTGTAAATTTGATAAAGGATACAAAACTTACTTGTACACCACTAAATAGTCATCATCACGAGCTTTATAAAGAAATAGCTGATTTGACAGAGCAGATCAAAATATCATTTGATCCACTGGTAATTATTATTTTGAGCCTAAATAAATTGTTTATTCAATTACAGTTATTTTAAGTTAAAACTATACGTAATACTTACATTAAACATCAATAACTTTCAGTTTACCGCAAATATGATTGGCACGATTGGTTTTTCAATGATGGGAGTATATTACATAGTATACAATGTATTAATTACTGAAGAAAAGGTTTGTTTTACTTTATGATAATCGTCTTGTGTAACAGAACTGTACCACAACGGCCTGAGAGCGGTCTCAGGCCGTGCTAAAGCAAGCAAGAATTACATTCGCTGGCTTACGGTGTAAAGTTCATAATAATTAGTTTTCATTCATTTGTTAGCTTTCGCTTTCTCGTTTGGTCTCATGTAATACCAAGTTTATAGGTGCTTTAACTTTGTTGTAACAATATAACATTAGGTATACTTCATTATAAATGGAAGATATTCAAAGTACACTCGAAAGTAAACAAAATGATTGCAGGTATTGTCTTCGCCGATGTTGTGGGCACAAGTAGCAGATAAAATACAATTACTTGTTTTGGTATTTCCAACAATTTTTGGAGGTATGCTGTCATATAAAGCGAAGGAATTGAAGATAGAACTTCATAATCAACTGCTATTTGAAAGAGGTAGGTAATAATAGACAGGACCCTGTTTATACCCAAAGTTGTGAAGTATAGTGATGTGCCGACGTTAATTTCATCTGTGGCGCACGCGAAAAAACGCTCTACAATTTTTTTTATTTTCGTATAGTGGTGTGGCTCACCTGGTGTTAGAGTTTTCAGGTCGCCCTAAGGCCTCTAAGTTGACCTAACAACTGCTGTCACAGATAACAACCGGGACCAACTGATTAATGTGCGTTCCGAAGCACGGAAGAGCTCGAGAAAATGATTATTTGCCACACACATTTTCGGTTACCCATGCAAGTAATGACTGCGCCAAGCGTCCTCCTCTACAAATTGATTTGTAGGGTTGCAGGTACAAATACTGTAAAACATTTTATTAAAAACTTACTTCTGTGTTGGTTATTAAAACAGTTATTTATCTGGATTTTTTATTTTTCATTGCAGATGCCTTACGTCTAGATAATATCAGAAGATTGTTACAATATGTAGAAGTGAGAGACTTCAAATTTTGTGTATACAACGTAATACCGCTGCAACCTCAACTGTTCATTACTATTTTTAATGTTTGTCTTGGTTATCTGATTGTGATTATTCAAATCAAACTTCTAAATAAATAAAAAATCATTATCAAGTCTTTATTAAAATAAACAATAAAACACAACATACAAATAGAAATACAATAAAAAAGGTGAGAAAAAAAAATACAAACAACACTAAAACTTAAATCTAAAAAGAAAAAAAACCCGTCGTCGATGACACCCTCCCGAGATATGATTCCCAAGATGCTGGCGGCATTCCCTCTCTGAATAGCGAGACTAACTCGCTGAGACAGAAAACCACCAGCTCTGGGATCACCGGTCGCCTCGATCAGACGCCTCGACAACTCCTTCAACAAAAATATTAAATTAATAATATCGTTAGATTAGGTATTAGATTAGGTTTATTTTATGACATAAAACTTCGTCGAATGAGCCTAATATTAGTTTGAAAGTGGCATATTATTTTCTATAGAAATAACAATGTTTTTTTTTAATCCCAATCAAAACAGGTGTATTTCTCTATGCTGTTCGCTCCGTCCTAAATAAAACAGGCATATTTCTACCACAAAAAGCATCATTCATTTTCGTTCTGTTCAAAAGGTCATATTTTTTTTCATAAGTACTTTGCCGTTCCAAATAAAAAAGTTTTTTTTTATTTTTGTAAAGTTTGTTTTCCATGGAAATACTACCTTTCGAACAGATGCTCCTCAATTGAACGTTTACAATAAAAAAATATTGAAGTTTAAAGTCGGGTTTACCTCAGATTTATGTAACACAATTTAAGGGTTCCGTAGGTACCTCATGAAGATACCCTTCTAAGATTAATCGCTTGCCCAATCTGTATTTCGGTCTGTCACTGTCGATTTTCTCAGGAACGGGAATAACTACAGATTACCTGTTTACCAAATACTAAGGGTTATAGCTCTTTTACGTTTACAAAAATTAAGCTTCTGAGTCAACGCGATAATATGTTATTTAATTTGTAAATAAAAAAAAAATGTTTCATAAGCGTTTTATTTTTAAACTATGCGGTTATACATAATATGTAAAGATTATATTTTATACCTGCACTGCACAGTATATGCACATTTTTGGCTGAAATTGTGCTAGAATAACAATTACAATAAGTATAAGTACATAAATAGATGAACTTAAATTAAATGTTAAATTGTTCAATTAAATTACATCAAAATAAAATTTACTCTAAAAATGTGGGATTTATATTTTTTTGGTTGAAGTTAGGCGAGAATTAATGTTTTTAGTACACACATTGATAGGTTCATGCAAAATATCAAAATAGCCAACTACGTTTGTAAAGTTTGTATGGAGATAAGAGTATGTAGGTAGCTATCCTTTCCCTTTAAATTCTAAATTTAATAAAATTATCAAGTATTTTTCAATTTTGCTATTGCTATTATTATTCTACACCAGTTTCTTCATTATCAATATCTACGACACCTTTTCCTGTGTTATAGCCGCTAGTATAAATTAGACTATCTGAGCTGCTTTTATGCTTTTAAATTATCTACCGTATTTAAGAACGCGGCGACTGTTACCATTTCCATACAAACATAATACCAAAATAAATTATCAAAAATTTAGATGTCTACCTTAATATCGATATTATTCGGATTAAGAATTTATTTTTATAGGGCCCCCACCACAAGGTTTTTTAAAATATTCATTCGAAATGAAATAAAAAGGAGAAACATTTTTTTCATTTTTCCAGCGTAAATTACTAGTTTACATCTCATTTACATCTCATTTGTATTATTCCCAATAAAAAGTAATTTATAACACATTTGCTCGTAAAGGGCCTCTTATTTCACCAATTTCAATATCGTAATGTATGTCATTACGTACTTGTGCGTAATCGTAAAGTAAAACGCACGAGTTTCTTTCTAATAAGGTAACACGTACGGTTTATCATGCTCCGTCTAAAACCAACGGTACTTTTTTAAATCTTAAGAAAAAAAAAGCAAAGAAAGCAAATCAAAAAGTTTTTATGTCAGAAAAGTGGTAAATATTTTGTGAATAAAATTAACTTTGGGAGATAAAATATAAAAAATAAACATTTAATTCTTTAATTTAATTCATTTTGACAGTAAATTACATCTGTAACAGAAACAAAAAAATATTAATTTACTTTATTAGTAATACTGGCTGTTTTTGTACCGTTGCCTTAACTGCTTTAACAAGTGATTAAAGATTTATTCGTTTAAGAAAGTCCGAGTTTTATTTATTTCCTCGCAAATGTGTTATAAAACGTCGTATGACATACGTGCGCTTTGATAATTACAGCCTCTGCTTTCTTGTAGCCCTCGCCTACGGCTCGGGCTAGCAATATCGCCTCGGCTGTAATTTTCAACTTACCGCACTTATATCATAATGTACTATTACGCTGCTGTAGAGTTATGATTGGTTTGTACCTAAGTAAGGGGAATGATCATTATTTTTGATCGTCATAATAACATAATACCTTTGTTAGTCTAGTGATCTCTTATAATAATAGGTTTTTCAATATCGTTAGAGCATAGATAGATACCATCAACTACAATCAATTAACCAGTAACGAAATAGCAATTACGTAATTTTAAATTCCCTTTCATTAATGAATTCATTCTTTGCTATCGCCATAGACGCTTGTGTTTCAATTCTACTGTAATATATTTTTATTAAGTATATTTTTATCATTAAAAATCATGCGAAACCAAATAAGTCTAATAAACGTATCAGTTGCTAATGTTGACAACACAAAACAAGAACCCCGCCCAGTTTCAATACCTCTAACTTTATTCTTTAAATTTTATCATATCGTGTACTGCGCAGACTTCGGCTTTTTCACTTTTAAAACAAAAAGAAACAAATATTTTTTCAAAGCCATTACATTCTCCTTGTTTATATTAAATTTCATTTTTATTTACGGTTATCTTTACAATAATGTTAATGTGGATTTCGCACAGACTATGGTCCTTTTGATTTGGGCTTCAACGTTCTTAGGTCATTACTTTATGATTGTGTTTGTAAAAACTTTCTTCTGCAATAGCAAACTTACTTTGTACGAATATCTGTGTGGTTTGAGCGAAATCGAATCTAAATTAAATAATGAAAGTTCTTTCAATTTTGGATTGAAATTGTCTATTGGAATTTTATTCTGTGGATTATATAGATTGTTGTGTAATTATGTGTATTGTTTCGTAATTAGTTTTAATTGTCTCCCATTATATCTTAATTATTACCTTATTTCTTTTGGTTTGGCTTTAGATATTGTTGGAGTTTTAAACTCTTTAGTTTTTCACACAGCTTATTGCGTATTAAAGGAATTTACTAAAACAGTCAGTTCTTTAAAAAATACTTCTCAGTCAGTGAGTGTTTTACATTACACTGTGTACAAAGATATTGCGGATTTGTCTGAACAGATAAATTCGGCTTTTAATCCTGTGGTGAGTACAAGAAATATAAAAATACAAACATAAAGACATGCGATTAGAACTAAACTAAAGGATAAAAATAATGCCACGATATCCCCTAAAGTACATTTTTTCACTCGCTACACACCGGTCAATAGCAATAATGCTCAGCATGCGCCTGCCCATAATACCCATGAGAGGGAGAGAGATCGAAAATCTGTCCGCGCAGTTCCTACATTTTACGCGCGAAACCGTACTAAGATTAGATTCACGGTTTCCTAATATCTGTGTTATTTCGACCTTACTTTTAGATTCTGTAGTTTATTTTTGACGTATACAAATTCTAGTATGCTGATTCTAAAGAATTAACATAAGTGAATAAAGAGAAAATCAGAAAATAATCATATATTTTTTGTTTCAGTTCTTTTTGAGTTTTATATTTGTTTTACCCATGACAATGATTGAACTGTTCTATACAATATACGATATACGGTTTACAGAGTTGAATGTAAGTTGATTATGGAATCCTCGGCGCGCGAGTTCGACACCCACTTAATCAGCTTTTATTTTAGAAATTCTTCTTTCACTTACAGATAAATTCTCCGGAAGTATACATGCAGTATTGGACATTATTACAGTACTTAGCGCTAACCTTTAGCCCAGTTCTGCTCGCAGGAATGCTGTCTTCAAAAGTAAATGAGCTCAAAATTGAGTTGCACAACCAACTGCTTTTAGAAGAAGGTACCTAGTTAGTACTGTTTGACATAATATTTTTGAAGTGTTTCTTACGTTTCAAATAAAAATTTATAAGCTCTTATTACATTTGCAAACCTTATATTAGGTTTTTGAAGTTCTTGTGGTTGACATTTTACGTTAAAATGTTAAATCATCATTGAGATATTTTATTATGTACCTACTAGTTTGAGGGGATGTCTAATACATATTCCATGTTTCTTTTACGCGATATCTAAATATATAAAATTTCCATGTCACAATGTAAGTAACCGTACTCCTCCGAAACGGCTTCACCGATCTCCACCAAACTCCACATGCGCATTCAGTAGGTCTGAGAATCGGCTACTATCTATAATTTATAAGGCAAAACGTTTGCCGGGTCAACTAGTAAATATATAACGCCGCTGCAGCGCAGACAATATTGTTACGTCTATCGTAAAATTGAAATTAGTATCACTGTAGGTGCTAAGTCGATGAATAACAATTAAAACGTCAATTGTATCATTGAGTTTGTGGTGACGTGGTAACGTTACCACAAACTCAACACTTGTAGGAAACAGCGTTGTATGGTAATACAACGCTGTTTCCTACAACCATCTGATCTGTCTTCCTTCTGATGTCAGTTTTACTGTTAAGTTTGAGATCAATGGTTGGGATCAATTTTCTTTACTAACGCCGGAAAATAATATAATAACCGATCTTATTATCTTGTCTTATAATAGTTCGATTCCAAATGTACCCTATATTTGATAGTTTTGTCAGATTTGCATGGCAAAACCTCAGTTTTGTTTCGGGCGTTAATGAGTAACTTGTAATAATTAATTAATAACTTATACATACTTAGTGATTTCATGAAAAAAATTGGGTTTCGTGAAAACGCGACTCTTTTACTAAGACGCCTGTCTCTCAGCAGGCTGTAACTCATAAACCGTGATAGCTAGACGGTTGAACTTTCCACATATCTATTTTTGCAGACGCTATCATTTTGATTTATTTTGTTATAGATCCGAAGAAGGAAAAAATTATTAAAAAACTTATCAGCTACGTGGAAGCCCGTGATCTCAAGTTGTACTCTTGCGGTATATTACCCTTACATCCTAGACTATTGATGATTGTACTCAACTTGTGGATTTCTTATTTGATAGTAATAATTCAACTGACCCACTTGTATTAATATTTGTAATTTTTATTGATAAATGCATAGGTAGGTATCTATCTATACATATTATAAATCTGTAGCGATAAAAAAATCTGTAATTGAATTATATCCCGAAAAAAAAATGCAGGTCGTCTCAAAATCGGTAGCTAAACACGATTCTAATGTTTTTAAAGACTTTGTCTGTTTGTCTGTTTGTTTGTTTGTTCCCGCTAATCTCAGAAACGGCTTATCCGATTTTGACCAAATTTGGAATGCAGATAGCTTAAGACCCGGATTAACATATAGGATAATTTTTATCCGGATATAATGACCGGTTATCCGGCAATTTGAAAAAAAAACCGAGTATCTGGAAATTTGACTTTTTTTTTGTTGTATTGAAGAAGTGTGTTGTGTGGAATCAACACATAATGTCCGGATATCCGGCAATATGAAAAAAAAACCGGATATCCGGTCATTTTTCTTAATTAGTTTGTTTGTTGTTTTGAAGATGTGTATTGTGTGTAATTAATACACAATGACCGGATATCCGGTAATTTGAAAAAAAAACCGGATAGCTATCAGGTATTCTTGAAATACCGTATACTTATGTGTCTCCATATATCCGGGTCTGTCTGAACTCTAAACGTACGGAAATTCTTTATAACGGCTGTTTTTAACCTACTTCAAAAAAGGAGGAGGTTCTCCATTCGACCCATATGCTGTTTGTGTATGTAGGTATGTATGTGAATATGTTCATGCCGTACTACGTATATGAAGTCCGATTTCGATCATTTTTTTTATGGTGAGAGGTGAGAGTTCAGGATTTGTCCCATAAAATCTTGGTGAAATTCTGATGAAAACCTTCGGAATGACGAGCAGAATAGCATCCAACAATGCAGTAAGTTACAATTGCTTACTGCTTATCTATATACATTACTTATATAGATAAGCAGCGCGCGTTACCGCCCATTGAAGTACGGACCGTGCAAGGCGCTGCCGCGCCTTCCACGGTCAGTACTTCCCCGGGCGACCGTTTGAGTGTGGAATTTTGCACAGTGGGAGGTAACGTGTTGGAAGTTTGGAAGAGAGAGGCCAAAAGTTTAGATTGTCGTCTGAAAGTAGGCGATTTACAGATATACACAGAATTGAGTTGGGTATGTTGTAGGTATATTATTAAATTTAAATTTTAGAACAGCTGAACCGATTACGATTATGTATTTAGATAGCTGAATCTTCTTCTTCCTTCCCTTTATCCCGCCGTTATTTAGGGTCGGGTCTCCTTACTTAATAGCTGCAAATTAATCAGTCTTGGGTTGTCGTTATTGCCAATTTGGCTTGCTTGAGGACTCTCGCAGTATTTGACCACCAGGTCGAAAGCCTCTACTTCTCTATAAGAGCTATTTCAGCTATCTGATGTATTTAGATAGCTGAATAACTCACAGTAAGATATATTTAATAGCGATATTGAATTACAAAATGACATTTTAATATTTAAAATAAGGTGTACTGGGATAACTCTGAAAGTGGGGTAAATACAGAATAGCGACCTTTAATCAGAGTGATATTAAATCCATTTTTTAATAAATTAGGATTTACCCCATTTAATAAGTTATTTCAGATTTACCCGACACCTTAATTGAATTTAGTTCACCACGCAACCGAATAGAATCGGAACTAGCCGAAACCCAACGGGTTTCGAGCAACAGCTAGTATAAATATATTTTATTAACAAGGAGTTATCTAATGCATCATCAAAACATATCTAGTAATAAAGTAATAAAAGTTAGAAATATAGAATTAGAGAAAGAACGACATCTTTTGCCGGACGCGTTAACTGTAACCAACCGAGACAGTCAATTGGTGTAAAACTGTTCTGGTAGATGACGTTCAAATCGAGCCTAAGACAAAAAACAAACAGGAGAAGATGCAGAATCATTAATTGTAGTCTGCAAAATTAAAAATTAAAATCAAGTGGGTTTCCCATGTGGCGTAGTGGTTGAAGCACTAGACCGGCAAGCAAGGGTGCTCGGGTTTGAATTCCGTCACCAGGGGATTTTTGATACTATGTATTTTATTTGTAGGTTGATAATATTGTGTAATTAATAAGTCTAGCAGAAATTTATATTTAACAACATCTTATTAGGTAGTATATTCAAATCTCCAAATGTCCTTGCTTTAGAAAATTTGTACACTTTGACTTCATTATATATTTTACCATGACTTGAATTAAATAATGTTGCTAGTTAAATAAGTTTTTCAATATCGTTAGTGCATATCACTTATTTACCTAACTTCTACCTACCTGCCGGTCTGTACCTATTGATAGGTAGGAAGGTACACTTATATTTTAGTCTAGAGACTACAACTACTTAGAGACTAATCATTTATCCATTAACGAAAAAGCAATTATCTAATTTTATGTTGCCTTTCATCAATCTATTTTTCGATACTGCAAAAGGCGCTTGTGTTTCAGTTGCTATTTTCTCCTGATAATTTATTTTTTCCAATATCACTACATTTTTCTAGGAATATAGGTTACATTATACATATAGTTTACATTAATTTTATTAATTTTGGGTGTAGTTCTCCAGCTATATTTATAAGGTGGTGAATTAGTTGTCCCAACATTTTTGTTCGGGTATTTCTTTTACTTTTGAAATCATGTCAAACCAAGTAAATTTAATAAACGTATCAGAAACTAAAGTTGTCAACGCAAAACACGAACCACGCCCAGTTTCATTGGCTCTAACATTATTTTTTAAATTCTATCATGTTGTTTACTGCGCAGATTTCGGTTTCTTTACTTTTAAAACACAAAAGAACAAATATATTTTCCAAGCCACTACTTTTTTCCTTTTCTTAACAAACTACATTGGTTTCTTCATCTATGTCTATTACTTTACTGTTAAATTTGAACAGACTATGATGCTTTACATATGGTCTTCACTTTTTTTGGGTCATTATTGTATGATTGTGTTTGTGAAAACTTTTTTTTGTAATGGCAAACTGACTTTGTACGAGTTTTTGTGTGGCTTAATCGAAATCGATTCAAAATTGAACAATGAAAGCTCTTTTAATTTTGGGTTCAAATTATCTATCGGAATTTTAATGTGTGGGTTATATAGATACGTTTGTGATTATGTGTATTGTTTTGTCATTTCTTTTAATTGTCTTCGCCCATTTTATATTAATATATACCTTATTTCCTTTGCTTTGGCTTTAGATGTTATTTTAGTTTTAAACTGTTTAGTTTTTCATTTAGCTTATTGCGTTTTAAATGAATTTACAAAAACAGTCAGATCTTTGAAAAATACTTCTCAATCAATAAGTGTTTTTCATTACTCCGTATACAAAGATATTGTAGATTTGACTGAAAAGATTAATTCGTCTTTTGATCCTGTGGTAAGTAGACGATGTAGCTCTTCGAAATGGACACAACTATGTGAATCTTTTAGGTTAATGACACATTTTCTTGTTTCAGTTCTCTTTGAGTTTCCTATTTGTTTTACCTATGATTATGGCAGAACTGTTCTTTACAATATATGATCTACGATTTAACTCCTGGAATGTAAGTATCTACTACAGGTGATGTAGCATAATTTTAGCTTATGGACAGGTCATTTAAATTATGGCATTTTGCATTATACTACAAAATATCATTTCGCTCTCCATATATCCATCCAAATTCTAACATTTATACACAATATCAACCACAGGCTCAGTTTCTTGAGAAAACTTCTGTAATACCTTTAATCTTCAGTTTTACAAAATATCAGCTACAAAACCTAGCGAAACACAAAAAATGTAAAATTTTTATGTGTTTATGGTTATGCGTTTAATATTTCTTGTTTACTTTTTGCTATTTACCCCTTAACTTACAGTTCAGCCCTGCAGAAATATACATAGAATATTGGACATTGATACAGTATTTGGCGTTAACCTTCAGTCCAGTTCTGCTCGCAGGAATGCTGTCTTCAAAAGTAGAAGAACTCAAAATTGAATTGCATAATCAATTGCTCTTAGAAGAAGGTAATTATTTTTTGATATACTCGTATTGCCAAAGTTTATCCTTAGATACTTTTTTTCTTGAAAATCATTTTTGTAACAGTTGAGTATCCGTAGTGTAGAATCCTACCCACTATTTACTAATAACTTCTAAGGTATCTCTGAGGTCTTCTTATCTTCTAGATGAGCGGGCTACATACAATAACATTATTTCGTTCCATGTATAAAAACGTATTTGGTGTATTTTTTTGTTCTAGATAAAAATAAAGCAGAAAGTATAAAAAAACTCATCAGCTACGTGGAAGCTCGTGATCTCAAGTTGTATGCTTGTGGAATATTACCCTTGCATCCGCGACTTTTAATGACCGTACTTAACTTATGTATCTCATATTTAATAGTACTAATACAACTCACTCACTTAGTTTAGTAAACTGTCAACGATCAATAGCTACGACAAGGATGTATAAAGATACACATACATATGGATATAGGTAGATACGTGGTTTTAAAAACATTATTTCGTAGGGTTTTTAATTTTATGGTAATTATTTGGACTTTGCTAAAAATTTGATTGCTAAAGTACTACATATGGTATAAACTCAATAAATATGTATTGGTTTGCACACATTTTTTCGAGCATGGTTACCTGTCTAAAATAGTTACATAATAGTAATAAGTAACTTATAATAGCAAATATGAATAGTTACAGAGTAAAAACATTCATGATCACTATGATATTCTTATCTATTAGCATGCTGGTCGGATCCAGAAATAAGTTAAATTCTCATCTGTTAAAGTTTAGTTGACATACCTACTTTATGTAGAATAAAAGTAAGTATCATTAAAATCACAGTCATATAATTTGTCGTTTTTCTTCTTACATATTTATAATGTCATTTTAGGTTTAATACAGTTATCAATATATTATTTCTTGTTTCCAGTATCAGCCACCATAGTCTGTATTTTCAACATTTTGCCACGTTCTTTAAGATCCCAACCATCTTTAATTAAGTTTTAGTTAACCCATTAAATTAATCAAGTTAAAAACCTAAATTATTGAATCAACACAGGGTAACCCAAAAAATATTTGTTCGTCATATTCCTAATAATATCAGTGTAGAAAATACTACCGGTTCAAGAAATAAAAATGACAAAACCCGTTGTTCTTTTTAGTCAGTACTCAAAATTGGAAAATAACTTATCTTACCAAATAATGTCAATATTTTTTAAAATGTATCATGTGACATTTGGAATGGATTTCGGTTTTTTCAGATACAGAACTAAACCATACAGAATGTGGATAATAATCGGAACATTCATTCAGTGTGTTTTGGCATCTTTATTTTATTTATACTTCTATCAAAGATCGTATACTTACATCGATTATGGAATTTTTGGAGCATTGACGAACTATATAGTGAGCGTCACTCTTCTGTTACAATTTGGAAATGGAACTACATTTGGTGACTTCCAAAGGGATCTAAAGAAAATCGATTTAAAATTAGGAATAGATTTGAAAAAATCTGAAAATTACAAATTGGAATTGAAATTTTTGATAGCTATATTAATAATGGTTATTTGGAGATCTATCAATTTCTCTGTTTATTGCATTATAAGGCCAGAGTATTGCGTAAAACCGCATTGGCTTAACATATTGATGTTTGGAGTTTTTGAATGCGTAGACATAATGATTTTAACACACACTCTTGTGTTTTATTCTATTTGTTTGCGATTATCGGAACTTTTATCGCTTATAAAGCAAACACATCACGATCATATATCTTATGGTATTTATATATACAAATTGATTGTAGACACAACAGAAAAATATAAAACTGCTTATGATATCGTGGTAAGTAAAGATTTCTTACATGTCTAGATTTTTCTTTGGTTTTCACGATGCCATTTAAAATGAAACTCATTTTTCGGTTCGTAGTTTAAACTTAGTAATTAATCATTGTTGTCACTGCAGTTACTGTTGTTGAAAAAGCAGTTTTATTTTCAGTTGATATATGCCCTTTCATCTGTTATACCAGAAATGATGTTCGTGATAGCTGATTCTATTAAGCAAATCGCACTTGAACATGGGTCTGTGAGTACAAATTCATGATAAGTTACTTTTGGTATAAAATTTGTTCTGATAGCAAAATTGATGGCGTAGCTTAGTGTGCTATAATACAATTATTTTGTTTGCAGTATATAAGACCAGAATATTTTATTGCACTGCAATCTTTGATGGTGGTCTTTGGACCGGCTATTGCCGGCGGAATGTTGACTAGTAAAGTAAAAGAAATGAAGACGAATTTGCACAATAGTTTGATTGTAGAAACAGGTATAGCCCTTGATATTATTAAAAATAGAAAATGAGATTTATTTAATAGATTCTGGTTAATATTAAAATAACATTCTGTTTCTTTTTCGTTTAGATCAGATTAAGTACAAGAAGATCCTTACATTTATCCGGTACATGGAAGCTCGACCGATGAAGTTTCACGTGTGGGGTCTCCTTCCGCTGAACGCTAGTCTCCTCACCATCGTCCTTGACTTCTGTATTACTTACCTTATTGTCATCGTGCAGTTCATTTTTAAATAAAATAGATTTGTCATAGACTAGATTTGAATAATTAGACTTCAGATTAATAATAGTCATTTAGAATCACTTTTATCGTAAATCTTTGTGTTCGTCTTTTAATCTTTCCCTTTATTATAGTGCCAAAGTTTCTATATTACACAATTTTTCTTAGTCGTTGCTTTTCACACACCAAATTGCAGTTTAGTCCTGTATAAAATATAAAAATTATACATCGAATATTGGACATTGATACAGTATTTGGCGTTAAACCGTCAGTAAATGTTTTCAAGTCCAACGAGTACATTTTTTTCAAATCTGTTGAAATTCGATTGGTAGGTAGGTCTAGGTACGTATATTTGTCAATGCGGTAATCCTCATTATCATTGAGCAGCACAGTTGGGCAGTTTAGTTTATGTTTTAATTAAATAGATTCGTCTTCATACTAGATTTGAATAGTTAGACATCATAATAATAAAAGAGACATTAAAGATTCACTTGTATATCATCATGTTCATCGTTCAATCTTTCCGATTTTTCAAGAACAAGCTGAAAATAAAAATGTTAGTAGGTATAATATCATTCAAATACAGTCTGTAGGTAGGTATGTATGTATATTGTCATAAAAATTGTGTTTTAAAAGTTGATGAATTAATTTAGCTAATTTGTAATAGATCCGATAGCAAACCCATCAAATAAATTAATTGCATAATTGTCATTAGTCTCAACAGAATTCCTTCATTATTTTCTAAACAAGACTTCAGAAACAACCTATTCCTGGCTGGAGCGGTTAACGCGTTGGTTCGGATTACCAATAGTCGCGGGTTCGAATCCCGCCGGGTACTAAAATTTTTGAAAGCATTTTTTCAAAAAGCAACAACCTATTGTTCAAGAATAATATAAAATAAAAAAATGGAAAAAAAACTTGTGCTGTACAAAAAACTCATGGAAAAAGATTTATCTTACAAATTTATGGAAATATTTTTTCAAAGTTATCATTTATTTTTTGGTATCGACTTTGGCTTTTTCAAATATAGAACTAAACAATACAGAGTGTTAATAATAATTGGAACTTTTATTCAGTGCTCACTAATTGCATTTTTCTGTGTGTATCATTTAGAAAACCTCAATATATTCGTCAAAACTCAAATTTGGTTAAGTTTCATTCACTACTTCATATGTGTCATAATTTTGTTAAAGTTTAAAAATGGAACTACCTTTTGTGACTTTCAAGGGGACTTAAAGAAAATCGATTTCAATATAGGAATCAAATCTACAATGTACAAATTTGAATCGAAAGTATTGTTAACAATTATTATGATTTCGACGGTTTTGAGGTCCATGACCAGTTATCTATATTGCGTATTGTATAGAGAAGATATTTGCTTACAACCTCGTTGGCTGAATGTAATGCCGATTGCTATGTTTGGGGTCTTGGATGTAATGATAACAACACATAGTTTTGTATTTTATTCTATCAATTGTCGATTAACAGAACAATTGTCCTGCTTAAATCAAATTCATAAGGATTTAAATTCTCATGTTATGTTATACAAATTGATTGTGGATACGACAAAAAAATATAAGGAGGCTTATGACGGTGTGGTATGTATAAATCTTAATAACGTAATAATTATTTATTAGTTCCTTGTTTTTTAAATGTACTTTGAATTTTATATGAATAATTTTATTTGTTTTACATTCTCTTTATGGGCTCATCCCCATGTCAGTACAAAACACAAATTCAGTTACACAATACATAGTTCCTTCATGTCAATCATGTCCCTTAAAATGCTAAATAATCTACAGCTAAAATAATCTAAACAAATATAATTGGAAAAATTTACTGCCTGACTGGCATATTAACGTACCTACAACCTAAACTGCTAGACGGATTAGACTAAAATTAGTTAAATAATTATTTTCAGTTCGCATATGCACTGTTAGTTATTATACCACAAACGATGATCGTAATAACCGATTCAATAATACAAATTAGACTGGAAAATGGTTCTGTAAGTAAAATCATAAAATGGTTATATCATGCTTTCTCAAGAACTGTCAACTTAAAGTAATAGTTGTTGTTTTTTTTTTGCAGTATTTCAGGCCAGAGTATTTTATTGTACTACAATCTTTGTTGATGGTTTTTGGACCGGCTATTTGTGGAGGAATGTTGACGGCTAAGGTTCAACAAATAAAAGATAACTTGCACAATAGTCTGATTGCAGAAACTGGTATGTAGCTATTTTCTTATTCATGAATCTAAAATACAGGGTACTCCGAGGAGGGGGTATTACCCGAAAGGGGGTTGTTCTAGAGGTCTAGTCGAACAACTTTTGTTCTACAAGTTTTGGAAATTCGAAGTAGTTTTCGAAAATGTTGAGTTTAAAGTTTGCATGAAAATCAGCTGTTTTTTAGAGTTTGAGGTCATTGGCCTTAAGGTGCCCTTTTATTTAGTTTGGACTACTACAATGTAAACATTAATTGCCTTTTTTTTTACAAAAAACAGCTGTTTTTTTTGTGATACAACTTTAAAGATTTCGAAAAAAAAAGTTCGAATTTCCAAAAGTCGTAGATTAAAAGTTGTTTGCCCAGAGCTCTAGAACAACCCCCTTTCGGCTTAATACGTCGAAACATCCTGTATAATTGAAAAAGAATAAGATGCAACTTGACAATAAATCTTATCATTTTGATGTCCATCATCCGACTCATCCGACAGATGAATCGGATGATGGACATGAAATTTTAAATGTAGGTAACATAATAGTTGAATAATATATTTATTCTATTATTTATTGGACTTTTTATTGTTTAGATCATGCAAAATGTAAGGACATTCTCAAATTTATCCGGTACGTGGACGCTCGACCGATGAAGTTCAACGTGTGGGGTCTCCTGCCGCTGAACGCTAGTCTCCTCTCCATAGTTCTCAACACATGCATCACTTATATCATCGTCATTGTTCAGTTTATCATTAAATAAGACTTGTAATTATAAGTATCTATATCTTATACCCTATCTTTAGATTCGTAACCGAGTACCTACTATTTTCAATACCGATTAAACTTTTTATTTAGTTTTTTAAGTAGTCCTAAAACCATTGCTTTATGCGGGACTTCAACTCTCTCTAGTGGAGCTAGCAATGACTAACTACTCCAAGTGAATTCAAGCGACAGGGAACTTGTTATTAGGTGGCGCCATCTACCGTAATTATAATTGGGATTTTTGTATAAGTTATAGTTGATATTTTTATATAATTTAACTTACCTATATAAAACAGCATGGTTCGAAATTAAAAATATTGAAAGATCCTGTTTTGAAATTGTCTAACAGATTTTTATTTGTTAGGTATTTAGTTACACAAAGGTTTTTTTGTGATAATTTTATTTAAGGTAGTAAACTTCTCAATCAGAGTGTGTTTCGTTACTCGACACACAGAAATAGTATAATATATTGACAATTTAATCCTAATTTGATCGAAAAGATCGTCTTTTAAAGCTGTTGTTAAAATCCAAATAACCCCCTAGTCACAGAATAAATAATAGTACTACGTACAGAAGCTGCACGGCTTTGATCTTGAAGAAAGCCGCCATTTTAATAGCCTACAAAATTTCCGACGCACCTGGTGCATTCGAAATCGCGCCTTACTACTGTGTTACTACTAAGCTCATAAGAGCGCAATTCCTTTGTGTTCAGAATTTACCTACGCCTCAGTTCAAGCGTCAGGGTTGTACGATAGAGTGTAGGTATCTTTTTTTTAATATATAAAATTTCCATGTCACAATGTTAGTTACCGTACTCCTCCGAAACGGCTTGACGGATTTTTACCAAATTTTATATGCGTATTCAGTAGGTCTGAGAATCGGCTACCATCTATAATTTATAAGGCAAAACGACGTTTGCCGGGTCAGCTATAATTATATAATAGTTGAGTTGTACATAAGCAAAGTAAAATAAATTACAACACAATTTTAAGAAAATCATTTATTGTATTTACAATTGTTTAACTTTAATATAGTGTTGTATGTATTTCTTACCATCTCTAAAGTACCTATTTTAAACTTTAATGTTTGTAGGTAGGTACGTATTACGTACGTATTGTATTGTAGGTACGCGTACGAACGAATGGAATTAAAATTTTAGGTATTCTTTAATGAGAAATTTAACAACGTACGCGCGCTTCGCTTGCGACAACCGCACTGAACTTGGATCGCCGGCGCGGCGGTCCGAGACCGATCGGCCGGGCGGTAGGTAATTATAGCGCACAAGTACATAGAGTGACGGAGGCCTGCCCTAGTGGGGGTTATTTGAAAATATTTAGTAAACTGTGAATTAGTATTCATAGTTCACTAAATATTTTCGTTGTAATTTAATAAATAATTTACAAATAAGCTAAAGCTCACATTGGACGAAATCCCGATCTGATATGGATTTCATTGACGATCTCGATCCATACCCAATTACTCATCAAAAAATATTGTGCTTATTTTTGCAATATCTAAATTTCAATACCTACCAATTAGATCATTATCTTATCAGTAAGTAGGTATGTACCTAGAGTAGAATCTGTATTTAATGCACATAGCGAAAAATACATATAAAACATAATAAAAATTACTTTAATTTTTTTTTTCGTTTCTACTACTACTTCTTTGTTGAACTACCCGCAAATCAATTATGTAATAACGCTCTTATTACACTTGTCGATGTATTTTTCATGCTTATAACACTACGCTGTCTAAAAGCATATAAAATAATAAAAAAAAAACAATCTGCCTTTAATTCAATGTCAATGTCATGCATGAGACATAGACAACTACTGTGCCGACCCTAAACAATTAGAATAAGGGCAGGAAAGAAATAATTTTCCTAAAAGATTTTGGACGACAACATCTCCGAACCTATCACGTGAGTAATCAAGTAATAGAGCCTCCGGCCGCAGTCGGGTTACTTTTTATTTTTTTACTCCACGTTCATTACAATCCCTGTCTTTAATAAAGTTATGGCATTACACACATTAGGGCAATCCAATTAAACACCTTAGGTACACAAGAATTTGTATTCGGTTCTAAATATTACTGCAAGAATAACCTCAGTTAAGAAATAAAAATATAAATATGACTAAACCCTTGGATATTTATAACAAGTTATTAAAAGTAGATAATAACAGAACTGGCCAAATAATGGCAATATTTTTTAAAATTTGTCATATGACATTTGGACTGGACTTCGGCTTTTTCAAATACAGAACTAAACCATACAGAATCTGGATTATCTGTTTAAGTTATCTTCCGTGTATTTTGACATCATCCTTTTGTTGGTACTCTTTTGAAAGATCTTATTCTGGCATCGATACTTCGATTTGGGGATCTATCCTTCAATTTTTCATTAGTGTCACTATTCTGTTAAAATTTAAAAATGGTACTACATTTGCTGACTTTCAAGCAGATGTAAAGAAAATCGATATGAAAATGAATATCAATTCTGCAAAATACAAATTGGAATTGAAAATTATGATAACGATTATATTTATGGTGCTTTTTAGATCCGTCAATATTGCTGTATATTGTTTGTTTAGGTCACAGTTTTGCATGCAACCTTATTGGCTTAACATATTTATGTTTAGCATATTCCAATGCGTAAACGTTTTACTTGTAACACATACTTTTGTATTTTACACTATTTTTATCCGCTTAGAGGAATTAATTTCGTCAATAAAACACGCTCGTAATGATCATATTTCTCATATAAATATTTACAAATTGATTGTGGACACGACTAAAAAATATAAAATTGCTTATGATGTCGTTGTAAGTAATGATTCTTTATTTTTATTATTGTTCTTCAAGTATACCTATGGTCTAAAGCAGCCACTAAATTTTGAATTCATTCTCACTCATTTCTGAGCTAAAACTTGGGCTGTAAATACTCATAGATATTTTTAACAAAAAACTGTTTTCTTTTCAGTTAATATTTGCGCTTATAACCGTTGTGCCAGAAATGATGTTTGTGATATCCGATTCTATTACTCAAATCGGACTTGAACATGCATCTGTGAGTATAAAAATATATTTTGCCGTTTCATATGCCACATAATTGGTTCTGCTGGCAAAGCAAGTATATACCTACCTATTAATAAGAAAATAAAATATGTTGTTCACAGTATATGAGACCAGATTATGTTCTAGTACTGCAATCTTTAATAACGATATTCGGTCCCGCTATCGCCGGTGGTATGTTGACAACTCAAGTTGATGAAGTGAAAGAGACCCTACACGATATGTTAATTGAAGAAACAGGTAGGCAGTTGACGTAACTTTACCTATGTAATCTGAAGTCGGGCAGCCATATTTTAATCTGGATCTACTCTGAAAAACTGCCCGATTTTAGATTAGGTACATAAAAGATATAATAATATCGGTGGCACTGGTTTTGGGTGGGGTATTTTGTCGTTTATTGAAGTCGGTTTCTTTAAGCAAACTTTTATTTTCTCATGAAAAGGTGGTTCTAGATCCAGGCGCTCCATAAATCTGAAGATACCTAGTTCTGAAGGAGATAATTCTATTGGTAAAAAAAAAACCTGCAGTTTGGGATGCTAATTTTCATAATTCCGGAGGTTTTCATCAGATCTTAACTAACTTGTTTTGTGATCAACTAGAAGGTATTACCTTGTTGATAGAAAACAATCATTGCGATGCGATTGAACTTCAGACGGCAAAGAAATCCGATAACACGAACAAAAATATAGGTACATCCGAATAAAATTAATAACCTGCTAACCTTTTTTGGAGTCGTTTATAATCTATTATTTTAGATCTATAGAGAATATAATCTATTATTGTAGACATTATCGAAAATAGATTACAATCTATTTTCGATAATGTTTCCTCAATAGAAGTTATAAATCCATTATTCGTTCTTTCTAATTCCAGATCATACTAAATGCAAGCAGATCCGCAAATTTATCCGTTACATAGAAGCTCGACCGATGAAGTTCTACGTGTGGGATCTTCTGCCTCTGAACGCTAGTCTCCTCACCATTATTCTCAACTTCTGTGTCACTTACACTATCGTAATTGTACAGTTCATCTTCAAATAGAAAAGAAGCAGGAAGCATCTAAATTTTTTACTTTAGCTCTAAAATGGGAATCAATTTATTTATTTATTGTCAGTTAACACGATACAATTATTAAACTCCAAAATACCATACTTGTTAGATATAAGTAGGTATGACATTTATTTCATTCGTCTAATGTAATCATATTTATTCTACATCAGAAATCAGTTTTAAACTAAGCACACGGTTGTATCGCAGTACTATACAATAAAGGACGTTTTACTAAAATCAACTATATGTCCCTTAACCAAGTTTATTAATTACTAGCGTCCCGGCTTTATACGGTGCATATTTTATACATATAATCCTCTTGAATCATTCTATCTACTAAAAACCGCATCCAAATCCGTTGCGCAGTTTAAAAGATCTAAGCATACGAGGCATGCCTTTTAAGTTCTGTCGTTTGAAGAAAAAAAAACTATATAACCTTATAGTAACCTTTTATTGTTTTTCAAAGTATTCACCACGAAGTTTAATACACTTTTCCATTCGCTCGAACCAGTTATTATAACATTTATTCCACTCCAAAGTGGGGGTGTTCAAAATGGCTGACTTGAAAGCGTCGACCGCTTCTTCACTGCACTGGAACCTTTGACCACGAAGAGTTTTCTTAATTTTAGGAAATGTAAAGAAATCGTTAGGGCTTAGGTCAGGACTGTATGGAGAATGGTCAAGAATTTCTACGTTTTCCTGCTTCAAATACTCAATCGTTTGACGAGCGGTGTGTGAGCTTGCGTTGTCATGGTGCAGGATGATGCGTCGCTTTGGGCTAGATTTCCGAAGTTCGGCGATGACTTGTGGTAAACAAACTGTGGTATACCACTCCGCATTAACCGTTCTACGATCTTCAAGTGCAATCGTCGCAACATGACCGGTTTTCGCCACGAACGTAGCCACCATCTTCTTTGAAGTGCTTCGAGAGCGAACAACTTTAGTCGGCTTTGGCTCGTTTTGGAAAACCCAGACTGTAGATTGTTGTTTGGAATCAGGATCGTAGGCATAGATCCAAGATTCGTCACCACTGATGATGTCGTAGACGTGATTTGACTCTCCTCGGTTGAACCTCTGAAGAGTTTTCTTACACCATCTGACGCGGGCCGCCTTATGATCGTCGGATGCGGGATCCAACGGCAAACTAGTTTTCTCACACCAAGCGCCTCATGCAATATCTTTTGAATGGTTGTCCCTGAGATGCCTAATAATGCCTCTATCTCTCGATATGTCACATGACGATCTTCGACGATTAGTTTTCTCACAGCAACGATGTTATCTTCAGTGAAGGCGGATTTTGGACGTCCTTCACGAGATTTGTCACTAAGTGTGATATGTCCACGCTCAAATTCCAAATACCAGCGTTCGATGGTCCGCAGACATGGGACTTCATCATGGAATACAGATGTTAACTCTTCGAAACACTGAAGTCGCGTGAGGCCTCTTCGAAAGTTATAGAAAATTATTGCACGAACATTTTCCTTACTAAGATTCATTTTCGTACGTGACCTGACAGATTCAACCAACGCTGTGACTAAACAATTGCATTAATCCTAATGCTTTCAATTGTTTTGATATTCGAAATTCTAACAAATTTGAATTTTGAAAAGTTCTAATTTTAAAATTGGCGGCAAATATACAAACGACAGAACTTAAAAGGCTGCCTAGTACATAGGGGCAGACTGCGAAAAGCCACTTTGTTTTATTCTATGTAGTGATGGCTAATTTCCGACTATTTTCTATGGTAACTATAAAATTTGGGAGAATTTAATAAAATAAGATGAAAAGGTGATGACAGAAATAATATCGGCTTCAGTAAGGAAAAATAAAATTAGGCACTAAAATAAAAATAAAAGATCATTGACTGCCTGATTTTCATTTTACCAATAATACTTAAAATTAAGTTGCAAGATACCACCCGGATCATACATTGTAAGTTAAATAAAAGCTCTTAAAAACAGCTGAACTCTCAATTCAAGAAATATATCTTGCTTCTTTGCTTTATACTTTTTAGGCTAAGTTTACCTACTTAGTTTACCTTTTTCCTTTTAGGATGGTAACCAATGGCCACAGTTGGGTAACTTTTATATTTATTGTCGACGTTCATTAAGATCCCTGTTTTAATCAAGTTATAGCATCAAAACAAACAAACCATCAAGACCATCAAATTAAAATTTTCCGCATATACCAGTATTCTTTATTCGGTCCTAAATAGTGGTGTAAGAAAAACCACTAGATCAGGAAACAAAAATGACAAAGCCCGTGGTTCTTTACAACGATTTCTTAAAAGTAGAAACTAATATTTTCTCTCGGTTAATGATAATATTTTTTAAGGTTTATCATTTGATGTTTGGATTGGACTTCGGTTTTTTCAGATACAGATATAAACCATACAGAAAGTGGATAATAATTGTAACTTATATTCAGTGTGCTATGACATGTTTTTTGTGCTTGTACTTTTATGAAAGATCTTATACGTTTATGGATTATGGAATTTGGGGAGGTCTATTCAATTACGTCATGAACATAATCATTTTGTTAAAATTTAGAAATGGAACTACATTTGGAGACTTTCAAAGGGATATAAAGAAAATCGACTTGAAATTGAGAACCATATTGACGCATTCTAAAGAGTACAGATTGGAGTTGAAAATACTAATAACTATATTTATAGCGATGATTTTGAGAGCCATCAACATGTCTGTATATTGCATATTTAGACCACTGTTTTGCGTGAAACCTTATTGGCTCAATATGATCATGTTTTTTATATTTGAATTCCTAGACTTAATGATTATAACACATTTTTTTATATTTTATTCAATTAGTTTCCGACTATCAGAACTACTATTGTCGGTTATAAAACAAACTCGTGACGATCAAACTTCTCAAATTAACATTTACAAATTAATTGTGGACACAACAGAAACATTCAAAATAGCTTATGATGGTGTAGTAAGTATTTTTTGTTAATTTTTATTGTTTTCATATTTAAAAACGGAAAGATCTCAGTTATCTGTCCCGATCGCCTTTTGTTTCTATTTTGATCATCTTTTGTCCCTTCATTATGATTTTCTTTTGTTACGGACCTCAAAGGGTAAAAATAGGATCCTTTTACTAAGACTCCATTGTTTGTCAGTCTGTCACCACCTAATGAACCGTGCTTGCTAGCCAGTAGATATTTTAATTTTTTTTCATGACCACCTTCATGATAGCAGTAAGCATAGAATAAAGACAACCGTTTTCATGTACCTATAATGTAGCAAATTTATTTTCAGTTTATATATGCAGTTATTTCCTTTGTGCCAGAAATCATGTTTGTGATAACCGATTCTATGACTCAAATTGGACTTGAACATGGATCTGTAAGTAAAAACCTTATCATTTTGGTGTATGGGTGTATCCTAGAAAAGTAGGTCCCGTTATGGTTTAATAATAAATTTGTTTCAGTATATAAGACCGGAATATTTCAATGTATTGCAATCTTTAGTTACGATCTCTGCACCGGCTATCATCTGCGGCATGTTGACAACAACTGTTGAAAAAATAAAAGAATGCCTGCACAGTAACCTAATTGTGGAAACAGGTAGCAAATACTTAATTTTATTTTCAAGGTTTTCGAGCAGACCGGATGCGTATACGTAGACGTAAGCGTAGACGTGCACGTACCGCTGAGTTGTAATGTATGAAACTGTATGAGACAGGACACACTGCTTGCGTAATGTAGCAACGACGTAATGTATGAAACTGTATGAGACAGGACACACTGCTTGCGTAATGTAGCAACGACGTAATGTATGAAACTGTATGAGACAGGACACACTGCTTGCGTAATGTAGCAACGACATAACGACGCAAGCAGTGTGTCCTATCTCATGCAGTTTCATACATTACAACTCAGTGGTACGTGCACGTCTACGCTTACGTTTACGTATACGCATCCGGTCTGCTCCAGCCTTTTTGTAAACAAGCTGTGTCCCGCGGTTCCCTCATGAGTCGCGATTCCCTGGAAATAAAAAAGTTCTTTCTTTTCGAATGCCAAATTTCAGTTCTCTATTATCAACGGTTTAAGATGAGCGTGACTGATTTACCGATAAATCAATCAGTAAATCAGTCACGATACCAAACTGTGTCACCTTTTTGGAGTTTATAACTAGACAGAAATACTCACTCACTCGAAATAGCTACTACTTGTAGTAGCGGTTTCAACTACATAATATAACTTTCGTTTTGTTTTATTTAGATTCTCTTAAACGCAAGAAGATCCTCAAATTCATCAGGTTTATTGAAGCTCGACCGATGAAGTTCTACGTGTGGGGTCTCCTGCCGCTGAATGCTAGTCTCCTCACCATCGTTCTCAACTTCTGTATCACTTATCTCATCGTCATTGCGCAATTTATCTTTAAATAGTACACTTTATTATAAATTGTTCCTTGAATATATCCTTCTTAATTAGTTCAAGTTCTTTATTATGGGGTAAATTGTAAATCTCAAAAATTATAATACCTAATATATCAATGTTCAAAACATCGTAATTAGGCCATAAAATTCAAAAGAAAAAAAAATCTTTACTTAAAATGCGAATAGTTAAAATACATAATTTCAATATATTTATCGAAAATAAAATATAAATATAAGTGATCTTATATTAAAGGTTCCTTTTGAGGTACGGCAACTCAAAAACATAGAATATTAGTGATCCTACTTCTTTTAACTTTTTTAAACTAAGTACCTACCTCTTTATTTATCTAAGCTTGTATTTTGCATGTTAGTAACCAAAATCAGCAGATGGAAGAAAAACATAAAGCACTACTTTCGTTATGATCCCTATCTTTAATCAGGTGATGGGATCAAACAATCAAATTAAAACCCTTCAGTATATCCCGTTTTTTTTATTCGTTTCTGAATATTGGGGCAAGAATAACATCTTTCTGATTTCAGAATTTATTAAACTATAAAATGACAAAACCTGTGAATATTTATAACGAGTTCTTACAAAAAGAAAAAAATCTCTCCCACCAAATAATGGAAGTATGTTTTAAAGTTTATCATGTTGTATTGGGATTGGATTTCGGTTTTTTCAGATACAGAACGAAACCATATAGAACGTGGATAATATGTGGAACATCTTTTCAGTGTTTTTTAATATCTTTCATTTGCGTATCTTCTATCTTATATCTTCTTCTTTATCTATCTATTATATAAAAATCAATCCCTATTTCCCTTGGTCACGGCATCACACTTCAACTTTTACACATATTACGATAATTCTTTTTTTGTTGTGAGCGCTATTGTCAGGAGAAGGTTCTTATGAAAGAAAAAATGCTAAACCGATTTTGATGAATTTTATTTTTTTATACTAAACGACAGGACAACGTCTGTCGGGTCAGCTAGTACTGTTATAAAAGATCTTATTCCTTTATGGATTATGGAATTTGGAATGGTCTAGTCAATTACATCGTGGGCGTTATTATTTTATTAAGATTTAGAAGTGGAACTACATTTGCTGACTTTCATAAAGATGTCAAGAAAATCGATTTGAAACTGGGAATCAATTTGAAAAATGCTGCGATATATAAATTGGAAATGAAAATTTTGATGACAATATTAATATCAGTGATTGTTAAATCCGTCAACATGGCTGTATATTACATAATTAATCCACAGTTGTGCGTCAAACCTTATTGGCTTAATATTATAATGATCGGTGTTTTTAACTGCATAGATGACAACACATACTTTTGTATTTTACGCTATTCGTATTCGATTATCGGAACTACTATCATCCATAAGAAAAACTCATGACAATCATATTTCATATATTAAAATTTACAAATTTATTGTGGACACAACAGAAAAGTATAAAAAAGCTAATGTATATATATATAGCCATATCGTGGTGAGTAAAGTACGTAGCTTTTTATTTTTATTATTTTCTTTCTGTCTTAGATACCTAAATCTTTATTGTTTCTTCGTTACTGGAGCAGGCTTTTGCTATAAAATGCTTTAAGTAACCTTAGGTATGGTTGTTCAAAGCGCCGTGTTATTTTCAGTTGATGTTTGCCCTCATGTGCTTTGTACCAGAAATGATGTTTGTGATAGACGAATCTATGACTGAAATTAAACTGAAACATGGATCTGTGAGTAGCCTGTACTTTGTATGTGACAGAATTTGTTCTGCTGGTCGATGTGTATATACTGTAGTAAGTTAATTAGAATAAAATGTTTCCAGTATAATGTGATACCGGAATATTTTATTGTACTACAATCTTTTACAATATTTGGGCCGGCCATCGCCGGCGAGATGTTGACGACTAAAGTTGAAGAAATTAAAGAGAGCTTGTACCTATAGCATTTAGTACCTATAGCATTTGTCCAGTATCACACGTGATGGTAAGTGTTGCTGCGGTCTAAGGTGAAGCACGCTGACCTAGAACATACTTGTTTACTTACGATATTTATCTAAACAATGGTATCCAATTCAATTAACTAATTAAAAATGCTAATTTGTAGATGTTTGTGGTACTCAAACCAAACCCATCAAATGTATTAGTTTTCTAGTAAATTTCAGGTTATATAAAATTGATAACGATCTATATAATATTATGTTACAACAATATTAATAATTAAAAAAAAACATTAGTATAAAGTAATGGTTTTTTTTTCATTATAACCATGTTTTAAAGAAAACCTGTTGAATTGTATAATATAAAAAGCATAAAAACAAAGCGGACGTGTCTCGTATAATAATAATATGGAGATACTGCTATATTTTTTAAACAAATTCTATTTTCTTTAAGATCTCTGTCTTTAATTTAAGTTAGCCCATCAAGGAAATAAAACTCTTATTGCTGCTTACTAAGCCAGAGTTTGTGCCTAAACAGCAGTGCAAGAAAATCCTACTTATTACAAAAATTAAATAAATAAATTAGAAATGACAAAACCCGTGGTTCTTTATAACGAGTTCTTAAGAGTAAACAAAAATATTTCCTACCAAATAATGGAAATATTTTTTAAAGTTTGTCACGCGGTCCTTGCATTAGATTTCGGTTTTTTTAGATATAGAACAAAACCATACAGAATGTGGATAATTTTCGGAACTCTTATTCACTGTTTTTTGGTATCTTTAATTTGCTTGTACTTTTATGAAAGGTCTTATTCTTATACGGATTACGGAATTTGGCATGGTCTATTCAATTATATCGTAAGCGTCATTTTGTTATTAAAATTTAGAAATGGAACTACATTTGCTGACTTAGAAATAGATCTCAAGAAAATTGATTTAAAACTGGGAATTACAAATTCTACGAAATACAAATTAGAAATGAAAATTTTGATGGCAATGTTCGTAACGGTGGTTGAAAAATCCCTCAACATAATTTTGTATAACATCATCAGGCCACAGTTTAAAGTCAAACCTTATTGGCTCATTATACTACTAGTTGGTGTATTTATCTGCACGGACGTAATGATTATAACACATACTTTTATATTTTACTCTATTCACTTTCGATTATCGGAACTACTATTATCTATAAAGCAAGTTCATAAAAATATTTTATATCATCTTAACATTTACAAATTAATTGTGGACACAACAGAAAAATATCAAAACGCTTATGATGTCTCGGTAAGAAAATAATATTTTATTTTTCTAATTTATATTCTGTTCTTTTGTGTTAAAAGGTTTAGGTGCACAATGTCTAAATTGCATCTCTCTCTAAATGCTATAGGTATTAATAACCGTGGGTATGTTTGTTTTAAGAGATGTTTTATTACAGTTTATATATGCGCTCCTATGCTTCGTGCCAAAATTGATGATTGTGATAACCGATTCTATGGCTCAAATTGGATTTGAACATGGATCTGTGAGTAAATAGACTATGACCTATTTAGATCAAAGAATATATTTGTTCTAAAGGTCACATTATTTGTTTTGCTTCTTTGTCAGTTATAAGTTTACAGTTCATAAGGACAAAATTGTTCACAGTTTATGAGATCAGAATATTTTATTGTTCTGCAATCTTTATTAATTTTTGGGCCGGCTATCACCGGCGGGATGCTGACAACTAAAGCTAAAGAAATGAAAGAAAGCCTGCACAATAACCTTATAGAGGAAACAGGTAGCATATTATTTTAAATTGTAATTTGATGTGAAATGTAAATCATTTGACATTTTTGTTTTAAAAATGTTATGTTATTTTTATTACAGATCATGTTAAGTGCAAGGAAATTCTCAAATTCATCCGGTTTATAGAAGCTCGACCGATTAAGTTATATGTGTGGGGTATCCTGCCACTGGACGCTAGTCTCCTCTCCATAGTCTTCAACTTCTGTATCACATACCTCATCGTCATTGCGCAGTTTATCTTTAAATAAAATAGTTATGCATTATTTTTCAAGGCCCTCACTTATAATATCTGAATACTCAGAATATATCATATGGTCATAGATTTTTATAGGATAGTGTTTGACTACTACTATATGACACTTGATGGTAAGTGTTGTTGCAGTCTAAGAATAATCACGCTGACTTAGAAGATACAATGTTTAGTGTTTTGTTAGAGCGCTAAATTGGTAAAAACCAAATTTCAATCGATACAGTAGTTTATGAATGCATAAGTAAGTAACAGAGAAACAGACAGACAAACAGCCTAACCTAAGGTGACCTTGTTTTTTTTATTCGCGTCAAAGTGTATTTGATCCTTCATTATACTTAGATATAAAAATAGTTATAGTTATAAGAAAAAGATACAATTAATATTTCAATATTAAAATAATCTCTTGAGAGAGATCTCTCTCTGGGAAATGGGAATAGGAACAAAGGAAGACAATCAAAACGCTGAGAAGACGAAAAGCGAACTGCTGGACCAGAGTGGACGAAAATTGCAAGGGACGGACATAAATGGAAATTTTTGAAGAAGCCCTATGTCGAAGGACAAGCTGGGGAAAAAAGTACCGATCCATAAAAATACACTTGAATTGATTATTGTAATCTCAGTAATAAAGGCTTTTATTTGTTATAATAAGAAGAAAAAAATAATACATGTCATCGTTCCTAATCGATTAAAAATTACTAAGTTATCAAATATAATTAGACAAGAATATATGTACAGGTATGAACATAAAATACCTAATAAAAGTGATTGAAGGCTTGAGTGGGCATTAAAACCATTACACTAATTTGTGATATTAAGTTTTTAAACCCTTTTTTTATTATTTCCTTTACTTTATTGAGAGTATAACCTTAAGCACGAGTCAAGAATAAAATGGCAAAACCAGTTAAATTGTATAATACTTTTTATAAAGAAGAAACCAATAAATACTATCAATTTATGGTGGTATGTTTTAAGGTCTATCACATATTATGTGGTATTGACTATGGCTTTTTCAGATATAGAACAAAAAAATATCGAGTTTTAGTAATAATTGGAACATATAGTATATACATATTGCAAACATGCTTAACTTTGTACTGTTATGAGAATTACGGTACTACATTTGTCGATATCTCAATTGGGGGATGTCTTATTCAATACTTCTTATGCATCTCAATTTTGTTGATGTTCAAAAATGGAACTACATTTTGTGATTTTCAAAGTGATTTAAAAAAAATTGATCTGAAATTGGGAATCAGCAGGACAAAATACAAATTGGAAGTAAAATTTATAATAACTGTGTGGGTTTTAATGTTTTGGAGAACTACTTTTGGGTTTGTATATTGCAAATCTCGGCCAGAATTTTGTATAAGCCCTCGTTGGCTTAACATTATGGAGTTTGGTGTATTTGCCAATCTAGACGTAATGCTGCTGACATACACATTTATATTTTTGGCAATTTATTATCGACTATCGGAACTACTATTGGCCCTTAGGCAAACTTACATAGATTTCAAACGTCTTATTACGCTATTCAAGTTGATTGCAGATGTGACAGAAAAATATAAAGGAGCTTATGATATTGTGGTAAATAAAATTCTGTTTCTATTGAACATTTATAATATTTAAACCAACTACTATAAAGTCATTTTGGCTTATTGCACTGCTTAGCATCTTCTGAGTTAATCACCACAATTTGAAACTAAAATAATAAATCTCTGATCTTTATCCAGATAATATTTGCGCTCATATTTATCATACCACAAACGATGATCGCTGTAACAGATTCAGTTACACAAATTGGACTTAATCATGGTTCTGTGAGTAAAACTCAATATTTATTCCTATTCGGAGCTCCATCTCGAAAGCTTGTATAAATTATATCTCATACTTAATATAATTTCTTTGTAGTATCTCAGACCCGAATATTTTATTGTGTTGCAATCTTTGATCATGATCTTTGCACCGGCTATATGCGGAGGCATGTTGGCGAGTAAAGTTGAATTGATAAAATGTAACCTGCACAACAGTTTAATCAAAGAAACCGGTAAGACCAGTTATTATCCTGATATAGATATTTTCATAATGAAAGTAGAATTAGATTGAAGCTTAAATCACTTTTCTGTATAGATCGAGTTGAATGCAAGGAGATCCTGAAATTCATCCAATATGTAGAGGCTCGTCCAATGAAGTTCTACGTGTGGGGTCTTCTGCCGCTGAACGCTAGTCTCCTCTCCATAGTCCTCAATACCTGTATCACATACCTTATCGTCATCGTACAGTTCATTTTTAAATAATTTAGCCTTGTCTTAGTACATGAAAGTATAATACATGTCACTAGTCAAATAGTAGACCTGGCGAGCATAAACTTTATTCCTACGATCTGAGTATTTAAACTACTAAATCCTGTTGGCCATTGATGCGTTTGTGATGTATAGGTTTTTTTAGGTTTACCATCAGTCTGTAACTGCTTTTTCCTGAGCTTTTCTTTTATCACTCCGAAGATAGCCTTCAGACCTTCTCCAAAATATCCGAATTTAAAACTCTTAGAATAAAAAAAAATACATTCAATCGGTTTTTATAATGCGGATATATTGATTAACCCTTTTGTGGGAGAAATATGATCCTATTAAAACTCCCTCAGGAAAAAAAATCGTGGAACGTATAATAATATTATGTCAAGACCGGTTGAGAAATACGACCTGAAGAGAGGAACCCATATATCTACATACTACTTAAAAACATTATGTCAGCAGAAAGCAAATTTTGCCCATTGAGATAATATTTTGTACTGGTAAAGTTTGAGATCAATGATTTGCAGTGACGCTTAGCTAGCTCGGTATTAACACAGTGTATGTACCTAGTAGTTGTACGCCTAGGCCTGAAGTCGAAATCTAGTTTTTATTTCAAATTTCCTTAAAATGTTTCTGTTGCCACAAATTAGATTAATATAAGTATGATCAATTGGTACCTAGGTTTTATTGACTTAGACCATAAAACCATTATCAATCGTTTTAAGTAATCAACCAAAAAATAAAATGGAAAGAGGTTATAATATAAATTGTAGTTAAATACCTAAATAATCATTCGTAGTTGATTGAGTAATCTAATTCATTAAATTACTAAAATAATCATTTTCCTTTCAATATCTTATTAAGAAAAAAACCTCAAGAGAGTTCAGAACAAAATGGCAAAACCAGCAGTGGTACCGTATAATGCAATATTTAAAGAAAAAAACGTTATTTCCTACCAAATAATGGTTATATTTTTTAAAACTTTGCATATATTTGTCGGATTAGACTTTGGATTTTTCAGATATAAAACAAAACAATACAGAGTATCGGTTATAATTGCAACGTATGCTCTGTTCTCGTTGCATATATTTTTAAATTGGTACTTTTATGAAAGCTCCAATAAATTTGTTGATTTAGTACTTTGCGAATGTCTAACTCAATACTTCTTCAGCATTACCATTTTATTGATGTTTAAAAACGGGACAACATTTTGTGACTTACAACCTGATTTGAAGAAAATTGATTTGAAATTGGGAATAAATTCAAAAAAGTACAAATTGGCAACAAAATTATTATTAACAATTTGGATAATGCTGTGGTGGAGAATTTTTAGTGGCTTTGCCTACTGTAAATACAGACCAGAATTTTGTTTAAAACCTTATTGGCTTAACATAACAGCGTTTGGTATATTTACAAATGTGGACATAATGCTGATTACATATTCGTTTATAATTTTATCAATAGATTATCGATTATCGGAACTTCTATCGTCTCTAAGGCAAGCTTCCGATGATTTTAAAAATCATACAATATTATTCAAGTTTATTGTAGATGTAATGGAAAAGTATAAAAGAGCTCACGACATTGTGGTAAGTTAAGATTTCAGTATTTTATACAAAACTTATCATTGCATGGCACCAGCAATCATCATAAGACGTTTTATCACAAAATGTATTTGCGACAACACGTCCAGTATCACAGACCTTTAAAAGTCGTGACATAAAACTATAAAGTATAATTCATGTTAATGTCATGAAATAAATAAATCCAAAATAAGTCTTTAACATTTAATTAAGATTAAAATTAAAACCACCATACTTACATAAGATTATTTAAAAAACTTACCGGCGGGCGCCAGCTTTGCATGTTATGTATTACATTTTTCGATGACCATTATTTATTAAAGAAATATTTTTTACATCTGCATATTTAAATTAACTAGCCGGTATTTAAATTACGAAGAGATTTTTCTTGTTCCTGCCTTGTTTCGAAAGTATTTGGGGTCGGCACAGAAGATAAGCCTTTTCTACTGTAACTAAATAAATGGGGCAATTATATGTGCGGCCGGTCGCGCAACCCTCCTTGGGACGAAGCAGCTTACCCGCCACCACGGAACTAGAAGTCCAGGTTCTCTAGTCTCCCCCAGATAC
The DNA here is from genome assembly GCA_958496205.1 of Idaea biselata. Lineage (NCBI taxonomy): Eukaryota > Metazoa > Arthropoda > Insecta > Lepidoptera > Geometridae > Idaea > Idaea biselata. Next base: position 25,472,463 of record OY292402.1, read on the forward strand.
CTAAGTTACCTTTTACAACACCCATGGGAAGACATAAGATGGGGTAGCCCATCAAAAGTTTATTTGGCCATCATGTAAAATTAGTCAGCCAACTGGCTACCCACACGAATAAACATGCAGTAGGTACAGAATTGTTGTTTTTTATTCAGCTAATGTTTGCGCTCACAGTCGTCATACCTGAAACATTGATAGTTATAACCGATTCTATCTATCAGATTGGACTTAAACATGGTTCTGTAAGTAAACTATAATATGAGTACAATTTATTTACATACCTATGATAACATATTTGACTTATATTTTTCTTCGTAGTATTTCAGACCTGAATATTTTAGTGCATTGCTATCTTTAATAATGATATTTGGACCGGCTATTTGTGGAGGCAGGTTGACGACTAAAGTTGAATTAATAAAACGCAACTTGCACAACAGTTTGATCGTAGAAACCGGTAAGGCTTCAGTACATACAGTATTTATCATAGGAATATCGAATAAGATTAAAACTGAAACCGCTTTAATTTTGTTTAGATGGAGTTAAATGGAAGCAAATCCTCGAATTTATCCATTATGTAGAGGCTCGACCTATGAAGTTTTATGTGTGGGGTCTTGTGCCCTTGAATGCTAGTCTCCTCACCATCGTTCTTAACTTCTGTATCACTTATCTCATTGTCATCGCGCAGTTTATCTTTAAATAATTCAGAAGTACTTACATCAAATTATGCTAGTTTGAGTGTTTTAAAGTAAATCGAGAACTATTTTCAAATAATATTAATCTGTTGACACAAATTAGATTAAAACTTAGCCTATAATTATGAGAAGAGTTAATATCTAAATAATTGGTAGCAATGTTATATAAAACCATTTAGTAATCAAATAAATTATAAAATGTAATTAGGTAAAAATGAAGTAAATTATACTATTAATTTGAAAATGTTTAGTAATGAACCGCATGAAGAAGGTTAAACTAATCTAACTATAAAATGAATCATGCTATTCTTTTCTGAGCTGTGTGGAAAGAAAAACCTATAATTATGAAAAGAGATACAAACAAAATGAAAAAATCTGTCATACCGTACAACGAGGTTTTTGAAGAACAAATCAATGTCTGCTACAAAATATTGGTGATATTTTTTAAAACTTATCATTTAGTTTTTGGAATAGATTTTGGATTTTTCAGATACAGATTAAAAAAATACAGAGTACTGGTAATAATTGCAAGTTATATAGCGTGTGCAACGAACGTTTTTATATGCATGTATTTTTACGAAAGATCTGGCTATACTTATAACGAAATGGGATTGTATGGATCTATTACTCACTATTTAATAAATGTCACCATTTTCTTGATGTTTAAAAACGGAACTACATTTTGTGACTTCGTAGAAGATTTGAAGAAAATCGATTTGAAATTGAGGATTTACCCCACAAAGTACAAAATGGAAGCAAAACTATTACTAACATTTGTGATAATGGTATTGTGGAGGATAATAAATGGCATCGCTTGTTGTATATTCAAGCCAGACTTTTGCCTAAAACCTCGTTGGCTTAATGTTTTGGTGTTTGGAGTATTTGCAAATATTGATTTTATGATGATCACGTATTCGTTTTTATTTTTGTCAATTGATTACCGATTATCCAAACTTCTTTCATCTCTGAGTCAAGCTAATAAAGATATACAAACTCATACATTGTTATATAAGTTAATTGTAGATGTAACCGTAAAATACAAAAGAGCTCATGACATTGTGGTAAGTAGAGGCTGCTGTATACAAGGTGGATAGGACGATACGACATTAAACAAAACCCTGGGTTGTTAAAATGTGTTGGAATAGTTTGGAATTATATAATTAATTAGAGAACTGAAATTAAAAAAGTAAAATTTTCAAACAAACTAAATATCCTAAACAATTAAAACCAATATGAACACCATGTACCAATGTGCACAGTGTAAGTACGTGTCGCGGCCACCGAGTATTAATCCTACAGAGCAACAGCTTCATACAAGCCCGCGGTTGTAGGTACTCCACTACATGAACAGCTCTGTGTGCGCAAAACTTACCGCTTTCCGCTTGGGTTTGCCGAGGCCACCCGAAGAGCCTACTCGGCTCACTTACGTAAACCCGTAGGCACACTCTCGGTGAGAGAGGTCACGCACACATAACTGCGCATGTAATAAAGTACCTACGCCCGCGCCGGGCGCCGCGGGCTTGTATGAAGCTGTTTCTCTGTAGGATTAATACTTGGTGCCGCGGCCGCCTGGCGCTGGTGACAGTTATGTTTATAGATACATCGTGTAGCAAATTTCAAAAATGGAAAATTGTGTCCTGTGGCTGAACTACTCAACCGATTCTGTAGAAATTTGGTACGTGTGTAGGTATGTCCAGTTAAAAAAAATGTCGTATTATCCTATCCACCTTGTATAATAAACATACATTGTTCTGTTTTAAGTTTTTTTTAATATTTAGAATTGTAGACATCACTAATACCATAGTAATATAATCTTCTTCTTTCTTCTTCTTATATATAAAATTTCCATGTCACAATGTTAGTTACCGTACTTCTCCGAAACGGCGCGACCGATTTTTACCAAATTTTATATGCGTATTCAGTAGGTCTGAGAATCGGCTACTATCTATAATTTATAAAGCAAAACAACGTTTGCCGGGTCAGCTAGTATTATATAAATATATTGCTCTATAATGATATCACATCACCTTTATTTGATTCCGCTTAATGCTAGATACAATTTTATAATCTATCTTATATATAAAATTTCCATGTCACAGTGTTAGTTACCCTACTCCTCCGAAACGGCTTCACCAATCTCCACCAAACTCCACATGCGCATTCAGTAGGTCTGAGAATCGGCTACTATCTATAATTTATAAGGCAAAACAACGTTTGCCGGGTCAGCTAGTATTATATAAATATATTGCTCTATAATGATATCACATCACCTTTATTTGATTCCGCTTAATGCTAGATACAATTTTATAACTTTTTTTTTCAGTATATATTTGCGATTATATTCGTCATACCCGAAATGATGACAGTTATAACTGATTCTATTGTCCACATTAGATATGATGACGGTTCTGTGAGTATAATTTCTTGAATTGGTAATCAGGCTTCAAACACTTTGTTTCTTATAATATGTTTTTTTTTGTAGTATTTCAGACCTGAATATTTTATTGTGTTGCTATCTTTGGTAATGATATTCGGACCGGCTATCTGCGGTGGCTTGTTAACTTCTAAAGTTGAACAAATAAAACGCAAATTGCACAATATTCTGATTGCAGAAAATGGTAAGTTCACAGGTCCTAATGATACGATATCTATATATGAAATATAAAATGTAAAGTCCTGACTGACTGATATTATCAAAGTTCATCCTAAACCGCTGGTCCTACAGACATGAATTTGGAGGGCGTGTTCCTTGTGGTAGGTTTGTGCGAATCCATTAAGAAAGGGTCGCAAGGGATCTGGACCGGTATTACACTAAATGACACAAGATGACAATACTATTACGATTATATCGACACACTATTGCCATTATATCGAGACTGTGACAAATTTGGTAGACTTCAATAGTATCGTAATGGTATCTCAGTGGAATTAAAATAGTAACCATGGTAACCAACCTTCTCTGTCTGTCTGTCAAGTCTGTTAAAAATCCATCCTGTCATTAGAGTTTTGACAACTATCGAGACTCCATCAGTGGCATCTCAGTGGTGTCTCAGTGGTGTCGCAGTGGTGTGTCGATAGAATAGTTAACATAGGAAACTGCCAAATGAATCAAATACACGTCAAATATGACGATTAATATTCTATCGACACACTATTGAAACACGATTGCGGAGCGTAATACCGACCCAGCACTTACGCGGTTGAAACCGCGGGACTCTAGGTTTTCATAACAACACCTAATTCGGCAAATATTAGTAAACTAAACTTTAATTCTTTTTAGATAGAATTAAATGCAAGGAGATTTTCAAATTCATCGAGTACACAGAAGCGCGACCGCTGAAGTTCTACGTGTGGGGTCTGCTGCCGCTGAATGCTAGTCTCTTATCCATCGTCCTCAATTTCTATATCACTTATCTCATCGTTATTGTGCAGTTCCTCTTTAAATGAAATGGAAGTAGATATCTACCTAAATACATTATCGACTGTTATAATTATTTCCAGAGCAATATGAATGGTAATGGAATTTTTAAAATTTGACCTAAATGAAAGTTCGAGCTAACGTAAATTACATTTTAAATTATAGATAAGCAGTACCGAATTAACTTAATTTGAATCAAATGAATGAATTATGTATTTGAATCATTATAAATCGTTTTACGTAGTAAATAAACTGTAAAACTGTATGTTTTCGATAATTGTAAAGTAGATGGATTGAGTAATTGCATTAAAACCATTATATGAATTAAGTAATCATATATTTTTCATTTCTTTTTTAAATGTATCAAGAGTAGAGTATCGAGCGTAGAGAATAACTTCAATTGAAAGAAACAAGCTAACATGGAGAAACCAGTGATTCGGTATAACGAGATTTTTAAAGAAGACATCAGTTTCTCTTATCGAATAATGGAAATATATTTTAAAAGTTATCACTTGCTTTTTGGTATCGACTATGGCTTTTTCAGATACAGAACAGAAAAGAATAGAGTTTTGATAATAATTGCCAGTTATATGCAGTGCTTCTTGAACGGAATGATATGCATGTACCATTATGAAAATACTTACACATTTTTCGATTCTGGTATTTGGGGATCAATTTTTCAGTACTTCTTAAGCGTAACGATTTTGTTGATGTTCAAAACTGGGACCACTTTTTGTGACTTTCAAGGGGATGTAAAAAAAATTGATTCGAAATTAAGAAATTCTACCACATACAAATTGGAAACTATATTTTTGATTACAATCACATCTATGAATTTGTTGAGACTCGCGTTTGGCTCCTTATATTGCAAAAATAGACCACAGTTTTGTTTAAAACCATTTTGGATAAACTTAGTTGTGTTTTGTTTATTTCAAAGCGTGGACGTGATGATGATTACACAGAGTTTAATGTTTTATTCAATCAGTTTGCGTTTATCAAAATTAAGTTCTTCTTTAAAGCAAGCTCCTATAAATATAGCTTCTAACTTAATATTATTTAAGCTGATTGTGGATACGACAGAAAAATATAAAACCGCTTATGACGTCGTGGTAAGTAGGTACCAGCTGGCAGCCTACTGCTTTGAATTATATGCTACTACTAGCTGTGCCCGCGACTTCGTCAGCGTTTTTCGGACTACCTACCCATCGCTGTTCTTGAACGGACGACCAGGGAAGTCTGTTGCTGAGCAGAAGAGAATCATGGCAGAGTCTATTTAAGTGTAGATTTTGCACCGCGCAGCGGTAGGTAACGTGTTGCATGCTTATTCGCATTACTTATTATAAGAAGTAGCCTTTATCGAAAATGTAAAAAAAATCAAAACCCGACTTGGAAAAAACAGGACAAAACAATAATATTAAGCTGTCCTACATACAGTGCAACCGATTTATCTGTTATGTAAGCTGAAGTCGGGCAGCTTAACTGCATGATATCTTTTTTTTTACGTGGGTAATGTCCGTCACCATCAGGCTAATCTCGTTGGGCTCCCTACCATAGGTTTATAATCTAAGGCCCTACGGTGTCCCTCGCTCCACAAGTGTTAAGGCCAGTGGAAATTCCTCATGGACTACTTTCCGACAACGACGGCCTTTCCAAGCCTCATCTTTGCCTCTGCCCGATAGACAATCCCTCTCCGTCTCCCCTCCCTCAGCACGGTCACGCCACCGTCTCGAGGTCCCCAAAGCCGGTGATACCCCCTCTCCCACCGAGTTCACCACCAGAGGCTGAGGTGATTTTTATATTGGTTGTCTACCACGCGGGCCCCTCAGCGGACCCCCGAGCCCGCTGACGCGGGATTACGGGTTAGAAGCCAGGTAAGCCCGGTTTCCCACCTCGTGCACCTCTTATCTTTCAGCTACTGAGTCCCCTCATAACGGTAAGGTGGACGACCATCTGGAGGGTAAAACGTAACGTCGAGTCCGGGACTCGGGACTCGAACGCGCAGCCGTCGAATCGGAAGCCATCACTCGACTCGGTAGGCGACCGTTCCTTAGAAAGGGAATGCGCCGGTCTGTGATTCGAACGCGAAACCCTCGACTCGGAATCCACAGCTGCCATTGTGCCACGTAAACTACATGCAATCTGCATCTACCCAGTAAAACTGCCCGATTAACAGCTATTTTTTTTTAATCCATTTTATTGCATTTTCAAAATTGTAACCGTAATTTTAATCACTGAGGAATTTTTGAGAAGGTGGTTTCAGGTGGTTCATCAATTTGTACCTAGTTCTTTATAAGCCGATTCTATTGATGGAAGTCCAAAAATTAGTTATTTACATCATTGTGGGATGCTATTCTGCTCATCATTCCGAAGGTTCTCATCAGATCTTCACCAACAATTTATGAGACCAACTCGGGACTCTCACTTTCCAAATAAAAAAAGAATGATCGAAATCGATTATATGCCGGAGTACGGCGTGAACATATTCACATTCAAATAATATGCGGGTAGAATTTACCAGCTCCTCTTTTTTTTAAAGTCGGTTAAAAACAGCCATTATAAAGAATTTCCGTATGTCCAAAGGATCCGGATATATGGACAGACATAGGTATACGGTATTTGAGGAATTTCCTGAAAAAAACCGGATATCCGGTTTTTTTTTATTTTCGACCGGATATCCAGTTAATCATGTATTGATTCCACACAACATATTTCTTCAATACAACATTCAAACTAATTAAGTAATAGCAGAAAAAACACTTTATCCGGATAACTCTGTTCCTCTGAGTCTTCTCTTTGAAATGTCATTGAGTAGTGGACACGTCCCTACAGTCTGGAAAAAAGCTTTTATAACGCCAGTGCATAAAAAAGGCTCTAGGTCTGATATAGTTAATTACCGACCAATATCTAAATTGTGTATTGTTTCTAAGGTACTTGAAAAAATAGTCTATAAACAGCTCTATCCAGCGCTTGAACAGTCTCTTAGTGGTTCTCAGCATGGATTCGTAAGGGGCCGTTCAACTGTTTCTAATCTGGTTCTTTTTAATAACTTTATTGCTGATATTATGGATAAGCGTGAGCAGGTCGATGTAGTATATACCGACTACAGCAAGGCGTTTGACCGCATACAACACGATTTACTGATCCATAAACTTTCCATTATTGGTATAAGAGGCGACCTGCTTCGCTGGTTCACATCTTACATTGATAACCGCTCACAGGCGGTTGTCGTCAATAATTACATCTCAGGTTGGGTTCCTGTGCCTAGCGGTGTGCCGCAAGGATCGCTTCTCGGTCCTTTGCTCTTTATCGTATTCATTAATGACATTGAGCAGTGTTTTCGCTCGTCTACTTTGCTCTGCTTTGCCGACGATATGAAAATTTTTGCTAGAGTTAAGTCATTTACGGACGCAGAAGCTCTGCAGGCTGATTTACTTAGGCTTGAAGATTATTGTACTGCTCATAACCTTGATCTTAACCCAATAAAATGCAGTGTGGTTACATTTACTAGGAAGCTTAAACCCATTACTTTCGATTATAAGCTAAAAAGTAACTTACTCACTAGGCTCACGAGCATTCGTGATTTAGGTGTTGTTCATGATGACAAACTTTTGTTTGATAGTCATATTGAGGCCATTACTGCAAAAGCTTGTAGAGCGCTGGGGTTTGTGATGCGTACCGTAAGGGATTTTAAACAAGTGAAAACTATTAAGATATTGTACTGTTCTTATGTAAGGAGTCAATTGGAGTACGCTTCGCAGGTCTGGAGTCCTCAATATGACGTTTACATTGACCGAATAGAGGGCGTACAGAAAAAGTTCCTACGTTATCTATGTTTTCGCACACATGAGCACTATGATAGTGTTAACTATACGTCCCTATGTAGAAAACATCACCTCATTCCTTTGGCTGAGAGGCGAGCCATCTCAGATCAGGTGTTTTTATTTAAGATTGCAGGTAATGACATAGACTGCCCTAAACTAGTTAGTTTGTTGTCCTTGAGAACATTGTGTATTGGTTTAAGATCCTATGAATTATTATACGTACCTAAAGTCAATACCAACTATAGACAAAATGAGTTCTTATACCGTGCGAGCAATAAGTTTAACAAGCTTTGTGGGGAGATGGATGACGTTGATTTGTTCAATATGAACTTCGTAAAGCTAAGGCGTATGCTCAGTCAGCTGTTCTTTTCTCTTGTTTGATTTTGTTTCTATTGATTTTTAATACGTAAATGTTTCGTGCATTTTTATTTTTTGTTTATTTAGCTATATATGACGATTCTATGTATTTATGTTTTATTAACTAGGTATATATCTAGGTATGTAAAATATTTATTTGATGTACTTCTGTAAGCTGTCTTTTATACTTATTTTGTTTCTATTTGTGACTATCCGTAATTGGCTTTCTGTTTCTACTTCCTGTATGTATCTCGTATTACAGCTGTGGATTGTCCTTAATAAATAAATAAATAAATAAATAACCGGACTAAATATCCGGATAAAAAATAGCCTAAATGTTAATCGGGGTTTAAAGCTATCTGCATACCAAATTTGGTCAAAATCGGTTAAGCCGTTTCTGAGATTAGCGTGCACAAAGGCACAGACAAACAGACAAACAGACAACCAGAAAAACAGAGAAATGGTTTCTACTGCGTTAGTAGGTACCCCTCCAATTTATATATTTTTTTATATCCTTCAAAAACAGACACCGCTGAGTTACGATTTTATTATATGTATAGATTTTTTATTTAAATACATATTATGTTCCTACCTATCTATGTCTTAAGCTTGATATCTTTCAACGCTGACTCGGTCACGACTATTTTTAATTGTATGAATTCGTTTTCAGTTTGTGTTTGGAGTCTTCTTTACTATACCACAAACGATGTTTGTCATAACCGATGCTGTTGTCCAAATTGGATTAGAACAAGGTTCAGTAAGTAACTATAAGTTTATGATGTTTCCCTCTGGTAATCCAGTTTTATTATCTCATCCAATAATATTTTACAATTAATGGATAAATCACGCCAAACAATCACAGAGCCAAAACTTGGGACATTCATCAACTGTGCTTTCGTTTTTCTCGTGATTCGTGACTCGATTCTGAAATCACCTTTTTTAGGGTCCCGTACCCAAAGATTAAAACCCAGATCCTTTTACTATCTGGCTGTCTGTCTGTTGGTCACCAAACTGTATCTTTGTCATGTACCGTGATAGCAAGACTGTTGATATTTTCACAAATGGTGTATCTCTGTTGCCGCTCTAATTTTCCTTTTTAGTTAATTATTTCGGGACTTTTTACTGCCCTCTTCGGCATCTTGCTTACTTATTAATCGACTCGCCATTCATATCATCCTACCTAAGCATATTTTTGTGATCTGTTACCAGCGCGTCGTTGTCATGTCTATTGATTGTTAAGTATCATTGATCTCATCCATCACATTAATAAATTGTTTTGTTTTAAGTATTTCAGGCCAGAGTATTTAATAGCAATACTATCTATGTTAATGATCTCCGGACCGGCTATCTGCGCAGGCATGATGACAGCTAAAGTTGAGCAAATAAAAGAGAACTTGCACAACAATCTGATCACAGAAACTGGTAATTTACTACTAGCTATACCTACCGTAAGTTATTCGTCATCTCGTGAGAATGTTAGTTGAGTCTTTCTTCTAATGTCATTCAGCTGATTTAAATTGTCGAACTCGTTAAATTAAAATCGAATATTTCCCGAACTTAAATAATATTTATAGTTTGAGATTTATTTAATAAAATAATGACAGGCTACAGCAGCGTCCCGCGGTTTCATCCGCTTAAGTTCGGACCTCGCGGGATTTTCCAAAAACCCATTCTTAGTACCACCACAAAGAACACCCTATCCAAATTTCATGTCTCTTGGACCAGCTGTTTGGACTCTGCGTTGATATATAGTTCAGTTTGACTGATTCGGATCAATCAGTCAGGACTTTGAATTTTATATATTTTTTATGAAGACAACATAAAACAAAAAATAAGTAAATATTCATTTTTATACAGATGATGTTAAATGTAAAGATATCCGCAAATTCATCCGGTACATAGAAGCTCGACCGATGAAGTTCTACGTGTGGGATCTCCTGCCACTGAACGCTAGTTTCCTTGCCATCGTTCTCAACACCTGTATTACTTACCTCATCGTTATTGTACAGTTTATCTTAAAATATTCTTAAGACATAATGTAGACATTTGTTTATTTTATCTTGTTATCCATGATTTGATTTCGATCCAATTCAACTTTTTAGTTAAGGCCTATCTGTCATCGATATAGGGCCAGTATCACGTCTAAATTTTAATATTGTAAGTATATCAAAACATTTTAGAGTAGATTGACAAAACAAACAACAATAAAAATGAAGCCGGATTTCGTTGCAACGGCATGGGAGCATTTGGTAGTAACTAACGCGCTAATTCCGTATTTGGTCTTGTAAGAGCTATGCATCGTACACTCACCTCATTCACCTCATTTTAATTGTTAAGTCATCATATTTGCACCTCCGCACAAGTTTAGTACATAATCATTAGTTCGTAATTGACCGCCGTGTCGCGTACTCATTATAATAGCACTCAAAATCAGCACTTAGCATTTAATTTATAATTTTTCCAATAAATCATTTTTATCACTATTTTACTATTTTCAATTAAATCATAAACCAGCCTAGAGATCGTACATGGTCCTTCGAGTCTATTCGGAAAGACGGGACTAACCATTACGCGTGTGACCTAAATTAGTGTCGTCGCCACTTAGTGATACGTGTAGTGCCACGTTCTGTTTTCCGGAGAATTAGCATTGTGGAGTACACTCCAAGCAACGGTTTTGGGATACATCCTGCACCGAGCACAGCATCGGCGAGTCCGCAGACTCGCTACAAGCAGCACAGCACAGCACAGGAGGAGGCTGAGTGGAATCTCGCCTCAAGCACCTAAGTATCGACGAGCGTGGAGATTTTAGCGCCGTCGAGTTTAGCACAGCACCGAGCACAGCAACGAGCATAGCATCGAAAATCGCATCCCGCTGACCGCACAATCATCGGCTTTCAAGTAAGAGATTTCCAATTTTTTTTTTTCACACCACTACTCATCATTCGTTTGATTTGGATTTAAAATCATGGAAGATCTGTACAATAACCAAATTGAAATATATCAATCCATCGAAAAGCTAGCTGCCAACTTCAAGAAAGACGGGGCGGATAGGAAAAATACGGATTATTTCAGTAGGCGATTGAACTCGTTAGAAACTTACTGGAATGATTTTAAGCACAACCATAACCTAATATGCTCAGAATTCAGCAAAGATCATCAATATTTCCAAAACAAGGAGTTTGAGCAGACATATGAATATTATAAAAAGGTAAAAGCAATGATTAATAATCAATTCCAAGAGTTGTTGGGGCAGCAAACACCAAAAGCAATTACTCCGGGCACATCTAAACTGGAAGGAGAGAACATTTTCCAAATGGGGTCGCGCACCGCTACTGTTACTGAAGGGGAAACCGTGTTATTGAAAGAATCGCGTTCCGGCCTCAATCAGCAAGATGACAATATGACGGGGAGAGATGAGAGGATTCAATTGACAGCATCGCGTGGCGTTTCCAGCCAGTTAGACGACATGCTCCGTAGACAATCAGCATACTTCAGAGCACTATCTAGAACCATGGAACAAATCAACATCGACCAATTAGAAACAAAGTGGAAACTTGACGATGCCATCGCAACACTACAATCACGCTGGTCAGTAATCGATAAATTACATATCGACATCGACAGTGAACTCAATGGGGAAACAGGGAGTATCAACGAGCATTCAATAAGCACGAAATTATGTATACCAGGCTGAAAGACGAGCTTAACGAAAATAAGTGGTCGACATCAAATAAAGAGCACCTTACACCTCATTTAGAGATTCCTGTATTTCATGGACACTATCACCAATGGTTTTCATTTAAAAATTTATTTAGTGATTCCATTCACAATAACACTGCTCTAACCAAAGCGCAAAAAATGCAATTCTTAAAATGCAAGTTGAAAGGAGAGCCGGAGAGACTAATTCAACACTTACAAATCGGCAACGAAAATTATGATGTGGCCTGGGAGATATTACACCGCCGCTATAACAACATGAAAATCATTTTTAATTCACACTTAGATAGCATATTAACTTTACCAACTTTACAGCATATAGATCTCTACCGCAACTTAAGAAGTTACATGATGTCACTATGGAGAGCGTAAATGGTATCAAAAAACTAGGAGTTACAACTTGGGAACCTATAATAGCACATCTACTAGCCCAGAAACTTGATTCTGAAACGCTTTCCGACTACAACGATTCCATCAAAAACAAGAAAGAAGTACCTAACTTGGATGAACTCATGAACTTTCTAGAAGACAGATTCACGCCGTTTGAAAAACTAGATCGACGCAAGCAAGACATTAATATCATCAAATCAAGTTCGCAACATAGCCCTATTGCAACATCATTTACTGGAAAACCTCATAATTATAAATTCAATTACAACAACAATGTCAATGCACCCAGAGTGCTGACAATGGCAACCAATGCTCAACCGAGTACATTGTACTGCATATATTGCAAAATGTCACGTCATGCGCTTTTTAATTGCACTAAATTCGCAAGCTTACCGAACAGCATCAAATTTAAAACAGTATCTGATTTGAAATTGTGCAAGAATTGTCTTCACAAACATGATTTTAGTAGCTGCATTTCAGAAAAAAGATGTCAAGTTCGTGGCCAAAAACAATACTATTCTGCATGAAGCCAGTACTAACAAAAATGAACAAAGACAATCTTACAATAAAACTACCAATCCGCGAGCAAACCTAAGTTCCACACATAATGAGGCACCACAGCAAAGCGTAAACATCGTATCACATGAAACCCCTCAACAAATCGCAAGTACGATAGCACGCAAGTACATAACTGCTGCTGAGTGCCTCACCTTGTGGTCTATCAACATTGTTGGGGATCTGCGAGAGGTATGTTGGACGTCATGGCCTTACTTATAATGTCCGTAAGAGCGAGTGCATGGTGTTTCAAGCTAGAGGAAAAAGTCAGGCAGCTATACCTCCTATAAAACTTTGTGGAGTAGCTTTACGTACTGTTGATCAGTTTAAGTATCTAGGACATATAGTAAACACTGACTTGAAGGACGATGCGGACCTAGAGAGAGAGCGGAGGGCGTTGTCTGTTCGTGCTAACATGATTGCCTGCAGATTTGCTCGTTGTTCAGCTGAAGTAAAAAATACGCTTTTCAGGGCTTATTGTACATCTTTCTACACGAGCAGTCTGTGGGCGTATCACACGAGACGAGCCCTCAATGCACTTAGGGTCCAGTACAATAATGCGTTTAGGATGCTGATGGGCCTGCCACGTTTCTGTAGTGCATCGGGGATGTTTTCCGAGATGCGAGTAGACTGTTTTTACACTACGATGCGGAAGCGTTGTGCATCCCTGGTGCGCAGGATACGGGCCAGCTCCAATAGTGTCCTGACCGTATTTGCGTTAAGGTTCGACTGTCACTACCTTAATCGTTGCTGTATGGTGCATGCGACTAAAAATGCGGACATGTAACCAAATTGTTTTTTAATTAATTTTATAAGTGATACCTATTTGAATTTATTTGACATCTGATTTGAGTGACATTAAGTATTTTTATTTTATATTCGATCCGATTGACTGACTTTGTTTTTTTATTTTGATTTTAAATTTTGTAACTAACATTAGGTTAAGCTATACTAACATACTAATTTGTATTGATCCTAATGTTGGTCGAAATAAATGATTATTATTATTATGTTTATAACGTCTCCGTTTCACGGGGCTATGGAGCCCCGGACATTTGGAAGTCGTGCGTGGGGCCGAAGCCAACACGTAGAGGCCCTTTCAGTCACAATTTTAATCGCAAAGTATGGAATGGACACCAAACCGGCGGTTATCCCTGTCTACACTATAAAATGCAGCCAAGGACAACCCCCGGTTTGGAAAACTACTTGGGCTATGAAAATGGGTTGGTAGTGGATTGGATACTGGGGGGAACTATGGGGACTATGGCGCCTGCCGTAACAATGTAAAAATACATGTACAAAAATGGCAGGCGGAGACTCGCCAACTCACAAACTGGGCCACCCTAATTAAGCCGAGCAAATTACAGCCAGGGGGCAACAGGGGCGTGAGTGGCTGAAGGATGGAGCAACCTCACCGGATTTTAAACCATCCTAGGTAGGGCTTGCAATCCGGATAACGGATATCCATATTATCCGGATATCCGTCGAAATTAATATCCGGATTTAGTTGACTTTTTAATCCGGATAATTCGGATTTTTCGGATAATTACTTTGCACGTACAAACAAATACAAACTGGTAATTCTGCGCACAGTAGACCTCGCGAGCACTTTATTAGGAGTACCTACATAGGTTTTACATAGACACCTTAAAAAACAAGTGATAGAAGATGAAAATATGAAGAGTTTGTGATGAAAAAGTAGTACCAGGAGCGACTTCTATGTAGTACCATGTTGTTCTTGTGGATAAAGGGTTTATTCTAGACTCTAGAGGTAGAAGTTGATAAGTGAGCAATCTATTGTATTTGGATGAGCTATCCTGTTCATCATTCCGAAGATCCTAATTAGATCTTCATCATATTTTTCTGGGACTAATTTGAAGGTAGGTATAAATAAAATACCTTATAAATAAAAAGAATCTTTGAAAACGGATCTCATAGAGGGGAGATATCAAGAAGCCCCCTTTGTGGGAGAAATACTCGACCAATTTAAAATCCCCCGCCACAAAAAAAATGTAAAGGCTCATAGAATCTGTATATCAAGTTTCATCAATGTCGATTAAAAAATACTTCCTGTAGAGGAGAAGTAACAAATTAACCAACTGTAACAGAAAACAAATATTGCCAGACTTGAAGCAGAGACGCTTCGCTCGCTGGCTTAATCACAGACAATGCAAGAATTATCCAAAGTTGACAATCATTGCAATTCATTAGTATTTTAGTTTTTAGTTATTTTATCGGTATCGTGTATCCATTTCTTTCGAAAATCCACTTTAATATATCCATTCTTTTTCTTCTTCTGGTGCCAATCCACCTCTGGAGGTTGGCCGTCAGCTCAGCGAACTTGTTCCGGTTTGTGCCAAGCGAAAAAGTTGTTTCACGCTGGAAATGTTTGGCCACTCTCGGATGTTTCTCAACCACGACTTCTTTCTTCGTCGAACGGGTCTCTTGCCTGCGACTTTGCCCATCATTATTATTTGGCGAAGCTCGTATTTCTCGTGTCGCAAAACTTGACCCAAGTATGCCACTCGCGTCTCTGGCCGACACGTTGGAGACTTTCTGTGTCCAGCTAATACGTAGCATTCTACGGTAGCACCACATCTCGAAAGCTTCGAGGAACCCTTGTGTATTGACTTTCGCAGTCCAGGCTTCACTACCGTAGATTACTACTGGCCACACATAACACTGGCGTATTCTAACTCTGAGCTTTATGGATAGTTGGCGACTGCATAAGGCTTGTGCAATTCCAATCCGAGTACGAATTTCTTGTTCGCTATCCCATTTTTTATTAACCCATGCAAAAGTATAAATACTTCTAATTTAACCATTGGAACCCGCACTATATCTGAACCTGCGACAGTGATTCTGGGATTGAAGTAGTTCCTTGATACTACCAGAAATTTAGTCTTAGACACGTTCATACTCAACCCTGCTTTCAACCTGTACTCATTAACTCTGTCTAATAATATCTGCAGGTCCAGCTCTGATGAGGCTACAAGTGCAGTGTCATCGGCATATCTTAAATTGTTCACGATTTTTCTGTTTACTTTAACATCGATCTCATATTCTTCTAGCGCTTTCGATATTATCGCCTCCGAGTACAAATTGAACAACAGGGGAGATAAGATGCAGCCCTGTCTGACTCCACGCCGTATTTTCAATAGTTCTGTTTATGAGTCCTTGACTCGGACCGCAGCCCTTTGGTTCCAATACAAGGTCTTAATGAATCTTAGTATGTCTTTGCCATCCAAACCAACGTAGATCAAGCGCTGCAACAGGATATCATGTTTGACGCGATCAAACGCTTTCTCGTAATTTTTACGTTATAATACCTGACCGGAAAAGACAAAATTCAACTAAGAGTCCTGGATTAAGAACCCAGTTGAAAAATAGCAGTGTCCTTAGTGGTACAAAGACAACATCTTATTGACTTTCCGACTAAAAACGGTTGAACCGATAGAAGTACCCAAAACATTTGTCAAATAGATACAGAATTTCTTACAGCCTAGTTGCTGGCTGGCTAGTAAAAAATAGATCTCAAGAATAGGTCAACGTGAATGTAAATTAAAGAATAGTGTAAATTAATCATATAATATTTATTCATAAAATGTCACATAAATAACAACACAAACACAAACACACACAAAGTCAATCAAATAAACCACCCCTGATCGTACCCGGCGCAAAAGAACTAAGGATGCTGGCGGCATTACCCCTTTGTATGGCAATAGCAATCCTTTGCACCAAATACGATCCGGAGCGGTAGTCAAGCCCTTGACCTCTAAGACGGCGGCCCAGTTCCCTTACAAAGGCAATTGCCTCCACTCCCCAACTACCGGCTGTCTCGACTGCGAAAGGCACGAAAAGGTAGCCGTCCAATAGAGGACCATATTTGTCGCGTTTCCTAAGAGCAGCAACCTCCGCTGCCGCGGCAGCCTCCTTAGACGTGCGACTCACGTGGCTCTTTGCAAAAGTGCAGACACACGTGGCATCCCACAGCAAACAAACCCCCCTCTCCCAGGGCACCAAGGTGAGGCCATCAGGCCTCTTACCGTCGGTACGGCTCAACCCGGGAGGCTCCAGCACGCATGGAACATTGGCCGATACCAGCGCTCTCCGGATTATGTCGTTGAGGGCATGGTGTCTTGGAATAGAGGGAATAGTGTAAATTGTCACCAATGGTCCCACAGATTTAGAAGTTTCGAATTACTTTTTTCTACTATTGCTTGTGCTCCAAGATTCTTTAGCATGATTAATTTTCTCACACAAAAAGCTATAACACACATTATGTAAGGATCATTGTATCGACTTCCTTTTGGCGATCCTAAGCAGGAGCATTTGCTCATATTCAATAAATCCTGCAAAAATTTGCTGCACTTCAGATATTCTTAAAGAATAACAATAATATTTTTAAGATTTATGTAATATTGAGAGTGCCTACAAGAATCATACTGAGTTCTCGAGAGAAGCTTCAGCAGCTTCGATACAACGGCTACCGCAGAGGAAAACAATTATTTTTCGAGAGTTTCAGCAAATGCTTCAACAGCTTAATACGAAATAAAAATCAAAATTGCCGACCGAGATCTCTCAACTATCGATATATGCGTATTTAAACTTTGTAAATTCACACGATTAGTTAACATAGTTACATTTTCTCGGGTCTTAATCGCGTATTATTATTTATTTTCTTACCTCGACGTTTCAACCATGTTACAATGGTCTTGGTCGCGAGGGTTGCGTGGTTGAAACGTCAAGGTAAGAAAATAAATAATATTATGCGTATATATCTATTAAAAAAAGCCTTTGTTTTTATTAACTAAAACTTTGTTGTAAGGTTTTTTTCTTAATTTTATTAAATTTCAAAAATTATCCGAATTATCCGGATATCCGGATAATGAAATTTTAATATCCGGATTATCCGGATAGCCAAAAGTTAACGGATAATGCAAGCCCTAATCCTAGGTAATCCTGTGGAGCGGGCCAACTCATCACTGACGTGAGGTGTCCATCCTCCGAGCATTTCTGCTCTCGCGACTCCACTCCGACCGGCCGGTGAAGGCAAGCCGAGGCGGGGGACCGCTTCCTCGTCAGTGTTCACTACGACCAGCCAACTAAGGCAAGCCGGAGGTGAGGAACGGTGATTTCCCCCTGGAGCACTCGGGAAGCCGCGGGGTCGCTACTCCCCGACACCTCGCCTCAAGGTGCCCTGCGGGCTCTCAAGGTGCCCTGCGGGCTTATTATTATTATTATTATAACTAGATTTACCTACATTTCAATAACAACGTTGATATCAATTACTCAATTTTTCTGGGAGTTTATATAGTCCAGAAATAGAAATTAAGAAAGCAAATTAGAAGTATTATGTTTTCTTTTATGTCCTCGTGTAACGAAAAATAAATTCATTAAAGTAACTTTCATTCATTTGTTTTATTAAATCTATCGAATGTCCACGCCTACGTATTCTTACATATATTCTTATTAAATACAATGGAATCAATACAAGAAGTAAACGTCTCGATTACAAAAACTGTCTGTTTTAAAATAATGCAAGTCATCTATCAAGTTCTACACGTAGTTTTTGCTTTAGATTTCGGTTTCTTTACTCACGAGTCTCCTAAAAGGAAATGTCTTTTTCGTATTGCTACGTTTTTGCATTCCCTAGTTATTTGCGCTATAATGGGATTACACATAACCCGAATTAATCATTTTGTAGATTTGGGAATTTTAACAGCTTTAGTACATTTTACGTCGTGTGTTTCCATTTTGTTACTTTTCCGTAAAAATACAACATTTAATGATTCTATCTATGACGTGCGTATGATTGATATTAAAATGAAAATAGATTCGTGCGAATTTAATTGCGAAATTAAGTTAATTATTTCGATTGTTGTTCTTATAATTTATCGATTGGCAGTGGTTTTAATGTTTTATGCTATGATATTTTTTTGGTTCAAGAGACCTCTGTGGTTGTTGATCGTATACTGTCTTTTGACTGCTAGTATAGATACTGTTTTAACTACAAACGCCTTCATATTCTATTCGATTGGCTGTAGATTATCGAAATTATTATCGATATTAGAGACTTCTAATTATGATTTTAAATCCTTTCAAAAATTATATAAACTTGTAGTAGATGTTGCTGAAAAGTATAAAATTGCATTTGATCCGGTGGTAAGTATCTATGAAAACCATTTTATATATTGTAAATTGAAAAATATAAAGATTTGTCAAATAAACTTTGGTTTTCAGATGATTATGTCCCTTTTGTTTATCATACCAAAAACTATGACACTCATTTATTATACCATTAATCGAATAACGTCAGAAAAAGATATGGTAAGTTGATTTTCGGATACATTATGTACCTATATTAAAATGCAGAATGTATGATTAAATACTAGTATATTTTACTATATCGTATATTGGAAGATGAACAATAATAAATAGTTTGCTAATTATTTATATTTTAACAACACAACACTAACAGCCAGCCGATGTTGGTACACACTAATTTTTTTTTATTATTATAGACACGCAATAAATCCTAAACAAGAATAAAAGATACTTTTGAATTAGGCAAACATGTGAAGGCATAACACAACTTAACAGTTACAGTTACAGTTAGTTGTATTTTTACAATACTCATATATCTGTAGATATAACTATCTGTATCTGTAGATATAACTATCTACAGATGTATGAGTATTGTAAAAGAATATTATGATTTTCATAATCTCTTTTTTTTCAGACAATTGTGTTGTGTTACTTAAGATCTGAATCTCTAATAGTCATAGAAGGATTGACCCTACTGTTCGCCCCAGCCATATTTGCCGGCAGGCTAAGTTCTACAGCTGAGCAAATCAAATTTGTACTTCATAATAAATTACTGATGGAAAACGGTACCTTTATAATTTTAAACCATTTTTAACCAATGTATTCTGAAGAACTAGGTAGTAAAATAATTTTTAATATCGTTTCGCCCTTTTGTATGTTCCGAAAGACCGACGAACCTAAGGCCGTATACAGAAAGAAATTACCAGCGCTTGTCAGCGCTGGTGACCCGCGCAGGAAAATGTATGAACCCGCGCCGATAAGCACTGATCGGTGCCGACAAGTTCCGACAAGCTTCAACACGCGCTGGTCAGCGCTGGGCGGCTGACGTCATAACATCGTCCGATGAGTCCGACATTTTGCCTCAACCTGCTTCCTTTGTGTACAACGGACCAGCGCTGACAAGCAAAGGTAAGCGCTTATAAGTTTCCAGCTTTCTTTCTGTATACGCACTAAGGCAAGAAGTAGGTAAACCTTTCAAGACAGCATGCGCCATCTGAAACCGCATCAACACCTACCATCATCATCAGGCGTGATAGTGGTAATACGCTATACGATTTAAAAAATAAGCAAGCGCTTTTCTTGTGCCACGGGCCATGCGCACTGATATGTTTCGTAATTTCGGTACCGTAATTGAGGGTCACTTTAGCCAAATTTTTGTACAGTTTTTAATAGATGCTCCATAACTTTTTTTGTAGTCAATGCAATCGGTTGTAATTACTTTGATTAGAAACTCAGAGATATAACAGACAAGGTGATCCCATTTAAAAAGAAAAACACGTTGAAGTATATTTTTTTTGGGTTTTAAATTTGGGCCAATGACGTTCTTTAAGGAGGGTGACTTTGTCCGGTGAGTTTTTTTGGCAAAAAAAGGGATATAATCGTTTAATGGGTTAAATCAATCACCACAGGTAGTTGGCTGGCTATCTAAGAAAGTATAAAGAGAAGAGCTAGAAAATATAAAGAGAAATATAAAAATGGAATAATTGATCAATTTTTTTTATTCTTGAAGTTTTACAATCTATTACTATTATAAAGCGGAAGAGTTTGTTTGTTTGTTTTTTTGTTTGTTTGAACGCGCTAAACTCAGGAACCACTGGTCCGATTTGAAAAATTCTTTCGGTGTTGGATAGTCCATTTATTGAGGAAGGCTATAGGCTACTTTTGATCCCGATATTCCCACGGGATCGGGACTTATGCGGGTGAAACCGCGGGGAGCTGCTAGTGCTAATATATACATAATAAGAACACAAGCAGTACAAAACGAGAACTTACTAGTATACAGAGTTCCGGGAGAAAGTTGCCGGGATAAAATATTCAAACAATTTTGATATGTACTTTGCCGGTACTGACTGGTATGAACTTTGGTGTAAGGCGAAATAATTATACTGTAAACACACGTCCGTAGTGTCTTTTACAGATCAGCGGTAGAACTACGATTATTAATCAAGCCATATCGACGTGGCGCGAATTCAAATATTTTTCTTGGTTTGGGCCAAAGTCAACTCCCTAGGGCTAAAGCCACCCTCAATTACGGATTTTTTTTATTTCGATTTTTATTACTCATAAATTTGTATAGCTGCTTAGCTGTGATAATTATTATCCATACAACTGTTTTACTAATATATGTATTTTGGTATTACATAAATATATTTTATAAATAGAAATCGCTATCGCAACAAAGTCACAAATATTCATAATCGTATTCAAACAATTGATAATATGTTTCGTTAGTATCAGTTAAAATCGAGCTCCGTTATAAACAAATTTATTTTAATTTTATTTTTAGCCTATTTTGTCCCACTGCAGGGCCTCCATCCCTTCTCTCCAATCTTCCCTTTCCAGTGGTAGTAGGGCCCAGCCAGTCCCTAAAAACTTGGTAAATACTTTGTTATTTAATAATCTTTTTGATTAATAATTTGTTGCGAAACGGTCCCCAACTCAGCATTATAATTGTCTTTCGTCTAGGGCTGATCTTCCGTTATTTCAAATTATCTTTAATTTCAGATATAATAAAATGTGAAGAGCTGACTAGATTCATCCGGTACATAGAGGCTCGGCCTATGAAATTCTACCTCTGGGAAATCCTGCCTTTGAACGCAAATATTCTTGGGATTGTCCTCAATTTTTGTATCACCTACCTCATTGTTATTATTCAATTTACTTCTTAACTCAGCAGATATGAAATGGAAAACATTTTATTGAATAAAACCTCGATGTATGTACATAGTTTGTAGTTTATTTTAAAAATAGATAACCCTATTCATTGTTATTTTTTAGTGTTCAAATAACCTAGGAGAAGTTTGTACTTAAATGTCATTAAACAACTAGCTTTATTCGCATAACCCGTTTTTACATTATTAGTTAACCGTTTTCGTCTCGTCTTCGTTTTCGCTGAACAAAGGCCGCTCTTTCGTTCCTCTATACACACCCCGGTCTTTTGCGATATCTCGCCAGCCGCTCAAGTGTGCTCAAGTAAGAGTCGAGTTCGTCCCTTCATCTTCGTCCAGCACATCATCGGTTGACAATTTGTGGGACCTACGTTGTAGTGGTTTTGGTCCACATATTGTCAGACATGTGACGGACGTGATCCGTCTAATCCCATTTAACTCCTTAGGCACGGGAAATGACAATTTCCCTATAAATGACGGCACGCCGGGGTGCCGGCGATACTTGCTTTCTCTAACACATCGGCAGTTTGAGTTTGTAAGCGTAGCACCAAGTTTTGGTGCATAAAATGCATTTTTGTGGCTAAAATTGCATTACTTGACTAGTCTACGCAACCCTTATGATTTGGAAACGTTTTTATCATAAATCAATTAAATTTTTTGTATCTACCCAACTCCTTTTCTAATATTAGTAAGAAAGTTCACCCACCCACTTTTCGGTTTACTATTTATCAACCGGCTTACTATTAATGCAGGTACCTCCTGGGTACCAACCCCGGAGGTACTTACACCTTTGGTTTGGATTGGTGCGATAGATATGCATCTCACCAATCATAACGTCCCTATAGAGCGAGACATCACCAAATCGAAAAAGTGCCGATTTGACTTAAGAATGCCACTAAAATTCCCATTTTATTATCTACGTTTCTGTATTTTCGATTTTATCTTAGGTATTTTAGTTTTGAAGTTATAAAATGTGAGAATTCACCAACTCTGAGTACTGATCGCAGAAATAAAATGATATTTAACCAAGTTGACTCAATTAATTCTTACTTTTTTAAACTAAATACAGCTGAAAACTAACTCGACTTAGGTATTTCTATCCCTATTTAAGAGCAGCGTTCTGAAGCCCTATAACACGTCGAGAATTAACTTACCCGAGTTAGTTAATTTTAGCATTAATGGTTCGATACATTTTATGAAAGCTAGAAATTACTAACTCGAGTTAGTGATTTCTAGCTCTCAATATTTTATGATTTTATTAACTTTAATAAAAGCGAAAAGTCATCAAATCGATTAAGTGATTTCTTTCATCCTAAAAACATACAATAACCATTAGGATGAGAATTCATCAAATTGATTTAATTATTTTTTGCACAACATAATGCGAATCTCGTTGTGAGTTAGTTACATTCCGCATGAAACACAGACGACTTAGTGAGTTCTATCATTACGGGGATCGGGACCCGATCGATTTAGTGATTTCTTCCCTATACTAGTAAAAACACACCATAACCTAGAAGGTTAGAAT
Source organism: Idaea biselata (assembly GCA_958496205.1). Classification (NCBI taxonomy): domain Eukaryota; kingdom Metazoa; phylum Arthropoda; class Insecta; order Lepidoptera; family Geometridae; genus Idaea; species Idaea biselata. Next base: position 25,495,934 of record OY292402.1, read on the forward strand.
TCATTACCTAAGTCAGTTTAATTAATTTCTGCACAACATAATCAGCATCTTGTTGAGAATTAATTACATTTCACTCGGAACGCAGGCGACTTAGTTAGTTCTTTTATTACTGGGGTGGATATTGCGGAGAGATAGTAAACTCTAGCTCTGTTCGCGAACAATGCATTTTCTCAATTATACCTCATATAAACGGCAATTCCATACCTTAACCACCTAATATTGCTAAATCTTCTTATATATAAAATTTCCATGTCACAGTGTTAGTTACCGTACTCCTCCGAAACGGCTTGACCGATTTTTATGAAATTTTATTTTCGTATTCAGTAGATCTGAGAATCGGTTACTATCTATAATTTATAAGGCAAAACAACGTTTGCCGGGTCAGCTAGTCTTATAAATAAAATTTCCATGTCACAATGTTAGTTACCGTACTCCTCCAAAACGGACGAACCGATCTCCACCAAACTCCACATGCGCATTCAGTAGGTCTGAGAATCGGCTACTATCTGTAATTTATAAGGCAAAACAACGTTTGCCGGGTCAGCTAGTACTATATAATAAGATTATAAGTTCAAAGTTCAACTATATAAAGTTTAGCTTCTACTGAAACGTCAAAGTAAACGTGAGGTGCATAAACCTATCCCAAGTGGAACAAGAGAAGCAGATTCAGATGTTAACAATCACTCTGCTAATTTCCACGACTATCTGTTGTTGATTGATCCTGATCACTGTTTAATGTCAGTATCATCATCTTGGTAGCTCTGACTAACTGTTTAAGAAAGTTATTGTTAGTTCACTCCCGTGACATAACCCAGGTAATGGCCATGAGAAGTAGGTATTGCGAGCGAGATAGATTGCGATTGTTTTTTGTATCTTGTCCATGGTTGACATACTAAAGATTGCTCAACTACTGGTACTGTAGAAAAGTTCAACCATTTGGTATGCTACGTGATAAGATATTAGGACACAAAGTCATATTGGCCTTAAGTTAGAACTTGAATCCTTAATGTGAGGACTTTACCGAAAAACAAAATAAAAGGACGTAAAACTAAAACTTACAAGAGTGCGCTGCGGAAAGCGCAATTCGATCACGTAAGCCGAATATAGAATAATAGTTTATTCTATATTCTTTGTACCCTATACCAAGTAAATCTTTATGATACCTACGTTTAGGCTAAGACAATCGAGTCGATCTTTTGCTGCTCTCCACTTTCCTTATTCTGGAACTCGACTTAGCAGTTTAGGAATATTTAGCGACACTGCTACGGAAAAAACGAATTTATTACTTTCTGTTTGCAGCTTTGCGCTTCCAGTGGCATGGCCAGTTCTGGTCTACTAGGATGTGGGAGAGAAAAGGCTTCCTTGGTACAAACCAAAATAAAATAGCGGGATTAATGCTTAATGAAATCACTAAATGTAGTCAACGGCAACGAGTGTCGAAAAAGGGAGTCGTGTTGACTTCGTATATTACGATACAAATCAATTTAAGTCACTGCAACAATCTGCAAGTTTATGGAAAATATTCTGAACAATCGGTTCCTTAATTAGATAACTAGAAGCGTAGAAGAATGAGGTTATTTCTCATCAGTGACCGACAATACGGATGTCGACGTAATAGGTTTATTGGAGGTTTTCCAGATAGCGTAGTGTTTATCGTGTTTCTTGACATTTCCATGACTTTTAACTTTTAGAATACAGCTTGATAGCATTATTCTTCTATTAAGTATTGATCCTTGACTCACGCGAGATCGCATATTATAGTAAGACAATGACTCGTATAAGCCAAGTCTAACATACTACTGGCGATCGCGGAGGTAGTCACCCAGTAAACGAAACATTTTTGGTGCAAATCCTATGGCGACCAACTTTGCCAGCAGTATATTATATTATATTGTAGGGGAGTAAAACCACTGACCTTTAAGTTTTTATTTCGATAATAAAAGAAAAAAAAAGTTACTTAGACGGTCAACAAGTTTGACTCTCAAAGATGTTGTGGTGTAGTGCAGTCAACGATCATTATCTGTGCACCGTAAGTAAAAATAGGAAGAATCCATAAAATAACCACGCAAAACTCAAAATACGTTTATTCATTCGGATATTCACGTTTCTAAGTACCTATTTTAAGTGTCTTCGGAACCCGACTTCCAATGAGAAGAAGAAAATCGTAGAGTTTTTTTGCAGTGATCATGTAATTCACATTGTTGCATAAGGGAGCAATTACACGATTAAAATATTTATTATATTTTGTCCTTTTCTCTAATTAACAAACCTGGTGTAGGAAATGATTATGGATTCTAATTTGAGAACTAATCACTTATACTTTTAAATATTTAAGTTATCAAGCTAAATGGTTAACGCAATGGAATATTCCCATTCCAATAAAAATAATTTCTGAGAAAGCACGTAATTCGATAGAAAACTAAAAGATCCAATTTAAACCCGCTCGTAATCGCTTCTGGTCCAAAATAATCAAATCATGATTGAAACAAAATATAATGAAATGTTTCATGAAAAAGAAAAAAGTCTGTATTTTCAAATACTGGAAATATTTTTTAAAACTTATTACGGTGTTTATGGTTTAGACTATGGTTTTTATAAATTCGAAACTTTAAAAACTAGGGTGGCATCTGTAATTGGTTGTTTACTTCGTTTTGCAATAGTAGTTGGCATTTGTTGGTATTTTAATGACAGAAGAAGCCATGTTGTAGTAAATGTAATGTTTTTTTCTATAGTGATTTATGTTTTCAACATCATTCTTTTGTTCTCTTTTAAATATGAGACGACTTTGCCTAATTTTTTCGTGCAAATACAGGAAATCGATAAGAAAATGCGTGTGTTGTCATCTATCTACAAAGACGAGTTAAAGTTGGTAGTATATTTAATGATAATTTTATCCTACAGATTGAGTTTTGGAATTGTATATTGTTACATAAATTCTCTAGATTTGTGTATTAAACCACATTGGGTATTAACTCTTTCGTCCGGTGCAGTTGTCAACTTAGATATAATGTTAATATTAAACGCATTTATATATAATTCGATCAATTGTCGATTACTCAAAATGGTATCGATATTAAAAAAAGTTCATCATGAGAATAATACATTTTTGAATCTGTATAAGTTGATTGCGGAGTTAATTGAAAAGTACAAAGAAGCATTCGATCGCGTGGTAAATACTTATTACTGGAATTGAGAGGATGCTTTTTCCACATTTCAATAAACTGATAGATAAATTTAAAAGTTAATGACATAAAACGGGCGAAAACTGAAATATACTGGATATTATGACGCCTCCAGCCAAGATGCCTACATAAAATTTGGTTGCTTGCGGCCGTAGTTTAGTTTGGAGAGTACTGAAAGTGTTATTTGGAAAAAGCATTACAACTTCAATTCTAAATTTTTAAGTGTGGATTATACTTTTATCATTTTTACTTCTATTATTATCATCCCCATATTTAAATTCACAGATCGTAATAGAATTAGCAATAATAATACCGCAAGTTATGTCAATAATTTATGCAAAAATTATTGAAATCAAAGATGGTCAATCTTCTGTAAGTAATCCTTAACTTATATTATATTGTAATGTTTTTTTTTAATGAAATCGCCTATTTTCGTAGTTATCTTCATAAATGTTATTTTTCAGTATTTATCAACAGAGTACTTAATTGTAATTGTATCATTGTTGCTGCTCTTCTCGCCTCCTGTCGTTGCGGGAAGGCTTTCAAATTCAGCTAATCAAATGAAAATTGTTCTTCACAATAAATTATTAGATGAAAATGGTAAGTGTTTACGTAGTACACACGTAGTATTTTTGAGTTTAGTAACAAATTTGTAAGACAAATCAAAATCGGTCTGCAAGTTATGAATATCTGTTTATAATAATAACTGGAGACCGATTTTTCTTTTACCGACAGAAGGCTATGCCCTACGCTCTCGGATTATCTGAAAAAATAATCCGAGAGCGTAGGAAAGGGGGTAGACAAGACAGGATATTTCATACATCAGTTTTATATAATACTAGCTGATCCGACAAACGTTGTTTTGCCTTATAAATTATAGATACTAGCCGATTCTCAGACCTACTGAATACGCATATAAAATTTGGTAAAAATCGGTAAAGCCGTTTCGGCGGAGTAGGTACGGTAACTAACATTGTGACATGGAAATTTTATATATTAGAGATTTGTATATTATAAAATAAACAGTATTTAATTTAATCATATATTTATTAATTTTTATTTTTCAGATCATGTAAAACTCAAAGAGATCACCAGTTTCATTTATTACCTGGAGGCGAGACCTTTGAAGTTCTACGTTTGGAAACTTATGCCGTTAGATATAAATTTTGCCATAATTGTTCTTAACTTCTGCATTACCTACCTCATAGTTATTGTCCAGTTTACCTATAAATAAGATTATAGGATTATATAGGTACATATATGACGGAATTAAATAATTATTATATAAGTATCATGAAAGTCAGAGCTGATGAAGTTTTATTACTATTTTTGTCAATGGTTTCTGACATTAATGCGTGCTTGTGTCAATAAAATGTTCGCTTCATTTGACTAATGAATGAAATTATGTAGTTTTATTAAATGTCACATGACTGGACGCTTCTAACTAATTACACTAATCGATTAAAAGCATGTGCTTAATCGGCAAATAATATGTCTATTTGCAGACTTACTTCATCAATTAGGTAAGCTTCCACTGAAAACGTTTAAACTTTATCATTCGTTTTTAAGTCTTTATGGTATAAATACTACCGAATTTGTCGATTTTTATTAAAATGATACGCAAAATAATTCGACCTTTCAAAGTAACAAAATCTTTTTCAACCGAGAAAACTACTAACTTCCAAAGGATCGAAACTGTTTTTAAAACATTTCACTTTTTACTAGGGATGGATTTTGGTTTTATCAAGTCACAAAATTACAGAAAAATAATGAAAATTGGGACTTTTGTTCAATGCTTACTTTTATGTTTTGTGTGCTGGGCTTTTTATTCTAAAATGAGAAATTCTTTTTACAATTTTGAAATTATTAAACCTCTCTTTCAATATTTTTTCTGTGTCCTTATTTTACTGTTTTTCAGAGACACGACCACATTCTATGACTTTTTAAATGACCTTCAAGCAATTGACAGAAAAATGAGAATTGATTCTTCCTCTTACAAATCAGAAATTAAATTGTTACTGTTGATTTTCTTCGTAGTTCTAGCTCGATTGGTCATAGGTGTTCTGTACTGTTACCACCATTCGGCGTTTTGTCCTTTACGCACTTGGATTTTGCCATTATTTCTACTGATATCAGAGAATACTGAAATGGTGATGATAACGTATGGATTTGTTTTCTATGCACTGAAATGTCGAATGGAAAAACTAATATCGATTGTAAAAGCAGTTGATATCGAAAACAAAAAGTTTTTGAAAATATATAAATCGATTGTAGATACAGCACAGAAATATAAAACGGCTTATGATCTTGGGGTGAGTGAGTTCTACTTTAACGTTAAAACTGTAGAAAATCTTTCTACAGAAAGTTTAAAAACTCATAAATTATAAAAAAATAATAATTTTATGTGTTACTATTTTAAATTACATTATTTCAGTTTATTATTATGTGTTACACATTGTTCAGCATTTCGTGTGTGATGCTGATGATGTATTAGAGAAAAACACTTATCTGAATATCCCTGTATGTATATTCTCAAATAAATCACACCATAATAATTGTACTCGTCAGCAGCCAGGAATCAGTGTAGCACATCAATTTTAGAATTAATTATATGAAACTTGATTATATTAGGTCTTTACCTGAAGTTGTCGTTTTGTATGGAATAAGTGAAAGTACTTATTTTTTCAAACTTTTTTATATCTGTTATTCAAAGTAATTACCTATGCAATCGACGCATCTTTGCCAACGCATTGGCAATTTATCGATGCCCTTCTTGTAAAAATCAGCTGAACAGGAGGCAAAAAACTCTTCAACGGCATTTTGTACAGCCTCTCGGGAATTGATTTTTTTACCCACTAAAAAGTTGTCTAAATTTTGGAAAAAGTTATAGTCGGTAGCTGCAAGGTCTGGTGAGTATGGCTGGTGAGGGAGAGCTTCGTACCCCAGCTCTTGCAGCTTGGAGACTGTCTGATGTGCAGAACGGTGTCGCGCGTCGTCGTGAAGGAGCAATGGGGACGACCGATTGACCAAAGCTGGTTCCAGATGTGCAAGCTTCTCCGTCATTGTCTCCAGTTCTTCAGAGTACACATCTGTAGTAATGCTCATGGCGTTTTGTAAAAAGCTGTGGTGAAGCACACCCACACTAGACCACCAAACAGTAACCATCAACTTTTTAGGCAGTTTCCATTATGACGAAAAATGTTCAAATGTAATGAAAATACAACGCTAATCAATAAACAAAAGACTGAGTTTGTAAAAAGAATGTCATGTTTTTAAAACAAAATGCATTTGAATTTAAAATACCAAGCCATTCCCAACTTTTTCTATTTGAAATGACTTGTACTGAAGAACGGCAACTTCGTAGGTAAAGACCTATTATATGAATTAAAATAGATTAAGTTCTAATCGTTTTTTAAATAATATAAAACTGCTTTTGTTATTTACAGTTTATATACGCAATTGTAGTATTTGTACCCGACGTCATGATATTAATATATTTTGCCATATTGCAACTGAGAGAAGAGAAAGAGCCTTCAGAAAAAATTGTGAGTACCTAAGAAATATTATAGAGCTACAAACATTAATGTTGAAAGCTACGAACTTTATAATAAAGAGTGTAGTGAAGGAAACGAGGAGCTCCTGAGGCGGGTCCCGGGGCAGGTCGGGTGGGGTTGGGCGGGTTGTGTGTTTGTGGATGTAGTAGTATATTTTTACAAATTTATTTTAATAGACAGACAGAGTTACTTTTGCGCTTGTAATGTTAGTAAGGATTGCAGTAAAGATTATTGCTTCGGTTCCACTATAGTTCGAAATATGCCACAATGTGAATCTCATGATCATTGCAATAAAACCCAATGAGTATCTTGTGTCTCCTTCTTATCGGAGGTCGCGTTCCGAAAACACACACACACACACAGATTACTGACGATTCAAAACGATAACGAGAAAATCTTATTGAATAAACATATTATTTTTGTGTTTGAGGATCATGATTACTTTTCTAATATGCGCCGTTATTTTGTTTCAGTTTTTGATAACCGAGCTTTGTATAGTAAGCGAAACATTAGTGTCAATTTTCGTTCCCCCTTTTTATGCTGGAAGACTTTCGGGTCAAGCACAACAGTTAAATATTGTTTTGCACGACAAATTATTGGTTGAGAAGGGTATGTTTCCAAGAATGTTTTATTATTTCTTATGTGCCTATAATAATAATATTCTTCCTTGTGGCAATTGTGACAGATCACTTTGAAGCTACTAAATTTACCACAGACAAGCTATCATAAAAACACAAAAAATGAATGTTAACATTAAACAATATGTGTATATTTTTAGACATAATAAAATCTAAGGAGCTTATTGCTTTCATCCGGTATATAGAAGCTCGTCCAATGAATTTCTACGTGTGGGATCTTCTACCGCTGAATGCGAATTTATTTACCATCGTTCTCAACTTCTGCATCACTTACCTCATAGTTATGTTACAGTTTAAGTTCAAGTAATATGCAAGTTCTAATGTAAATCTAAGAAATATCAGTGTGATTATTAATAGTTATAATAATATTTAAGATAAAATTATATAATTATGTACACTATATTTTAAAATAATAAAATTGACAACTCTGATTGTTTGCAACACTCATTTTAATAGTCAGCTAATTTAAGATAGATAACAGATACGAGTAGGTAACAGTACTAAATGCTATGATGTAGGACAGTAATAAACACATAACCCTTCTTTGCGTCGCGCAGTCGGGTAAAAACAATAGCTCTTTTAAACGAATTAACGTAATTTAAGACTTATTTCTACTTATATACAGGGTGCTCCGAAGAGGGGGTTTTAACCCGAAAGGGGGTTGTTCTGGAGGTCTAGGCGAACAACTTTTGTTCTACACGTTTTGAAAATTCGAAGTAGTTTTCGAAAATTTTGAGTTTAAAGTTTGCATGAAAATCAGCTGTTTTATAGAGTTTGAGGTCATTGGCCTTAAAGTGCCCTTTTATTTAGTTTGGACCACTACAATCTAAACATTAATTGCCTTTTTTTTACAAAAACAGCTGTTTTTTTTAGTGATGCAACTTTAAAATTTTCGAAAAAAAAGTTCGAATTTCCAAAAGTCATAGAATAAAAGTTGTTCGCCTAGACCTCTAGAACAAACCCCTTTCGGCTTAATACCCCCTCGTCGATACACCCTGTAGAAGTATTATTACTATTTACAATAAGTGTGTCAATTGTACAATGACAATCACATAGGAAATACACAAATTGACGACCATCATAAGAAGCTGGATGTTTAGTGGTAGGACTCCGTATACCCAGTATTTGAACGATCTGCCTTCTATATAGTATATCAATTTCTTAATGTTTCGTGCTTTGAATGTATCTGAAAATTAAAAGATTAAGATTATAACAAGTAAAATAAATAAACATTATTTCTTAGTGTTAATCCACACTTAGGTCCGGTTGGAGGGCTACCCGTGGCGAAGCGGTTAACTCGTTGGTTCGGATTACTAATAGTCGCGGGTTCGAATCCCACCGGGTACTAAAGTTTTTGAAAGCTTTTTTTCAAAAAGTATTAATATAAAATTAAAAAACAGAGGTATATATGTTCATTAGAGAATTCTCCATCTTTTTATTTTTATGTAGATATGGACACTTGGATAGGTATATACAGTTTGTAGTCCATTGAAATCTTAATTTTTTTTTAGGCTCCGCGTGCATTTGTCAGAGGACGCAATTTTATTTTTTAGATATCAAGGGGGGGGGTTAGTTTAAAATTAAATCCTAGTTTGTGGGGTTGTGGCTCTTGTCCCACGGCCGCCATCTTGGAAAAAGGGGTTCAAATGGTTTATATGGTTTATTTGACGAACTATAGGTCTCACAAAAAAATAATTAATATTTTGTGTTGCAAATAAAATTATCTACAACTTTTGTTTAGTAACTTTTAGTCGTAGAACTAAAAATAAAAAGTTATAAGCGAAAATCTATGAAAATTTGAGAAACAAATTCTATTGGTCATTTATGAACCGATTTTGATTATTATTTTTTTATTTGGAAGGCAAAAGTCTCAAAGTGGCCCCATAAAAAAATTACATGGATCGGACGAGGATCTTCGGAGTGATGAGCAGAATAGTTCCTCAGAAAGTAGTAAATTACTTACTTTTGAATTTTTACCAGTATAATCAGACCTTGTCCTACTGGTTAGGGATTGATAAAGCACCTGGAACCACCTTCTCATCAGAGAACTCTCCAATTGCTGTAAGGTTATTTTATGCTTTTTTGAAGTTGGTTTTTAATTTTTTTATTTCATCCTTTTTAGTGTATACCTACCACTTAAAAATATAAAAAAATTAACCGTGACTTTAATTATTGAGAAGTTTTCTAATAAGAAGGTGGTTCCAGGTGCTTTATCAGTCTCTAACCAGTAGCACAAAGTCTGATTCTACTGGTAAAAGTTCAAAAGTAAGTAATTTACTACTTTCTAAGGAATTATTCTGCTTATTTATTTATTTATTTAGGTTTATTAGGGAAACATACAGAACTATAACAACTAAAAACAACTTATGAACAACTTATCAACAACTTATCACTCCGAAGATCCTCGTCCGCTCTATATCATTTTTTTATGGGGCGACCTTGGGACTTCTATCTTCCAAATAAAAAAGTAATAATCAAAATCGGTTCATAAATGACCAATAGAATTTGTCTCTCAAATTTTCATGGATTTTCGCTTATAATTTTTTTTTTTAGTACTACGACGAAAAGTTACTTAACAAAAGTTGTAGATAATCTTATTTGCAACACAAAATATAATTATTTTTTTTGTGAGACCTATAGTTCGTCAAATAAACCATAAAAACCATTTGAACCCCTTTTTCCAAGATGGCGGCCGTGGGACAAGAGCCACAACCCCACAAACTAGGATTTAATTTTAAACTACCCTTGATACCCGCCCTTGATATCTAAAAATTAAAATTGCGTCCTCTGACAAATGCACACTCAAATGTAACTTTTCAATGTACTATTGTATATGGAGCTAGTGTGCAAAATTTGTCTAGATATATTTTACGTAATATAATGTATAGTGATTTTTGAATAGCACTGTCACAACCACTCAGACAATATGTGAATTTAAAAGATGAGATAACAGTCGCTGTGTGTACCTTTTTCCGAAACTAATTGATTATGAAGTTGAATTTTAATCCTTTCTGCTGTTGAACTAAGCATCCCGCTAAATATGGCCGGAGCAAAAGTTAATGTTAAATTGTGAAGAACGTCCCAATACTCCATACTTATAGTGAATTCAAATACCTGAAAATTTTTGATTGAAAATGAAACTGACTCAATTCAGTCTAAAAATAGTTCTTAGCATTCCTGTTATGTCTATAAATTATTTTTTAGCCTAGCGTCAGGTAGCATTCAGTGTTTTTTTTTTCAAAAACTAAATTTTCCAAGTGTTGGAAACACTTTAAAATATAATGAAGGTAATTAGTTGGCTACATATCAACGTTATATTTATTTATATGTAAAAAAATGCAAGACGGTAATCTGCAAAGAATCCAATAGATGCTCCGCCTCAGTCGAAAACACGTACAGTTATTAAACTCTTAGTTTAAATCCTGTTGTGTGCAGAACTTTTAAAAGCATTTTTTCAAAACTAAATGTCTGGAAATGTTATAACCAAAATTGTTTATACAATTTGTTACTCACGCTGTGCTTCAGCGTAGCGCAAACGACCAAGTTATACAACATTACTAAAATTAAAGGACTGAAGATCACCAGATTAATTACAAACTGAAACCAAAATATGGATTAGTAAAGATTATTTTTTTATAGTTAAACTAATATTATCAAAAAATAAGGCTGGTCGTTTCCAGACATTGCCATCTAAATATCCACAAGTTAGTAAACTTTAGGTTCCTATAAAAAAAAATTCTTAAAACTTTTTACATTATTTTTTATTAAACATTGTAATCTTATATTTCGTAAATTGATCTTTAATGCTGTATATCTATTTACTAGACATATTGTCAAGTAAAAAAATCAAATATTGTTTTTTTTTATATCTGGCTAGGTGCATCAATAGATCGTCCGTGTCTATTTATTTCTGTGGTTGAATTATTTGTGAAAATTTTCTATTTGTCTACTCATATCATCAAACATTGTAAATTAATAACAAACATTTTGTATTTTTAAAGAAAATTAAGGAAAATGTTGCAATAGGAATCTCAAGGGATTTATCAATAGAAGGTATCGCTAGGAACTCAATTATCATAATTACCACAAGATCAAACGACTTTTTAATTTTGTCAGTGAGGTCTACCAAATCTTTGCAAATCATGTGATGAAAGGTAGAAATACCCTTATTTGTATTCTTCTCTTCTCTTAAAACTTCTTCGAATTTCTTCAAGCGAATATTTAACAAATTAAAAATTAAAGAATTCACTATTTGTAAAACACAAACGGCGAAGAGATGTAACCTTAGTGTTATTATTATAACTGGATGTGAACATAATCCCCTAGTGCAATGAGAGCCAACCATAAGTACTGTAAAAATTCCACAGTATAAAATAGCCAAGCTAATTTTAAAATCTGTGGCTAAGGTTCGTTTAATACGTAATCTCCAATCAACATATTGCAATTCACTTAAGAAATCACAAAATTTTAGATTTTTATTAGCCAATAAAAGAATTGACATACAAAATAAATATTGTGACGAGTAAGTGATTATATAAATCATATCTGAGCAATCAGTGAAACAATTTAAATATGAAATCAAACATGGTGTCAGTGTTAATGACAAACATTGAATCAAGGTCACAGATTTTGAAATATTTTTGATTCTAGAACTCTTAAAACGAAAGAATCCGAGATCTAATCCCATAAAAACATAAATTAGTTTGAAGATCGTTACAGTCCATTTTGATAAAATATATTGAGTTTTTTCTTGAACTTTAAGAGAAGTGTCAAAGTAGAAATTAATTTTAGGTGTAAGTTGTCTATCATGTGGCATATTTGTTAATTCTAAAACGTAGGAATCAAATTTTAGTAAAAGAGACTTCACAAATGAAACAACACCGATTAAAAAGACTACCAAAGACAAACTAACGCACTTAAAGAAAATTGATATTGAACACGTATGAATAAATAAATAAGTACTTGGTTGTGTCATATTTATTTTATACTTAATTAAAATAATAACACAGTTTTTTACAACACGTGAGTCAATTGAACAATGACTATCACATAAGAAATACACAAATTCATGACCATTGTAAGAAGCTGGATGTTTAATGGAAACACGCCGTACACGCAGTACTTAAACGATCTTGCTTCTATATAGAATATTAACTTTTTTATGTCGCGTGCTTTGAGTGTGTCTGAAAATGAAAAAAAATTATGAGAAATATTTTAAAATCGGCTACGTCTCCAAAAACTCACACGCGTCAAGCCTCAAGCTCGCTTTTCGGCGTTTTCGTCGCAGCGTCTCCGTCGCACCTCACCACGAATGTTTTTTTGGAAAATATCTTACTTGTCATCAAATATTTTTAGAAGATATAGGTACCTAGAGCTGGTACCTAAATATTTGTTGTAAGCCTTGAGCAGAAAAAAAGAAATATTTCGGAATTTAAAAAAATAGTTTAATTTTTTTTTTATTTATGAAATCAGTTATGCATTTTTTATAAGTAGATATTCATATTGGCTTAATCTTTATTAATATAGATAACAATCGTCACCCTGGTACCTTTTTCAGAAACCAACTGATTATGAAGTTCAATTTTTATTCTCTCAGCGGTTGAACTAAGCATTCCTCCAAAGATGGCTGGAGCAAACGTCAATGTTAGGTTGTGGAGGACACCCCAGTACTCCATACTTACATGGGATTCAAACACCTGAAAAATATTCATATATGAGATAGATAATTTAGGCTATGGTGATGTGAGACTAACTATTATAGGCAGGTATAATTTTAAAATAATAAGCTATATTATTTGATATTTTACAATAGGAGCTATACATTAGAAACTTGAAACATGGCACTTGGCTTGAAGACTCAAGTTAGACGAGTACGAGTAAGTAAGTACATATTATCTCTAACTTTTATATTCTTCGAATCGCTTTGATTTTGTTAATTGTTTTTATCGGTCACGTATTTTACTTTTTTTATTATTTATTAGACCATTGCAGTTCAAAAGCCTACCTTCTTACCATTCCCTTCTCTTTACCACCAGTTGGTGAACCAGTCGTTCGCTGTTACTAAAAGGTAAAATTTCGTTACTCACGCTCTGTTCTTTTGTGGCAGAAATAACCAAGCCGTACAACGTCAGTAAAATTAAAGGAAAGCAGACCGTTAGATTAATAAGAAACTGAAACAAAATTATTGATTTAATTATGGTTTTTCTAAGAATTAAAGTAATAAGTAATAGAAATGTAACTGAACATTTCTACGTATCTACTAACTGGAAGTTCATAATATACTTAAGGAATGTCATTAATATCAATAAGAATTACCACCAAATCAAACGATTTCTTTATTTTCTCAGTGAGGTCTACTAAATCCTTGCAAATCATATGGTGAAAGGTAGAAGCACTCTTATTTTTTATCCTAACTTCTCGTAAGATCTTCTCGAATTTCTTCAAACGATTGTTTATCAAATGAAAAATCAGAGTATACACTAATTGTAACACATTTATAGCAAAAAGATATAAAATTAGTGATATTTTTAAAACTAAATGTGAACATAATGTCTCTTCAGCGCAATGAGAATTAACAGAAAATATTACAAACAAACCACAGTACAAAACAGTCAAGCCTATTTTAAAATCCGTGGCTAATGTTCGTTCACTACGTAGTCTCCAATCAATACATTGTAATTCATTTAGGAAATCACAAAAACTCATATTTTTGTTAGTTGACGAAATAGATAACATGCAAAACAAGTATTGCAATGAGGAGATAATTGTGAATAACATGTCATAGTGTTCTGATATACAATGTGAATATAAAATTAAACATGGTACCAGTGTTATAGTAAAACATTGAATAATTGAGACTGTTTTAAATATATTTTTGACTTTAAGCGATTTGTATTGAAAAAATCCGAGATTTAATCCCAACAACGCGTGAACCATTTTAAAAAACACAACAGTCCATTGCGATAAAATGTTTTGTGATTTTTCTTGAATTTTAAGGGAAGTATGAAAGTAGAAATTAATTTTTGGTGTCAGCTGTCTATCGTGTGACATAGTTATTGATTTAACATATGAATTATTAGTAGAATAGACTGCTCCATACAAAACTGTATTAAATAATGAAACACCAGTTGATTGAAATTTACATAAGTAGGTAGATAGACCTAGACCGTAAATGTATATTAACTACTGGTGAGAAACTTTAATCACCAGTTAATTCTAACCATCAGTTAACTCTAACCACCAGTTAATTCTAACCATCAGTTAACTTTAACCACCAGTTAATTCTAACTATCAGTTAACTTTAACCACCAGTTAATTCTAACTATCAGTTAACTTTAACCACCAGTTAACTTTAACCACCAGTTAACTTTAACCACCAGTTAACTTTAACCACCAGTTAACTTTAACCACCAGTTAATTCTAACTATCAGTTAACTTTAACCACCAGTCAACTTTAACCACCAGTTAATTCTAACCATCAGTTAACTTTAACCATCAGTTAACTTTGACTATCAGTAAACTATAACTATTAGTTAACTTTAACCATTAAAGTAAATCATAGTTCACTTACATGTTCTCAGTTCGGGAGACGGCAGACGAATGAATCTGACTGCCCCCTCTCAGCTCTTATAAAGCCTTGATCACTGCTCCCACCTCCCTGTCGGACGGCAAGTCCGTCGACCAATGAGAATTGAGTATTTAATTTCGTTACTACGCACCAGGTGGCGCTACCAGTGATCAAAGCTTAATAAAACTTTATAAATAGTTAAAGTAAATTAGTTATAGTAGGTTTTAAAATTAAATAACAATTTTTGATTAGGAAAATCGATAAGAGTAACATGGAATATCAACATACTTACTTTTTTGAATCCTAACGTATTTTTAAACATTTCACAAAAACGCAAACGAAAATCACTTCAACTAAAGTGTTAACTAAATCAAAGAATTATCAAAAATACTCTTATGACGTAATTATTTTTATCTTATCTTATGTTATAAATGAGCACGCGGCGACACGGCCATTCTGCAGCGCGATGCGTGCCCTGCATCGCCAATCGTTGAATCAGATTTTCTGTAAAGAGTAAATTTGTTTGTTGTTTGAAGCAAGGTACTTTCACAGTAAACCTATGCGAATTAATTATAAATGTCTCTGTCCACTCCACGTGGACAACAGAGAGTATGTTCATAAATGTCAAGAGTCATATAAGTAGTAGATACTGCTCATTCCACATGACAACAGTAGCATGTAAATAAGTTTTTTTTTTTTTTTTTTTTTTTTTTTTTTTTTTTGGGATTGGGTAGGTAGTGAAAGGTTGATGCTGTGCTAGCACAGGGGTCCTAAAGGAAATTAGGTAAGGTCGATGCTGTGCTCTGGGCGGTCCTGAGCGCCGTGGTACACAGGGGCATTTTATTCTTTCAGGATAGGATTTTTAGGTCAAGTAACGGCTCCATACGTTATTGACATCTTTTTGTTTTGGCTATTGGACGGCTCCATACGTCAATATGCATCTTTTGATTAATATTATTGTTTGCAAGTCTAAAGTCAAAAAGTCCAACTCAAATAAGTGTGTAAATTGCTGCCGAAGCAATCAAAAGAATAATAGTACGAAAGTTTCTTACTCAATCATCTAGGAAGAATCTTCGTCTGTATTAGGCGTATGTGTCACAATTGATGGTTGAGTTGTAGAGTTGATCCCGGATGTACCAGGCTGGTGTTCGTCTCGCGGCGACACGGCCGGCACTGGGGCGGCTGCTCCTGGTTGAGGTGCGCGCCGTAATTGGTCGTGCGCAACTTTGCGAGGACGTCCGTGGTGACCCACGACCTTCTTTACCAAGTAGCGGTCGTTCTCGAGAACTCTGTAGACTTCGTAAGGAACACTGAATTTTAGATCGAGCGAGGTTTGATTCCTTGGATTATTTTTGATCAATACAAAATCGCCCCGTTGATAATTCTGAATTTTTGCACGGCCTTTGTCGAATCTGACTTTATCCTTTGCGGATGCCTCCGTCATCTTATGCTGTACATGTCTTTCTAAGCTTTCGAAATCTATAGATGCATTATCAAAGTTGACTAAATTTAGTAACTCAGGAGGTACACAATTTTGTCGCCGGGTCAGGAGAGTTAGTGGTGGTACACCCGTTGTTGAATGAGTCGTACAGTTTAGAGCGAGCTGTAAACTGTCGAGAGCTGTATGCCATTCCGGGGTTTCATAGTTCCGAATCATAATTAAGCCATTTTTGAGCGTTGCCATCACGCGCTCAACCTGACCATTGGCTCTACTTATACCAGGTGCTATTGTGTGTATTTCTATACCAAATCTATCACAATAATTCTTAAACTCCCCTAGGAATTCCCTTCCTCCATCGACAATTATTTGTTTTGGTGTTCCAAACAAATAAACGAGTTGTTTCAGTGCTCCTAGTGTACTGTGTTGACTCTTATCATTAGCATAATGAAATAGTACATACTTGGTATAGGCATCTATTGTGACAACAACATATTCCTGCTCACTTGGTGTTCCAAGCTTACCTGTGATATCCATGTGGACGACTTCGAACGGTACTGCTGGCTTGGCAATTGGATGTAGTCGTACTTGCGTAGCCCCCGAGGTCTGCTTCGATGATCTGCAGACTACACAATTATCAACAAATTCTCTAATAATGGTACTCATCCGATCAAAGTAATAGGTCTCTCTGATCTTGTGAAGGGTTTTCTCCCAGCCCGGATGCTTAAGTGCTGTATGGTACGTATTAATAAGGCTCCACTGAAATGACTTGGGTACTACAATTAATTTTTGGAGACCTAAATTTGGATCATTTTTTTCAAATCTTAGCACGTTGTCCTCTAGCAGGTATCCAGTGATGCTTTCGCCGCTATGTAGAGAATCTATAATAGGTCTTAGTTGCAAATCACGTCGTTGCTCGATGTTTAACCACTCCAGGTTGCTTGTAATGATGTTGACTGCCAGTGGCTCAGGATTCCTGCTCAGAAAATCCGCATGCTGCATCCGCTCGCCTTTCCTGTATTCTATGTCGAACTCAAAGTTTTGGAGAAACGCCCACCATCTATGGATGCGTGGTAATAGATCTTGTTTGTGTTTTGAGGCTTTGAGTGCGTTACAGTCGGTGATTACCTTGAATTTACGACCATAAAGGAAGTGTCTAAAATGTTTGATGGCTCTTACCACAGCAAGCGTTTCAAGCTCGTAGCTGTGGTATCTGCTCTCAGTGTCCGTAGTCCTCATACTAAAGTAGGCTACAACGTGTTGTCGATCGTTGATTACTTGGATGAGTATCGCTCCAAATCCTAGGCTACTAGCATCTGTAAAGAGTTCTATTGGCATTCCTTCTTGGAATATAGTTAAGACGGGTGCGGAAGTTAAATGTTGGACAATTTTTTGACGCGCCTCTTCGTGTACATGGCTCCACTGCCACTTGACGCCTTGTTTAGTCAATTCGTACAATGGTACCATAGTACGTGCAAAATCTGGTATGAATCGGCGGAAATAACCCGCAAGACCGTTAAATTGGCGGACTTGTTTGACGGAACTTGGTGCGGGTGCTTTCAGAAGGGCTTCGACTTTCTTTGGACTTGGTCGCACTTGGCCATTTTCGACTACATTACCGAGGTATTCTATTGAACGTTTAAAGAAGGAACATTTGTCAATATTAATAGAGAATCCTGAGTCACGCAGGGAAATGAAAATCCTCTCCAAGTATGCGATTCCATTAGGAAAATCTCGACATTTACTAATTACGTCATCAATGTACACTTGAGCTATACTGTCATTGTTATTGTTACAAGTACTACCAGCGTTCAAAAGGGTTCCTAATGCGCGATTTATACACCTCTGGTATACGGATGGGGCATTGCAAAGACCAAAAGGCATTGTTAGGTATTCATATAACCCATCAGGGGTCACGAAAGCGGTCTTCTCAATGGAGTCGTCAGATATTAAAATTTGGTGAAAACCAGAGGCCATGTCCAATGAGGAGTAGTATTGACCACCAGCTAATTGGTCAATCTGATCGGCAATCAACGGGAGAGGGTAGTGGTCACGCATGGTGTTAGAGTTCAGCTCCCTGTAGTCGACACACATACGATCATCGCCATTTTTCTTTTTCACTAGTATTATTGGGCTTGAATAGGGGGATTTACTTTCACGAATAATGTTATTTTCTAAAAGCTCTTCAATTATTTTCTTAACTTTCTCCCGCTCTACAGGGCTAAGCCTATAAGGTCTACGTTCTACGAATTTATTAGGGTTTTTAAGACGAATATCCAATTTGCCCGTAGTAACGCGACTTTTTGGAAACCCACGCGTAAAAAGATGAGAAAATTTGTTGAGTAGTATTAATAACTGTTCAATGTCTGAGTCGTCAGTTAAGTCATGGCTGATTGTATCAAAAAGTGAGTCGTTTGATCGTATGTGCATAACGCGATGGTCATATAATAGTCTTGCACTGTTCTTCGTAACCACCACACTCAAACCCGTTTCTTGTAATAGATTTGCACCTATTAAAATATCTGTAGTCATTTCGACATCAGGAAGGATAAAAAATAGGATTTCAACATTGATACTATCAATAACGCATACCACTGTCAAAGTGTTAGTAGAAATTACTGGGAATGGACCTATGCCACGTAAATAATTCACTGAGTGAGACCTTCGGCCAGGTAATTTATTTGCGGTGGATTCTCTCAATATTGAACACTCTGCGCCACTATCAAAGATAGCGTTGAGCAAAAAGTTTCCTATTTGTATCCTCATGGTATTTAGACAATTTTTATTATTGGAAACAGAGTTGACGTTCGAGGAGATTTGTTTTTCTCTTCGAAAGCACGTGTCAAACGTATGGCCAGGCTTAGAACAAAAAGAGCAATGCTTATCAGTGACTTTTGGGGCTCTACTAGAAGTAGCTGGGGAGTTTTTTTCAATAGTTTGGGAAAATTGCCTGGACCGACAATTATTAAATGTATGACCGGTCTTCTTACAGAAACTACATGTAATAATGGGTCGATTATCTATAGAAAGTCGAGCACGCTTCTGGGAAGTTTGGTGTAAATTATGGTGAGATGGGCGTTTGCGTATAGAAGACGCAACGGATATCAACTCTGGTACAGAGGTGGCTCGGGCATTCATCAGTTCGATACGAAGGCGTTCGTCATTTACAGTTCCAATCACCGCTTCTACCGCATCACTGCTGTCTAGTTTATCTTTAGTGACGCGTCTCCAGAGTAGCCAGGATTGAGACAGAAATTCCGAAATATCTTTGGATTGATCATATGAATGTTCCCTGAATCTGAGAATATCACGGGAGTAGCGACTTTCAGGTTCGAAAGTTGTAATGATGTTTTGGCGTAATTCATCCCATGTGGATGTCGTGACTAGCCAACTGTCGGCCCACATCTTGGCACGACCTTTCAGAAGGCTGGTCACTTTCATTCGAAGGTCATAATCGCTCAACTGATAGTTAAGTTTGGCGGTAGAAATATGATCACACCATTCTCTAACTCCGACAGTACCATCGGGGTCATACGAAGGCAAGAAGATATCAGTAATTTTAACTTTATTACTGGATTCTTGATGTTGTACTAATTTTTGAGTCATACCTTGCATCATGGTTATCATGTGCATGAAAAAATCTGGTGGTATACTTCCCGTCAGCTGCGGCGCAGCAGGCGAGGATGGTTCGGTCGGTGCGCTTGTATTCGGTTCGCCTGCGCTCGGCGGGTGAGAAGGATCCTCACAACCATCTGGCTCCTTTGGGTCCGGCGTGTTCATAGTGGTTTATTACAGGTCGGCTGATGGTGTTCTAAAACATAAAATAATCGAGCAGTAATGTTTTTAAGGGCATAGAAGTGATCCCACTTCTGATGTAACGTTTTCTAGAGTAAAAGTTTTAAAAATAAATGCAGAATCGATCGCCAGACTTTATCCGGCTATCGACTCTGCCATTAACTGATCTTAAATAATACTGAAGTCTAAAGGGTTCATAAGAAATACAAAGTTTACTTGTTAATTCAATTCTATTTCACATTAATTCACCAACTCACTTGATATTCTGTAGTTTTAACAATTTAACAATAGTTTATTAAATAAGTTTACTCTGTGATGGAAACGTCCAATTTTCATCACAAAGTCAAACTCGAACTGTTGAACAAACAATTGGTTTCTATCCAATTGGATCCAGTTCAGTTAACTTTAACCACCAGTTAACTTTAACCACCAGTTAATTCTAACCATCAGTTAATTCTAACCATCAGTTAATTCTAACCATCAGTTAATTCTAACCATCAGTTAATTTTAACCATCAGTTAACTTTAATCACCAGTTAATTCTAACCATCAGTTAACTCTAACCACCAGTTAACTTTAACCACCAGTTAATTCTAACTATCAGTTAACTTTAACCACCAGTTAATTCTAACTATCAGTTAACTTTAACCACCAGTTAACTTTAACCACCAGTTAACTTTAACCACCAGTTAACTTTAACCACCAGTTAATTCTAACTATCAGTTAACTTTAACCACCAGTCAACTTTAACCACCAGTTAATTCTAACCATCAGTTAACTTTAACCATCAGTTAACTTTGACTATCAGTAAACTATAACTATTAGTTAACTTTAACCATTAAAGTAAATCATAGTTCACTTACATGTTCTCAGTTCGGGAGACGGCAGACGAATGAATCTGACTGCCCCCTCTCAGCTCTTATAAAGCCTTGATCACTGCTCCCACCTCCCTGTCGGACGGCAAGTCCGTCGACCAATGAGAATTGAGTATTTAATTTCGTTACTACGCACCAGGTGGCGCTACCAGTGATCAAAGCTTAATAAAACTTTATAAATAGTTAAAGTAAATTAGTTATAGTAGGTTTTAAAATTAAATAACAATTTTTGATTAGGAAAATCGATAAGAGTAACATGGAATATCAACATACTTACTTTTTTGAATCCTAACGTATTTTTAAACATTTCACAAAAACGCAAACGAAAATCACTTCAACTAAAGTGTTAACTAAATCAAAGAATTATCAAAAATACTCTTATGACGTAATTATTTTTATCTTATCTTATGTTATAAATGAGCACGCGGCGACATATAAAATCAGTATAGATTTCTACGACAATTATTTTTTAATCGTTTCCATAATAAGCAACAACAAATTATTTGTGGTGGCCGCCTACAAGATGGCGCTAGTAGTACGACACGGTGTCCTAAATGGCGCATTTAACATTTTTCTTCTTTTGATTGTATCTTTTTACCTGTAAGACTTACAGAATTGACATGTATGGACAGAATGTAAGAGTTTTTGACTTCTACATACTGTTCTTAGACACTTTTGTCATACGACTTATTATCGAGACACTATGTGCAAAAAGCATATTAAACTCAAAATATCGGACATACCCCGTCGTGCCCCAAGGTCAAGAAATTAAATTTATATCAAGCTAACTTAGCTAAATAACATAAAATCATAAAATTTGTTACACCACCTTTTGTAATGTGATTTCCCTGCTGCTTGGCCTACAACAACAAATACTAAAAACAAAATAAAACAAATATTTAAGAGGGGCTCCCATACAACAAACGTGTTTCAAAAACTGCAAGGGAATTTTATTGCAATCTGAGGTCGCTTCTGATTGGTAAGAGGCAAATCGAGTGGTCGGTCGTGGAATCCAAAATGGCCGCCCTGTCTGTCGAATATACCAGTCTGCCTTCACTTAAAAAAGAGTTTCTTATAAGTTTCAGATTTTCTTTGTGCCAAAGTTTTTTTTTTCTTTTTTTTTGAGTGGTGTGGTCATTTGATGGGAGTAAGGATCGAAGCTAAATATTTCATATTTTCCTATCAAATTTAAAAATTGGATGTACTTAAATCATTTTAGGGTTCCGTACCCAAATGGTACGGAACCCTTCGTGCGCGAGTGTCGCACTTGCCCGGTTTTTTTAATTACCGAGAAACTTTATTATTATAAGTATAACGATCAATAAAAAAACTCATTCATTGGAGTTAAGTAAATTGATATTACTATTGGTATTCTAGGAGTTACTAACTAATGTAAATTAGGTTTGATATTTTTGAATTATTATTTATTTTTTAACGTCGAAGCGAAGTGCTTAAGCGATATATTGGATATTTTTCTTGTTTTTTGCAAAAATAACGAATACGATTTAAGTAATTCTGTTTTGCATTTAATTTTCCAAGATTTTGTTTACCAGCTGCTTAATCTTAGTCGGGATTTAAAACCATCTATAATTTGAATGAAGAAAATTTCAAAGGATTCAATATTGACGGTTAATTTTTGTAAATAGTTAATAAAAAAAATAGGAAGAAATCGCCTGATGTCTGAAGTCGTGTTGTTTTACGTAGTTTCATCTGCCCGTCTCATTTATTTTTTCAATTCTTTCGTTTGTTCTTTGGTTTTGCTATAAATTAAACAGCACCCTTTTTAGGTTACTTTGTGATATATTTTATTTCTATAATATTACAATGCGTTTGTGTTTATGTTATAACATTTTATATAAATCTTAATGTCATTTCAAAATTTAAAAACTTGTTTGTTTGTTTGTTTATACTTGGCTATTTTCTGTACATGACACCTACAGTAAATATTACCTAATACCTTAATTCAATATCCATCTGTTTAACACAAGTTTATAAAGCTATTGTGATAATAGCTTATTAGGTTGATGATGATGGGTCTAAATTTACTAATTTTGTGAAAGAAAGTTAGAATTAAAATAATAAAAAATTAAAGTGAGGGGCATATGCCCGTATAATATTATAATCTCTACTTTGTAACCGTTTCGGAAGAGAGATGTGCGTGGTCCGTCACAAATACATATTACAATAGAAATAATAACACAGTTTTTACAACACGTGCGTCAATTGAATAATGACAATCACATAAGAAATACACAAATTCATGACCATCGTAAGAAGCTGGATGTTCAATGGAAACACGCCGTAGACCCAGTACTTAAACGATCTTGCTTCTATATAGAATATTAACATTTTTATATCGCGTGCTTTGAGTGGGTCTGAAAACGAAACAAAAATCATTAGCAATATTTTCAAAGAAAAATACATGGATATTCTGTAAAGATTAATCTGTGTTATAATAGGATAACAATACTCACTGTTATGTATGGTTATCACCTGTTATGTATGGACTATGGATGTAGTAAGGAGGTTGGTAATAGGTATAGACAAAACAAATGTTAGAGTCAGTTGGAATGACGCCATGAGTAATAAAGCTTGGTTCTTTGCATATTATCGGATTTTATTATAGTAGTGTATAGTAGTGTACATAATAGTACCTTTTTCAGAAACCAACTGATTATGAAGTTCAATTTTTATTCTCTCAGCGGTTGAACTAAGCATCCCTCCAAAGATGGCTGGAGCAAACGTCAATGTTAGGTTGTGGAGGACACCCCAGTACTCCACACTTATATGGAATTCAAACACCTGAAAAAAACATAATAATATAATGAGATAGATAAATGTAGTGGAGTTTCGGGCTATGGTGATGTGATGCTAATTATTAAAGGTAGACATAATTTTCTCTATTCATAATACCTATATATTAGACACTTGAAACAAAATGCTTGACCTGAAGACTCAGACTAGATACGAATACATTATGTATCGGTCTTCTATATTCTTTCTTCTATATTCTTTTTCGTGTTTTCAAATAGTTTTCATTAGTTACCTATTTTATTTTACTTAGTTTATTATTTATTAAAAAAAAACTGTTTCGGTTTTAATCGCGTGGTGTTTATTACTTTTAACATTTTTGTTTTAATGCTTAACTTTTCTTCAGGATTGACTGAAAATCCTGGCCCCACTTTATTTCATCATTTAATTTTCTTTAGCAGTTTCAAACAAAGAAACGCAGTAGCCCTGCTCTAAAGGTCTCGGAACGTTGATCACTGGTATAATGCTAAAGTGATAAATACCACGCGATTAAAACCGAAAGAAGAGTTTCATTTCAATATAGCATCGCAAAAACATAAGAACAATGTATATTCATTATTAGACCATTTTGACTGGATTTGTCTCCACTTCTACCGGGATCCGATGAAATTTGAATTTGACACCGCAAAAGCCTACTTAAGGTAGACTGCAAAAGCCTACCTAAGGTAAGCTTTTGCAGTGCCAGTCATAAAAACCAGTCCAGTGGACCAGTCGTTCGTTCAATATTACTAAAAGGTTTATTTCGTTACTTACGCTTTGTTCTCGTGTGGCGTAAACAACCAAGGTAAACAACGTCAGTAAAATTAAAGGAAAGCAGACCGTCAGATTTACAAGATACTGAAACAAAATTATTGATTAATTATGGTCATAAATTTCTTTTTTTAATTTTTGTATGTAGCTCAAGGCTACAAAAAAAAATAAAAAATTCTAATTATGGTCATTCTAAGAATTGAAATAGTAAGTAACAGAAATGAATCTGGATATTTCTACATAATGCTAACTGCATGTTCACAATAGACTAGAGGTATTTGTCATAAGTATCATTTAGAATTACCACCAGATCAGACGATTTCTAAATTTTCTAAAGAGTATACACTAATAATTGTAACACATGAACCCCCTTACCTACAAACCAATCATAACTCTTTACGCATTTAATAGCTGTTGATTATTGCAAAATCTTACTTACAAACGCTACATAAAGTTTATCTCTTCGTAAACTTATCGTAAAGAAGCTGTTAAATATAACCTTGACATTTTTAAAACTAAATGTGAACATAATGCCTCTCCAACTTTTTATTTTGAGAATTAACATAATATACATACCGGTATTTTGTTCCTTGTATTATAATACATATTATCTAAAATAAATTAATATTTACTTAACCTTATCCAATAAATTTCAGACTACTATATAACTTACCAAAGGATCGAAGGTTTTCTTAATTTTTTCACCCAACTCCACCAAATCCTTGTAAATATGATGATAAAAAGTATTACAGCTACCTTTATTAACTTTTAAATTCTTCACAACATTTTCAAACAAACGCAAGCGAGTGTTAATCAAATAAAAAACGAAAAAGTTCATTGTATGAATGGTGTCAGTTGAAAAGAGAATAATCACGACTATCGCTTCTGTGTAATATTTCATGCAATAATTATCATAGCCCCAACAGTAAAGAGTAAAAGACAATTTTCTATACGTAAAACAGAAACAAAGAATGAATAACAATATAAATTCGGATTTACATGACTTTTTACTTTCTAATTTTAAATCTATCTTTTTCAACTCAATCAAGAAATCTTTAATAGACATTTTGTTTCGGTTGAATAAGAGAATTGAAACGTATGCAGTGTATTGTAGTATTATAACGAACATCCATGCAACGACGTCAGTTTCAAAGTGGGCTTCGTAGGTTAAACCTATCAGTATAGTGGCAAATAAACATTGAATTAAAGACATCAGATTAGTACTAATTCTGACAAACTTCCATTTCAAATTGAAAAACCCAAAATCTAAGCACAAAAATAAACGATTCAATTTTAAATATAGAACAGTCCATTTGGAAAATATATTTTCTGATTTTTGTTTTTGGTTTTTGAAATATAAATTTATTTTCGGTGTCAACTGAGTTTCGATTAACATTTTAGTGTTTTTTTCTGTTTGTTCCTAGTATTGACAAGTCTATTGTATTTGACGAAAAGTAATGATATGTTTGAAAACGAAAAAACTATCCAGAGGTGTGTCAATTTCAGTTATCAATTTTAGAGATACTTGTTCAAATGCGATATAAAAATAATTGTAGTATTAAGGCAGCTTACAAACTAATAAAACTACGTAAGTATATTTTTGTATGTGTGTTTGTTATGTATGTGTCTGTTTATATCGAAAACGTCTCTGTTTGGTTGGGAGCTACGAAGTCACAGACAGATAAACTTGTCAAAATTTATATTTTACATCTTATACCTACATATTATCTAAGTAGGTAAAAAAAGCGATACCGCAAAAGAAAATTGTAAACTCATGCTGATTATATCGTTCTTCAGTAAGATTTCATAGATTAGTAAGATTTCATCATTTTTGCTATAAACTGAACAGCATTTTATTTCGGTTACCTAAGGCAAGGTATAATTTTATTATTCTAACATTTTTAATAAAAAAACTAAAGAAACTAAATAATGACTTATATTAAAATAACCCACCCCGAATTGTACCCGACGCAAAGGTACCCATAACGCTGGCAGCATTGCCGCGTTGAATGGCAATAACTAACCTTTGCACCTTAACATTTTATATAAATAATAATATCATGTAAACATTATTTCTTAGTGTTAAACCACACTTAGGATATACTGTTTTTTTGAAAAAAAAACTGCTTCGACTGGATCGAATCCCGCCGGGTAGGTACTAGAGTTTTGAAAGCATTTTTTCAAAAAAGTAAAAACTGTCATTTCAAAATTAAAAAACTTGTTTAGAACCCTTAAATATACATGTCTAACGTAGGTATATATTAGGTAGGTATACTTGGCTATTTTTCTGTACATGATACTGTATATAATAACCTAATTAATAATGGAATTTAATACATTATCATGAATTACTTAATTCAATATCCATCTGTTTTAATACAAGTTTATTAAGGTGTTGTGATAATAGCTTACTATATTGATAATAGGTCTAAATTATTTACGTTTATAGAACTACTTATTTTATTTCTAAAAGTTTCAACAAAAATAACGTAAAATTAAAATTTAGACGCATTATTAAAGTCTATGTATTGTAACCAAATTATTTATGTTTGTTACTCCTTCGCGCAAAATCTACTTAACCGAATTCATACCTAGACGACAATGTGAATCACATAATCACCGCAAAAAAAACCCCATGAGTTTCTTGTGTCTTCTTCTCATTTGAGGTCGCGTTCCGAAAACACACAAGAATACTGACGATTCAAAATGATCTGTGATACTGATAATTGAAAGAATAAAGATATTTTGAGTTTAGGTTTGACGAGGGATCGGGACTTCTAGTCTTACTAATATTATAAAGGTGAAAATTTGTGTGTAAGTACCTAAGTAATAATGAAATAAAGAAAAAAAATGTCAGTTTATTTTAGCCAAACTTTTATTTGAATTCATATAAAAAAACGGATCTTCTAACTTAGACCATAAACACAGGAACAAACAATATTATGTTAATATGTTGTTGGTATGTATTAGTTGATTATTTGATCTGACACGCGTGGTCAGTGCATTAATATCTGATAATGTTTGCTTTCTACCATAATGCTGAGCAAACTCTAATATGTACCTAATGAACTAATACCTAGGTATATGCATTTTGTAATTGTTTCAAAGCTTCATTTTCCGCAAAAAGAACTCCTCAAATTTACCCTTTTGCGTGGTGGTCCTTTTATCAGTGGAAGAACCATTTCAGCTCTGCTATAAATGTTGCCAATAGATAGATAGATATATTAACGCTTTATTGTACCAAAAACACAAATTCAATTCATACAAAGAAAAGACTTAAACCTAAATTGGCACAATGGGCAGCTTTGTCGCCTATGGGCAATCTCTTCCAGACAATTAATGGACAAGACTTTTAAGGATGGGGATGGGTGATGATGATGTAGATGTAGGTTTTTTTAGGTTTTTACGTCACTAATAGTTCCTTGTTTAGGTACCTTTATGCGTTATAATTGCTTGTAGACTAAAAATGGCAATCAAAATGAATAGCCAAGAAAAAGAGAAAAAAATAAAACAAGATGTAAACATAGATTTTCTTCTGTTTTCGCGATATTGTCCATTTCCGGCATTATTTAAGCTTGCGTTAATATACATTTATCTGACATATACAGTTCCTTCAGAGCGCTTATTTTCAAAAGCTGGTAAGTCATGTCATGAAGTAATCATCTTGCTCCAAAAAATGACCCAATAAGTACCTAGTACCTAAATTTAACAATTGGCATTATAACTACGTACCTACTCTCTCATAATTTTGCATTTCCCGGGTCTTAATCGCGTGACTTTTAACTTTTTAAAATCTTACCTCGACGTTTACCTCGACTCTTTAATTTAAGACCCGGGAAATACATAATTATGAGTTCCAATCGTGTTAGTTTATAAAGTTTATACGTACTCTCTATAAAAACTACTAAAACAATTCAAAATTGTAATTACTCGAACACTTAGCTAACGTTCGCAACTTTACCATAACAATAAAATGCGGTTTCAGTTAACTCAAGTCTGAATTCAGACTACGTAACGATATCAGCGCAGTTTGCGCGACTCAATTTGCAACGGGGCAATTTGAGCAAATTGCAAGTACGACTAACTTGAGAACTAGAGAACTGCTAATGTTTTATGTAGCCCTGGTACTTCTACTTTACATGTGTTACGGAAGTTCGTTGATTATGTTTATTTAGTTTTACTTGGAATACTGTTACTGTACACCACGTGGCGTGGTCACCCGCCACGTGGTGGACCAATGTTGCTCAGGACATTAAAGCCCTCGACATTTTTCTAATGACAACCCAGGATCGAATGAACTGGCGCAAACGTACTGGTGGCCCGACCCCAACTGAACCGCAAAGAGGGCAGCACAAAGAAAAATACTATTGAAATACTATTCTTCTTCTTTTCATATAGGGGTGTGGGTCACCTGGTGTTAGAGTTTTCAGGTCTCCCTAAGGCCTCTAACCTGACCTAACGACTGCTTTCAAAGAAAACGGAGCACGAAGGAGTTCGAAGAAATGATTTTTTGCCACAAGCAGCTTAGTATGGCTTCATAAAAAAGAAATACTAGCAACAACTAAAAACTACTGTGGCATATGATAGATAGATAGATAGATAGAAATCTTTATTTGCACAACATAAATAGAGAAAAAAAACACATATACAAAAGTAAACAAGCTTAAAAATAAGTTGCACAAATGGGCGGCCTTATCGCTAATAGCGATTTCTTCCAGGCAACCTTTGGATGGAGTAGAACTGTAACAGCTTGAGTGGTAGGCAGTGCACCTAGAGATTACCTCATATCTTAGTTTTAAGATAAGTGGTAAAAATATCATAAACCACCAACCACCCATATGATACCAACAATAACATTTTTCCTAAGAATCTTCCAGTAGTTTAATACCCAAATAAGATTTCTTCTCACAAAGCTCTTCAATAAAGTATGCGTTACCGCCGGAAGCTGTTTAAGGCTTGCAATTTGTAACAAATTGGGCGGATTATTGTTGACTTTGTTGGATTTAAGGAACTCTTGAAGATTATGTGACATATTTTATCTCATATCCTAGGATATTTTGACAACGCCTTGGGCAAAATTATCTGCTTTTAAAGCAGCGTTCTCACCGCGAGCGAAGCGGAGTCATTAATGTGTCAGTTTTTTTGTAACTGACCTAGCTACTGGCTAGCATTTGACCTCGTCTTACCAGATGGGAAGCGACCATGAAGTCGACGGTCGATGAGTTTAACTTCTTACTGCCGTTTTCATGAGCGAAAGAGCTCTATGCTTAGGAAAACGATATTTGGATGTTAAACTGACACACTAATGACTCGCGACGGGAGCTCGGCTCCCAACTCTAACTGGAACTGCGTAAAAATGGATTACAATTAGTTCAGGTTTATCACATGTAAAAATATCCAGTCAGTAGCTGTAGCAGATTCGAAGCATCGGTGTAAGAAAAACAAAAAGTCGCATTTCAGAATTAGGATAATTGTAATATTTTGAGATTGAAATCGTCACGGATGAAATGGCGTGTTACAGCTTGTGTGTACACAAATATACCTTCTCATACAAATACCTTAGTATACAATCTATTGTGAAATACGTATTACGAATAAGGTAGCATTATTTGGGTAAGTATTAGCATATTAGGCGGCGGCATGCCCCCTCCCTTGCTCGGGGCGACAGATTTTACTCTTTTGTCAGCGGATTCGCTTTTCTACCTAGCTTTATACAGGTCGTTTTTATTATAAAAAAATGTATATATTGATCACTTCGTGTGTAATCCAACGTAAACGAGGTCACACGATGGATGCCTATGAGATGGTCAGACCAACTGAAATCAAATAGCTCATCCGGGTTGGAGGAAGTTGTTCGAATGGCTGCAGACCGTAATAAATGGAGCAGCCTTACATACTGCTGGGATAACCAAATGGTTAGTATCCAAACCAAAAATGATATGGTCTAAAATGCAGCAAGCTTACCTAGTGGCTAGCACAGCCTACGTATCGAAACACGGACTTGTCCACTTGATGCTACGATTTAGACCCTACGACCCTGCTCTATTAACACCATTTAAAAAGGGTTAAATTATTTAAATTACATGACTAATCCAACACACTGTTATTTTACTATTTTTACCAGTTCTATCCCACTCATCATCACAATCCAACCAACGACGCGTCGTTTTTAGGGTTCCGTACCCAAAGGGTAAAAACGGGACCCTGTTACTGAGACTTCTCTATATGTCCGTCTGTCTGTCCGTCTGTCTGTCCGTCTGTCATTTAATAGTTAGATAGATCGAAAACAAAGAACCGACCTGTTAATAATCGAACACCCTGTAACCAAAATTTTCAACACGGTAGATTACCTTGGAGCACAAAGCGAATGGAAAATATATCATTTGAAATGTCATCCATCGTCTCATATAATATTTATGGTATTTTTATACATTTTTGACAGTAGCTATATACTTAAATACCTGTTTGTAATAAATTAATACTATAAAAAATATATTTTTCAACCAGTTACGACCTTATTACCTCTACCTGTGTTACCTTACCTTTGTCTTATCTGTGTAAGGTTACATCAAAATTTATCCTATTCTATCCTACTAATATTATTATAAACGCGAAAGTTTGTATGTATGTAGGTATGTCTTTATAGGTACCTATCTGTATGTGACTTTTTTACTCCTTCACGCAAAAACTACTAAACCGATTGCGATTAAACTTGGAATATAGATAGCTCGAGACCTAGAATAACGGTTACGTATCATAATGACTATTTTCATCTGCACTATTTTTAACTGAACTACGGTCAACTCGACTACGGTCATTTCGAATATTGGTCGCCTGACCTACAGTTTAACTCCCCTAAGTTTGATTAAACTATGGTTGTTTGAAATATTGGATTTTTCAACTACGGACGACTCGACTACTGCGCGCCGAGCTGCATTTTGTTTAATAAGATGAGGGTAGCGCAAGACATGATGGACATGTTATATTATTGTCATGTCATGTGTCAATCCTGTTACACATTACATTTACTTACGTATTTTGTTGTATTGTAATTTGTAGTTATATCATGTATTTCAAATTAAGTTCGATTTCTATATATCACGTTTTTTATTTATAATATTAGGTCCACAAAAAGCAAAACAGAGCACCCCGACTAGGATAGGTTAGGTTATTATTAGAACATGATTACGCGTAGCGCTTTGGCGAGCAAGCGAAGCGAGCGTGCCGCGGCAGCGGTCGCCAAAGCGCCTAGTACTATGAATAAAAAGGTTAAAATGTTGTAATTATAATGTTTATCTAATATATAAAATTTCCATGTCACAGTGTTAATTACCGTACTCCTCCGAAACGGCTTGACCGATTTTTATGAAATTTCATTTTCGTATTCAGTAGGTCTGAGAATCGGCTACTATCTATAAATTTATATGGCAAAACAACGTTTGCCGGGTCAGCTAGTTTCATATAAAGTTTGATTTTACACATCACGCTTTTTTATTTATAATATTAGGCGCTTTGGCGACCGCTGCCGCGGCACGCTCGCTTCGCTCGCTCGCCAAAGCGCGACGTGTCATCATGTTCTAATAATAACCTAACCTATCCTAGTCGGGGTCCACCAAATGATTTTTTCCGTAGTTAAGTTGGAGTAAAACGCGCGATAATATGACAATAGTAGTTAAATTGTCCGGTAGTTCAGTCAACCGTAGGTTAATTGAATGTAGTTCAATAAACCGTAGTTGAGTCGTCCAGTAGGTTAGTCATCCAATAGTTTAAACAAACATATATGAAAATTTATTTTAAAGGAAAAATAGCATTCAAAAATTTTCACTTGCGGCGAGGCTTGAACTCGCGTCTTTGGGTCGGTACCCTAAAAACGCGAGTTCAGGCCTCGCCGTAAGTGAAAATTTTTGAATGCTATTTTTCCTTTAAAATAAATTTTCTAAATAAAATAGCCTTGAGCTACATACAAAAATTAAAGAGAAATTTAAACATATATGAATCGACCGTAGTTGAGTTAAACTGTAGTCTAATCGACCGTAGTTAAGTTGAAAATAGTGCAGATTAATTGTAGTTATTATGATACGAAACTAGAATAACACATAGACTTTTTATCCCGATATTCCTGCGGGATCGGGACTTACGCGGGTGAAACTGCAGGGCGCAGCTAGTAAATTATATAAATAATTCTGCCGGGAATATACAATTTGAACTCATTATTTTTTGTAAACATTATTTCTTAGTGTTAATCCACACTTAGGAATACTGCTTTTTGAAAAAATGCTTTCAAAAACTTTAGTACCCGGCGGGATTCGAACCCGCGACTATTGGTAATCCGAACCAACGCGTTAAACCGCTTCGCCACGGGTAGCCCTCCAGCCGGGTCGAATTTAAGAAAGCACCTCTTCGTGTGTTCTTGCGAGTAAGGCCTCGTAGTGACATCTACCGGCGAACTTTGCAGATCGACTCGGCTTGTAACTTCCTATATTACATGGAAATGATTACAATATAAGATGACACATTCCAAACATGTAAACATTATTTCTTAGTGTTAATCCACACTTAGGAATACTGCTTTTTGAAAAAATGCTTTCAAAAACTTTAGTACCCGGCGGGATTCGAACCCGCGACTATTGGTAATCCGAACCAACGCGTTAAACCATTATTTTTTTCTGAAAAATGCATATTTTTGCTGTAACAATGAGCAAGATGTCACTGACATACTAACTTACATGCAACCGTAGGGCAAGGTGCATTGAACTGTGGGGTGCGAGCTATTATTCCAAGGCATGCTTTCACTGAGAAAAATCCCTTGAGTAGGGTGTCTATGTCGACGGGAAATGAGCGATTAAAATGATGAACTTATTTTACCCCGTCATCATTATGGCCATCAATACAAATAAAATTCAAAGGCCTGATTGATTGACTGCTTGACTGAATTCAGGAATATTATCATCATACATAGATATTTAGTCAGTCAATGTACAGCCTAATCTGTTCTTCGGTCCTCTGCCGACTGACAAAGTACACAATAAAATACTAATAATGTTGTTGGGTTGTGGGGCTCATCTTAGAGGGTTTAGGCGGTTAGACGCCACGAGAGCCTACTTTCGATTGGCTGATGTCTCATTCCTTCGGATCATGGCTCTAGGACATGTCGGTTTCCTCACTATTTTCACTACTAACTTTTAACTGGTGACGCGCGGTCTCTCAGGCCGAGCGACTTTGATGAATAGTCATTTCACCTCTTTCCCCGCACTTCCCGCGTATTAGCGCCTGAGTAGCTTCAAGTTTAGTTGCGCCCACGCCGCAGAAGAGGAAGAGGAGGAGAGAGGAGGACACCGATTTGGGTCGGATTGACCCAAATCGGTGAGTAAGATTGATTCTAAGTTCAGAAGCGGTCTCACAGACCTTATGTCACCACTTACGTACCAAAGTTTGTATAGTATGAAAAAAACACTTGAGATTTTTCGTTTTCGAAGTTCCTTTTTTTAATTTGTTGATTAGTGTCTTATCTTTATGAAAAATAAGTATTTTAGTCTTAATGTGTTGATTTTTTGAGATTTAAGTAATTATTAATCACTGTTTAGTTATTTTTCTATTACAGAGACTATAATTATTCTTGTAATCATAAGTTAATATTTAAAATTCAATTTAGAGTATACCAATTTGTTTCAATTTACACTTTGATATATTATTTAACATTATAATCATTAGGATTACCCTAATCATAAACAATTTCTATGTTCTACACCAAATAAGACAGCGGCCTGTCAGGCCGCCCGTCACCAGTTGCGTTACACGAATACCATGTCACCAGTCAAAGGTTAAACTCCTCAATAATACATTTTATTCTATCTCCCTTAATATTATGTAGTATGTATAGAATAATAAATGCAGTTTGCGTTCGTAGGTATTAAATTCGAAACACAAATTCATGGTCGTCCTACAAAAAACTATCCCCTTGTAAAAGAAGGGTGATAAAACTTGCCCACTTAAATGATTATGCCTTTGAGATTCTGTTACTTTGTAGACTTATCGTTTTATATGAAATTGATAGGAAGGATTTTAGCTATAATCTTGCCAGATGGCAAGTGGCAGTAGGGTCTAATATGTAGCGCGCTTACTTAGCTCACTCGTCACTCGACATGAGGACAGGTAGTATAGTTGGAAGTCAAGATAACAAGTTGAAAATTACATAGAAATCAAATTGTTTAGGATGACGTAGGTACTCACGTCTACGTTACGATACGTCTGGAACTCATGGAAATTATTCTTTATTTACCTTTCTTATTTTTGTATTTATTTCCAATTATTGAATCAGTTCTAAAGCAACAATATGAACATAGAAATCAAATTTAAATTACATAGAAATCAAATTGTTTAGGATGACGTAGGTACTCACGTCTACGTTACGATACGTCTGGAACTCATGGAAATTATTCTTTATTTACCTTTCTTATTTTTGTATTTATTTCCAATTATTGAATCAGTTCTAAAGCAACAATATGAACATAGAAATCAAATTTAAATTACATAGAAATCAAATTGTTTAGGATGGCGTAGGTACTTACGTCTACGTTACGATACGTCTGGAACTCATGGAAATTATTCTTTATTTACCTTTCTGATTTATTTATTTATTACACAAAATTATTAGATTACATCTTCTCCTAAAATCTAATTTTAATTTATATTACATACATTATATTACGTTCTAGTTAATTAAATCATGCTAAAATAAAAATTACTAAAACTAACTAAAAACTAAACAATAAAATATAAAACTAGTAAAATTCAGCCAAACAGTCCGTCCCCCAACGTTCCCGACACAAAGCTGCCAAGCAAACTAGCCGCGTTGCCACGCTGGATGGCAACAGACAG
The DNA here is from genome assembly GCA_958496205.1 of Idaea biselata. Lineage (NCBI taxonomy): Eukaryota > Metazoa > Arthropoda > Insecta > Lepidoptera > Geometridae > Idaea > Idaea biselata. The sequence goes on from OY292402.1 coordinate 25,531,421, forward strand.
CCTCTGCACCAGGAACGCCCCGGAGCGACTATCCAACCCCCTATCCCGCAAACGACGACCGATTTCCCGTACAAAAGCAACACCCTCACACCCCCAACCCCCCACCGTCTCAACTGCCAGAGGAACAAAAATATAGCTCGGGGAAAAAGGAGCATACTTAACATGCTTTCCCCCAGCAGCCGCCTCCGCCCCCGCCCCAGCAACCCTCGACGTGTGAGGCAAGTGACTTACAGCAAAGGTGTTCACGCAGGTTGCGTCCCAGATCAAACACTTGCCTCTATGCCAAGGTACGAGGGTTAGACCGTCAGGCCTCTTGCCGTCAGTGCGACTTAGCCCAGGGGGCTCCAAAACAGATGGAATATTGGCAGACACCAAAGCCCGGCGCACAATATCGTTGAGAGCGTGGTGACGCGGAAGCCTCCCAAGGCACCGACCACAACTCAAAGCATGGTGACCGTTGGCCTCCACCCAGGAACCGCAAATGCAAGTATGAGGCTCAAACACATTGCAGCCCAGCCGAAGAGCAACCGCCACCCGCAGAGAATCACCATCGAGGAAGGTGCCCAAGTCCGGGGATGGCAATGCTTGCAACCACGCTCCCGACTCCGGCCTTGACACGCCCCTGAGTCTTGCCAAATCCACCCCCCGAGCCTCCGCCAAAAGCCCATCATACACCCTTTTTGCCCCAATCTCATCCCACGATCGCTGCACAACCGGCAAGGACGGAAGGTCAACTTCCGGGTTGAGAGCCCGCCAAGCGTCAATGGCCCCGTCTACATGAGGTGTACAAACTCGATCACCATCCAGAGACAAAATATCAGTGACCAAGCCCACAACCCCATGAGCAGACGCCAAGAACGCCGGCAAGCCCACATCCCGAGCGCGCCTAACTCCCACGCCTCCGAATCGAATAGGGAGCGACGCTTGAACCCATTGAGCCTCGTCGAGACTAATATTTAAAATCTCCTCAAGACTCACTTTAAGAGCTTCGTCAAACTCCTCAACCTCACTCGGAAATAGCCAAACGGGAGCTGTCCTCAAAAGATAAGTTATCTTAGGCATAGCGAAGCACATCCGCATAAGGACCAAGGCCACATGAGGAGAAATCTCCCTCAACCGCTCTTGAGCACCCAAAAGCATATTTTTCCTTATGTCTAAGGCTTGCGGTACCGCTATTGGAAAAATTGGGGATCCCAACAAAAACAACGTGGAAGCCGGCAAGCACCTGATACCAGGCAGGACCTCAGCAAACGCAGACAGCGAAGACGAAGCCTCCGGACCACAGGGGTAAACCTCACATTTAGAGGCATTCACCCTCAGCCCAAGAGCACTCAAACGTGGTATCATAGCGGCAATATCTGTCATCACCTGTTGCGGATCCCCCCCAATCACCCCATCGTCCAAGTACCAAACGTTTAAGGAAGATCTCACCTCAGCAATTATCCCTTGAATGCTCAAACTGAACGCCAGGGGGCCCAGCGGGTCCCCCTGCTGAGCGCCCACCTGCGATAAAATCAGGTTGTTATCATAAAACAAATTTGACGGAGCGCTATATACTTGAAACAAGAAAGGATAGAGGGAAGGGGCGTTCTCCTTAATCTCCTGAAGCAGCACGTCTCTCTCCAGCGAATTAAAAGCATTCCTTTCTTATTTTTGTATTTATTTCCAATTATTGAATCAGTTCTAAAGCAACAATATGAATCACATGGTCTCAGTAAAATAAGCCCATGAGTTTCATGTGTCTTCTTCTCATTGATGGTCGCATTCGGAACCTACATAAAGTTTTCTTTTTACCTCTACCGTAAGGAGAAGTACGTTTCCACTTGCCCTTAAAAGAAGTCCTTTTAAGAGCAAAATGTGCCGGTTAAGCAACGCTTGGCGCGGTCATTACTTGGAAGGGTGACTGATTATTTGTGTGGCAAAAAAACCTTTTTTCGAGCTCCTCCGTGCTTCGGATGGCACGTTAAGCAGTTGGTCCCGGTTGTTATCCCAGATAGCAGTCGTTAGGTCAGGTTAGAGGCCTTACCCTCTCGTCGTGCGTCCACCTTGCCGTGGTGAGAGGGCTCAGTAACCGCCCACCATAGCAATCCAGCTATGTTGGGCGGTGAAGCGAAGAGGCGCACCGGGCGGGTATACTTCGCACACACTCTTTTGGTGTGTGCGGAGTATACCCGCCCTAATTGGAGGTGGGTGCCTTGCCTTAATTGGCCGGGCACGTGGGTGGAGGACTCCCGCGCGACCCGCGGTGGGTGATGGGGGCCTTGCCTTTACCGGCCGGGCCCGGCAGAGCACACTGCCTCACCAAAGCGGCAGAGCACACTGCCTGACCAAAGCGGCAGAGGACACTGCCTTACCAAACCTGAGAGGGGGAACGGGCCCGCGAGTTGCTCCCCGGCACTCATGGGCCCAGATTCCACAAAACGGGCGGGCAACGGAGGTTGCCGCCCCAACCCGGCTCTTGGCGGCTGACTCGGGGGGGTCAGTCGCCAACCAATGAGCTCGAGAAGGCGGCGGCGTGTCAACGTCGCCTCTCGAGAGGGTTGGCCCTTTTAAGGGCCAGAGAGGAGGCCGGACGAGGCCACCCGCAGTTGGGGCTGACGGACTTTTGCTAACGCAGTTACCGTTGGCCCCGACACATTGCGGTAGTGTTGGACACCGTGGAGTTTAGTGGGTATACCCTGGCCACTCTTCGGCCAGGGGGACCCCCACACACCGGGCCGCTCTCCCCCGGGAGCGGCCTGACGGTCTTAAGGCGATTCTCGACGTTAAAAAAAAAAAAAAAAAAAAAAGGTTAGAGGCCTTAGGGCGACCTGAAAACTCTAACCCCAGGTGAGCCACACCACTATACGAAAAGAAGAAGAATAGCAAAAAAAACACTAATTTAAACTTTCAAAATTAAAATTCAGCTTACATCCATTATTTACGACTAAAACTCCGAACTAAGGCAGTAACTCTTAATGAATAAAAACAGTATAAACCTTGCTCAGCTATATGGAAAATTGGAGTCATATTCATGCGACGTGGCTTCATTATGCCAATGTCCAAGATATTACGTCATTATACCCGGCATGGACGATATAAATGCGGTTCACCTGACCCGAGCTCTCAAAGTCTTCAAGTCATAAGTGAACTGGGGAACTAAAATAGTCTTATTAATAAACGTGGAGGTGGGTCGGAATACTTTTACCACCTTTTGTTCTGTCTGTCAACTTTGAAAGTTCTTGTCACTGAAAAAGACAAAACATGTTGTAACTACTCCGACCTTACTTCACGTTTATTAATAAGGCTCAGGTGAACAAAAATCCCCTTTCTACATTTAAGGGATTTTTGTTAGAATTGTCTTAAATTTCATTTCAACATCATTGCAATAGCAATCAATACGCACTTTCGGTGAAGGCAAACATCGTGAGGAAACCGACATGTTTTAGAACTCACCCCATGGTCCGAAGGTATGGGACATTTGCCAATCTGGAGTAGGCTGATTTTGAACCTAATGGGATAGTTTAGGTATATAGATTAACAGGGCTCCTCCTACGGTAGTACAAATGAACGGACTAACAAAAGATATGCAAAATATACACACTCACAAAATTAAAAACTATAGGGTACACCGAGGCGAATCGGATTACAAGGCGAATCGGATCAAAATAAGTAAATTTAAAATATTTGAAAAACTGCGTATAATTGAACGCAGCCATAACCGCAGATCGCTTCCCCCCTTCCCCGTGCATCTATTTCTATTAATAGCATTGCACTCCCGGTCGCACTTCAGTGCCGGCGACGCTCGCCCGTGACGACATAGTGTGGGGACCGCCGTTTTCGCGCCATAATCTAAGGTACGTAATTACAAAGTTCGATTGTTTGACGGCAAAACTTTGTTTTATTGTTTCTATTACTGATTCATAGTAAAAAGTATGAATCTAACTATGAAAAATCATTTGGTTTTTAACGATAATGTGACCAATATTTTGTAAAAGACACTTTTTAATTACCGTTGCTATGGGGCTAATCGTATCATGACCTACGGGGCGATTTGGATCAGTAAATAAAACCTATGCTACTTACTTCATATTTATTATTTTTGATTGTTCTAGATGGTTAGGACGTACGTAAGAAAAACTGGCCAGGGTCGGTGGTCATATGTTAGCATGCAGGAAGCAGCTGAGAAAGTATTGCTAAAACAACTATCCATACGTCAGGCCGCTGAGAAATATAAGGTGCCGTATACAAGTTTGCAGAGAAGAGTAACTTTGTCTAGGGGAGAAGTCAAGCGCAGAGGTGGTCAACAATTGTTGAACAAAGATACTGAAAAGAAGTTTGCTGATCGATTGTTACATTTGGCAAGTCGCGGTTTCGGTATAACCCCAAAAAATGTTCGTAAATATGCTTTCCAATATGTTAAAAGTCAAAACATAAAACATAAATTCAACATTAATTCTGGTATGGCTGGTGAAGATTGGTTTCACCGATTTATGGCGAGAAACCCACACGTAAGTATCCGCAAGCCAGAGGGGTTGTCTAAGGCAAGAACGAATGGTATGAAAAAGGAAAAAGTTACAGAATTTTTCAAAACATTAGAAAAGGTGATTGATGATAATAATTTGAGAGGAAAACCTGAATGTGTGTACAACGTTGATGAAACTGGAATTCCACTAAACAACCGCCCACCTAATATTATTGCAAAGAAAGGGTCAAGAGATGTGGTTAGTATGACGAGTGTAGAGCGCGGTGAAAATGTCACCGTATTAGCCTGTATGAATGCAGCCGGACAGTACATTCCACCTTTCGTTCTTTTTAAAGGCGTGCGTAAACGAGACGATTTTATGATAGGAATGCCTTCTGGTACTCAAATTATCATGACGGAAAAAGGCTGGGTTACTGAAGAGGCATTTAAGCAGTGGATTAATCATTTCAATAGATACCGGACGCAAGGAAAAGTCATTTTGATTTTGGACGGACACGCCACTCATACAAGCTTAGAAGTGGTAGATTTATGCGAGTCTCTGGGAATTGAACTGGTCCTGATGCCGCCACACACATCACACGCTCTCCAGCCTCTCGATGTTTCTTTTTTTAAGCCTTTAAAAGCTTATTATAATCAACATGCTACTGCTTGGCAACATTGCCATCCACAAAAGGGAATAACGAAAGTTGTTTTTGGAGGAATCCTCAAACAGGCTTGGAATCAGGCTGCAACAGTTGGGAATGCGGCCAAAGGTTTTGAGAAGACTGGAATATTTCCTCTTAATCCCAATGCGATACCAGATTATAAGTTCATTGAAGACACTTTGGATCATCTCGACACACTCGAAACCAATAACCCAGAACCACCTTCCACAACTGCTCAACAAATTGACGTAGCACAACCCAACAGAATTAAAGAACACGTTGACAATACACAGGGAACGCACAATAGTGAGCCGTCTTGCAGTTTTGCCGTCGGAAACTCAAAGAACTTATTCCTTCTCCGATGAAGAGTCCAACTGTAACCAAAAAGCCACGAGCATTGACAAACCCAATCTTCCATTTAACATCCCCACAGAATAAGAACAATCTTCTTGAGAAAGAGGCAAAAAAAAATAAGAAAGAAATAGATAAGATAAATTCTGAAGAAAAAGGAAAAGGCGAGGCTAAGAAAAATATGACTAAGAAGAAGAACAAAGCTACACCTGGACTAAAAGTGAAGAGAAGTGCTCCGACTAGAGATTGGCACTGCATTTATTGCACTGAAAAATTTCTACATCCACCAACGGAGGATTGGATACAGTGCATCAATTGCGAAGAATGGTGCCACGAGAAGTGCACTGATAGAGTAGGTAGAGCTAAGGGACCGTACATTTGCGAACTTCGCACGATCTTCGGCATCCCGTGTAGTGAGGCCATTAGCACGCATGTCCGATCTTACAACGTCAAGCCAGCACTTCTTGGGTCTTCCCAATCTGCCGCGGCCGGGCGGAGGCGCCATAGCAAGACATTTGTTTCCCACGTAACTAGCCGGTTTCCGTAGAACGTGGCCGTACCACCGTAAGCGGCATTCTTGCAGTTTGTCTGCAATGTCTCGGACATGAAGGCTGCCCCTGATGCGGGAGTTTCTGACGCGGTCTTTTCGCGTCACTCCACACATCCAGCGCAGCATCTTCATCTCCGTGGCACGCAGCTCCTGCTTATGTCGCTCAAGCAATGGCCACGCCTCACTACCATACAAAAGGACAGGTCTAATGATCGTTTTATAGACCTGTCCCTTCAGTTTAACCGGCATTTTCGGGTCACAGATGACACCAGTTACCTCTCGCCACTTGGCCCAAGCTGCCGAAATGCGGGACTTGACGTCACAATCGATGTCGCCGGACTCGTGAAGCACAGATCCCAAGTACTTAAACTGGTCTGTCCGCTCGACCATGTGACCGTCTACGCAGACAGGTGTGGGATCTGTGGTATTGCTAGCCAAGTATTCGGTCTTCGCTACGTTGAGTTGCAATGATAAATACTGATTGTGATATAATAAATAAATATAATCTATCTTATTTACAAGTTGTTTTTTTTTTACTTCAAAGTCGAACTGATCCGATTCGCTTCGGTCTACCCTACCTAACTTACATCTGGACTGCAATCCCAAACTGTATTGACTCAAAAATGTACTGAAAACGGTATTCTCAAAAGAAAATGGTATGTAAAAATGTCAAATGTGTTTTAACAAACATCAGATTCCATATTACAGATTGACTGAATTGTCATTCTGAAAATGATGATGAAATATTGTTTTAAATACATAATATGATTACCTACGTGAATATGGCATCGGGTATCTTTTAGGAAAGCTAACTCTGATGCCCGTTTCTTACTAATCTAATAACCTAAAACAGAAATTAATAATCACAAAAGTCAATTTTGAAATTTGAAATGGGCAATTTTGTTTAAAATCCTATAAGGTAATTTTACAATGTTGATTAACAAATATAATTAAATTAAGCTACACCTACCTACCTATAGGAAAGAATGACAATAATAATACACACGTGCCATCTTTAACGCTATGACTTTTTACAGGAGCAGCAAATACTCATAACAAACGCAATAATCTAAATCCATCATCATTTGATCAAACAAAAGACTTGAAAGAGTGATATCTCAATAACATTATACGCTGCAGAAGTAGACGAATGTTCGTCGATCAATCCCCTGCGCTCGGTACCCTGTGGAATGAAAGCCTAATGTGCCTCATCACATTTGCACACGAGCGCCAATATCGTTTTACTATGATGTATGAAATGAAATGTGGGTGGAGGAGGTTTATTATAACATTATTAGTAGATAACACTAAGTATTATGGACTTCGGCCTGAAACAAACAGATTATTTTATATTAGATTTATAATCACTCGAAGTTTGTTGATGTTTATTTGAACCTTATATTTCGGTGGTAAAACCTATGCTCTTTTTTACGTAAACATTTCTTATTAATAAGAGAAATAGTTGGGAACAATACACGATAGTAAATTAAATACAATTTAGTGTAAACTAAACTATCACATTGTGTAGATTGTATGGCGTTTACATACAATTTCCGAAACACTAGATTTAGGCCATTTAAATTAAATAACTTTATAGGTCATTTTTCCTCGAAGGTAATTTCCTTGTGTACCTACACATCTATTATTATTAGGTACCTATCTAATCCTGCACACTTGACATTAATACTTATAATAAAATATGTATTTAATTTCAATGAATTGTCTTACTTTATGAACTTTTTTTTACTAAATCTCAAAGGTCGAATTAAATGAAGACTAGTAGGTATAACGAAAAACGTACAAGAACTAGCGACTCATCCATCTACTTTCGAACATTCAAGTTCAATTCATATGAAACAAATAACCATTCATATTTCATACGTGTATTTGTGAAATTATTTATTTGCATCGACTGTGTATCATCATCTCGTTTGTTTGTCTGTAGCTTTTTATCGTATACTAGCTGCTACCCGCGGTTTTATCTAAACTAACTTTTTAAATCATAATATTAGCCCTGCAAAGTTAAAACAACTATTCTATAATGTTTGGAAACAGCATAATATATTAAGCAATGAATTTGTTAAAATATTTCTAATGTTTAATGTTTAGTAGAAAATAATAATTATATTTTAGTTATTATAATTTAAAATTCCGGTGCAGTGGCTGGAGAGTGACGTCACTGACGTAAACAAAATGTCAATTTTTAAGGTTTATAGACGCTCATGAAACAATTTTATTAATTTGTGAAATTTAATAAGAATTCCAAAGGGTTATAACTGCATAGACCAGCATATGACCAATATCACACTTGATTCTAAGTTAAGTGTTGCGGTCTAAGATGAAGCACGCTGGCCTAGAAGGTGCCTGGGATTTGAAGTCCGCATCAAAAGAATTTTATGAATTAATTAATTAATTTAAAACATTGTAATTTAAATCCATTTTTTTTTAAAATAGGTTATCTATCTATTTACGAGATGGAGAAGTAATATTACAAAGACTAATCATTTTCCATTTGTTTCCAAAACAGAACACATTACATTGTTAAAACAGCCCGAAGCTTAGAAAACAACGGCAAAGTCTGAAAAATGATATTTTCTCTGTTTTTCTGTTTATATTTTCTTTCCATAACAGACCTTCGATTCGGTTTTGGGTATAGCATGACCTGAGGGATGTCATTAGAATATTCCACTCGGTTGGGTTACACGAGAATCGGAAAAAATACTGTTTTCTTTTTATGAGAGGTTAATATGGTAATTTTAGATACAATATGCCAGTGAAGCGGCAAAGTAGCTTGCTTGCTATAAACTGGTCAACCAACATACCGTAGATACAGCAGTGAAAATCATTTGAGTTTACTTTTATATTACATGATTGATTATATAACATTACAGTTGCCTTAACAAAAATTGTTTGGACGGAAGCAATAATGCTATTCATTATTCATGTCCATGATTAATTATTTTCATTAAAATAGAACGACGTATTACACTGTATTACAGAACTGAAATTAGACTTCTACAAATAGAGGGTCCTAAAAAACGAAAGATAATTATTTTCTGTGATAGACACACAAAAACAATTCCCGGAATCGAATAATATAAGGGGTTGAAACGATGTTTTTTTTTATCTAAAGTCACGTGACCAATTAAATAGCCCACTTAAGCTTCTCCGGTCAATAATTTTACATGTATAAAACTACGCACTTAAACACAAGTCCTGTACATTTTCTCATAGGGATTTATCATCATCACAACTAAAGCGTTCTATTAAAAACGCTACTCAGGTACTTACATTTAAAACAAAGACTTTAGATTACTCATTCATTCGAGATAAAAGGTAGTGTTGTAGTGAACACCCTTATCGATAATAGGTATAACTTATTAAATAATCGATACGATGCTGAGTTCAAAGAATTTAATTTGTGGTGATAAAATAGGTATTCTAAAAACATGAAACTAAAATATTAAAGTCATTAACATTATAACAAATTATAATATATAAGACAATATACCTACGAATCGAATTTAGAATCTCCTCGTTTTTTAAAGTCGGTTAGTAAAGTGAAAAAGTAAAGAAGAAGTCCTCTCTCAACCTGCCAATAAAAACATAATTACCATTTATAATGGGACACTTTTTCATACAGAAATTCACACACATTCTAATGATGAACGAACATAATAATATCTACATTTACTTACATAGAGTTAAAAAAATAATCTAATATATAAAACTTCCATGTCACAATGTTAGTTACCGTACTCCTCCGAAACGGCGCGACCGATTTTCACCAAATTTTATATGCGTATTCAGTAGGTCTGAGAATCGGCTACTATCTATAATTTATAAGGCAAAACAACATTTGCCGGGTCAAACAAAGAATGTTACCCAACCCTATCGCCATTTATACAGGGAACAAGCAAAAAGGGAAAACAAGGAAATATGAAACTACCTACCTAGATCAAGAGCTGAACTTAAGAGAATAATTAACGCAAGACTGTTATGAATGGATAGCACGGTCTTAGGTTTAAGAGATCATTTGTATGAATTACGTTGTTCAGTTTTATGCTACTGTTTTGAAGTTTATAGTAAATAAAACGAAGAATAAAACATTTATTTTTAAACACTTATTTCTTAAAGTGTTTACCACACTTAGGAAATACTGCTTTTGAAGAAAGCACGATGCCTTACTCGCAAGAACACGTGGAGGTGCTTTCTTAATTTCAGCTTACCCGTGGCGGCTATCGCGCGTTCGGATTACCAGTAGTCGCGGGTTCGAGTCCCGAAGGGTACTAACATTTTTGAAAGCATTTTTTCAAAAACAAAACTAGGATGATCATGTGTGTTTTTATTTTTAACTAACCTCACCTAACTTATTTAAAAGATCTAGCTAGAAGGTCAATCTAGACTTGAGGTATCCAAGGATAAAAATATAATAATTATAATGTATGGAACCTACCACCAGCAATAAGTACTAATATATCAACTGTATCAACGGTGTGTCTGGGGAGACACACCGTTGAAACAGTTGATATCACTGTACACTGAGAATTCTCAGGTCGCCCTAAGGCCTCTGACTTGACTTGACCAACTGCCCGAAGCACGTAGAAGCTCGAGAAAGTGATTTTTGCCACACGAATTATTTCTCACCCATCCAAGTAATGACCGCGCCAAGCGTTGCTTAACCCGCACGACCATTCAAGTGCGGCAGGAACAGCTATAGGCCAATTATCTCATTTATATAACTAGATTAAGGACCCTATTCTGAAAAACTGAAAATCCATGTCGGGCGCATCGAAAATTGTTGATTATTTCATGACGGAATGTCGTAGAACTTTTTTTTGTGTACAGATTGTAGGCGACATTGTTTCCGATATTTTAGTGCAGTTTTCATACAAATATGTCTAAACGTATTGAAGCCTATCGACATTTTAGCCAAATCAGACATTTTTTGTCTAAAATTTGGATAGGCTTTGCACCAATAGGAGGTTCTTGTCTTAAAACTACACCAAAATGTAGAAAACAATGTCACCTACAATCTGTGCACAAAAAAAAGTTCTACGACATTCCGTCATGAAATAATCAACAATTTTCGATGAGCCCGACTGGGATTTTCAGTTTCAAGGTCGTTGGCGTATATACTCCTCTTAATACGTTTGGGACGCGTTGATGGAAAGTGGTCCGTAATTTTCAATTTCGTCAAACCTAATTATGTTGCGTGAATCTGTTTAATTTCGATGGCATATTAATCAATTTAGTTCTGTAAATCTTTCATCCATATTAAAAGGTTTTCCACAGAATAACAAAAACAAAATGTACAAACCACACGGAACAAAATCCAATGAAAACACCTCTTGAACCTATGAAAAAGCTGCAATTTTCAATGTCCATCGAAGCCTTATTTGCTATGCCATTCACTTTGCTTTTAGCTGACCCGTTAATGGGTTTCAAGCACTACATTGTACAACAAACAAACAAATGGAACGATTTTATGTTTATAGATTTGAAATTTACAAGCTTTTATCCGCAGATTCACCAGCATTGAATTATCGAGGGGTGTAGTTAAAAGTGTACTCTATAAGTATGTTCAATACTTAGAGTACGAATCTTTCTTTTAATATTATTATTATTTTAGCCGGAATTGTCCTACTACTGGGCAAAGGCCTCCAACTCCGACTCTTTGGGTCTATCTTGGGCTGGTTAGTTAGTTTCGCTAGGCCTTTTCCGCACTTAGCCTCACAATTGGGCCATTGTACGTGATTTCTTTAATGGGATTAAGCAGTAAGACGCCACGGGAGTCTACTCCGTATCGGCGAATATCCCATGCCTGCGGACCGAGGTGAGTCCTAGGACATGTTGGTCTTCTCACGATGCTTTTCTTTTCACCGTAAGAGCGATGTTATTAGCGCACATAACTTTTTCTTACAGAAAAAGACATTGGTGCGCGGTCTATCTATCTAACTATCTTGGGTTGTCGCCCACGTCACGCCATCTCTGCTTTGCTCTACCGAGTCGCCTCTTGGAGTTTCAGATCCAGTCAGAAGTCACTTTTGCCCAAGACCCCTCTGGCATGCGGTAGACGACATTTTTTTTCTTTTCATATCTATCTATCCAGGTATCTATCTATACATATAATAAAATCGTAACTAAGCGGTGTCTGTTTTTGGAAGATATAAAAAAAATATAAATTGTACGGGTATCTATTAACGCAGTAGAACCTATTTTTATGTTTTTCTGGTTGTCTGTTTCACTGTGTGTCTGTTTGTCTGTTTTTTGAAGATACTAAAAAAAAACAAATCTTAAAAGTATCTATTAACGCAATAGAACCTATTTTTAAAATAATATGGTTGTCTGTTTGTCTGTTTGTGTGGACTTTGACTACGCTAATCTCAGAAACGGCTCATCCGATTTCAACCAAATTCGGTATGCAGATAGCTTTTGGCCCCGAATAGGTTTTAATCTATTTTTTATCCGGATATCAAGTCCGGTTATCCGGAAAAAGTGTTTTTTTCTGATTTTCTCTTAATTGATTTGAATGTTATATCAAAGAAGTACCTTTGTTGTGAAGAATTAACACATAATTTCTGGATATCCGGATATCGAAAAATTCGAAGGAAAAAAACCGGTTATCTGGAAATTCGAAAAAAAAAACAGATTTTGGACCTATCCGTATGTCCAGAAGGCCTACTGCGTTTCTCCGAATGATAATTTCTGACGTTCGAAATTTAAAATTTGTTTGAAACTGTTGAAGAAAATTTTCATAATTCATGAATCTATACTATAATTTTATTATACTAGAATTGTAAATGAGAGATGTCTGTATGTGGAAGATATTAAAATAAAACAAATTTTATGAGTAGTATCTATTAACGCAATAGAACCTTTTTTTAACTGACTTAAAAAAAGGAGGAGGTTCTTAATTCGACCCGTATATTGTTTGAATGTACATATGTATGTACCTATGTATCATATGAATGTATGGATTTTCAAAAATAAAATATAATAAAGAACTAGGTACAAATTGATGGACCACCTGAAACCACTTTCTCATCAGAAAACTTCTCAGTGATTGATTAAAGTTACGGTTACAATTTTGAAGATTTTTATTGGCAGTCGTGAATGCACAAAAAGGGTAAAATAAAATAAATTAAATCCCGACGCCAGATAAAAAGGACAAAATAACCTCTTCTATATACAGTACCACCAACTTATTTGATATGTAAGCTGAAGTCGGGCAGTTTTACTGGGTACCTATCATCAGATTCAGAACGAGGGGGTTGTCGTGGTTTTTGCCAGGGTCTGGCTGCCAACCGTAAGCCTGCGTCAGCGGGTCCGGGGATCCTTTCGGCAAGGGAGGGTCTTTAAAAAAATTACCTCATCCCGTGGTCGTGACTTGGGGCTTTCGGAGCCTCGGATCACCACCGGCTTTGAGAGTCTTGAGACGGTGACCTCGATACTTGTGAGGGTGAGGGTGAGTGAGGGACGCCGTGGGGATTTAGTTGGTAAACCTATGGCAGAGAGCCCGCACACAGGCCGCTTTCCCCGGAGAGTCACCCCACGGTGCTTAAGGCGCATAACCCACGTAAAAAAAAAAGATTGCATGTAGTTTCACTGCTCGACAGCATTATAACAGATAAATCGGTTGCACTGTATGTAGGAGAGCTTATTTTCTTCTTTTTTTTGAAGTCAGGTTAATTTTTTTTAATTTTTCGACAAAGGCCTTTGCCTTGGCCTTTGGCAAAAGCCTTTGTTATCTACCCTACCTACAAGTTACCTACCGCTGCGCAAAATCAACACTTAAACAGACTCCGCCATGATTGTCTTCAGCTCAGCAACAGTACTTCCCTGGTCGTCCATTTAAGCGTAGATTTTTGCAAAGCGATAAGTAGGTGTTCGAAAAACGCTGACGAAGTCGCGGGCACAGCTAGTAGATAATAATATCATAGTGATCATGAATGTTTATCATCATCATCATCCGAGCGTTGTTCCCGGTTGCATCCCTCTCGAGAGCCCGGGGTCCGCTTGGGGTCCGTAATGTTTATACTCTGTAACTATTCATATTTGCTATTATAAGTTACTTAATACTATTATGTAACTATTTTAGACAGGTAACCATGCTCGAAAAAATGTGTGCAAACCAGTACATATTTATTGAGTTTATACCATAATATGTAGTATTTTATGCAATTAAATTTTTAGCAAAGTCCAAATAGTTACCATAGAATCAAAAACCATACGATATAATGTTTTTAAAACTACGTATCTACCTACATCCATATGTATGTGTATCTTTAAACAGCCTTGTCGTAGCTATTGATCATTGACAGTTTACTAAACTAAGTGAGTGAGTTGTATTAGTACTATTAAATATGAGATACATAAGTTAAGTACGGTCATTAACAGTCGCGGATGCAAGGGTAATATTCCACAAGCATACAACTTGAGATCACGAGCTTCCACGTAGCTGATGAGTTTTTTTATACTTTCTGCTTTATTTTTATCTAGAACAAAAAATACACCAAATACGTTTTTATACATGGAAAGAAACAATGTTATTGTATGTAGCCCGCTCATCTAGAAGATAAGAAGACCTCAGAGATACCTTAGTAGTTATAAGTAAATAGTGGGTAGGATCCTACACTACGGATACTCAACTGTTACAAAAATGATTTTCAAGAAAAAAAGTATCTAAGGCTAAACTTTGGCAATACGAGTATATCAAAAAATAATTACCTTCTTCTAAGAGCAATTGATTATGCAATTCAATTTTGAGTTCTTCTACTTTTGAAGACAGCATTCCTGCGAGCAGAACTGGACTGAAGGTTAACGCCAAATACTGTATCAATGTCCAATATTCCATGTATATTTCTGCAGGGCTGAACTGTAAGTTAAAGGGTAAATAGCAAAAAGTAAACAAGAAATATTAAACGCATAACCATAATAAACATTAACATTTTTCACTTTTTGTGTTTCGCTAGGTTCTGTAGCTGATATTTTGTAAAACTGAAGATTGATGGTACTACAGAAGTTTTCTCAAGAAACTGAGCCTGTGGTTGATATTGTGTATAATTGTTGGAATTTTAGAATTTTATTTATTTATTGAGAGCGAAATGATATTTTGTAGTATAATGCCAAATGCCATAATTCAAATGAAGTGTCCACAAGCTAAAATGATGCTACGTCAATTACATCATATACAACAGACTGCAGTAGATACTTACATTCCAGGAATTAAATCGTAGATCATATATTGTAAAGAATAGTTCAACCATAATCATAGGTAAAACAAATAGGAAACTCAACGAGAACTGAAACAAGAAAATGTGTCATTAACCTGAAAGATTCACATAGTTGTGTCCATTTCGAAGAGCTACCATCGTCTACTTACCGTAATCAGTTTACTGTTTAGCGTAATACTGGACGCACTGTCCGTAGTCATCCGAGACGCACACGAGCAACCCCCGTGGATGCTCATGTATGCTGATGATATTGCGCTAGCGGACTCGGATAAGGGACGGCTTGGAAGGCGTGTAAATGCGTGGAAAGAGTCACTTGAGAACGGCGGTTTGCAACTCAACGTAGCGAAGACCGAATACTTGGCTAGCAATACCACAGATCCCACACCTGTCTGCGTAGACGGTCACATGGTCGAGCGGACAGACCAGTTTAAGTACTTGGGATCTGTGCTTCACGAGTCCGGCGACATCGATTGTGACGTCAAGTCCCGCATTTCGGCAGCTTGGGCCAAGTGGCGAGAGGTAACTGGTGTCATCTGTGACCCGAAAACGCCGGTTAAACTGAAGGGACAGGTCTATAAAACGATCATTAAACCTGTCCTTTTGTATGGTAGTGAGGCGTGGCCATTGCTTGAGCGACATAAGCAGGAGCTGCGTGCCACGGAGATGAAGATGCTGCGCTGGATGTGTGGAGTGACGCGGAAAGACCGCGTCAGAAACTCCCGCATCAGGGGCAGCCTTCATGTAAGAGACATTGCAGACAAACTGCAAGAATGCCGCTTACGGTGGTACGGCCACGTTCTACGAAAACTGGCTAGTTACGTGGGAAACAAATGTCTTGCTATGGCGCCTCCGCGCGGCCGCGGCAGATTGGGAAGACCCAAGAAGTGCTGGCTTGACGTTGTAAGATCGGATATGCGTGCAAATGGTCTCACTACGCGGGATGCCGAAGATCGTGCGAAGTGGAGACGTAAAAGTAGGAAAGCGGACCCCGGGCTCTCGAGAGAGATGCAACCGGGAACAACGCTCGGATGATGATGATGACATCGTCTACTTACCACAGGATCAAAAGACGAATTAATCTTTTCAGTCAAATCTACAATATCTTTGTATACGGTGTAATGAAAAACACTTATTGATTGAGAAGTATTTTTCAAAGAACTGACTGTTTTCGTAAATTCATTTAAAACGCAATAAGCTAAATGAAAAACTAAAGAGTTTAAAACTAAAATAACATCTAAAGCCAAAGCAAAGGAAATAAGGTATATATTAATATAAAATGGGCGAAGACAATTAAAAGAAATGACAAAACAATACACATAATCACAAACGTATCTATATAACCCACACATTAAAATTCCGATAGATAATTTGAAACCAAAATTAAAAGAGCTTTCATTGTTCAATTTTGAATCGATTTCGATTAAGCCACACAAAAACTCGTACAAAGTCAGTTTGCCATTACAAAAAAAAGTTTTCACAAACACAATCATACAATAATGACCCAAAAAAAGTGAAAACCCTATGTAAAGCATCATAGTCTGTTCAAATTTAACAGTAAAGTAATAGACATAGATGAAGAAACCAATCGAGTTTGTTAAGAAAAGGAAAAAAGTAGTGGCTTGGAAAATATATTTGTTCTTTTGTGTTTTAAAAGTAAAAAAACCGAAATCTGCGCAGTAAACAACGTGATAGAATTTAAAAAATAATGTTAAAGCCAATGAAACTGGGCGTGGTTCGTGTTTTGCGTTCACAACTTTAGTTACTGATACGTTTATTAAATTTACTTGGTTTGACATGATTTCAAAAGTAAAAGAAATACCCGAACAAAAATGTTGGGACAACTAATTCAGCCACCTTATAAATATAGCTGGAGAACTACACCCAAAATTAATAAAATTAATGTAAACTATATGTATAATGTAACCTATATTCCTAGAAAAATGTATTGATATTGGAAAAAATAAATTATCAGGAAAAAATAGCAACTGAAACACAAGCGCCTTTTGCAGTATCGAAAAATAGATTGATTAAAGGCAACATAAAAATTAGGTAATTGCTTTTTCGTTAATGGATAAATGATTAGTCACTAAGTAGTTGTAGTCTCTAGACTAAATAAGTGTACCTTCCTACCTACCAATAGGTACAGAAAGGCAGGTAGGTAGAAGTTAGGTAAATAAGTGATATGCACTAACGATATTGAAAAACTTATTTAACTAGCAACATTATTTAATTCAAGTCATGGTAAAATATATAATGAAGTCAAAGTGTACAAATTTTCTAAAGCAAGGACATTTGGAGAATTTAATATACTACCTAATAAGATGTTGTTAAATATAAATTTCTGCTAGACTTATAATTACACAATATTATCAACCTACAAACAAAATACATAGTATCAACATTCCCCTCGTGACGGAATTCAAACCCGAGCACCCTTGCTTGCCGGTCTAGTGCTTCAACCACTACGCCACATGGGGAACCCACTTGATTTTAATTTTTAATTTTGCAGACTACAATTAATGATTCTGCATCTTCTCCTGTTTGTTTTTTGTCTTAGGCTCGATTTGAATGTCATCTAAAAGGACAGTTTTACACTAATTGACTGTCTTTTTTTTTTTTTTTTTTTTTTTTTTTTTTACGAGGGGAATCTCCTTAAGACCGTCAGGCCGCTCTCGGGGGAGAGCGGCCCGGTGTGTGGGGGTCCCCCCGGCCAAGATGGTGTGCGGCCAGGGTATACCCACTAAACCCCTCGGTGTCCTTCGCGCCGCAGTTGCCAGAGCTTGCCGGAACCTTTCGGATAACTTCGGCAAGCTCTAGCGGCGGGTGGTCCGGGTGGACCCCATCTCCAAGCGCCCAAATGGGCGAAGCCCTCTCGAAAGGCGGCGCGGACACGCCGCCACCATCTCGGGGCTCTGTGTTTGGCGACGAACTCCCCCGAGTCC
The DNA here is from genome assembly GCA_958496205.1 of Idaea biselata. Taxonomy (NCBI): domain Eukaryota; kingdom Metazoa; phylum Arthropoda; class Insecta; order Lepidoptera; family Geometridae; genus Idaea; species Idaea biselata. The sequence goes on from OY292402.1 coordinate 25,549,609, forward strand.
GCTGCCACGAGCCGTTTAGGGGAACCAGCGACGGGTGAGGTCTGTGGCCCCGTCGCCGACCACTTTTCGGCTGCAGGGGATAGGGCGAGCGGCAACGACACACCGACACTCCTCTTCCCCTGCAGCCCCACCGCGTCCGCCATCAACGGTGGCGGCCCGGCGAGGCCGCGGCAGATAGGGAGAGCGGCAACGCAACACCGACACTCCTCTCCTGCCGCGGCCCCGAAACCCTCAGCCGCAATGTTGCACACTGCGGCCCACCTCAGTTACGGACGTAACCTACCGGCCGCGAGCCGAAGCTCGAGCGGCCCCTCGGGTGGGTTCCTCTTGGTTCACCGTGGGTGTCCAGGCCACGGCTACTAAGCCCCCCCGCCACGACAAGGCGGGAACCCTTCGGGGGGGACACTAATTGACTGTCTCGGCTGGTTACAGTTAACGTGTCCGGCAAAAGATGTCTTCCTTTCTCGAATTCTATATTTCTAACTTTTATTACTTTATTTTCTTTCTTTTAATATATAAAATTTCCAAGTCACAATGTTAGTTACCGTACTCCTTCGAAACGGCGCGACCGATTTTTACCAAATTTTATATGGGTAATTCAGTAGGTCTGAGAATCGGCTACTATCTATAATTTATAAGGCAAAATAACGTTTGCCAGGTCAGAAATTGCCTGTAAAAAGTTTTTAGTTAATTATTACATATTTTATTCTATTACAGCCATTTCACAAAATATAATTATCAACCCCCTTACTTATAAACGATTATAAACAGATGACTAAGTTAAGTAACGTTTGTCTATGACTGTTAACTTTGAAACTTCATGTCACAAACGAAATATAGTGAATGCATCTTTTAATCATCGTTCATAAGTACGGAGGTATATATACAGACATCGAATCGAATTAGATAATACGGATGCGGAATCACATGGCATCACTAGTTATGAAAATACATTTTCAAATCAAACGACATCAAATATTTCAATAGAGCACACATGATCATCGTAAGAGATTTAGATAAACATTCTATGAATAACTGAATACATCGGATGCCCATCAAACTTATCAGAAATCAAACCTTTTTCATATCTTACAAACTTATCTGTACTGTCAGTGGTGGCGCTAGCTTCTTCACAAAATCATACAATATTAAAGCTGACTTTTAGTTCCGAAAAATTTCACCATGTTTACTTAAATGTGCATCGGTTAGAGGTCCTCTTAAATATTGATGGTTTGTAATTTTCAATTTTGAACTTTATGATTTAAGATATAAAGAATAAACTATAAAGAAATGTAAATACATCTAAGAGTTTGGTCTTATGCTAGTGACAGATGATTGATAAAGTGTTTTCCATTTTGGTAAGCAAGTATTATTTATTTTATATGTTTTACCTTAAAAAACTTTTATTTGACCTCGGGGGACTATGAGGTCAAGCATTTTTCTAGTTTAACCTTAAATTACATTAGAATTCTAATTACATATTAGATAATAATATGAACATATCGTAGTAAGGTGATTTATTAAATAAGAAAATAAAAAAAATTGCACGACGTTGCTCATAACGCAATCTAGCCCCAAAACTAAGCACTAGGCTTGTACTATTGGTACCAGACAACGGATATACTACATATCTGCAAAAGTTAAAAAAAAACTTGGTATAGTTTTTCGAATATTCATTGAGAACTATTAAATTTACTTAACTTTACTTTAAATATATGTGTTAAAAACTAAATTAAATCTCAAAATTAAAAGCACAATAAATCTATTTATATATATCTATACTAATATTATGAAAAGGAAAGATTTGTATTTTTGTGTGTATGTCTGTATGTTTGTAATGAATAAACTTAAAAACTCCTGGACCGATTTCAAAAATTATTTCACCATTTTAGATAGCTACATTCACCCTATGTAACATAGGCTACTTTTAATCCCGATATTCCCACGGGATCGGGACTTACGCGGGTGAAACCGCAGAACGCAAATAATACATATTAAAATTTCTATTCACTGTCCATTACAGTCAAAAGTGCCCAGTGCTAGAATTCAATGTAAAGAAATATTTGTGGTACCCGTATAAAGCAGTACTGAAATGAAACGAAAAAAAGCTTCATACACAGACAAAGAGCATTAAAAAACAAAAAAGTTTCTTTGTAAAAGCTCGATTACATTGCAAAGAGTAAAAAAGTACAAATTAAACTTCGATGGTGAAATTGGTCAAGTCCATAAATCGGCTATTAATAAAATTTAAAAGCAATCTGAATCGTTTTGGATTGTATCGTAGAGAGTAAATCACAAAGGTCCGTGTAAACGGTATTACAACGAAACGGGCTTTGTCCGGTTATTGCCAGTTTTAAGCGGTTTAAGCCGGATCAATTTTCTCTTGATTGTCAATGTTTATTACTCAATTTCTAGTTCTAAATCTGGTTATATGTGAATGTCGTCTAAATCTAAATCAGTTTGGTGTAATATGTTTTCGTTGTTTGTATTCTGTGTCTGGCTGATGGAATGGCGCCCGCGAACACATATTAACGCAGCGTACTACGTGGACGTTTGGATGCGAACGCGATTGCGAAGCGATCCGATCCGGTGCGGTGCGGAAACAACGAACAGTCGATAGCTATTGAAGTGTCCTACGTGATCAAATGCACGTAAAGTGCGATGCGGCGCGATTTTCGACTGTTCCTTGTTTCCGCACCGCACCGGATCGGATCGCTTCGCAATCGCGTTCGCATCCAATCGTCCACGTAGTACGCTGCGTAAGCCGCGGGGTACACTACTAATGAGATGGAAGGACGACATCATAAGACAAGCAGGATGAGATTGAATGTCGAGAGCATAAGACCGTCAGAAGTGGAAGAGGATGGAGAAGGCGTACGTCCAAGATTGAACATAAAAGGGCTGTTAGGGATAATATGAATGGATAGATTCAGTTTTAAGTAGTTAACATCGTTATTTTTATCTCGATTCTATTATGCGCTTGAAATGTATCTGTGTTTGTTTGTGTGTGTGTGTATATTATGTTTGTTACCACTTTACTACCCATACGTGTTTCACAGGCTCCCCAAGGTCCAAGGCTCCATAGCCCCGTGCTGCAAGATGTTTAGCAGAGAAGATAGATTAAAATTACTTTTTCTTTCCTTCGTGCTGTGCATTTAGCGATATTTACGACTCTCTTTTTTGCATATTAATCATAACATACAGGTAGGTATGCAAGAAGTAATCCTCACTAATACCCTAGTACCAGTTCCCCCCTGACCTAGTTTCTTCCCCCATTTTTCTGTAATTACTCGACGGTGCTTTGTGGCCTCCCCTTTTGGGGGGCTCGATGAGCACTTGCATTAAATCTGACTTAGAAAACTGGGATTGTAAGAGATTATTATAAAAAAATAATATATTAAACTTGTGTTAATATTTTTTTACCTTCTATTTCATAATTCAATATTTTTGAAGTACCTACCTATCTATATAATATCTAATTTGTAAAGAAATTTAATGCACATTCAGTATTTGATGAGTAGGCTAGTGGCTAGTGGTAAGTTTAATTTGTACCGTGGTACAATTACCACCGTTTTTTTTCGGTTTTTCAGGGTGCCTTACTTCTTAAAAATATTACTAAACAGGGAATAGTTTATAATGTGGTCCTAAGTATTATCACAGAATTAAAAAAATAGCGCGATAATAAAAATCATGATTTTGGTATGGGACACTCACTATATTTATTTTATTATATTTCAAGTATTTATTGTTATAGCGGCAACAGAAATAGGTAATTATTATCTGTGAAAATTTTAACAGTCGCTGTCACGGTCATGGGATACTGCCTGGTGACAGACAGACAGGCGTACAGTGGAGTCTTAGTAAAAGGTTTCCCGTCTTTTCTAAAATTTTTCTATTAAGAATGAAAGAAAGAAAAATTGTTTATTCAGACAGGCACACAACTGAAGGTAGGTACTAGGTACATAAGAACAATAAAATAAATTAAAAAAAAAGCCTAATAATTTTAAATTTTTCCTAACTTCACAAATACAGTAGTCACTTCATAAAATGACAGTCATCGACACCTCGAAAGTACATGCCCATGTACACCAACATAGCATACCTATAAACCTAGACCTTATGTACCACTACCCTAGTCTTTGACAATGGGGAGAAAAGTGCGTTGGTATGAAAATCATCACGCTTTTATCTAGGGGTGTAGGGTAGGTAAGAAATATAAGTTAAAAGTTGATAATAACACGTAGATATTTCGTTTATTTTTATTCTTTCCACTGGTCCCTAGTACCAGCTGGGTCTAGTCACTAAGCTAGATATATTACATAAGTGGATTATAGCTAACCATTTCCCAACAGTACCTTCAATCATTGAGAAGTTTTCTGATGAGAAGGTGGTAACAGGTGATCCATCAATCTGTATCTATTTCTTAAGGAGCTGATTGTATTGATCATTTTATGATGTTATTCTGCTCATCATTCCGAAGGTTCAGATTTTCACCAACATTTTACTGGATTAATAACTTTCTAATAATTAAATTCTAATAATGTTTCGAATAAACATTCGAAAATAATTTTATTTTATTTTATTTGTTCTCCTTTTTGGAAGTCGGTTCAAAAAATACAAAATTCACAAAAACAAAATTTTAAACCCTTACGAAACCTCCATCATATTTTTGGCAAACTCAAATTACTTTGATCCATCAAACCCACGAATTAAAAACACCCAAAAAATTCCTTTTGTCATTTGACACTTCGTCACACTTTTTTCAACCCTTACATTTACAAAATTGCGCGCCCAAAACAAATGGAATCCGGCCTCAACAACGCAGACGTCCTAATGTCTGTCCATCAAGCCCTTAAATGGTTCACGTCATTTACCAATTACCGATGTACACCACGCTGTAGATACGAAAATATGTCCACAGATACCTTCCATTGCTGGCTTTGTAGCGGTCGTGTGAATATTTAGGCAAAATAGCCAGCGATGGTTGTGATTTTTACGGATTGAATTGGCGCATGGTGAAGGTATCGTATGCAGGAATTATAGCCTAAATCCATCTCTGGATAGAATGACGTCGTTCGACATTGCAATACGGGGCGGTGAAAGGGCGAATAGGTGTTGGGTGTGAGAGGCATTTGGTATTGTCTGATGTATGATTAAATTGCACACATCCGCTGTCCTAATGTTGAGTTATTAGATTTGTACTGCATTAGGGGTTAGTTGGAAAAACACTAATTAGGTTATGAGCTTGGTTATGTGGTCGCCTAAAAGCATTGTTGATTGATTGTTTTAATAGTTTTTAGGGTTCCGTACCCAAAAGGTAAAAACGAGACCCTATTACTGAGACTTCGCTGTCTGTCTGTCTGTCTGTCCGTCTGTCACCAGGCTGTATCTCATGAACCGTAATAGCTAGACGGTTGAAATTTTCACAGAAGATGTATTTCGGTTGCCGCTACAACAAAAAATACTAAAAACAAATTAAAACAAATATTTAAGAGAGGCTCCCATACAAGAAACGTGTTTCAAAAACATCTAATCGAGTAGGTCATGAAATTCAAAATGGCTGCCCTATCTGTCAAATATACCAGTCTGCCTTCACTTACCAAAGAGTTTCTTAATTATAAGTTTCAGATTGTCTTTGTGCCAAAGTTTTTTTTTTTCATTTTTTTTAGTGGTGTGGTCGTATGATGGAAGTAAGAATCGAAGCTAAATATGTCACATTTTCCTATCAAATTTTAAAATTGGTAAACGATTTTAGGGTTCGGTACCCAATTATGATAGTGGTACGGAGCCCTTCGTGTGCGAGTTTCGCACTTGGCCGGGTTTTTTTTAACTTCTGTTTTCGTGATGTTGTATTGAAATCAAAGACATTTTAATCGCTTCGTTTTTAATCGCGCGAAGAATGGACCTGTCAAAGTGTTGAAACGTTGAGCGTTGAAATAATGCTAAAAGTAATAAACACCACGCGATTGAAACCGAAAAATGTCTTTAATTTTATGATTTTAACTAAAAATATTGCTAATTTTGATTGAACACAGCGTCATCTAGCCCCAAATTAAGCAAGTAGGCGTGTATTATGGGTACGGATACACTAGGTACATAAAAACACTCTTTTTGTTAATCTGAATCTGTAAAATACTTTGTCCTATACCTAATATGGAAATATTTATTCGTTGTTCGTTTTATTTCAAAAAATCTTTCACTAATAGAGAGCTACATTATCTAAAAGTAACATAGGCTACTTTTGATCCCGATATTCCAACGGGATCGGGAATTACCGGGGATCCAGTAAGAAAATATTTTTTAAATGCCAACGGGATTTCCTGGATGAAATCGGGGGTGAATTCCCGAGTGCCAACTAGTACAAAAATATGTTACATATTGAAACAGCCAGAACCTGAAACAAACTCGTTATTTCAACATAAATACCTGTCCCCGACCTGAATCGAACCCACAGCCTTCACCGGGGGGTTCGCCCTTTACCAATCTAGATACCTACTATCATCTATCTGGATACCTACCTACTCTCAAAAACCTCTCATTAATATCAAAGCGGTATTCTCTTTATACAACGCTCAATTAAGTATCGCGATCAAGCGTCACCGATCACAAACCTTTGGTTCTATTAAAATGTTCAATGCGCCAAAGGTTAGAGCAGTATAGGGCTGATCAAAGGGTGATGGCTTATTCATTTGTATGGAAAATGTAACGCATATTCATAAGGTTTATAGAGCTAATGGAAGTGGCATATTTACCCGACTGCAAGGAGAGGATTATGTTTTTCGACTACTTTTTAGGGTTTCGTAGTCAACAAGAAACCCTTGTATACAGGGTTTGACAACCTCTGTGGCGTTTCGTGCGAATTTAAGCAATCCAGAAGGTTGCGGGTTCGATTCCCGCCGGGTGCGAGTATTTATGCTTAAAAATAAATATTTGAGTCTGGTCTGGGTGTCTATCTACTTATAATATATTGTAGGTATGTATTTACAAAAGATAAATAAATGTAAGTATTATATCCGTTGTCTAGTCACCGTAACACAAGCTTAGTAGCTTACCACGGAGCTAGATGGCGTTTTTAGAGTTCCGTACCTAAAGGTAAAAACGGGACCCTATTACTGAGACTTCGCTGTCTGTCTGTCTGTCTGTCCGTCTGTCCGTCTGTCCGTCTGTCCGTCCGTCCGTCCGTCCGTCCGTCCGTCCGTCCGTCCGTCTGTCCGTCTGTCACCAGGCTGTATCTCATGAACCGTAATAGCTAGAAGGTTGAAATTTTCACAGAAGATGTATTTCGGTTGCCGCTACAACAACAAATACTAAAAACAAAATAAAACAATTATTTTTTTATTTGCGACTTTATTTAGCATCCAGTTAAAGAAGTTTTCTACACGCCCAGGTGAACAACTTTTGATCTACGACTTTACCCAGTGTAAAGCAGTAACAAACCATACTTGTTTACTTACATTCAAACTTTTACATCTATCTTATCTAATACTAGCAGCTCCCCGCGGTTTCACCCGCATAAGTGCCGATCCCGTGGGAATATCGGGATCAAAAGTAACCTATAGCCTTCCTCAATAAATGGACTATCCAACCCCGAAAGAATTTTGCAAATCGGACCAGCGGTTCCTGAGATTAGCGCGTTCAAACAAACAAACAAACAAACAAAAAAACAAACAAACTCTTCCGCTTTATAATAGTAAATAGAAGATAATAGATAATATTACTAGCTGACCCGGCAAACGTTGTTTTGCCTTATAAATTATAGATAGTAGCCGATTCTCAGACCTACGGAATACGTATACAAAATCTCATAAAAATCGGTCAAGCCGTTTCGGAGGAGTACGGTAACTAACACTGTGACATGTAAATTTTATATATTAGAAGATAAAGCGGAAGAGTTTGTTTTTTATTTGTTTGTTTGTTTGTTTCAACGCGCTAATCTCAGGAACCGCTGTTCCGATTTGAAAAATTCTTTCAGTGTTGGATGATAGTCCATTTATTGAGGAAGGCTATAGGCTACTTTTAATCCCGATATTCCCACGGGATCGGGACTTACGCGGGTGAAACCGCGGGACGCAGCTAGTTTATAATATGAGTAGGATGTATTTACCGATGTTTTAAAAAAAAAAGTGTTGTATTACTTTATTCTACTTATGTTATAATATGTAGTATTTCCTGTAGCCATAGTACAAGCCTGGTTGGTTAATCCGGTAATATTTATTCATGTATATTATTTTATTTATTCCGTTAATCATAATCATTTCTGTTTAGTTTATTTAAGTAATTTGATAATAATATTCCATTTATTCTCCATCAATGTTGTCACATGATTGGGTGTTTATTGAGTTAGGCTTCCTGTTATTTTGTTTCGACAGTTGGTACGGTTCCTGCGGCTTTTAAAGCGGCTTTTGGGGTCCATTTTAAATATCGTTTTTCACGTTTACAAATGAGTTTTTATTGACGATGAATTATTTAAACGGCTTGTAGTGTTTATTTCAAATTTTCATCGGAGTATACCTACTGCAGAATAGGTAGGTATTATAATTATGAGTTACCGAGAAAATTGTGGAAAAATACAAGGATATTTTTAGAATAAAGTATCCATCTTGTATCTAGGTAGGTATACAAAATTCAATGTCCTGACTGACTTATATATCAACACAGAGCCCAAACCGCTGGTCCAGGATAAATGAAGTTTGGGGAGTGTGTTCTTTATGGTGTGTAGGGTCCTCTAAGAAAAGGCATTTTGGGATTATCGGGAATATTCGATATATATTCGGAATCGGGACTTACAACTAAATAAAGATTGTTTTATTTTAAGGTTTTTTTTTTTACTTTTCTTACTTTTATGTAGGTATGTAGGTATGTTACTATGTTTGCAGATTTTTTTATATACCTATATTTTTCATTGTTAGCATCTATCTTTTTCATACTTTTAAAAATATCCTTTTTATCCTTTTAAAAATGTACGTTAAATAAATTCCCAATCACAGACAGTTTGACAATAACTTCTATACTCCCACACATATCAGTATAAATAGTGTTTTCCTGTCATCCGCAACGTAATATAATTTACTCTGTATTTTCTTCCCTTTGTTGTTAAAACCTTGAACTATTCAGTATGAATATAAAGTGCTATTGAGACCTTGGCCTTGGTCTTGGAAAGACGGTGTCCTAATTGGACTTGGTTAAAAAAAATATCCCGACGAATTGAGAACCTCTTCCTTTTTTGGAAGTCGGTTAAAAATGGAAACACTGTTTGAAACCCACGGTTTAGTATTCAATACAAATGTGTAACCGTGTAGCCCCGGCATAGAATAGGGTTACCCCATCTCTTTCCGTGGGTGTCGTAAAAGACGACTAAGGGATCTGAGGGAGGCTAGAAAACCTTGAGGTCTCCCCGCGCGGTGGCGGGTAAACTGCTTAGTCCCTAGATGGGTTGGTGTCAAGAAGGTGGCCGGCCATAAAATATTTGACAAATCAATTTGCAGTAGGTATAGTCAATGATGTGATACTGTGCCGACCCCAAATAATTTGTGGTTTTACCGGCCCCCGGAATACTTGAAGGGATGCATCAGGGAACATCGCTCAGATGAGATGTAGTATTGACTGAAAGTATTGAGATGAAGAAATATCTATAATTGAAAATGATCATTTCTTTAAAAAAAAATCTTCAAATTAACCCTCCTGCCTACGTCGTAATTTTTCTTCTTCTTTTCGTATAGTGGTGCAATACGAAAGCTTTTAAAAGTATGTAATATTATGTGCTCAAATACAACCTGCAGCTATATTTTGATGAAATTTATTTATAGTGTATTAATTATTAGGCTTTTGATTTGAAATTTTGATTGTGTCTTTATAAATGTCCTTATTTATTATTCTTAGTTGTTAAGTGTTTTAATTATTACACTGAGATATTAAATTTAAAAGTTACCTACATAGTTAATATATACCTACCTGAAGATTCAATTTTCCTCCATAACCATCTCACTGGGTGACGAAGCAGAGATGGACTCCGTCTCTTGTAGATGTTTTGATATATGTAGATGAAAAGATGTTGGTTTGTTGATAAGGTGTTTTATTCCTTTTAGATGTAGATATATGATGCGAATACTATAAAAAGATGTTTTCAATAAAGTTTTTAGTAACATGGCCGAAACGAGAAGTATAATGTTGATCAAACTTTTCAGAAGTGACGTATTCTTAATATAATTATGTGACGTGGCATCGCGCTGCATTGGTTAGCGCGCGCGAATTCAAAACGCGGCGCGTTCACTGGGCAAGATCAGATTGAACAAAAACCGAGTTAGGAACATACCAAAACCTTTCCTTGACATTCGCTCAAGGTTCCAACATCTTCCCACACAAACACGTGTAAGTTTATTCTTCTTTAGACCACTTTTATTACCACCTAATAGAGTTCAAAATCGCATCAAAATATTCTCTTAGTAAAATAAATGTAAGACAGAAGAAAATTATTATACCTACAAAGTACAGAAATTAGATTAAACCTGTTGGTTTATGGAATGGATTTTGTTGCAGTTATTTAATAAGAAATTATGTCTGCATATTTTACTGGCAACATCTGGTAGTTTTATTAAAATAGAATATACCTAAGTAGTAATTTCAGTTTTTTGTTAGAAAAACATAAAAATTCGATGAAATTTACTGACTTTGCGATAAACGAAATAGCTTAAAAACTGTAAAGGTGTCGAAACTTTGAGCATTGAAACAATGCTAAAAGTAATAAGCAACACGCAATTAAAATCGAAAAATGTGTTTCGTAGTTAAGCATCTGAAAAATCTGTCGCTTTATTTGTTTTCTTTTTAACCTTTTTTCATCTGAGCGATGTTTTTTGGGGTCGGTGCATTAGGTAAGTCATCATTGATTAGACTTTTTGGAAATAGATTTGGCAATATTTTTTAGGCCGGCCGTCCACCTGACCCACACTCCTAGGGACCAAGAAGTTTATCCGCCACCGCGCGGGAAGTAGGCTTAAGGTTTGTTAGTCTCCCTTAGTTCCCTTAGTCGCCTTTAACGAAACCCACGGGACGAGATTTAGCAACCCTAATTCTATGCCGGGGCTACACGGCTCTATGCCGGGGCTACACGGCTCTGTACCGGGGCTACACGGCTCATACCGGAGCTACACGACTCGATACAGGAGCTACACGGCTCTATACTGGGGCTACACGGCTCTATGCCGGGGCTACACGGCTCATACCGGAGCTACACGGCTCGATACAGGGGCTACACGGCTTTATACAGGGGCTACACGGCTCTATGCCGGAGCTACACAGCTCTATGCCGGGGCTACACGGCTCTTGTTTCAACATGCTAGTATTAAAATGTTCCTTCCAACCTACGTAAAAGTAAATATGCTCCGAGAACCATTCATTGAGAGACTTCCTAGCAACTAAGAACACTTTAAATAATTGAAACAACTGCCAAGTGGGGGGTTGTAACCCTTTATAGGTCACTAGGGTAGGGGTAGTGAGTGGTACGATAGGTTAAATATGCAACGCCTTGTTAGTCAAAAGAAGAGCGGTGTTGGTCTAGTGGGAGTGACCCGACTTTCATTCTGAAGGTCGTCGTTTCGAATCCCAGCGCAGCGAAAGTTTGCAGACCCAGAGTTTGCAGGTTTGATTCCCGCCAGGGATCGGAACGGGTATTTATGCTGCCCATAAATGTTTATTTCTGGTTCCGACTGCAATGCAGAAGGTTGCGGATTCGATATCGCCGAGTGCAAGTATTTATGCTTAAAATTAATATTTGTGTCTGGTCTGGGTGTTTTCTTTGTATCACATGTATGTATTTACAAAAAAAAGTAGTAATACCCGTTGCCTAGTACCCATAGTACAAGCTTAGTTGCTTAGTTTAGGGCTAGATGGCGTTGTGTGGGACAACGAGCGATATTTTTTATTTTCCGTATAGTATAGTAGCGATGCAACACCAACTACAGTGCTACGAAGTTTAGTTCTACGATGCTACGAGGTAAAGTGCTACGGTGCTACGGAGACCGTAGCACAGTGACAGCTTATTTTCTTCAGAAGTTTAAAGACAAAGAAGCCGTCAGGATTTTTTCCAATCCAATACAAAAAAACTTGCTAGGTTCACATGTTGCTGAGTGTCGGTGGTGACACACAGACAGACAGATTTTGTCCAGTTTTAAATACCTACAGTCCATTGTATGTATGTTTTTAGGGTTCCGTGGCCAAATGGCAAAAAAACTGAACCCTTATAGATTCGTCATGTCTGTCTGTCTGTCTGTCCGTCTGTCCGTCCGTCCGTATGTCACAGCTACTTTTTTCCAAAACTATAAGAGCTATACTGTTGAAACTTGGTAAGTAGATGTATTCGGTGAACCGCATTAAGATTTTCACACAAAAATAGAAAAAAACAATAATTTTTTGGGGTTCCCCATACTTAGAACTGAATCTCAAAAAAAAAAAAATATCAAACCTATACGTGTGGGGTATCTTTAAAAAGGATGTTGAGGTTTCTAATATATTTTTTTCTAATCTGAATAGTTTGCCCGAGAGACACTTCCAAAGTGGTAAAATGTGTCCGCCCCCTGTAACTTCTAAAATAAGAGAATGATAAAACTAAAAAAAATATATGATGTACATTATCATACAAACTTCCAACGAAAATTGGTTTGAACGAGATCTAGCTAGTAGTTTTTTTTTAATACGTCATAAACCGTAAATCGCAAAAAAAATCATTCAATTCAAAAATGTACGGAACCCTTCGTGCGCTAGTCCCACTCGCACTTGGCCGGTTTTTTTTTCGCTAAAATTCGCTGACTCATTGCTTAATATTCAAGTCGACAAACTTTGTCAGTACTAAATCGGTGGTCATTTTTCTAATGACAGTTCAAACGACTGGTCATTTTGAACCATCACATTTTTGAGGGGTTGTAATCGTTTTTAATATACGCATGAAGTATCTAAATATTGAGCGTTTATGCAAATTATTTTTTGGAGATCCGTAGTGAAATTAATATGAAGCCCCTTGTAAGGGACCATTCAAATTAAATGTCGACGAAGAATTAACGCAAAGATACCGATTAGTAAAAGTTTAAAAACGTAGACGTAGGAAAAATCAGTTTAACAGAGAGAGAGAGAGAGAGAGAGAGAGAGAGAGAGAGATTTATTGTAAAATGAACAAGAGGGAGCGAGACAATGAATAAGTTTTCGGTCTCTATCCGCGTACCGCCTTTTTTTGCTTGACTCCTAATAATTTTTTTAACGTAATTGTACTTAAAAAAGTCAAATACAAGGAAATGTCAATATGTCAGATAGTAGTCTGTAATAAAAAAACGTACTTTAGGTCACAATTCAGTACAAGTCGCTTATCGCTATTCCAAACTATTATAACTTAGAAGAATGAAACCAAAATAGTTAGAAACTTTTATATAAAACTCCTACTTTATTTATGTTTCCTAAATAAGGATAGACATAGTTTTTATCTTGCCAGTCGCTGTAGATTCCTATGGAACCCTCTGTTTACCGAAATAACACTCTTGACCGGATATTTTTCTGCTCAAACGAAATCATAAAATATACCTATTTGTCTCCTACAAACAAACAAAGAAATTAATTTATATTAACAAACAAACTTTCGGATTTGTAATATTAGTGTGATGTGATAATATAGCCACTAGATGCAAATCCATCGAATGCTAGTATTGTTGTCAGTTGTTGTTGTATTGAGTCCTACGGAACCCTCTGTCAAACAAAAGGACTCTCTTGACCGGATATTTTTCTGCTCAAACGAAATCATTTGCATACATTTTGAGGTCTCGTTTTGACTGTTTAATGATACGTACGAGATATAAATATTGTCTCTTTTTGTTTTTCTCGAATAAAAATACCTAGCTGTTTTGCATAAGCGCCCCTTGGGCACGATTATGCATATTCCCTTTTGAATTTAGTATTAAGGAAATATCGTATTTTTTAATCGTTTTAAATGTGTTTTTGAATTAAATATTCTTAATCTGCCCTTTTGAATTTTTGTGTTCCTTTTTGGGTGGGAAAACGTTTTAATTTTTCTCCTGCCGCAGGACTCGAGGGGGAAGGCAGTAATATGTCATTTGGGAGTTTTAAGTCCCCTTTGCTTGCCTGCTTTAGACTTTTAGGCTAGTAAGTCTAGCTGAGCGTATTTCATGTTTTTTTAATTAACCTACTTTTTACAGCCCGGTTTTATTTATATTTTTTAATGATATGGATAATTTATCTCACAAGATCGGAACTTACGCGGATGAAACCGCGAAACGCTGCATACATACTAAACATCACTTGCGTTTGCAAAAGTGTCCGTTTTTAACCCTAGCTTAGTTAGACACAATTCTACCAAATATGTATTAAAAATTAACTTTATAAATTCACACGATTTGTTAAAATGGTAACATTTCCCCGGGTTCTAATTGGGTATTATTATTTCAGTCCCCTCGCGACCAAGACCATTCTAACTTGGTCCTAAACCTAAAAAAACCTAATAATACGCGATTAAAACCCGGGAAAATGTAACTACATTATATTAAAATGTTTCAAATAGGACCGTAAAATCCTTAACCCACTCTGACGTACCGCTATCTTTCTCAACGCTATTTCATTACAATATTAATTAACAAAAACAAAGAAAGACAGCCTAAAGTTATTGATGATGTAAGAAGAAAGTAATCTCCGTGTAAAGATATCTTAAGCAATTAACCGGAGTGAGTCCCCGGTTTTATTGTTAAGCCTATTAGTGATAGAGACATCTTTTGTCTTCTTAATTCGGCGGTTCAAGTCATAGACGATGGGCTTTTTAAATTAAATATAAATATTGCACGTCGTTACACAGCGGAATTGACGCCTCGTGGCGCTCTTACAGTAGCCCATTTTTCATACTTTGTTTCATGGGACGGGTCATATAAGTTGTAGGAAAGATCACAAAAGGGTTAGGTATTAATTTAACACATGACCTGTCATTTTTCCGAAAACAGACAAGTTTGCATAAGTACTACTACTTCTTTCTACTACTTTAAACAACTGTGCTAAAACTGATTACAGTCACATAATTTTTTACTCGTGTGTGACGCGTTAGAATAACTGCAGATCTGTCTGCCTTTTTTGGGGCTAAATATTATTATTTTATTTTATAATTACTACGACATATAATATTTACAAAAATTATAATATTTATCAATCGTAGAGCAACTAGACTAAAATTTAATTTAGATACCTTGTCTACTTTGTTCTACTTTTTGTACTCGCTTCATCTCACAACCCAAGCCCCACCACGTCCGATGTCTATTTATCAGTGTCGCGTCTCACCATCCGATTACAGTGACATTCTCATTTCTTCCCTCGACAGTTTCACTTATAATTCCACTCCTGATTCCTAGCTATTCATATAAACATCATTAATTAGACGATCTAAGCGTTTTAGATACGATTTTTAAGATAAACTTTTAATGTAATTAGCTAATAGCTACGTTTACTTTGGTGCTTTGAAATGATTTCTATAAAAGTTGTAAAGCTCAAAATACAAGGAAGACACTGACACTGCAACTTTTCCTATAGAGCCCACATCTACAGCACACATGGACGAATTTCTTTATAATGTGTGATGTAGGTGTGGGATGTGACTTCATGTGACAGTGTCGCCCGTGTATTTTGAGCTTTAAGAACGTAGCTACTGTAACCATTTCCATACAAACTTAATACCAAATTAAATTATGAAACGGAGAAACGTTTTTCAATGAAAAATTGTTTCTCCGTTTTATTTCATTTCGAATGAATATTTTGGAAAACCTTGCGGTGGGGACCCTTTTAAAGTAAAATCTTAATCCGAATAATATAGATATTAACTTAGAAAACTAAATTTTACATAATTTATTTTGGTATTAAGTTTGTATGGAAATGGTAACAGTCGCCACGTTATTAAGGGAGGAGGTATCTTGAGAAATGCAGGATTATTCAGTCTTTTCGATTGTTTTTACAAATATACTACTTTTAGTTCGCAAGTACTAAGTAGTATCATAGGTGAAACCACAGTGCGCAGCTGGGTTTATTTAATTTTGTCTTTATATAACACATACACACGTGTGTAAAAAATTGTATTTTTGTGTGTGTGTTTGTAATGATTACCAATAGGTAATCATTATTGTATTTTTGTGTACGTCTGTAATGAATACATTACAGACGTACACAAAAATACAAATCTTTCACTATTAGAAAACTACATTCACCCTGAGTAACATATTCTTAGTAAGTTTTGATCCTGATTTTCCCACGGGATCGGAACTTACGCGGGTGAAACCGCAGGACGCAGTTAGTAGACTTTATAGAAATATAAACACAATCAAATTCCATCCATACTTCAACTTCCAAGATTACCACTACCATAAAAATTGCATCGCCATTTTACTATTCGCAAACCATTCACAGTACACGGCTATGCACTTTTAGATAAAACTAAAATTCTATGGCCAATAAAACTTGTCGGACCGATTGAGTCGTCAATACGTGTTTTATTGTTTAGAGAGACGTTAAATAAATGGCTGGAAATATGTTTTTATTGATCGGTTATAGATATTTTCCATTACAAATATAACTATTCTTCGTTTTTAATTGTAGAATATGATTTGACAGATTTTCTTAAAGAACGAAAAAAGAACAAAACTACAAAGAACCAAAACGACAGATCGTAGTATCAAATTAAAAAACTAATTTTGGGTTAATATCTCAATGATTAATCAGTTTAAAACGTTTACCTACTTGGTTCAATAACATTAAACTTATTATATCGAAATACCTATAGCTCGATTTCCAATTAAAAAATAACATTATTGAAGCATAATATTCACATGCAACCCAATCATAATAATATTAGGTGATGTAACAATTACAAAAAAAAAGTATTTCAATTAGTGCAGAATTTTGGATAGAGTAAACAAAGTAGCTCTTCACATAGATTAGATTAATGCTTTATTGTCCTAAAATAAAGTATACAAAATAATCCTAAAAGATATAAGTACAAAGAAAATACTGAAAATTAAGAAAATTACACTTAAAACCAATTACAATAATGGAACAATGGGTGACCTCATCGCTCAAAGCGATAAGGTCGCAAGTTTTCATGTCTATTTTTTCCATTAACTTTATCCAAACCAAACGCATCGGTTTTCATAAGCAAAGAAATTTTACTGCCATATAATGAAATCTTTTCGGTAGGTCTATAATTTGTACGATCGTGTGAAGACATAACGGATCGCACGTTAGTCTATTTATAAGTAAATTGTAAAATTACAATGAGATATGTAATGCAAAAGTTGATTACAATTACAATAAGATTGACATCAAGCGGGAGGAGTTTCCAAATACGGAATTTAAAAGGTCGAGCCTCAATATAGCGAATAAAACCAATGATCTCTTTTCGTCTTGTATCATCTGAAATAAAAAAAAAAATTTAAACATATATCTTAGCTTTAGTTAAATTACAGATATAAAATAATTTATTCATAAAATATACAGGTAGATAAGAATTACAAATAATTAAATTGCTATAAGCCATTAAACTACAATTACAATTAAAAACAAATTACGAACTAAAATTCTTAGGGATTCAAAAAAATATCATAACAAATTTTATTCAAAGACAATTTTTTTACCATTTTCTTCGATCAATTTATCGTGGAAAATTATTTTTAGTTGATTTGCTGAAGTAGACAGCTTTCCAGCGAAGAAAACAGGCGCGAAACCAAATATAAGTGATTGCATAATAAAACAGAAATTTATTATTAGATACTGAAAAGAAAACGTATTTTTTTAGTTAGATTACAATTATAAAGACAAAAGTGACGTAGAAAATTACATGAATCCTATAAGGCTAAGAAAGCGAAAAAAAGAGCATAAAGAAAATTCTAGCTTCGCCTGCTGAAATCACAAATGTTTGCGATTGCGTTTACAATTTTGCGATGAAACGTTTGCGAGTTCAGTAGGTGTAGCGCTAGTGTCATAAACACTAAATCAAATCCGCCTCAATCTAAGGATGCTAATTTCTATAATAAAATGGATTATCAAAATTAAAGAAATGAAATGAACGAAATAAACATTACAAATGAAGGTGATTTATTAGTACTAGGCTATCTTAATGATATACTTACCGATGAGCTTAAGACATGTATTTCGTATATTACCAAATAAATCATGATCATAACTTGTGGTGTCATAATGCAAAGTGTGAGGATCATCTAAAACAGACATATTATTTAAAGATTAGGTAAAATAACTATGACTTTAGGTGGATACTTCTTAACCGATATTGATGAAAATGTATACACAGGTTCTATAAAGATACATATATGCTTTTTTGTCGGGGGGTAGGGAGATATTTGGTAGGTGGGATATTTCTATTTGAATCAATATCTTTGCAATATATGGTGTTTTTTAATGACGATGATGAAAAAAGCTCATGCCTTTTAGGCAATACAAGGCACAGATTGATGGTGCATCTGGAAAAACCTTTTCATCACAAACTCTTCAATGAGTAGGAGTATGGGTCAAAAAAATAAGTCACCTTGATCAAAAAACTTACCAAAGGATCATAAGCAGTTTTGTATTTATCAGTTATATCCGCAATCAGTTTGTACTGATTCAAAAGTATTATATTCTCATTGTGAACGTATTTCAAAATCGATACCATTTTGGATAAATTACAGTTAATCAAATAATATATAAACGTGTTAGTGGCCATAATAATATTTAGTGAGGTATTCATATACACACCTAAACCCAATACATACCATGGTTTAATACAAGTGTGCCCAGTCATAAACCAACAATAAGGAATGATTAAGACGTATGTATACAAAATATATAAGAAAATAAACACTAGTAGCCTTAATTCAGGTTGATAAATTAAATCTACAGGTTGTAGTTTCTGATCTATGTTTTTTACATCTTTAATAAAGTCTGCAAAGGTATTGCCTTTTTTAAAAGACAATAAAACTAGAACAGAAAAGAAATGTATTGTTATGCTAATCCAACTATCCAGAGTATGATAAAAATCGTATGATTTTTCAAGGAAACTCCAACAAATGAAATATAATAATGGGCACTGAAATAATGTTCCAATCACAACTAACGCCCTGTATTTATTTGTTCTGTATTTAAAAAACCCGCAGTCTATCCCAAAAACAATATGATTGATTTTAAAAAATACTTCTAATATTTTATAATAAATAGTTTTTTCATTTTCCAAAATAGGATTTATTTTTGTTACTGGCTGGATCATAATGTAGAAAATCAATGATGTAATTTATTTTTTTGTTATTAATCGAAAAATGACTTCTCTTGTAACCAGTTACAATCGAAATGAAAAATAAGTATCAGTAGTATCTATTAGTTTGTTCGTCCGATAATTATTTTATTATCGTTGTAATAAATTAAAATCAGATAACAATATGTATCTAATGGTTGATAGAAGGTTGATGAAGATTGATGAAGCACATTTTATATTCTTACTTAAATGAATTTATAATATTGAATGACAATTACTTACTTAATGTAGGTATTGTTTTTTGTTAAAAAACGATGATACAAGGTAAGCAAATTACATCATATTTTTTTACAAAAATCTATTAACATAAAACACTTTAATATTTCTTATGTTTTATTGCTCAATTTTAAGTAAAAATTACTTAAAATATTTTACAAGGAGAAATACATCATCAAAAATCCTCCCATGACAGGATTCAAACCTGTGCCCCTCGCTTGCCGGGCGAGTGTGCTACCACTGCGCCACACGGGAACCCACGTGACATGGTGAATTTATGATTATGATCTCTCACTTGTTTTGTTTAGCGACTAAGGCTCGGTTTGAACGCCATCTACCTGAGCAGTTTTACAACTATTGACTGGCTCGGGTGGTTAACTTTACAGTTAACGCTTCCGACATGAGACGTCGTTCTTTCTCCTATTTAATATTTCTTACGTTTTATTGCTCAAGGCATTTTACTTATTTAAAACACTTTATTCAAGGTTAAGTTGATGATGACTAATGTTGGGGGAAATGATTTAAAAGAATGGTGAAAATGTAGCGCTTAATTTTTCTCGTATTAAGATAATAATATTCAGTTGTAAAACGCTGTCGAAATTACCTATTTATATTTAAAACAATGAAAATAAGACTCACCACACGATCGTAAGCCGTTTTGTATTTTTCTGTCAAATGCGCAATCAATTTATACTGATTCAACAGTATTTTATTCTCGTGGTCAAAGATTTTCAAAACTGATACCATTTTGGATAAACGACAGTTAATCGAATAATAGATATATGTGTTTGTCGTCAAAGTCATATCTAGAGACGTATTTATATACGAACAAATACCTAACACATACCACGGTTTTAAACAAGTGTGTTCAGTAAGATAAACACAATAAAAACCGCTTGAAATATATCTAAACAAAATTAATAACAAAATAATTACTAGTAGAGTCAATTCAGATCGAGTAATTGAATTTACAAGATGATATTTCAGGTTTATGTTTTTTATATCGTTACAAAAATCTGCAAATGTGTTACCATTGCTAAATGACAATAATGTTACCACGCAAACAAAATGTATAATTATGGACACGGACATTTCCATAATAGGATAATAATCATCGATTGATTTTTCGTAGAAACTAAAACAAATACCGTACAAAAACGCGCACTGAAATAAGGTTCCAATCAAAAATAACGCCCTGTATTTATGTGTTCTATATTTGAAAAATCCGTAATCTAACCCAAAAACAATATTAATGATTTTAAAAAATACTTCCAGTATTTGATAATTATTGTCATTATTATTTTCAGGATTAAAATCAAAATTATTTAGTTTTGTTACTGGCCGTGCCATGATGTTGATATATTTTAATGGTTCAAATGGAAGGAGAACTTCTAGTTTAATCACTTTCTATCGGAATGAAACAAAAAAGAAACTCAATTTTATTACTCTCGTCCATCAGTGTTAATTAATTAGCATTGGGCAAGTATTCTCACAATCTTGATGATTGGTGTTTGTTTATTAAAATTCATTTTATGGATTCAACAATATGAAGAGTGTTATTGATTGAATGCTATTTTGACATTGTTAGACTGCAACCTCATTAATGCATTGCGTCATAGCAACGCCGCGAATTCATTTGATTTTCCACAGAATAGTTGGCGTTGCCGACAATCTTCTTGTATTTTAGCGTTTACGAAATTGTATTTTTTGTTGTTCAGCAAAAGCATAGGGTACTTTTTTGCCCAAATTCCGAGAATTTAGAATGTATTGAACTTTAAAGTCTCATGTGCAAGTGCCACTTATATTAATCAATTATTAAAAAGGCTTTTTATACTAGTGATATCACATACAGATACAAGAGGACTTGGATTTATGATATTTGCTACCTCTAATACTATAATGGTTATGCGATAAAATATCGCGATATCTTAGCTACAACTTATCTTCCAGTCTAAGGTCCAGTCGTATAGGTTCTTGTGGGGTGAAAGATTTTGTTATCATCTGTGTAAGAAACAATTATCATTGCAGTAAGCGTATTTCTTCGTGATTAGATAAGCAAGGTACAGTAATATTTTATAATAAATATTTTTTTCATTTTCCAAAAAAGGATTTATTTTTGTTACTGGCTGGATCATAATGTAGAAAATCAATGAAGTAATTTATTTTTTTGTTGTTAATCGAAAAATGACTTCTCTTGTAACCAGTTACAATCGAAATGAAAAATAAGTATCAGTAGTATCTATTACTTTGTTCTTCCGATAATTATTTTATTATCGTTTTAATAAAATTAAAATCAGATAATAATTATATACATATATCTAATGGTTGATAGAAGGTTGATGAAGATTGATGAAGCTCATTTTATATTCATACTTAAATGAATTTATAATATTGAATGACAATTACCTACTTAATGTAGGTAATGTTTTTTGTTAAAAACGATGATACAAGGTAAGCAAATTACATCATCATTTTTTACAAAAATCTATTAACATAAACACTAATATTTTTTTATGTTTTATTGCTCAAGGCATTTTTACTTGAAATATTTTACAAGGAGAAATACATCATCAAAAATCCTCCCATGACAGGATTCGAACCTGTGCCCCTCGCTTGCCGGGCGAGTGCTCTACCACTGCGCCACACGGGAACCCACGTGACATGGTGAATTTATGATTATGATCTCTCACTTGTTTTGTTTAGCGACTAAGGCTCGGTTTGAACGCCATCTACCTGAGCAGTTTTACAACTATTGACTGGCTCGGGTGGTTAACTTTACAGTTAACGCTTCCGACATGAGACGTCGTTCTTTCTCCTATTTAATATTTCTTACGTTTTATTGCTCAAGGCATTTTACTTATTTAAACACTTTATTCAAGGTTAAGTTGATGATGACTAATGTTGGGGGAAATGATTTAAAAGAATGGTGAAAATGTAGCGCTTAATTTTTCTCGTATTAAGATAATAATATTCAGTTGTAAAACGCTGTCGAAATTACCTATTTATATTTAAAACAATGAAAATAAGACTCACCACACGATCGTAAGCCGTTTTGTATTTTTCTGTCAAATGCGCAATCAATTTATACTGATTCAACAGTATTTTATTCTCATGATCAACGATTTTTAAAATCGATACCATTTTGGATAAACGACAGTTAATCGAATAATAGATATATGTGTTTGTCGTCAAAGTCATATCCAGAGACGTAATTATAGACAAACAAATACCTAACACGTACCACGGTTTTAAACAAGAGTGTTCAGTAAGATAAACACAATAAAGACCGCTTAAAATATATCTGAACAAAATTAATAACAAAATAATGACTAGTAGAGTCAATTCAGATCGAGTAGTTGAATTTACAAGACGACATTTCAGGTTTATGTTTTTTATATCATTACAAAAATCTGCAAATGTGTTACCATTACTAAATGACAAAAATGTTACCACGCAAACAAAATGTATAAAAATAGACCCGGACATTTCCATAATAGGATAATAATCGTCGATTGATTTTTCGTAGAAACTAAAACAAATACCGTACAAAAACGCGCACTGAAATAAGGTTCGCATCAAAAATAATGGCTTGTATTTATGTGTTCTATATTTGAAAAATCCGTAATCTAACCCAAAAAAAATATTGATGACTTTAAAAAATACTTCCAGTATTTGATAATTATTGTTATTATTATTTTTAGGATTAAAATCAAAAATTTTCAGTTTTGTTACTGGCCGTGCCATGATGTTGATATATTTTAATGGTTCAAATCACTTTCTATCGGAATGAAACAAAAAAGAAACTCAATTACTCTCGTCCATTAGTGTTAATTAATTAGCATTGGGCAAGCATTCTCATAATCTTGATGATTGGTGTTTGTTTATTAAAATTAAATTTATGGATTCAACAATATGAAAGCAACGAACTCAGAATACTATGGAACTCGCATTGATTCAAAAAAATGGTCCACAGAATTCCCGACTCGGAAGTCGGAGACGTAAAATCCCGACTAATCGCGAATCAGTCTGCCACCAGTCACTTTGATAAGAAGTGAGTCTGCTCTAATAATAATAAATCGTCGGTCATATCGCATTAAAATAGGTAATTGTGTGGTTAAATGGTGTAGAAAAAGGAAATAATCTTCTAAAATTAATACCGGAGTTACTTATCACAGGAAAGTGAAAGAATTTCGTACTTTAGTAAAAAAATTATGGATGGTATTATGCAACCGATAGTCAGTCAGTTTTCAATGCGAAAGTTTTATTATTTGATTATACAATATTAGGTACGATTACGTTAGTTTTTATCCTAAAAATGCCAGTAGAGTATTTTCGTTGCATTTTGGGCACATGTGCCCAATGTGATGTGTGCTCGTGTGTGTGCTTTATAGAGAACTAGGTTTCACTCGCGTAAGTCACGATACCGTGGGAATATTGGGATTAAAAGTAGCCTATAACCTTCCTCAATAAATGGACTATCTAACACTGAAAGAATTTTTCAAATCAGACTAGCGGTTCTTGACATTAGCGTGTTCAAACCAACAAACAAACTCTTTAGCTTTATAATATTAGCATAGAAGAGCTAATAAGTTTTAATAAATTAAGTAACATTTTACTGCGTTTTAATCGTGTATTAATATTTATCTTACCTCGATGTTTCAACCAGTAAATTAGTAAATTTCAATTAGTAAAACAATACTACTACACGATTAAGACACGGTGAAATGTAGTTAAATTTCACTGGGTTAACATCTAGTTAGATGTTAACAAATCGCAAGAATTTAAAAGTTTATCTATGACGTTTTGTATGAGAAGGCTCCACAGTACAGTTTGGCGGCCTCATCGCTATAAACAATCTCTTCTTGGCGGTCATATCACTAAAAGCGATCTCTTTTAGGCTGCTTTATCGCTGAAAGCGTTCTCTTCTAGGCGGCCTAATTGCTAAAAGCCATCTCTTTTAGGCGGTCTTACTGCTAAAAGCGATCTCTTCAAGGGGGCCTGATCGCTAAAAGCGAGAGATGGTTTAATAAGTTAGTCTTTTTAAGTCTTATGCTCTCTAAATATTTTTCTGTAGGTTTCCCTTACCAGCGCAGCGCCGAACACACCAATACCCACGTTTCCTGTTTCTATGAACACCCTACAAAATTAATATTTTCCCAGACGAAGTTAAAACCCAACTAAATAACATTAAATGACTGATCCCTAAAGACTACAGTATAACACTATTCACTATGTCATGTCACTGTGCCAATTGCGCCATCATGTGGAGCGTGAATGCCGTATTGGTACCGGATGGGTGATGGTGCGCGGGATGGCGACGGGATGGCCAAGGTGTCGGTTTTTCGGTTGCACATCACAGGTACTGGGCCAGCGATGGTGGTACGCATCTACACTTGTTCCATTTCGTGACTTACTGTAGTAACTTTTGCGATGGATAGATAAGATAACATCTACTATGAGATTTCTTTTTAACCGACTTCAAAAACAGAAGGAGATGAACGTGTTAAGAAAATATTGGTACCTATGTGCTGTATAGATAATATACATTCGCCAACAAACTGTTAACAGTTTGGCGATGAATGCAAATATATAATATAACATAACTTATTTTTGATTATAAATAAATAAAAAATAAAAAAATGCTACAGCTGCTAATGCTGTTACGTCCATCTCAAATTTGGCAACTGAACGTCCGCGTCGCCATCGTGTAGTTGTGTTTCAACCATCGCATGGCCGTCTCGCTGGCCCAGTGCTAGGCCATCGTGTAGAGGGGCTCCAAATTACTGTGAGTCATGTAATGTGATGCATCCCAGTGCGCGGAATGTCTACGCGATGGTTGACTTTGGAACACATTTTTATCGTGTTTACTATGAGAGTTGAGAGGATAGCCTCCATTCTCTTTCTCCATACAAACGTAGTTTAAATTTTCCTCCCTGGATAAAGACATTAGAGCAAATATGTTTATGCCATAAAACTTATATCTGTCATGACTATGCATCTAGCTTTTGATTTTTTTCATTTTATTATTTTTTATTATTATTTTAATTAGAAAATAAAAAAAAATAAAAAGGTAGATGCATTGTCCGGGCAGATATAGGTTTTATGGCATAAACATTTTTGCTCTAATGTCTTTATCCAGGGAGGAAAATTTAAACTACGTTTGTATGGAGAAAGAAAATGGAGACTATCCTCTTAAATCTCCATTTCTATTTGTTACTCGTAGTATGAAAGAGTGTTATTGATTGAATGCTATTTTGACATTGTTAGACTGCGACCTAATTAATGCATTACGTCATAGCAACGTCGCGCATTCATTTGATTTTCCACAGAATAGTTGGCGTTGCCGACAATCTTCTTTTATTTTAGCATTTACGAAATCATACCTATACCTTTTTCAGCAAAAGTGTTACTTTTTTTGCCCAAATTCTGAAAATTTAGAAAGTATCGAACTTTAAAGTCTCATGTGCAAATGCCACTTATATTAATCAATTATTAAAAAGGCTTTTTTATACTAGTGATATCACATACAGATACAAGAGGACTTGCATTTATGGTATTTGCTACCTTTAATACTAAAATGGTTGGTTATGCGATAAAATATCGCGATATCTTAGCTCCAACTCAATTTCCAGTCTTAGGTCCAGTCGCATTGGTTATTGTTGGGGTGAAAGATTTTGTTATCATCTGTATAAGTTACAATAATAATAATTGCAGTAAGCATTTCTTAGTGGTTTCAGTAAGATAAGCAATGTAGGTACAGTAATGATTTCCAAATGCTGTGAGGATATATAAAGCAGTAGTTTCACTCAGAAATGAAACTCTTTTTGTGAATTCGTTTCTATTTATACGTAAACTGTAAAATTACAATGAGATACGTGATGCAAAAGTTCAGAACTATGACTATAAGATTGACATCCAGTGGCAGGAGTTTCCAGATGTAGAATCTTAAAGGTCGAGCCTCAATGTAACGAATGCTTGTGATAATCTCTTTGCGTTTAATATAATCTGAAATAGAAAGTATTTATTGAAATTATTTAATTTAAAAGTACCTTTTAAAAACAGAAATTGCAAATAAAACTGTCAAATTACTAACCACTTTCCTCGATCAATTTATCGTGAAATAATAATTTAAGTTGATTTGCTGAGCTAGATAGTTTTCCAGCGAAGATAGCAGGAGCAAAACCAAACAATACTGATTGTGTAACAAAACATAAATTTATTAGTAGATACTGAAAAGAAGAAATATTTTATTTTATTATTTGGTTATATATTTAAAATGCAATAAATTAAAATAGAATACAACAAATGACTTAGCAGCATATTAACCAGAGAAATGAAAACATGAACAGTAGAAATTATATAACATTATCATTAATGATTCTTCGATCTATATAATTATCAGTTTTAATATGTGTGTGATGTCAAGAATTTCTAAAATCAAATAAAATAAATTATAAAGCAAACCGGCCCGGAGTGCGTCCTAGGTACAACAAAACTTAATATTCATTAAAAAATGCTCTGGAGGCAATATCCAGGAAAGGAACATGAGAATAAGTTAGTGTTGGGAAGTTCTAAAAAATACAACTACAGAAATAAAAACGAATTAAGTTATACTTACCGACGACGAGCTCACAGATACATTTATGTCATAAATTGCTAAATAAATCATGCCCATCACTTGTGGTGTTAATAACAAAATTGTAAGGATAACCTAAAACAAACAGTTTGCAGTTACAGTACACAACAATTAAGACAATTAGTACAATTTAATATACATGTTATTAAATATTAATGGAAAAGAGCCACGGCAGACAAGCGAGTGATTTTATAAGGTGTCTGTTCTTAGGTACGAAATCTTAAAAAGACTTACCACACGATCATAAGCAGTTTTATATTTTTCAGCTAAATCCGCAATCAATTTATATTGATTCAACAGTGGTAAATTCTTATTGAGATCGTTTTTCAAAATCGATACTGTGTTAGATAAGCGACAGTTGATCAAGTGATAGATATATGAGTTTGTCAACAAAGTTATATCTTGGGTCGAATACATATACAAACATAAACCCAGAACGTTCCATTTTAAACAAGTATGATTGGTAAAAAAGTAACAATAAAAAAAGTTTAAAATAAATCTAAGTAAAATTAATATTACAATCAATGCAAGTAACGTCAAGTCAGATTGTGTATTTGTATTTACAGTTTGTAATTTTGTATCTATTTTTTTCATTTCATTACAGAAGTCTGCAAATGTATCACCATTAGCAAAGGACAATAAAGTTATAACAGAAAAAAGATGCATTATGATGGTAATACAAAGTTCCATTATTGGAAAATTATCTTCGTAGTGTGTATTTTTGTAGAAACTCCAACAAATACCATATAAAAACACGCACTGAATTAAAGTTCCAATCACAACTAACGCCCTGTATTTATGTGTTCGGTATTTTAAAAACCCATAGTCTATTCCAAAAACAACATGATTGATTTTGAAATATACTTCCAGTATTCGAAAATAGACATTGTTTTCGGTTTCCACTAAATGGTTTACTTTTGTTACTGGCTGTTTCATGTTGTTTATATCCATTAAAAAGTAATAATGACTTATATTATGTTTGGTTACAATCGAAGATGGACCTCTAACCTCTATAAGAAGCAGTTTGTAATGAAGTAATTTTTTTGTAATATTTTCATCATAAAACAATCGATTTTTTTTAATGGGGTTGTCAATTTAGGCATGAAAAATGAGCAAACATTTCCATTAATTTGATAAATTGGTGTTTATTCATACAGGTAGTTAATTTACTCTATGTTCATACTTAAGTGAATTATAATATTCGTTGTCAACAAATTTATGGGGTGATATTTAGAATTAATTTTGGTAGGTTTAATTGAGAGATCAACGAGTAAACGCGGCAGGGGTTTTGGGTGCCCTCATGCCTCGGGAGGACATTACTGACAGCTTTCAAAAAGTTTTCCAGATCCTTAGACCTACCAATTAAAATACACAAACTCTTCGAACTTATAATATTCGAAGCAGGGAACATCATAGAAGGATGGATGGTAGGTATATGTCGCAATAATAAAAAATAATAATTTTAAACCTGACTATTACAAGAATGCTTAATATACTATGGACTCCTCTGAGGAGCTGTAAAGGTGCAGTTACATTCAAGAATGAAAGTCTACTTTAGATCAGTTTCTATTTATATGTGAATTGTAAAATGACAATGAGATACGTGATGCAAAAGTTCAGAACTATGACTATAAGATTGACATCCAGTGGCAGGAGTTTCCAGATGTAGAATCTGAAAGGTCGAGCCTCAATATAACGGATGAATGCGATAATCTCTTTGCGTTTTATATTATCTGAAATAGAAAAATATTCGAAATTATTATTTGTAAGCATGAATTTGCAGTCCTCGAGTGGCGACCACGATGCAGTGCGGAGTGTTAGGCTCTTCCAACACTTCGTTTCGTATTGCATCGTTCGCATTTTACCTACCCGGTAGAACCGATGACATTGTAGCGGTCGCGGGGAGTAGTTGGATGGAGGTAGAGGTAGTATGTTCAGCAGTGGACGGATAAAGGCTGAGATGATGATGATGAAATTGCAAATATAATAACAAAATCGACGACTAATAATTTGACGGCCTTTGTGGCGAACCCTCAGCTGCAACGCAGATTCCTGCCTTATTATGCTTACAATTTACATATGTATGTCTGATTCTGGTTCGGAGAGTGCCTATTATAAGTATGTATCATATTTTTAAAAAACTTACCATTTTCCTCGATCAATTTGTCGTGGAAAATTAGTTTGAGTTGATCTGCCGAACATGATAGCTTTCCGGCAAAAATAGCAGGCGCGAAACCAATAATTACGGATTGGATGATAAAACATATATTTATTATTAGATACTGAAAGAAACAAAAAATCTGTTGTTATTTGGTTATTCAAAGTATGTCATAATGTCGGGCAAATTAAATAACAATCTTATCCTAGTGGATAGTATTTGGGTTTCGTTGTAAATATAAAGTTTGTGTGTAAGTAAACGAGTAAGTATGTTTGTTACTCCTTCTCGCAAAAATTACTGAACCGATTGCGATGACACTGTATTATCACATAGGCTACTTTTTATCTCGATATTCCCCCGAAATCGAGACTTACATAAAACCGTGAGGCGCTTCTAGAAGGAACATAAAGATAATGATGATATATGCTTAGAATATGAATAGTTTGCTGTCAATAGCTATAACCAAATAAGTTTTCATTTAAGAAAGCGTTATTTTTTAAATAAATAAGAATCTAAAGATGAAATGACATAAAATTATAAAATTCTACTTACCGACGAGTTCACATATACATTTGTTTCATAGATTACCATAAAAATCATAGCCATCACTTGTGGTGTTATTATGGAAATGGTGAGGATCATCTAAAAATAATCAGATTAGGTATTAACATATTTGAATATATACAAATTCTTCCTCTTCCTTCTGCCCTTATTCAAAATTATCTGGGGTCGGTACAGTAAGTAAATCTTAATTGACCATTCCCACTGCAAATAGATTTGGCAATTTTTACGACTAGCCAGTTACTTGGTTGCCGAAAGAGGACATCAACCCTCCTTAGGCTATCAAGTAGTTTACCTGCCACCTCATGAGGAGAGCTCCAGGTTTGCTAGTCTCTCCCAGATTTACCTAGTTGCCTTTTGCGACACCTACAGTAATAGATAATGTAGAACTATTTATGACGAAGCTACTTTGAGACTTTTAATTTGTAAATACAATACATATTACTAAATACTTACATGCAATTTAATATCTTTAAAATAAATGACTATAAAATGACTTACCACACGATCGTATGCAGTTTTGTACTTTTCAGTTAAATCCGCTATTAATTTGTACTGATTTAACAATGTCTTATTATTATTGCGTCCGGTTTTCAAAATTGATACCATTTTGGATAAACGACAATTAACCAACAAATAGATATATGTGTTTGTTATCAATGTTATGTCTAGAATATTATACATATGTACCCATCACATACCACGGCTTTAAACAATAATTATTGTTAATAAAGTTACAATAAATAAGGTGAAAAATATACCGAAGCAAAATTAATAATGAAATAAATGCAAGTAGCTTCAACTCAGATTGATTATTTGAATTTACCATTTGAAGTTTTGCATCTAATTTCTTCATATCATTGCAAAAGTCTGCAAAAGTGTTACCTTTATCAAAAGACAGTAAATTTATAACAGATAAAAAGTGTATAATTGAGGCAACACTAATTTCTAAAGTTGGATAAAAATCTTTGGTGTGTGATTTTTCGTAGTTATTTAAACAGATACCGTATAATAATGTGCATTGTATTAAAGTTAAAATCACAAATATTGCCCTGAATTTATGAGTTCTGTATTTAAAAAACCCATAATCAATCCCAAAAACAATATGATTTGTTTTAAAAAATATTTCCAGTATTTTAAAATTGGCACTTTTTTCGGTTTCCAATTGAAGATCTATTTTTGTTACTGGGTCTATCATACTGTTGATTTAAATTAATTAATTTTAATGTTTTAAAGGGAAAAAGGTCCTCTTGTAAAAGCTGTCACTTTCGGAATGAGAATGATAGAAAATAATTACAAGTGGTTCCAGTAATTCGTCATAATGAAATCAATATAGTGTAGGTGTCAGAAATTTAATAACTTAATTAATGTTACAATTTTTTTTCCATGCAATTAATTAATTGGTTTCTATTACAAGTGAACTATTAGGTAAAATTCAAATAAAAACGAAATAGGTAGGTAGGTATATGATAGTAAGACGACCAGCGGTGGTGACCTGAATTATCAAATTTTAAATATAAATTATATAAGGCACGACATAAAATACTACATAAAACACATTGGACTGACAAAAACAAAGTGCTTAACTATTAAGAGATTTCCGACTTATTACTCTCTTCGCAGTTAGAACATAATTACCTACTATAATTAATAATTATAATCACGTCATGACACTTGGAAAAAACGTATTTTTAGTTAAAAACCTACGATGAAAAAAATAAAACAGTTAAAAAATCAAAACCCATGATACTAAATCATTAGCCATTTGTCGTCTACGTGGCCTTTAAGGGTAAACCTAAAAACTTAATTAGGAGAAAATGTGTCGATTATCGGCCGGCTTTTATTTGTAAGTAAATTGTAACATAACAATGAGATAGGTAATGCAAAAGTTGAGAACTATCACTATTAGATTGACATCAAGCGGTAGAAGTTTCCAAATATAGAATTTCAAAGGCCGAGCTTCAATATAACGAATGAATCCAACAATCTCTTTATTTCGTGTAAAATCTGGAGACAAAATATTCAAAATTATCTTGTTATTTTTACATACTTTTACAGAGTAAATATAAAGGTACAATCAGACATCGCGAGGCATGGCCAAGAAGGTTTCATCACATATGCCTCGTGATGTTCGTTTACGCCGTAAAAGAAATTGCAGTTATCTATCAAAATCATTCTATGTTCCATATTTACCAAAACATACTTTTTTCGTCTATCAATTTATCGTGGAGAACTAGTTTTAGTTGATTTGCTGAACTTGCTAACTTTCCAGCGAAGAAAGCAGGCGCAAAGGCGAGTATCAGTGATTGAAAAAGTAGACAAAAATCCGCCAGTAAATACTAAAAAGAACAAAGTGATCAATAACATATTAAATATAAATTAATAAATACTAAATTAAACTAAAGTAACTTAACCTATTAAAAATCTAAACCTAAATCTAATTGAAATTATAGATTAGTGAAGATCAGAAGATTGATCAGTCAATCCTGAAAAAAGGACCTCTAAAGGTCTCGAAACATTAAGCGTTGAAACAATGCTAACAATAATAAACACCAAAAATGTTTTAAATTTCAAATATGGCGAAAACGGAACGACATGAATAAATAAAAAAACAACTTGCACAATGCATTATCTTCTTCTTATATATAAAATTTTCTAATTATAAAATTTCCTTGTCACAATGTTAGTTACCGTACTCCTCTGAAACGGCGCGACCGATTTTTACCAAATTTTATATGCGTATTCAGTAGGTCTGAGAATCGGCTACTATCTATAATTTATAAAGGAAAACAACGTTTGCCGGGTCAGCTAGTAATATGAATAAATAACGAAAACAATCAGTAAAATTAAATAAGTAAGAAAAATAGAGACTTACTGATGAATTTTGAGATTTTATTTCAAAAATCGCATAATAAATCATGGACATAGCTTGTGGTGCCACTATTACAAGTTCTACGATCATCTGGAAAATAAAACAACATTTCATTAAATAGAATAGAAAATCTTTTATTAGCTAAAAAAACACATGTCACATTAGAAAACGGAAAAACAATAAGACAACAAAAATAAATGCATAAAAAACATGAAAGAAGCAATCCAAGGAGCCGTGTGTTGCTAATAGGGATTAGTCTCAGCAGTATATGTCAATAATTTGATGATCTTTAAAACCAACCTTTTTTTTTAATCAAAAGATTAAGAGGATAGTCTCCATTCTCTTTCTCCATACAAACGTAGTTTAAATTTTCCTCCCTGGATAAAGACATTAGAGCAAATATATGTTTATGCCATAAAACTTATATCTGTCATCATGACTATGCATCTACCTTTTTATTTTTTATTATTATTTTAATTAGAAAATATTGTTGCATTGTCATGACAGATATAGGTTTTATGGCATAAACATATTTGCTGTAATGTCTTTATCCAGGGAGGAACTAAAGTTCCTCCCTGGATAACTACGTTTGTATGGAGAAAGAGAATGGAGACTATCCAATTAAGTAAGTACCTAAATTTGCGTTAATCTAAGTATATATAACGCTAGCTTAAAACTTAAAAGGCTTCAACTTACCACACCATCGTATGCACTTTTGTATTTTTCAGTCAAATCTGCAATCAGTTCATACTGATTCAACAGTGTTTTATTTTCGTTGTGAACATCTCCCAATATTAACACCATTTTGGATAACCGACAGTTAATCGAATAATAGATATATGTGTTTGTAACCAGCATTAGATCTTGAGTCATATTCATATACAAAAGTATACCTAATATGTACCACGGTTTGAAACAAACGTGGTCAGTTAGAAAACAACAATAAATAGAGCTCAATATATACCTTAACAAAATTAACATTAAAATAAACACTAGAAGCTTCAATTCTGGTTGAACAATTGATTTTATTATTCGTAATTCCGAATGAAATTTTTGAATATCATTTAAAAAGTCTGCAAAAGTGCTGCCGTTTTTAAAACACAACAAAGTTAGGACGGTAAGAAAATGTATAATGTTACATGATACAATCGTCATCAAAGGGTAAAAATCATCGACTGTTTTATCTATTTTATGATAGTAAATCCAACAGATTCCATACAAAAATGCACATTGAATTAACGTTCCAATTACAAATAATGCTCTGTATTTTTGCGTTTTGTATCTAAAAAATCCGTAATCTACTCCAAAAAGAATCTGATTGATTTTAAAAAATCTTTCCAGTATTTGCAAGTAGACACTCTTTTCGGTTTTTATATAATGATTCATTTTTGTAACTGGCTGCATTATAATTATTATATTTTTTTTATATTTCTAAACAAAAAATGTCTTCACTTACAAGAGGTAACTATTCAAGTGCTACTCAATTTGTGTGGAATCCATCAAAGTTGATTCAACAAAAAAATTACAATTATAACGGCAGGGTAAGTTTATTTATTAATGGAAGACATTAATTTGACAAATTGGTTTCTATTTTAAAAGTAAACTAGCTGCGTCCCTCGGTTTCACCCGCGTAAGTCCCGATTCCTTAGAAATATCGGGATAAAAAGTAGCCTATGTTACTCAGGGTGAATGCAGCTTTCTATTTAGGAAACTATTTTTTGAAATCAGTCCAGTAGTTTTTGAGTTTATTCATTACAAACCTACAGACACCCACACAGACACACGATGATGACAAAGATTACCGTTAAATGTTAGAAATTTCCAAAATGTAGAACTTTAACGATCGAGCCTCGATGTTTTTTTTGCTAATCTAAGATATTTTGCAAAACAAAATTACTTATTATCATCACAGTATTAATTTAGTAATTTAAAGTAAAGACAGATATTCATTTGTTATTTTTTAATTTTATACTAAATACGTTAGTCATAAAATTTACAGAGTACAATTAAAACATAAACAAATGACAAAAAAGGTCAATCAAACAATCCGCCCTTGATCGTACCCGGCGCAAAGGAGCCGAGGATGCTAGCAGCAACATTATAGACAATTGATCAAATTCGATGCTAGAACTAAAATAATGTAAGTCGGCACTAGAGTGTACGTCGTACGTAATACGAAATTTAGTAGTAGAGTCGTACCGTACGACTCTACTACTAAATTTCGTATTTCGAAATTCACCGAAATTCAGTAGCAGAGTCACAGTGTACTGAATCCAGTGAGCAGTTACTTGACTCAATCTAGTTAAATAACTGGATCGACGGTCATCTTTCGAATGCAATACGATGGTTCCAGTGCAACTAGAACCTTAGAGACGGACAATCCAGTTCTGGTAGAAGAATCGTAAAGGTCCGAACTTACATCGCGATTCAAACGTCACGAATGGTTCGTCGCGTATGTCTCAGGCTGACTGTGTACAGTCGTTTGCCTCAGGTTGCTTGATAAATAGTGAGGCATTGGCGACGCATGCCTCGCTATGTCTGTTCGGACCCTTAAGAGGAGTATATACGCCAACGACCTTGAAACTGAAAATCCCTGTCGGGCTCATCGAAAATTGTTGATTATTTCATGACGGAATGTCGTAGAACTTTTTTTTGTGCACAGTTTGTAGGTGACATTGTTTCCTACATTTTGGTGTAGTTTTAAGACAAGAACCTCCTATTGGTGCAAAGCCTATCCAAATTTAGACAAAAAATGTCTGATTTGGCTAAAATGTCGATAGGCTTCAATACGTTTCGACATATTTGTATGGAAACTGCACTAAAATATCGGAAACAATGTCGCCTACAATCTGTACACAAAAAAAGTTCTACGACATTCCGTCATGAAATAATCAACAATTTTCGATGCGCCGACATGGATTTTCAGTTTTTCAGAATAGGGCCCTTAAGTTATACCTAGTTGGTCGTCGTGTTTGCGAAGTATGAACCAGTTGGTTCCTTTTAAACTCATTTGTCGGTTTTGATTGCGTGGTGTTTATTACTTTTAGCATTGTTTCAATGCTCAACCTGTGGAGACCTGTGTGTAATTTTTTTTTCATGCTTTGGTTAATCACAGGAAGGTACAGCTACCTTTTTGTCTATTTAAAAGTGAATTGCACGATGACTATAAGGTAGGTGATGCAAAAATTAAGAAGTATCACAGGAAGATTGACGTCCAGTGGCAAAAGTTTCAATATGTAGAACTTTAGCGGCCGAGCCTCCACATAACGTATAAAGCGAATAAACTCTTTTTTTCTTGGGTTAGAATCTGAAAATAAAATTTTAGAAAGAAGGTGCTGCTACACTGCTGTTTAAAAATGTTTACAAGCATTTTCTAATACTAAAATACATTTACTATCCAAATGTTAGTAATTGTTACATTCTGTTAATGTTAGTAATTGTTAAATGATTTAAATGGAAAATGTTTACAAACATTTATAACATTTGAAAAATCGCCTCGCTCGCAGTTTGGATTTACGTTACAAGGCGTCTACACGAAATAGAGAAGATTTGCTTGCTCATTAATATTACAAATGTTTTATTTTGTTACAATTTGTTAACTAGTTTAGAAATAAACTTTTTAAACTAACATGATTGGAACTCAGAATAATATATTTTCCCGGGTCTTAATCGCGTGATTTTTACTTTTTTGTCCCCTCGCGACCAAGACCGTTGTAACATGGTCGAAACGTCGAGGTAAGAGAATTAAAAGTAAAAATCACGCGACTAAGACCCGGGAATTTTTGAATTTGCATCTTTGTTTTTCAAATTTGAGGCAATATTACCGTCTTCTTCAATCAGTTTGTTGTGCAGAATAATAACTATTTGATTAGCTGACACCGATAGCTTCCCAGCAGAGACAGCAGGTGCGAATAATAGCAACAGAGATTGAGATACAACGAAATACTCTGCACGTAAATACTGAAAAAAAAATAGATAATTTACTATTTATTACATGGTTTAAAAAACATGGTTTATAAATTCATTTTTTTATTTCAATAAAAAATTGGGTTTGTGACTCCAAAGACTCTTAAGGTCATAGCACACTTACACGACTCCGCTCCCACCCGGCAAAAATAATACAATTCAAATATGGGCTTTAAATATTGATCTTTAGATATATTTTACATTGGCATCATAAATTAGCAGACAGCTCGCTTACAGCGAGCTTACCGCCGTCAGACTGCTCGGGAGTCGACGCCTCGCTGGCTGCACGTTGTAGACGAGCGGTCTGCTAGCAGTAGCCGCGCGCGCCGTCGCGGAGTGTTGGCAACCGTACGATTTAAATCGTATTCGCGAAAAGCGAGAGCGATAGGCGGGTGGACAGCTGGCCGTCTGCTAGCTGTCGCCGCGTGGACAGCTGGTTGCCTGCTAGCTGTCGCCGCGTAGACTGCGAGCAGTCGTCTTAGTTTTGGGCAGTGTTGGGTGGGAGCGGTGTTGGAGCAGAGTCGTTTAAGTGTGCTACGACCTTTAGACCCAAGTCTTGAGGACCCAAGGCCTCTGTATTTTTTAAAGGATCTCGGGACGCGTCTTGTTGAGGCTTTTGAGGACCGGAGGGCTGGCGCCTTCTTTGCCCAGAGGGTTAGTTTGACCATTCAGAGGGGGAATGTTCCCAGCCTTCTGGGGACGCGTCCCCAGAAGGCTGGCGACATTCGGTACTCCTTGTAATTTGTCTTCTAGTACTATTAGATTAATAAAGTTAATAAAAATTAAAAAAAAAAAACAGAGCTTCAAGTTGCTCTAACTAAAAATGGTAAAGATTTGATGCGAATCTTCAGAATGATGAACATAACAATTGTTCCAAAAAAGTTTGTTCTTGCTCGAGAGGTGGACCTGACGCCCGCGTCATTCCTATTTACCTTGGTTGGAATCTTCAAGTCTTGGAATGAATTAACAATTGCTTCTAGGCAAGCATGCTACATCGTCGATCTCATCATCGCTTCCCATCAGGTGAGATGAGGTGAAATGCAAGCCTATCTCATGTAAAAAAACTTTTACTGTTCACCAAAACTAAGTAGGTATTAGTAGTAAAATATGATGGTTTTTATTTTTAGAAGACTAGTAAAAAAACATGCCCATAATTCACCCAAATAATCCTACTAATATTATAAAAGTGAAAGTTTGTATGGATGTTTGTTACTCTTTCACGCAAAAAACTACTGAACTGATTGCGATGAAACTTGGAATATAGATAGCTGGACACCTAGAATAACACATAGGCTACTTTTTATCCCGTAATTCCCGCGGGATCGGGACTTACGCGGGGCGCATTAATTAATAATTAAAAGTCCGAAAATAAGTCCCTAGGTATGGTACCCAAAAGACTGGCTGCATTGCCTCTTTGTGTGGCAATACCTATTCGTTGGCCAAAGTAGCCCTTTGGTCACCAGAAGCTAAAACTAATAATTTTGAATAAACTTACTGAAGATTCCTTTAATTCTATGATTAGAAAGTAAATTATAGCCATAACTTGTGGTATTATAATACATGTCGCAAACACCACCTAAAATGTTTTACAAATAATTTTATTATTTGCACTTAAATTTTAATAACAATTCCTGGACCCCTTATTTTTGAATCGCTCGTGCCACTTCGGGTGATTTAAAAATCTCGATTTCTGCTGATTTTCGTTCGATGTCGGACTCTGGCGGCAAGTGGTTGAGCGTGCGATTTACATAGAAAAATTACCAACATTGAACGTTAATCCGAACAGTTGAAGACTGTTCGGCATTTGCGACTTTAAAAAGGACAGGATTTCAAAAAGTGGGCAACTTTCTACAATTTGTAAGGAGTGGACAATTTGTGTCCAAATTTTGAAAGGGGGCAAATACCGAACAGATCCAGTAGAAATCAAACTATTTAAATCGCTCGAATTGGCACAAGCGATTCAAAAATAGAGCCCCTGATTCCGGCGTTTTTTTTAGTGTGATTGTCTCATAGAGTTTTCGTTTTCACGTTTTTTTAAAGAAACAGTTTACGCCTGGTTTGTTTTTGCGAAAATTAGGAAAAAAAACATCGTAATCAAATAATGTATAAGAAAGAAAGATAAGATTTTCTTATTGTTTAAAAAGTCACGTGTCAAATTAGTTACACCAATATATGTATAGTATTCATTAAATATGTACTTATGTATTACTTACTTACCACCTTATCATTTGCAGTTTTGTATTTTTCAGCTATATCTGCAATATCTTTATACAGATTCAAAAATTTATTATTATTGTCATGGCGTAGTTTTTTCAATACAGATATCATTTTAAGTAATTGACAGTTGATCGAATAATAGAGAAATGTATTCATTACTAACATCAAATCGAGGTTTGTTCCCATTAAAGATATTAATATAAATATATAAACTGGTTTCAGACATGTAGTAACAGAAAAAAAATAACAGTAATAAATCCCAACTATAACTCTAAAAGAAAAGAAAAAAATTAAACACAATAAAAGTTTTAACTCAGATTTAAAATTTAACGTTTTATCGCTGACTATTTGTAACTTTTTATCGATTTTTTGAATGTCGATAAAAAAGTCGGCTAAAGTGGTGCCATCTCTGAAAGATAATAATATTATGGCGCAAAAGAAGTGGAAACCTATAGCTGAAAAAGCCATTAAAGTTGCGTTTTCAACTGTTTTGTCGTTGAAAAACCAACAAATTGCGTATAAGAATGCGATTTGAAGTAAATTTCCAATGACGAATAGAGCCCTGTATTTATGCTGTCTGTATTTGATGAAACCATAGTCTATTCCGAGAAAAATATGGAAAATTTTAAAGAATCCGTCAAGCGTTTGGAAGATCACACTCTTTTCAGTTTTGAAAAGTGTGGTTTTTGAGCGTTTTTTGAAAATATCGATTTTTGTAACTGGTTGAATCATTTTTTTTAAATAATAGATTTCTTAATAATTCATTTAAAAATTTTGATACTTTTTATAGGTACTATTTATCAAAAAATAAACCAATTTTTTTTTTAGAATTTCGTGGTTTAGAATAGAAACAGGTCTTTTATCAAAAGCAGTTTTCGTTGAAATGAAATTAATCACTTAACTTAAGCATTTAATCCATCATAAAACAACTGTCAATAAAAGGGTGCGGAAAGGCCTATTCAGACTAGGACAGTTGCTCCATTTAAAAAAACCTATTATCGCTCGTTCGTTCGTTCTTTTTCTTCTTCTTCTTCTACTCCTATTATTATTGCTGGACAACATCAGGGCTATTTAAACCGACATCCAAAATAAGGAGGAGGTTCTCAATTCGACTGAAAATAAGAAATATAGGTACTTTTTATTTTTTTAATTTGGATGCCTTAGCTCTAAAAAGTTTGTTGATACTGCAGTCGAACCAATCTCTAAGGTTCTTCAACCAAGAGTGGCGCCTCCGGCCGCCACTTCTTTTTCCAGCGATCTTGCTCTGTATTGATGATTTGCTTGATTTGATGTTACGAGTATAATAGGTAGGTAGGTAGCGCTACGGCCAATCTAAAGCTTTATCATGCCCCTGTCCGGAAATACCCTCGTTTGTATTTCGAAGAAAAATCCTTCGAGTAAGCCTTCAGTAACGAGGTAACCAACTGACGGCTAACTCTACCCCACAGCGGTAGAGAATAACGCTTAGATCTGAATAAACCTTAACTTTTAACAGTGTAAAGTAAAATAGCTATGTTGGCACTATTTTTAACTCGAAATGACTTGACAATGTTGATTATTTATAGAAGAATAATAAAATCATTGTATACAAACAGACAAACTTTTGTATTTGTAATATTACTAGCTATGTCTTTACCCGCGTAAGTCCCGTTAATGAATTGCCTGAACAGCACCCGTATTATCTAATTTAGTGGTTCATAAACTATTTCAGTGACGGAACCCTTTTGGAAAGCCAAATATTTGACGGAGTCCAATAAAATGTAGAACATAATCTTCGCAAATTGGAAAACAACTACCGCTATGCATTCTGTACTAAAATCAAATCAAACGATTTCTTATTCGCGATTCAAACGAGGCTACAGATATTTGTTTGATTTTTTTCTATTGATTTATTTTTGTCGTAGATACTTGACATGACTCAAAAATCTCCCAAAATAGGTGATATTTTATAGTGTTAGCCACGGTGTTCTCAAGAGCAATTCATCCCACACCGATCTGTGGCACCCGGTAGTTGCCGGTAGAAATACTTTCACGGACCCCAACATAGGCTTTGCGTAGCCTCAGGGTTCCGCGGAGCACACTTTGAGTATGGCTGATGTAAACTCAGTTTTATAGACACTATGCAGCACACACAGCAACATTGCTGCTTTAATTTAGCGTGATGATCACCGGTGACAACCTTAAAATTATAAATACTAATAAATGAATAATTATTAAAGTACTGATAAAGTCATTAAGCATAAGTACTTTCAATACTCGTAGGTGTAAAATAAACCCTCCCTATGTCAAATTACACTCGACAGATGTACAGAAATACCAATTATATTGATATTAGTACCCACCAATAGATACTACACTAATTTTGCCAAGTGAACACAAAAACGTATGGCAGAATATTGTAAAGGGTTTTAGATCCGAGACCTGATTAGTACAGTCCGGTACCTACCTCATTGATCGCAGAACATTATTTGGTATACTTGATAATAAAATAATAATAATCGCATCTTGACTTATTTTACAGAAAAAAAGACAAAGACTTTCTGGCCTTTAG
This sequence comes from Idaea biselata, assembly GCA_958496205.1. NCBI lineage: Eukaryota > Metazoa > Arthropoda > Insecta > Lepidoptera > Geometridae > Idaea > Idaea biselata. The sequence continues at coordinate 25,591,110 of OY292402.1, forward strand.
ATAACAGCGCCATCTATCGAGCTATTACCCGACTCAGACTCAAAAATGAAAATATAAACCTTTAAAAAAGCCGGATCCGGCTACCGGACAAGAATGTTATCTACATTTTTTTACTATTAATGTAACACATTGCGTGTCTTTTTATTGCAAAGATCAATTCATTGCTATCTGTCAAATGCATTTTGGAATTATTGCGTTTTATTTGACAGGTTTCGGTTTTTTTTAATCGGTTTTTAAATACCTATTAGTATGTTTCCTTATGTCCTGTAGGTCCTGTAGGTTTAAAGCTAGTTTTAATTGGCTTCTTATTCTAAATGATTTTCTATTTATCATAATGTATGTATTTACATTAAAAAAGTAAAATAATGTGCTTCTAGATATACCGTCACAGGTTTAAGGAAGTGAAGATGAATGTAATGTAAGTTTTTGTAATATTTAATAAATAAATAAAAAACCCAAAGTGATTAATTTGGGGCTAGATTTAGCTGTCTGTAACGTCGCGTTGTGCAATATTTATTTTTATTTATTCATTTAGGTTAGAACTCTGTCACTCGGCGATTTTGGATGATGCACTGCTCCTTGCAAAATATTTCTAGTAGAATGCTTCGAGCAATAAGAAATTATTAATACAATATCTAGCGTGTAAATAGTCATATCTATAATTCAAAGTAATTGTATGAAACAATTTCATACAATGACCACAAGAAATTGGTACAGTTAACCCGTCGAATGCATTCGACGGGTCTTAATGAGTTCGGGTCTTAGTTTAATTTAATATTAACTGCAAGACCAGCGTCTTAATACGCAACTTTGTAACTTAAAGTTGGGTTCACACGTCTTGCAATTATAAATACCTAATAATTATGAATAACATTAAATAATTATTTCAGATCAATACAATAGAGACATTTTTTTAAACTAATAATTAGTGGTGTAACTCTAGTCTTGATACAAATACTTAATTGAATTATTCTAAGATTTATGGCTTAGTTTTTTTTATTCCACTGTCGTCTTTCTATCTTCGAGATGAGCGTGCTACATCTTAGACCATATCATCATTTATCATCGAGTGATATAGTAGTCAAACGCTCATTTATCGCGTAGGTATAAAAAAGTGATAAGTTGTTATTGTGCATTAATTAGGTAACACCTGGACCGGTATTACACTAAATGACACAAGATGACAATACTATTACGATTATATCGACACACTATTGCCATTATATCGAGACTGTGACAAATTTGGTAGACTTCAATAGTATCGTAATGGTGTCTCAGTGGAATTGCAATAGTAACCATGGTAACCAACCTTCTCTGTCTGTCTGTATGTCAAGTCTGTTAAAAATCCATCCTGTCATTAGAGTTTCGACAACTATCGAGACTCCATCAGTGGCATCTCAGTGGTGTCTCAGTGGTGTCTCAGTGGTGTCGCAGTGGTGTGTTGATAGAATAGTTAACATAGGAAACTGCCAAATGTGTCAAATACACGTCAAATATGACGATTAATATTCTATCGACACACTAATGAAACACGATTGCGGAGCGTAATACCGACCCTGATTTTCTGCATCGACATGAATATTTTAAATAGTAAAAATAGTAGCTAACCGTATAGCCCCGGTATAGAATAGGCTTACCCCATTTCTTCCCGTGGGTGTCGTAAAAGGCGACTTAGGGATCTGAGGGAGACCAGCAAACCTTGAGTTCTCCCCGTGCTGAGGCAGATAAACTGCTTGGTCCCTTAGAGGGTACCCCGGGCTCCCAAGAGGGATGAAATCGGGATCATCGCTCGGGTAAGAAGAAAAGAAGCATCTAGTACTTTATAGTAAACGTTAGTTTAAAAAAAAAATCAATCAGAAGTTAAGTGTGTACGCACCATAGCAATTTTCCTTCAAAACGTATGGCAGTACGCTGTCGTGTACAGACGTAGCGTTAATGTGCGGTCGGATTAGACGCTCGCTGTTGTATTGTAACTTCACACTTGCTTTAATTGAGTCGTGACTTGAGAATAGTTTTAGATTAAGGCTGGGTATTTTGGACTTACAGTTGCAGTGTTAATAGATATAGATTATGTCATCCGATTTCTTTAATATGTACTATAGCTGTGACTCGCTGTTTCACTCGCGTAAGGCCCTTGGATATATCGGGTTAACAAGTATATGAAATGATCTCCAGCTATCTGCATACGAAGTTTGTAGAGTTAACTATTTTCATAAATTAATGATTCGACTATAATGTTAAAGCAATTGTGGTCAAAAAAGTGACCACAATTGCTAATTTAATTTTGGTACACAAATGTCCCATCTGCATGAAAGGGTTAACTCATTTGGTCACCATGAATTGCTCATAATTAAATGAAATACTTGTAAGCTTAAACTTAACTAAGTTTAACTGACTTTAAGTACTCAAAAGAGCAGTATTCATAATTTGATTAGACAATTTTAAACAATTGTAGCGGAATTTATTTGAATGACATGTCATTTAACCCTTTGAATGCGAGATGAAATTAAAATGGGGTCGTTTTTGTCATAATTGCATTGTGCGATTAAAATTAGTGGTGCAGTGTAACGAGACCGTGGTAGATTAGATAGGTTAAAATGTATATGCTTATCTTCTTTCTTTTAATATATAAAATTTCCATGTCACAATGTTAGTTACCGTACTCCTCCGAAACGGCTTGACCGATTTTTACCAAATTTTATATGCGTATTCAGTAGGTCTAAGAATCGGCTACTATCTATAATTTATAAGGCAAAACAACGTTTGCCGGGTCAGCTAGTCTAATATATAATATATTTGAACCAAAATTTAGACTAAACTTTAAATTTTATGTATTTAAATTAAACTAACATGCTTTCCTACAATTTTTGCCTATTTTAATAGCATACTTACCATGTTTCGATTTTTATATAGGAGAAACTTGATATTCGAGAATAATATTAGGTTTATACATATTTTTGATGAAACTGGAGCTCTTGCAAAAACAATAATCGTAACTTGCTAAAACATGGTTCACAAGTAATATTAGTTGTTAAAATTTAATTTAAACGCGCCAAATAATTGATTAGGATTTCATTTTCTATCTACTTAATGTCTAGTTACATTTACATTTACTAGGTCTTAATCGCGTATTTTTTATTTTCTTACCTCGCAGTTTCAACCGTGTTAAAATTAATGGTCTAAGTCACGAGGTGACATCTGGTAATGGTGGTAAATGATAAACCATGGTAATTGTGACTATGTTCACAAATCATGTGAATTTTATAACGCTTATTATACTTATTAATATCTAGCAATGATACGTCAACAAAAACAAATGCATTTATTTTAGAAAAATAACAACCACCTACCTACTTAACTCAATTCACAATGATATAAAACATTATCCAGCCCTAAAAAATGTGTCAAAGTCAAAACATCTACATTAAATAATTCGTGTATAGCGGGTGTACTTTTAATTTGAGCCAACTAGACACTTCTGGAAGTGGAATAAACTGCCAAAGAAATGTACTAGCAATGTACTCTCACGTATTAAAAACCCAACCCAATATAGCGAAAGGTTACAGAGATATCATCAAAAGAAAATTGGAGGCTAGAGGCGCGGACGTGGCAGTGACGTGGCGGTGGTTAATATCTTTTTTTAACACGTTAACCACCGCCACGTCACTGCCACGTCCGCGCCTATAAGTATTTTTTTTTTTTTGATGATATCTCTGTAACCTTTCGCTATATTGGGTTGGGTTTTTAATACGTGAGAGTACATTGCTAGTACATTTCTTTGGCAGTTTATTCCACTTCCAGAAGTGTCTAGTTGGCTCAAATTAAAAGTACACCCGCCAAGCTGACGTCAGGTTGGCGGGTGTACCTTGTTTCTTTAATAACTTTGGCCCTGAAATAGTACATTGCTCCAAATTTTAGGTACATTCAGTACATTGCTAGTACATTCCTCTCAGGTATATAACTTTACGATTTTAAGACCTACACCCGCCATCCTGATATACACAATAATTCAAAACGTCCAATCTACATTATCTGTGCAAATAAAAAAAACACAGACGACGGGAAATGATTTTCTATCTGTCAATGTCATGTCCCTCGAAAAAACGAATTCATGACATTTTTTTTCTCAAATGATCCGTAGAGTTTCGGTGCTTTCGGCTTCGGTATTAGATTAACAGGTTTATTTGCAATTCCGTGTGTTCCTATATGTTTATTTAACGGAAATGAGTCGCAATTTCGTAGGGGACATTTTGTTGACTTAACAATATTTGTGGGTTTTAGGTTATGTTGTGGTTTTGAAGGGTTAACAAATATTTTGGGATGATTTTCAATTTTGTTTCAGGTTCAAAGAGAATTTGTGATTCTTTTCGTTTTTATGATGGTTTATGTTACTATTGCAACTTTTTTCTTGATTTTAAAATCGAGGAGCAATTGATACAACAAAGTTTTGCTTGCAAATAACACTTCAATCGAAAGTTGTTTATTTAAAGTTAAGTCAATATTATTGTGTTTTTTATTTGTTGAACAGAGCCTAAGGTAAGCGAATTGGACGTGTTTAGAGAATCTGAAAGATTGAAAGAGAGTTAACTACTATTACTGAAGCAAAACTAAATAATAAAAAATTGTACCAAATATGCTCCGAAACTACTGGACCGATTTTAAAAATTCTTTCAACAATAGAAAGCTTCATTATCAATGAGTAACATAAGCTACTTTTGATCCCCATATTCCCCCAGGATCGAAACTGGCGTAGGTGAAACCGCAGGACACAGCTATGTTGGAATATAATCTGTAGTTGCTGGCTATATGTATATAGCCTATATCGTGGAATCCAGAACTCTTTTACTATCTATACTTCTATAATAAAGAGGAAAGATTTGTATTTGTATGTGTGTGTCTGTCTGTCTGTATTTTTGTTAAGAATAAACTCAAAAATTACTGGACCGATTTCAAAAAATATTTCACCATTACAAAGCTACATTCACCCTGAGTAACATAGGCTACTTTTGATCCCGATATTCCCACGAGTGAAACCGCGGGACGCAGCTATAAACAATATAACAGAAGGATATGTATGTACGAGTACAAATATGAAATTCCAATTTCTTGGAAATATCTCCTATACTAACTTTAAACAACATGGAAAAAACTACTTACAAATATTAAATTTCAATATCTTTGTAATACCTATCTTAAATACAAAATGAATCATAAGTTCGATTGACAACAGCGGGTGTCGCCACGTGTCCGTTTGATTAGTTCTACGTTCCTTGCATTTTATAAAATTTACTTAACACAAGATTCAATTCATTATCTACCTTAACACAACGACTTATGATTCAAAATTCAAACAGCAGGACGACAAGAGCATCGCGAAAAGCTTTGAACTCTGTGCTAGTGGAATTAGGGTTGAAAATTGTTTGAAGGGTTGGTTGTAAGGGTAGATATATTCACAATCGAATTAGCAGACCGCCTGCAGTTTTTGCTACTCAACACAATAGATTCCTTGGAAAATGGACGTACTCGAAGGAAATTAACCTTCGCTTTTTATAAAATAAGTTAATGTTGTCTTCGAAGTAGAAGTGGGATGAAAATTGGAGTTTCTTACAAAACTCATTAGCTTCTTTGCTTTTTTAGAATTTGTAAATGTTGTTTAGGTTTTTGTCTTTGACATTTATTTAGGTAAACAGTGACAGTAACAGTGATATTATTTACTTCTAAAATATAACAGTGACTAAAATATGTTAATATTATGTAGATTGAGCTATGTGTAACGACACACCGCAATCTAGTCCCAAACTAAGCACTAAGCTTGTATTATGGGTACTAGACAACGGATATACATATTTTATACTTTTTATATGCATATTATACTTTTTTAGGGTTCCGTACCTAAAGGTAAAAACGGGACCCTATTACTGAGACTTCGCTGTCTGTCTGTCTGTCTGTCTGTCTGTCTGTCTGTCTGTCTGTCTGTCTGTCCGTCCGTCCGTCCGTCCGTCCGTCCGTCCGTCCGGCCGTCCGTCCGTCCGTCCGTCCGTCCGTCCGTCCGTCCGTCCGTCCGTCCGTCCGTCCGTCCGTCCGTCCGTCCGTCTGTCCGTCTGTCACCAGGCTGTATCTCATGAACCGTAATGGTTGAAATTTTCACAGAAGATGTATTTCGGTTGCCGCTACAACAACAAATACTAAAAACGAAATAAAACAATTATTTAAAAGGGGCTCCCATACAACAAACGTGTTTCAAAAATAACAAGGAGTCGAGTCAGGACAGGAAGAAGGACAGGAGGACAAATCGAGTTGGTCATGGAATTCAAAATGGCTGCCCTATCTGTCAAATATACTAGTCTGCCTTACTTACCAAAGAGTTTATTTTATGTTTCAGATTTTCTTTGTGCCAAGGTTTTTTTTTTTTCAGTGATTCGGTCGTTTGATGGGAGTAAGAATCGAAGATAAATATTTCATATTTTCCTATAAAATTTAAAAATTGGTTGTTGTAAACCATTTTAGGGTTCCATATCCAATTGTGATAGTGGTACGGAACCCTTTATGCGCGAGTGTCGAACTTGCCCCGTTTTTTTTGTAAATACATACATATGATACATAGAAAACACCCATACCAAAAACAAATATTTATTTTTAAGCATAAATACTTGTCCCCGGCGGGAATCGAACCGGCGGAATCCGGCAGTGATCGTTAACGTTAAGTTAATCACAAATATACAACGATACCATATAATAATTAAAGAAATCCATCGAATGGTTTGGAAGATATGAGGGACTAAAGTATATTACAATTTTAAAGATAATCACGAAAAACTTCCTTGCAGTCAGATAAAAATAGTATTTAAACGTAAAAAAAAATAATGACAACTTAAAGGTTAATTCTACACCTGTACATAGTTACAACATAGCACTGCCTCTGCCCCATGAACGTTTCGTCTTCGCATTGTAAAAGGTAAACACTTAAACCCATCTGAAACCATTCAATTTTATACCAAACATAAACTAGTATTACACTCCGAATCAACACCGTAATCCTATAATCTGATTGTTACCCGCGGCTTTGCCTGCATTTTATGTGACATCTTGCAATATCTGTCAAAACCTAATACTATAAAATTTCTGGTTGAAACGCAGTGATGGGTAGCGACTCGGTTTATGGTAAAGATTGTTTTACACAATAAGCTATAATATTTTTATGTTTATATTCGCGTTATAAATATAAATTTATTAGTTTTTGGAGACCGGCGTTGTGGATAATGGATTGGTTTAGATAGATAGCTGTAAAATTGGCAGTGAAAATATTTAAAACAAACGTCTTTATAGTTCGTTTTTTAGGGTTCCGTACCCAAAGGGTAAACATGTAACGTTGGTAACGTATTAGTATGCATGATTGTACGTATGTATGTATGTATATATAGGGATTAATCTCCGAAACCACTGGACTGATTTCAAAAAATCTTTTACCAATAGAAAGCTACATTATCAGGGAGTTACACAAGCTACTTTTGATCCCAAATATCCACGGGACCGCGAGACGCAGCTAGTTTATCATAATTACAATTGAATAAATACTACACTTTTTTTTTCTGCTGTGAATCTAAACGTCTGTAGCATTCTGACGCATAAACTATAATATTCTTAAAGTGGTCCTTAACCCTTAGTGGTTTAAAACAGACCCCATCTGCTGTGAAGGGTTAAACTGTTATGTGGCTATTGCGTATAATGAGAAGTGTTTAAAAGAAATTTACACCCCCTTGGGTACGGGGTGGTACAGGGTTAAGAATGTTGATTATTTTGACGATGGTTTTTTTTGTTAAGGAAAAAGAGCTGTTGTTTTTGCTAATTGTTTTTATTAACAGATTATTTGAAGAAATTAGGGGTTAGAAAAAAATAAAGAAATGTGAAAGGGTATTTTTTTAAGGGTAGGTTTACCGAAATGATGTTGCATATGCATGTGTGTAGGTAAGTAGAGATAAAAGTTTTAGGCAGGTATAATAATATGCCTAAAAATACTGTATTTTTGTGAATTCTGGACAACTAGACCAAATTTGATTAAAATGTAAGTAGGATATTTAAATGTAGTAGGTACATAGTTTTTTTTCCTGATACTAATGAACGAAGACCACTTTTTTCCTGTTTCTACTTTTGAACAGACTACGTACCTATGATTCTTTTATTTCTAGAAAAATAATTAAAGCAATTCTTACTGAATTACGCAAAGGTCAATTTCATAAATTGAATTACCCACCATTACTATTTGTATGTGTCACACTATTATATTATTATATTTTTCAAGTTCCTTTTCTCCTGAATAACACCCTACCTTTCATCTTTCTTCACTTCTCATACTTCCACAGGTTGCCTGGAAGAGTTCGCTTTAAGCGATAAAGCCGCTCATTGTGCCCCCTAGATTTAGGTTGCTTTATGTATTTCTTTAAATTTTAATTTTATATTGGTGTTACAATAAATAATTAATCTATCTATCTATCTAAAGTTTTACTGGATGATAAAAATTAGAACTAAAATAACTTAAACCCCTAGTATACAGAGATACTATATCATAAATCCCATCGTTATTGTTAATAGCTCCAAGTTACAGTAAGTAATTAAATGTGGAGAATTAACTTCTTACATAAAATATGCGTGCGCCATCTACTAATAATCCGAAGATAGTGTGGTCTGTCCGTAATGTCTAATAACGTAGTTTGTAGTAAAGTTTACGAGCTATTATAGTGGGATTTTGTTATAATTTTGGGGTTTACAAGATTACTAAATTGTAAGGGTGGATGTAGAAACACACGTTTAAATTTTGTGCATTATTTTTTCCGTTTCTTGAATAGCGAGCTCAAAAAGGTTATTTGGACATTCTCGATCCAATTCGACATAATATTATAAAAATAATATTTATTTTTCAAAATCTCCAAAAAATTAAGGGGACAGTCTACTTACTCTTTTCTCCATACAAACTTTACAAACGTAGTCGACTGTTCCTCCCTGAATAAAGATATTAGAAAAAAAAAGTTTAAGCTTTAAGTGCGATATCAGCTATGACCATGCATGCACCTATTATTGATTTTTTCATTTTCTAATTTTTCAGAATTTTATTTCTATTCCAATTAGAAAATGAAAACAACCAAAACGTAGGGGCTTAGTTATGGTAAATAGAGATTTTATGGCATAAACTTATTAAAACAATACAATACTTACAACAATATTTCTGCAAAAACACAACGCATGATCGACGGAGAGCGGGATTCGAACCAACAACGCATCTTTACTCAATCCGGGAGCACTGACTTGACCAATTAGTCTATCTGCGTCGGTGACTCATACGTCGAATCTAAGCTTCCGTATTATTATATAACACAACTTAGGCATATTTGCGGTAGTTAGAAAGTAAGTTAAAATACTAACATAAGAAAGTTAGTGAAGATACTAAGTTACGTTAGTGACCTACTACAGTAACCCAGTAACAGTAACACAGGACAAACATCTTACCTACCGCTGTAAGCAAATCCACACTTAATTAATAATCTAATGAAGTACCTAACATTTAATAACGAAAAAAAAGAGATTTCAAGTATTAAAGTATTTCGTAAAAAAATAAGGTTAGCTTATGTTTTTTTTCCTTAAAATCATTGAATTCATACATAGGAAGATACGTTTATCTGGTTTTTATTCTGCAATAATAATATGCTGTGACTGTATCGTTCTTGGTCCAATTTCAGATAATTTACTATAGGTAGGTACAATAAAGTATGGTCTTTACAGCAACTTTAATATACATTTAAGTTTTTGGCGACGTATAAAGTCATCTAGATTAAGAGGAGTATCAACGCCAACGACCTTGAAACTGAAAATCCCTGTCGGGCTCATCGAAAATTGTTGATTATTTCATGACGGAATGTCGTAGAACTTATTTTTGTCTACAGATTGTAGGTGACATTGTTTCCTACATTTTGGTGTAGTTTTAAGACAAGAACCTCCTATTGGTGCAAAGCCTATCCAAATTTTAGACAAAAAATATCTGATTTGGCTAAAATGTCGATAGGCTTCAATACGTTTCGACATATTTGTATGGAAACTGCACTAAAATATCGGAAACAATGTCGCCTACAATCTGTACACAAAAAAAAGTTCTACGACATTCCGTTATGAAATAATCAACAATTTTCGATGCGCCCGACGTGGATTTTCAGTTTTTCAGAATAGGGCCCTTAAATGAAAAGGCCAAATAGATAATAAACCTTACTATCAGTTATTCAAAAGGTATTCAAACATCTCTCATCAAACCATCCGCTTCATATTGGGGATCTTCCAACCAAAAGGCATGCATACGTAGACATCAAAGAGAATCTGTTACAACCATGTCACAGTAAGTTTTATCGTCTCTCACTTTTATTTCAAGGGAATAAGTTTCTGTTTCCAATGTTAAAATTGGAGATTAATTTTGCAAAGGTCCTTACCTCGGGATTTCTGAACATATTGAGCCATATGAGGCAAATATGGAAGATAAACAAGTTTTCACTAATATTATAAAATGAAAATGTTTGGTTGTTCGTATTAAACAACTATTTAAGTAAAAAAAGAGATGTTTGAATGGTTTTTGCCTATTACAAGTCGCTACTTACGGTCTGTCTGCGAAAACATAAACAAATTTTTCAAATTATGAATTTTGAACCAAAACTCGCAGACTCGTGGTTTGATCCGGGTAAATCAAGCCCACGTGGAAATTTCAACTCCTGTCTTAGTAGATACATAGATATACTTTGTTTTAAATTATAAACTACTAGCTGCGTCCCGCGGTTTCAACCGCGTAAATCCCGATCCCTTGGGAATATCGGGATCAAAATGGCTATGTTACTCGGGGTCAATGTAGCTTTCTAATGGTGAAAGAATTATTGAAATCGGTCAAGTAATTTTTGAGTTTATTCATTACAAACATACACACACACATACACAAAAATACAAATCTTTCCTCTTTGTAATATTAGTGTAGATGTAGATGATTTGACACATCTTCCCAAAGAAAATAATGTCAAATATGAAGAACCAAAACGTCAGATTGTAGTCTGAAATTTAAAAAAATGAGGTGCAATCCTATGGAACACATCCTCCAAATTTCATGTCTCTAGGACAAGCTGTCTACATGCCTAGAAAACCGAGTATTAATCCTATAGAGAAACAGCTAGGTACATCGCTACATGCGCAGCTATGGATGCGTGACCTCTCTCACCGACAGTGTGCCGATGGGTTCACGTACGTGAGCCGAGTAGGCTCTTCGGGCGGCCTCGGCAAACCCGAGCGGAAAGCGGTGAGAAGTCACGCACACGCTGCGCATGTAGTGGAGTACCTAACGCGCCGCGGGCTTGTATGAAGCTGTTGCTCTGTAGGATTAATACTGGGTGCCTAGACAGTGCGTTGATATTATAGTCCAGTAAAAAAATTTAGAAGTTTGAACTTTGTATTTAAAGATTAAAATTAAACATGTATTTTATTCACCTCGTATGCGAGTAAAACCGCAGGGCATAGCCAGTGGAAAATAAACAGGTATAGATTAACCGAGTGATATGATTGAATCAACATACTGAATTATGCACGCATCATTTATTTTGCATTAAATGTTTGATCCTGGTCCGAGTGTAATTATTATCAGATGGTATAACTAGCGGCTTTGTACAGTATGTTACGAAATGGCCACGAAAGGGGATGTTCTAGACGTCTAGGTGAACAACTTTTGTTCTACAACTTTTGTAAATTAGAATTTTCTTCTGTTTTCGCGATGTTGATTTAAAATTAAATACATTTTTCGGTTTTAATCGCGTGGTGTTTATTACTTTTAGCATTGTTTCAACGCTTAACGTTTCGAGACCTTTACATTTCCTTTCTTTAGGATTGACTGGGGACCTGTAAAGGTCTCGAATTAAAACCGAAAATTGTTTTTAATTTTAAATAGAACTTTTTTTTAGAAAATTTTGAGGTTTTGTTCTCTTGAAAATCAACTGTGTATCGAAGTAAAGACTTTCAATTATTAAATTAAAATAGTACATTGGTCACACTAAACAAAAATATCCATAAGTGGAAAGTGACATAACCTACTTTTATATTGACAAGCGTTTTGGGCAATATTTTTTGTAAATTGTTGATCTTAAGTATGAAGACCTAAAAAAATGTATATGTGTTTGTTGCTTCTGTACCTACGCAAAAACCGCTGCTCCCATTGTAATGAAATTCAGTACCTACTTAGATAGCTGGAGACATCCAAATCTTCCTACAGGTTCAGGATTTACTCAAATAAAATCGCAGGGTATCAAAATAATGATAAAAAACATCCCCTAAAGCCAAAAGACCTTCCCAACATCTATTAATCCGATGTCAATTCACAAACTACACATAAACAATCATTTTTCTCGTGTATCTTTTCTTTTTCGAAAACCAATGAGGTGAAGAAACAAAACGCTTTCATCCATCTTATTTACGCGATGGATTTTGAACTTTATGTCTATTGTATTAAGGTGTATTTTGGGGTTGTGGGGAATTTTTGGTTAGCGGAAAGCCAACTACATGTAGACTCATCGATCAAAGTCGAAAATATTTATTGTCTTTGATTTTTATGGGTTGAAATTTGATTTTAATAGTATAGACATGACTTGAGGCATTCATGGTCTATATAGGTACCATTAACCTCTTTTAGTCTTATTAATTAACGTGGAGTAAGGAGTAAGTAAGGTAAGATAATTTTGCCAGTTTTGGTTTCAGCTTTAAAAGTTCTTGTCACGGAAAAAGACAAAGCATGTTCTTACTACTTCGACCTTACTGCACGTTTATTAATAAGGCTATTAACCTTATTTCGATACGTAGACCGGTGCAGCCACTAAGGAAGACAGGTCGGATCTTGTTCCACTGCCGTCTTCCTGTCCTGTACATAAACGTGCTACATTTTAAACCATATCATTCATTACTATCACATGGGATAGTGGTCAAACGCTCATCGTGTTTTAAAAAATAACAATTAAATTAAAAACGACTTTTTTTCAGAAGTGTTATCTTTTTATCGACGACATCTGTGGCGCGTCGAGGGAAGGCCCGACTGCAATGCAGAAGGTTGCGGATTCGATTCCCGCCCGGTGCAAGAGGGATTTTTTTTTCTGGTCTGGTTGTTTTCTATTATGTATTTACAAAAAAAAGGTATAATGTGTAGTATATCCGTTGTCTAGTACCCATAGTACAAGCCTAGTGTTATTTTGGGGCTATGTGTAGCGTCATGCAAAATTATTTATTTTATTTTGTAGCTTTTATTACTCCTTACGACTTATTTTCCGTGGAATTTCTAACGATTATAATTCCGGGTTATCCATGTTCTATGCCCCAATACATAGTAACCGATTCACTCAGCAGATTACGCCCCGGGGCGCAAACGCATCACTATTTGCGTTTGATATGTGTGATGCTATGGGATTGACACGAGCCTGATGGTTATACATTACGGATCCCAAGATACATACCTACATTATTACAGCACCTTAGGCTGTTAACTCAACTCTAAAGTACCTACTGAAACGATATCGAATTAATTAGTAGTATTTTACTATAGGTAATGTTGGTATAGCTATGATTACCGGCCTGGCACATTTTATAGTTGACGCCTCGCGGCCAAGACCCGGTAAAATGTAAGTAGGTAGGTATGTTAACAAATTGTGTGAATTTAAAAAGTTTATACATATTTATCAGGCTGCCAAATTCTTTACACTTCCTTTTAGCTTTGCCGTAGCCGGGTAAAAACAACGAATGCTCTTCGGCTAGTTGTTTGGTTATTCAGTTAAGTAGTAGTCCTACTTAATATTATAAAGCTGAAAGTTTGTGAGTATGTATGGATGTGTATATGTGGGTGTGTTTGTTACTCAATCACGTAAAAACCGCTGAACCGATTACCATGAAACTCGGTATGTAGATAGCTGGAGACCTGGAATAACACATATGCTACTTTTTATCCCGATATTTCCTCGGGATCGGGACTTCGCAGTCGCAGCTAGTTAGTTATATAAAATGCCTCATTCAATAAAACGGTTCTAACTACAGACTCGTTCGTTAAAATCCCATGATATCTTGAAGCTCTTTTCTATAATGTGATCTGAGATTATTCGGATGGGTAGTTTTAAAGCGGAAAACCTTTGGAATGGTTTCCCAAGTCTTTAAAGATATGAATAGGTATTAGAGAGCTATCAGATCGGTTTGATTGCCCCCTTCAGAACCGATTTGAAAAAGTTTTATCTCTTAGCTATGTTTCAGGAAAATCGGTTCATTAAGATTGCAGTTTTTAAGTACTTATTTGGTATTTTCCTACGGTTAAGTAAATTAAAAGAAATTAAGAAAAGGTTATTACTTCTTTTTTTGAGATGATGGATTAAGAAAAAACTCATTTTTAGGGTTTCGTACCCAAAATATTACCGTATTACTGAGACTTCGCAGTCTGTCTGTCCGTCTGTCACCAGGCTGTATCTCATGAACCGTGATATCTAGACGGTTGAAATTCACAGACGATGTATTTCTGTAGCCTCTATAACAACAAATATAGTTTTAGTTTAGTTTAGAAAAGTTTTATTTTAAAAAACAAAATAAAACATATATTTATAATTACCCGTACAACAAACGTGTTTTTTGACATAAAAAAACGCAACGATACCGCGATTTATTTTTACCGCTAGCGCTATCTAGTGATAGAGCGACAGACTGTCTCCAGTAGTAAAATAAATTTTGACGTTCGCGTTGCGTTCACGAATTGGTTGGTCCAGTGTTCATTTCAGGGTTCCGTACCCAATTGTGATAGTGGTACGGAACCCTTCATGCACGAGTCGGACTCGCACTTGGCCGGTTTTTTTATTAACGACAGAGTCCTTAAAGTCCAGTCAAAATCAATTAACTAACAGTGGCCATTACTGTACTTACAATGCAATCCAATCTGCATAGATAATGACTTTTATTTTCCAAGTCTATAGGGTCAGATTGTTCTCTTCAAGGTCCATTGTTGACCAGTGATAGAGTATGCATAATTTAATGGGGTCTAATGGGGATTGGGTGATGGGGTTGTCTTAATAGATTGTTTTGTTAGGCTTTCATTTGATTTGCTGTTTGTAAAGTGAATGTAGATTTATTAACCCCCCTACTTTTAAAAGATGACTAAGTTTATGTAACAGAGACAAACGTTACATAAACTTATTCAGCGTTTATAAGTAAAGGGGTAAGTAAATAAAAATAAATATTGCAAGACGTTGCGCACAGCTCAATTTAGGTGCTAGGCTTGTACTATGAGTATTAGACAACGGATAAACATAGGTACCTACTAGATGTTAGGTATTCATTATTTTTGTAATATCGCACATCAAAATAAACACAAAAACTCGATTATAAAATTGAAAAGAAAAAAACTGTAGTAACTCAGAAATTCTAAAAACTGAGCCATTACCATAAGATATCCGAGTTTATTAGAAATGTGCATTAAGAATAATATATTCACATTCAGTATTCAGTAATGCACTTCCAAGTTTCAGAGTGTAAAGCAAGGTGTCGTAAACAATATTAAATTCTGGAAGTTTTCCAGTTCCAATGGAAGTCTCAGGATATTAGTCAGATAGTTCGTTTCGATGTGAGAAAAGACAGGTTCGCGCGTTATTATAAAGTTTGGAAGAAGGTATTTTAGTGGGACAAGGAGGTTTTATCGTGGTCATCATATTTATTCATATAATAATCGAGTTGACCCGACAGACGTTTGTCCTGCCCTTATGTATAAAAAAACCTACAACTCTAAACTACTTCTGCTCTACCCTACCCTACTACTACCCTACCGTAATAATACGACTTTCTAATAGGTATTATAAAATTTCTATTAATTTTTGTATGTAGCTCAAGGCTATTTTGTTTAGAAAATTTATTTACAAGGAAAAATAGCATTCAAAAATTTTCACTTGCGGCGAGGCTTGAACTCAAAGGAACCCAAAGGCGCGAGTTCAAGCCTCGCCGCAAGTGAAAATTTTTGAATGCTATTTTTCCTTGTAAATAAATTTTCTAGGTATTATAAAGTTTGGAAGCAGGTATTTAAGTGGGACAAGGAGATTTTATCATGGTAATCATATTTACTAATAAAATAAAGATATTTTGTTGGCATCACACTGCCAACAAAATATCTTCAGCGCCATCTAGTACAATGGTATAGATGGCGCTGAAGCAAAATAGCGCCATCTAGTACAATGGTAAGACTAAGCTTGTGTTAAGGTGTCTAAGAAATACACCGTAAATATTACCCAAAGCTATGTTTTGTGGTTTCACCCGCGTAAGTCCCGATCCCATAGGAATTCTTAAAAACATTTTCTTATCTGATGCCCAAAGATACACTCTGCAAATATCAACTCTCTACTACCAGCAGTTTAGGCTGTGCGTTGATTCATCAGTCAGTCAGGACAAAGCATTTTAAACATATATATTTTTTGTACATACTTAGAAAGGTATTATACACAGAGATACACTTAGACCAGAATCTATATAATATTTATTTAAAAAAATAGGTACTACAAATATGCAGAGGAAGTATCTGCACTCCAAAGAAAACAATACTGTCGAATAGCGAAAATCAACCCTTTTATTCAATTTAAATCCATTCCCAATTTTTCAACTACAGACTGACTCCTACGAAATGTTTACATTTTAAAACACAAATAATGGAATTTCCGTGTCGCGTCCACATATTCGATACTCCATAACTGAACTTTATGAAACATATCTCGAAACGAAGGAATCGATGAACTTGCGAGTATATTTTCGTATGCAAAATATGATTTATGTATCTTAGTCTGCTATACGTTTTGCAGACACGTTACGTGTCGCATTAGCATATTTTCTGGAAGAAGCAAATTTCTGTATCAACGGTTTTGCTCAAGATGGATGACTTCTGGTTTATGCACATATTTTGGTATACTAGTTTTAATAAAATGCGTTCCTAAATTCTACATCCTGGATTTGAACCTACAAACTAACAATAAAAAAGTGGTTGACAACAATGTCACCTATTAGTATAGGTGATGTTGGTCTAAGTTATAGCATGATGCAAGACGGCCTAAGATAAAAGAAGACAACCATGGAACAAGATTTAATCCGTAGATATACATATCTTAGTGGATATACCGGCTTACATATTGGACGACTAAGGCTAAATCCGTACGGACGCGAACAACACGCAACCCCAATGTTACTATGAACTTGTGTTATTTTAGTTTTTTTTTTAATAGGTACACAATAATACGTTTGTACAAACTTCGCGTATCCAGCCCCGAGTCTATCGTGCGTTGTGTTTTTGCAGAAGTATTGTTTCTTTAAAATATTTGTACAAACTTCGTACGAAAAACACGTTTTTATAAACTAGATATAGGTACAATTTTAAAGGAAAAAAAAACACCTTTGGGCTTAAACTTTTTCACAAAATTCATTTTCGTTGCAGTGTGTTAATCAATAAAGCCATTTTACTGAAGTTAGTGAAAATTTAGAATAATCGGTAATTAAAAAAAATATAATATAAGCCCAAAGTCGTTATTTATTGCTTATCGTACAGACGCACTACAAACCATGTGACATGTCAAGGTACGTGACCGACATCCGTATTCACAAACGGCTTAATGCTTTGTCTTGCTTTTGTGAATGATAATATTAGTACAGCGAAAACTACAGCGAAAAGCTGAATTCACGCATAGCGTCGTTTGTGAATACGGTTGTTTCTTGAACTTCGGTAGTTTTACATTCTCATTAAAACCAGACGATTTCATACGTAACGTCATCAAAACACTGAAAACTTTATTTGAAAGTCGATTAAATTTATTCGCGCGAACTAAACTACACATAAAACCGATTTTAACGTGTTAAACAGTTATAGCGCATAAACCGTTTATCCCACCGCGTTACTGCCAGTAAACGTTTACTGTTCGAAATTCGAATTTTAACGGTGACACGTGAATGTTTTTTTTTATATTTTTTGAGTTATTACGTTTCGTCACTGGGTGTTCGATTTTTTAGTATCTACTTATCAGAAATACACCTAACAGAATATACATGATTTCTAAAAGTGATAACCCAAAGGCGATTTAAAAATAACAAGGTTGTTTTCACTACAGTTTTATTCAATTAAGCAAGTGCGTGTCTTGTCTAGCCACGTGCAGTGGTTGGGTCTCGTAGTTTCTATAAAATAACTAAACTTACGAAAAAAGAAATAAAAAATTAAATTTATAACAAATTCCGTTACATATTACTGTTAAATTAACCCAACCGGTGCCCGCTTAAAAAAATGCTTACAAAAATTCGTAAGTAGGTTCTAAGTATAAAAACATAATAAGTATATTAACACTTAATAAGTACTTGCTTAATGTTTAGGCTTAAGAAAATAAAAGGTAGATATTAGAAGCCGATTGCACCAAATTAATTCACCATTTTTTCGACTAACCCTTCAAACGCGTGACCGTCCCGGTGGAGCTTTATTACCCGGAAAATGGGTAAAAAGAACCGAAAGCAAGTCACTGGAATCAAAGATCTGTTTAAAATGAGGGTGACAGCGTTTTAATACACGACATAATATTATGTCTACGCTTTATCGGACGTCGGATTTCCTTATTTATACTTATTGTATTATTGATATAATGATTATTATTAAAAGGAAATATTTATTTACATATATTTATTTATATTTATTTATATTGGAACATTATATATATGCATCTATATTGTATTTAATAACCTTAAATTCGTTATATAACTATTTGTTTTTATTATATATTGTATTGTGTGGTTTTCTCTTACGTACACTATTTTATAAACTTGTAAGTCAATTATGATCATGCTAAATATTGTTGTGCTAAATGGTCTACAATCTCTTGGGTGATGACAGAAAATCAGTGTTCGCTCTAAGGAGTGAATTATACACCGAGTCATGGCCCATTGTCCTGCTGCAACACACACATGTTGTATTTAGTTTAAGTTTAGTATTTTAAGTTTTATGTTTTGTTTTTGTACAACTATGTGTGTGTAACTTTAGAACAAATAAACTTTTTTCTATTCTATTCTATTCTATTATAACGCGGAATTAGAAGACGAAAACTATATTATGTGGTAAGTGTGTGCCGTATCGGGCCACGCCCAGTGTAGAGTTTCGTAGTTTTTGTATAAAATATGTAACACGGATTGCTATTTGGAAATTCGTAATATTTTTTTTTGCCAATTACAAGTAGAAAAGAAAGAAACTGAAAACAAAAAATATCACAGATGAACAGTTTTTTTATTGGACTTTGTCGTCGTAATTAATATGAAACTGTAACTTTGCACGACTATACATAGGTATGTATAGTCGTGCAAAGTTACAGTTTCAGTAATTACTAATTAGGTACGTTTAATATTACTAAGAAGCTTAGTTTCGGTTTTGTAACAAATAGTTGTGAAGGTAGTTACCACCGCACATCACATAATAAAATGAATTGAATGGAATAATATCGATAGGCAAAAGCCCTTAACATGGGCCACACTAAAACCCGCCCAGCAATTCGTAAGGAAATTCAAGTTAAGAAGCACAAAAGCGTTAAAAATATCCCAATGTCCGCCACAGATACTCCAAATGACCAGTTTCTTGTTGGCAAATTTAACATTCCCCCATCCGCAGGATACTTTGATCCCTTCCGGGGCATTTGTGACCCCTCTTGTCCATTGAATATTTGGATACTTATGGAAATAAAGGCATTTTGACCCCTTTTGCTTTTATTATTTATTGTTCAATCGTATCAATGTATTGCCTTTTAAGGTACATTTACTTTCCGAGATTCGCGTGTTTTTTCTTGAAGATAATTTGAATTATATCGATGCATGGCTGCGATGTTTGGGCCAATAAAAGTAAGTTATGTTTTTAAGGGTTAAGCAAAAAAAATAAAAGAGTAAAAGGTACGTGTATAATGTGTTTACTAAATCACCGTAAGAGTCATCTATTTTTTTGTGATATTTTTAATATCACTAGGTAATGAAATATTTTATACAGGTAGGTGGTGAAAAAAGGGATATAGTCCCGTTAAATCATGCTTATTATTGCCTTTTTTTTATAATCACTCAAATTATATTAGGAACTAGCTGCACCCCGCGGTTTTACCAGTATAAGTCCCGATCCCGCAAGATTTACGGGATCAAAAGTATTATATGTTCTTTTTCCAAATTTCAGCTACCTCCTCACCAATTTTCAACCAAATCGGTTAAGCCGTTCTTGAGTTATTAATGCTGTAACTAACTAATATAGAAAAAGAAGATTTAAAAGGTTGATAGTTTTTCATGAAAAAGTATTGAACCGTTTGCAAAAAATGTAGGACACTGATATTATAAAGAGGAAAGATTTGTATTTTTGTGTGTGTGTGTGTGTCGTATGTTTGTTATGAATAAACTCAAAAACGACTGGATCGATTTCAAAAAATATTTTACCATCAGAAAGCTACATTCA
Organism: Idaea biselata; assembly: GCA_958496205.1. Lineage (NCBI taxonomy): Eukaryota > Metazoa > Arthropoda > Insecta > Lepidoptera > Geometridae > Idaea > Idaea biselata. Next base: position 25,611,619 of record OY292402.1, read on the forward strand.
CCCTGAGTAACATAGGCTACTTTTAATCCCGATATTACGACGGGATCGGGACTTACGCGGGTGAAACCGCGGGACGCAGCTATAAGTAATAAACTACAATTTTTTATAATATTTTATTCTCCATTGCATTTTGCATCAATCATAAAAGACGTGCATTAAGGAAGGTAATTAATATGTTCTCGTCAGACGGTTTTCACAACTTCGTTTCTCATTAAGATGCCATTAGCTTGCGAACAAGACAGGTTGGTATTACGTACTAGAATTTGGTCGTTTATTTTTTATCATGCTTGGACGAATAATCTTTTACTAAAGAAATATTTAACAAAGGACACTTAAACAATACCTATTCGAAAAGTTAATTATTATATTATTGTGTTAGTGAAAACCGATATTGCTTATCATAGGAATTTATTTCCTGAAAAGATTACCTATATGATGAGGCTGATGAAAATAAAACTTATTTATTTATCTAATTAAATAAATGAAAATAAAACTAATATACCTAGGTACTTAAATTAATACAATTTGAAAATTCACATTTGTATTCCCCACAAAAACTATTGCAGCTACTACTGCTGTTGGTATTTGAACATATTTACACCATTGCTACAACTAGATTTCTGCCTAACCGTTGGATTATAGACAAATTAACACATTAATGACAAACTAAAGAAAAAAATACAATTTAAAATGGCATCTACTCAAGAAAACCCACACGCTTTTAATCACCCGAAACAAGCAAAATCCGAACCGCACACAAATGACTAATTTACCAAACGCATAACTTTTAACAACTCTCAATTTGCACAACAAAGCGGGTCTAAACAATTCAACGCAAGCCCCCAATCGGGACCTTTTAGCACCGAATACGGGTCCCATTTGGCTCCACTTGGTAACCGCTAGTAATCTGCCTTTTGCATTTTATTACACCTTTAGCAATATCTGTCAATGTCCTTATCAATAAATTTGGAGCATTTCGGTTGAATGACGTCGCCCGCCGTCATTTGAGGCTGTTGTAATCCGGGCCGATTTGGACCCCATCTGGGTTGTAAGGGTTAACTCGCGACAAATAGTCCATTTGCAAATAATAAGACGCAGTGAAAGAATAAATTAAGGGATTCTGGTTTTAGGGGTTGTAAGTTGTAAAATGCAAGTGGATCGGTTATACTTGGATTCTTTGCCTACTTTTACGAGTAGGTATCAAAAAAAAGGCCCTCAAAAAGGTCAGGGAGTTTTTGAAGTGTCAGAGATTAAATTTTTTTTATAAAATATTTCTATATTTTTCAATAAAATTACAAACCTATTGCATACTAACAAAATATTTCGTTTTACATAAAATATGTATTAAAAATAAACCCTTAGGATCAAAATGTAAAATTTCCTACAACGTTTAATCCCTAAAATGATGAAAATAGAGCTGTTGAATTCACATAGATAATGTGAAAAAAAAGTCTTTAAAATATAATAACCATTTATGTTCATTTGTAATTATCATCATCATCATCATCATCAGCCATAGTCCGTCCACCGCTGAACGTAGGCCTCCTTCATGTTTCGCCACATCTCTCGATCCAGGGCTTCCCTCATCCGGCCCCTGCCAACAGTCCTCCTAAGGTCATCGGTCCATCGGGTCGCAGGCCGTCCCACGCTACGTTTACCCAACCGCGGTCTCCACTCTAGAACTCGTCTGCTCCAACGATCGTCGGTTCTACGGCAGACGTGACCAGCATACACCACTTCAGCGTGTATTCAGCATTTGTAATTATAATAATATTCAATTCGTTATTTTTTATAGCGATGCTTGAGCATTTGACCCCGATCTCCCCAAATGAAAAACGAATCACAAAGATAAATAACTGTATTAACAAAAACTATTTATCAAAGCCGAAAATCTCAAAAATCAATTTTCAAATCCGTTAACGATCAAAACTTCCAAACAATTAATTTTACAACGAAATTTCATTAAAATCCAAATCATTTAGTTTCTCGAGCGCCCCGTGGCGACGTCTTAAGACGTACGGCAATTAATAATTATTGCACAACTTCCGGTGCCGGCCCTCTGTCGTACTTCCGGCGAGAGGCGCCGGGAGAAAACAACAGTGTTAGTATAAATAAACATAAATTATTGTTCTGACGGAAGGCGTAGGAAACGTGGTTGTTAGTTTTTATTTGATCTCGGAAAAGAATTTGAAAAAATAAGTAGGCAGTAAGGTAGCCTACTTAACGTAGAGGCTGTATGAAGCATTTTTGTGAATTTCCCTCGGTGGCCAATTTTATGTAACTAGATATTTTTTAGTAGGTATGTATTTTTGTTAGGTTTTTTTTTTATAAGACTTGGTTAAGGCCGCGGGTTCACGGTGGATGCAGGCCGCTTATGACCGAAGCATCTGGAAATCTAGGAGGGAGGCTCATGTCCAGCAGTGGACTTCTTTTAAGCTGAAATGATGATGATGATTATTTTTTTTCATAAGCCAAAATGTAGGTATTCGCAAGACATTTAAAACAACAAATCTGTGCCCGAGATTGTTACAATAATTATTATGTGTTGTTCCAGGAAAGCCATCTACTAATAAATCAAATTTCATCACGATACCTTTAACAGTTTTTTTTAATGTGAAAGAGTATCAAACGAACGTGAAACTTTTTACAATTAATGTTAATGCTAAATATTGATAACTCAAATATCGGCTTTTTTGAGTTAATACTTTTTTAACGTACATTATCTTATGCTATGTCTACCATCAGTGACTAAATGTTTGACATACATACACCACAAATATCGTAAACATTACAGGATCGGTATTACGCTCCGCAATCGTGTTTCAATAGTGTGTCGATAGAATATTAATCGTTATATTTGACACATTTGGCAGTTTCCTATGTTAACTATTCTATCGACACATCACTGCGACACCACTGAGATGCCACTGATGGAGTCTCGCTAGTTGTCAAAACTCTAATGACAGGATGGATTTTTAACAGACTTGACAGAGATACAGACAGAGAAGGTTGGTTACCATGGTTACTATTGCAATTCCACTGAGACACCATTACGATTGAAGTCTACCAAATTTGTCACAGTCTCGATTTAATGGCAATAGTGTGTCGATATAATCGTAATAGTATTGTCATCTTGTGTCATTTAGTGTAATACCGGTCCAGATCGTATCGTTCACCGTAAGACGTCCCCTGCCTTGCATACCCTGCCTTGCCTGGCAGGGGCATCTCAAATCAATGGTACTTTTGACGTTGTAAGCGTCATTCATCGATTTCCTCTTAGCGTCATTTCAGTTTTATTGTACTACAAACACTGAAATAAAACTATACAAGTACGCTGGAATTGCTATACCATACAAAATGACATTAGATTTTTGTGCCGATTTGATTTGCGCCATGTTGCGCTGTTGTCGCGCGTTTTCTATTGAATGTCTAATGGTGGCCGTCCATGGAACTAATAGTCTAATGGTGGCCGTCCTTGGAACTAATAGTTCCGGAGACGGTCACCATCACTTTCAATAGAAAACGTGCGACAACAGCGCAACATGGCGCAAATCAAATCGGCACTAAATTCAATACGCTATGTCCTGTGCAGTTGTAATGGACGTCAGTGACTACAGATATATGTCGTACTTCATGTATGGGTATGTATAGTTACCATTTGAATATGAAGGTCCTAGGTACCTAAATAAAGGAGGTTATAATAGGTTATATGTCACCATAACACTACAGGTTTAATTACTAAGATAACCGAACATTCATTGCCGCTATAACGGAGATGGAACGCTATCCGAAACGTTGGCTTTATAACCACCCGTTGAAATCGTAATAACGTTTATAGTTTTGTATTTTACTACTGTTCTCAACTTTTCGTTGATACCAACGTGTATGTGCTGCGAGTGTAAAATAGATACATGCTGAAAAATAAAATATGTCAAAGAAACTGGCCTTGTGCCAGTCGGTTTATGAGATACAGCCTGATGAGATGACTTCAGGTGACAGACAGACGGACAGCTGTGGAGTCTTACCGTGGAGTCTTTGAGTAAGGAACCTACCTACAAATAAATGTTTATTTAAATGATGAAAATAATTGACCAAATCCTTAATTTCACTAAATACCTAAGGTGATTTGTTTTTTTTTTAAATCCAGATTTCGTAATTCGTGATGAGAGGTCCCGAGAGGTTAAATGTGTAGAATAAGACAATTCTCGAGCTCTTTCGTGCTTCGGCGTGTTAGTTATAATAGTTTTCTAGACCTAAAAAAAAACAAAAGGTCAAGTTAGAAGCCTTATGACGACCAAAAAACTCTAACACTAGGTGAGCTACACCCTAGGGACTTAAAAAATAAATATTATTCTTTTACATAGGTATACATAGTTTAATTCATAGGTGCCTCATGCGAAATTATTATGATTCGGTCCCTTTTGTCTACCAACACGACAGAAATTATTGAAATTCAAACCACATTACTGGGGTCAGACAAAATTAAATGAACCATGAATCTCTGGCTACTTATAAATACATCTAAGAAAATACAGAAACAAGGGCAATAAAATCTTAGGCGTGAAGCAATAACAAAAGACAATATTAATTACGGAATACCCGCAAATTTTGTTCCAAAGAGAAATTGACCTTAATTTCTTAGCAGTTAGGTTGGGTTTTGAATGAGAGTGGAAGGGGATATGTCCCATATGGTAAGGGACGGAAGAATTCCTAATATATGATGTTTTAGGTAATTAAATGTCACATAGATCAGAGATTAATGATGTGTTACGATCCAGGGTGAATTGATGTTTGTCTGTGTTTGATCTTTTCTAAGTGAGATGCGAGTTTGGTTGACCTGTCTCCTGATTGTTTTTATACGCCATTTTTTCAAGATATAACTACGAATTAAGTATACGACCGACACAATTTATGGCAATAAAAAATTGCTTATTCTTTTAAGTTCTGTGATCAAGCTTGTTGAAACTACTAGCAAGAAATACATCCCATGCCTTCGAACCGTGGTGACTCTTTAGCGTAACGACACACTAGATTACTGACGATTCAAAACTTAAAGCTGACAGTTTGTACATTTATGTACGTTTGTTGTAAACTTCTGAATAACACATAAGCTAATTTTCATTGCCGATATTCCCTCGGGATCAGGAAGCGCAGGGCGCAGCTAGTCTTATTGAATAAATATATTTTGAGTTTGAATTCACAATAGTTTATAACTTTTGTGCAAATCCAAAATAAAAGGTAAAACTATCAGGTAAACTGTTATAAAACCTTCAAGGCTCATAACAAAACCTAACTTACAACTCTTCCTTCGAATAATCCTACCAACAAATGCAGCATACGATTCGTAAATAACAATGGTGTGGAGTAGTTGACAAATACTAGTACATTTCACAGTCTGGCGGTCACCTTTGTCGCGATAAAAGCATGCACAATACCACACTATTTAGAGTAGATAGCTCCTAATGTAGAGTGCCTATTTGTTTTGAATGTCATGAGCTTTAAGGTTTAAAATGAATTATGTAACGCTTTTTGGTGGAATATGATGTACTTATTAGGTCCCGATGCATGACCAGCTCAAAAACAGAGCTATTAAGGCTCACTTGCACACGAAATTGACATTAACTAGTCAAGAATAGCTAGTCTGAGCATCTATGTCCGTGATATATAATTTAAGAAAAAATAATTAAGTAGGTACGAACTTATTGTGAATATATACCTAATTATTTATAATCTATACTAATACTATAAAGCTAAATAGTTTGTTTGTTTGAACGCGGTTATCTCAGGAACCGCTGGTCTGATTTAAAAAAATATTTCAGTGTTGGATAGTCCATTTATTGAAGAAGGCTAAGTGATATTTAAAAAAAAATAGGCGGACGAAGTCGCGGGCACTGCTATTATTAAACTTAAAACTTATAAGAAAGTAACAATACAAATAAATACCGAGGTATTCATACCGATGTATTTATTTGTTAATGTTTTTTAGGGTTCCGTAGCCAAATGGCCAAAAACGAAACCCTTATAGATTCGTCATGTCTGTCTGTCTGTCTGTCTGTCCGTCTTTTTTCATCAAACCTATAGGTACATGACATGTATAGGTTTGATGAAAAAAAATTTTGGTATCTATGGATAGGTCTTCAAAAATGATATTAAGGTTTCTAATACATATATATTTTTTCTAAACTAAATAGTTTGCGCGAGAGACACTTCCAAAGTAGTAAAATGTTGGTCCCCCCCCCTGTAACTTCTAAAATAATGGAACGATAAGGCTAAAACAAGTATATGATGTACATTACTATGTAAACTTCCAACGAAAATTGGTTTGAACGAGATCTAGTAAGTAGTTTTTTTTTAAAACGTCATAAATCATAAACCGCAATTTACCTTTCAAAACAAAATTTGTTGTATAGATAGTGGTACGGAACCCTTCGTGCACGAGTCCGACTCGCACTTGACCGGTTTTTTTTATATACCTACATATTTAGTAGTGAATATTAGTAAGATAAATTAGTCTTTTACAAAGTTCACTTAGGTAATTTGCCCTTTGTTTTCCGTATTGCGAAAATAAAGAATCTATCTTACTCATCTAAATTCGATAAACACACACAATACCTACTTCTAATGTTTTATTCAGTTCGATAAATAAGTTTAGTTTCGGACAAAATGTTCCCAAGTGACATAGATACTAAAGTTTTACAAACATAACTTGGTATTTTCATTGAACCTTGTTTTCTAAGCAATAAAGATTAAAATTGAATGTAACAGTAAACTTTATATTGTGGTCAATGTTTTCTTTAGTAGGGAAACGGGCAATCCGTCAAAGTCCATTTTATTTATCGTTTTAGTTGAATTTTATCGAACTAATAGGTTCGGAGATAAATTTACGATTGGTTACAGAAAGGGTTGTATTTTATTTAGTGGTTGTTCGAATGTGGGTGATGTATTAAATATTTAAAAGCTTTCCTTACGGTTCAAGTTAAATGAAATACGGACTTTTTACAAGGGGTGTGCATCCATTTGAGCCCACTTCACCAAGATCCCAAGTCTGCTTTCACAATCGTGTCATTTACAATTCATATTTGATGTGTATTTGACACATTTGGTAGAATGTGGTCAAATGTGTCAAATTCGCGTCAAATATTGGTGAGTCCTAGAACATGTCGGTTTCCTCCCTATTGTTTTCCTTCACCGTACGAGCGATGTTAATAGCGAATGTATTTTTATCTTAAAGAAAAAGACTGGTGCGCATAGCATTTCGATAGTCTTTTCTTTCTGTTTTGTTGGTCTTTTGTTTCCGTTAAAGTCGTTTTTTTTTATTTTTGATGTGAGTCCTGTTGACCACTAAAAATCAGGTTTTAAGTAGCGGACTGGGGCCACACCCTAACTAAACAAACGTGGGCCTTGTCGACCACTAACAAATTTAGAAGGGACGAATAGTCCCCGGTACCAGTTTCGAAGTGGACCAGTCACCCCCTAACTCGCGCAGTCGTCCGGGATTCGAACCTATGACCCTCAGAACAAAAGTGGCACTAGATATCAACCACTAGACCAATACCGCTCTAAGACTACATTTATTTAGAAATTAAACTCATTTTACGGTTTTAATAGCGTGGTGTTTATTACTTTTAGCATTGTTTCAACGCTCAACCTTTAGAGACCTTTACAGGGCCCTTCTTTAGGATTGATTCAGGTCAATCCTGTAAAGGTCGCGCGATCAAAACCGAAAACATGAGTTTAATTTTCTATCCAACATCGCGAAACCCGAAGAAAAATCTATACCTTTATTCAATTGTAAATCATAGTCTCTCTTTTACTTGTAAGACATTAATCTCCAACGGTTGGTAGGTATCAAATAAATGTCCGATTCAAGACATTTTTCAATGTTCCCGGTGTCCTGCCCCGGGATAATATTTGATGTGAAATGATTAATGGGTTCTAGAAGAATAGTTAGATTTTCTATTGTTTTCGGAGTAAAATCGTAGAGTTTAAAAATTTCAGAGATTTTGCGGAAGTGGCTTTCTGCGAAAGTGAAAATCTACGAAAATGACTTTTTGCGAAAGTGACATTCTGTGAAAGTGATTTTCTGAGAAAATGACCGAATTTTCTTGGTGATATTTGCGAAAGTGACTTTCTGCGTCAAGACCATGCCAACGGACACCAACCATCCTTGGGACTAAGTGGTTTACTCGCCACGTGCCTCGTGGAGAACTCCAGAACTCCAAATTTTCCAGAAAAATATGAAATTTCGACAGTTACCTACCTTGAACAGTCGCTTCCTTTAAAATAGAGTTTCACTGGGCATGTATCAAAATGTCATGAAACTCGCAAGAAATCAGCCTCTACGGACATACCATTTATATGTTCCTACACTAGTTTTATTGGTTGCCTGGAAGAGATCGCCCTTAGGCGACAAGGCCACCCATTGGGCTACACTACATTTAATTTTTTCTTTGTAATACTTGTGTATTTTAAATGTTATAGAATTAGTTGTCAAGGCAAATAAAATATAGATAGATAGATAGATCAACGCTTTATTGTATGTACCAAGTTGGTACATCTACATGGTACATCATCTATATTTTATTTGCCTTGACAACTAATTCTATCAATTTACTTATGTATTACATAATAAGATCTAGCAAATAAGATCAAACTAATTACATATTCGGTAATCCTGAGATAATTAAGCTCAGCTTTGCAATCAGACTGGACGATTAGTTCGAGAGGTTACTGCATATTTTTTCTTACTTGAAAATATTTCCAGCTTGATAGCCAAATAATTCTAAACGTTATTTCTTTGTGTTTATACCACACTAGGTAATAATGCTTTTTGTACTCGGCGGGACTCGGGTAGCCTAATAATAACATACAACGATTTCTAGTTCCACGGCAAGATATAAAACGGATATAATACTCATGTATTTATTTTTCGTTTGTAAATACATACAATGATACATAGAAAACCCCCAGACCATAAATAATTATATTATGATTATACATACATAATATAAGGTATTGTCTAAAAAAAATGCTACTCGATAAGTTTTGGTCGAAATTATGAGTATTTAAGCGTAAGTGTAGTTAAGTATAAATTAAACAATTAAACATAATCAGTGTCCGGACAAGGGCTGAGATGATGTTATAAATCTACATTAATATTATAAAGAGAAAAGATTTGTATTTTTGTATGTGTGTACACTGTACGTGTGTGTGTGTCTGTATGTTTGTAATGAATAAACTTAAAAACTACTGGGCCAATTTCAAAAATTATTTCACCAATAGAAAGCTACATTTACTCTTAGTAACAATAAAACCGCGGGACGCAGCTAGTAACAAAAAACCATATTTATGGATTAATCATCTGAAATCATTTATTTCAGATAAAGATTTCATATTAGACAATTAAATTAGATGAAAAAAGCTATTATGCAGCAGAAGCATTGAATAATAATAAAAAAAGTAGCGTATTTTTACAGTGACCTCTCGAACTAAATGACTTACTCGATTGCCAGAGTATAGAATCATCTGCGGTAATTAGGTATTTGACGGGTGTCAGCACTAGATATTGATTTATAGTTGTCAATTAACCAGGTATTGTAAACAGTATGATGATTCATTGTTGGGCTTGTAAACTTAACTCGTTTGGGCTCGATTAGACTAAACTGGAATAAGCAAATTGTACCCATAAATCGACTTTCGTTCGAGGGACTCTTGAGCTGTTTGTTGAAATAAAAAACGTTTTCTGTAGAATTTCTTAGTCTAGTTTGATCGAATCAAGCCTTAGTTTTAATTCGACCAAACTAGATTAAGAAAAAAAAGTAAAAATGCATTGAGCAATAAACCAAAATAGAAATATAAATTAAAGATAAAGATTATAGATTATAGGTAGATATTATTTAAAGAAGATAAATATATCTCTGTCTAAGCATTAATCCATCAATAACAAAATTGATAGTCACCCTAATTTAGTTAACTTAATCAAAGAATACACTCAAATAAATGAGAAAAAAACGTGCAAAGCGAGATAATTTGCATCGTATCATTACATGTTATGATAAATGATTTCTGAATGTCAGTTCAGTTTTGTGTGAACCGAACTCTATACAAAATTACATTCGATGAAAGTAGAGTGACAATGATTTTCGGTTTTATGTAGGTAGATGCTAGTAAGAAATAGATTTAAGTCTTCTCATCTGAGCGATATGTCCCGGTCGCATTTCTCCCGGAAGCCCTGAGTCCGCTAAAAGCCTAAAATTATTTAGTGGTCGGCACAGTAGGTGCATTTATCTGTTTTATCATGTTGGTTCATAACCTATATTTTATACACCTAATTTCAAGACCTAGTATCTAAAAGCCTGCCAAGTTCGAGTCGGACTTGCGCATGAAAAGTTCCGTACCATTATTACAATTAGGCACGGAACCCTAAAAAAATCAATCAAACCAAAAAAATCATTCTTAAACCAAACTTAAGCATTACAGTCTGGTGACAAACAGATGGACAGACAGATGGACAGGAAAGTTTTAGTATTAATAATATATCGATCGATCGATAAATCATAGATTTAAAACTATTCGAAAAATTATAACAGTCACCCTATCACACCGAACCAAAAAACATAGTAACAAGTTACAATATTTATCCATTATACGAATTGCATTCGTGCAATAAATCAGTTGAGCAGTGACATCCTTGTTTTTGACAAATGTTCGCGAGGAACAAGTGACGGGAACGCGTGGGACAAATGGTGTGGAACTCGATTCACCTCGGTGATTGTGTGAATCGTGTAGGTATGAGGTGTTGTGTGATATGAGTGTTATGAATTTTATATTAGTTAAATTGTAAAAATCATCACAGTTAAGTAAATAAAAGAAAGGCGCATATTTTGGCCACTGACACACCTACGGAATACAATCTATAAAATCTTATAATTGATGGTACAATGTGTAGCCCCGGCATTGTCGTGTAGCCCCGGCATTTGTCGTGTAGCCCCGGCATTTGTCGTGTAGCCCCGGCATTTGTCGTGTAGCCCCGGCATTTGTCGTGTAGCCCCAGCATTTGTCGTGTAGCCCCGGCATAGAATAGGGCTACCTCATCCCTTCCCGTGAGTGTCGTAAAAGGCGACTAAGGGATCTGAGGGAGATTAGCAAACTCTTCTCTCCGCGCGGTGGCGGATAAACTGCTTGGTCCCTAGGAGGGTTGGTGTCAGGCAGGCGGCCGGCCGTAATAATATTGCCAAATCTATTTGCAGAAGGTATGGTCAATGATGACTTACCTACTGCGCGGACCCCAAATTAATTTGGGGTTTAGCGGACCCCGGGCTCTCGAGAGGGATGCAATCGGGAACACCGCTCGGATGAGAAGAATTGATGGTACAATGGATGCTCTGAGCTGAGCGAGCAGTCCGGGATACAAAAGTTTTACAGGTAGGTACAAGAAGAAGTTTTTTTTGTTACACCGCTAATTTGTCCGACTGTAGGACCACGAGATCCTACTCCGGATTAGCGAATGGCCCATGCCTTCGAACCATGAATCTTAGGATATGTCGATTTCCTTACGATGCTTTGCTACACACCGTGAGAGCTATGATAATAGCGAACAATTTTTTTTCTACACAAACAGCACCTAAGAATATTTATACTACCATAAGTTAAACATCGTCCCCCTTAATTATAAACAATGATTAACAAATACTAAGTTATGTTATTACACCTAACGTGTCTTTCTGCATGTCAACTTTGCTTCTGCTTTGCTTTCCTTTGCTTGCAACTTCTGTTTACGACACTGCATTGGCTTAGCTGTAATAGTGTTGCAACTTAGTTTTAATAAATAAATAAATAAAACTTTGAAACTTCATATCACAGTAAAAGAATAACGATACATAGTTTATGCCATTGTTAATCATCATTTATAAGTAAGGAGCTATGCAAGTAATTCTACCAATAACCAATTCTAACTTTCCACAAAAACTTGTTATCGAAAAAAAAAAAAAAAACATCCCCAAAGACAATAATTGCCATGAAACTACCTCACTAACCTTCTTCCCTCAATAACTTCAACACTTAAAAGTTCCAAGTCACGCGTTCTTCGCATTTACAACAGTAGTTACCCAACGGGGGCCGATTCTCCTACATATCCTACCGTTTTCTACCATTATACCGCATACGTGCGCCGTTCGATAGAATTAGTAACGTGAAACTACCGGTGAAATTGTTAGCCTGCTGTTTGATGATTATTTAATGTTGGTTTTTTATTGGAAAGCTAATTGAATCGCTTTTTTTTGTTTTTATGTTTATCGGTGTAAATGTGGTTTATTATTGATTTGATCTGTTTAAATTAACTAGCTGTACCCTGCTGTTTCAACTGTGTAATTCACAATCCCGTAAGAAAATCAGGATATCCAGCCATTTGCATACGAAGTTTAACTGCAATTAAACATGCAAATAAACATATGCATCGTGAGGAAACCAACATGTCCTAGGACTCACCCACCACGGTCCGAAGACATGGGATATTCAGTGTTTTCTATGTATCATATATGTATGTATTTACAAAAAAAAAGTATAATATGTAGTATATCCGTTGTCTAGTACCCATAGTACAAGCCTAGTGCTTAGTTTGGGGCTAGATTGCGCTGTGTGTAACGTCGTGCAATATTTATTTATTTATTTATTTAATTGCTTTAGTAGTTTTTGCTTTAAGGAGTAACAAACATACTGTTTTACTTATACACAACGTATGTGAGAGGAGTGAGGAGGCCTATGTTCAGCAGTAGACACGGATAAGAGCTAAGATGATGATGTGATGCCTTAAATACATACACAATTACACATGTACAAATTCACCCAAAACCAGAATCTTATTTTTTTTGCCTGGCGCCATTCAGTTGTCATATTTCTTAATATCACGTCAATTTAAAAATATCGATTTAACATTTTGTAGACTTTCTCGTAGTCGTCTCTACGTCTACAATAGTCTACGAGAATCGTAGAGCTCTACGATTGCCATAGATATTTTTATTTTAATAAATTTGAGGTACCCATCACTAATACAAAACCCGGCCAAGTGCGAAACTCGCGCACGAAGGGTTCCGTACCACTATCACAATTGGGTACGGAACCCTAAAATGGTTTACAACAACTTAGATTCAAAGAAAATCTGAAACTTATAAGAAACTCTTTGGACAGTGAAGGCAGACTAGTATATTTGACAGATAGGGCAGCCATTTTGAATTCCATGACCAACTCGATTTGACTTGACCAATCAGAAGCGACCTCACATCGTAGAATTCCCTTGTAGTTTTTGAAACACGTTTGTTGTATGGGAGCCCCTTTGCTTATATAGGTAAAAAGTGGATAGATGGAAAAAAATAATATGAAAATTTTAATATTTAAAACACTAATAGGTATAAGTTTCCTTTGAAAAAATACCTAAACACTTAACAGGTGGTATTTGTATGAGTTAGCAATAACTTTAAATTATTGCATGCTGTTTTGTAATCTAGTAATAAAATACTTATTTAAGTACCTAGTTAACTTGCTTTTGCCTTTGCCTTAATACCTTTGCTACCCAAAGAGGCAATGCAGCCAGCCTTTTGAGTATGATCCCTAAGGATTTTTGGATTTATAATTTTAAATTATTTTATTTTAGTACCCCTATGTCAAAGTGGAATAATTTAAATATAGACTTTTACCCAGTAAATAAAAGAAACTTCTAGCTATTACGGTTCATGAGATACAGCCTGGTGACAGACGGACAGACGGACGGACGGACGGACGGACGGACGGACGGACGGACGGACGGACGGACGGACGGACGGACGGACAGACAGACAGACAGACAGACAGACAGACAGACAGACAGACAGCGAAGTCTCAGGGTCCCGTTTTTACCTTTAGGTACGGAACCCTAAAAAAGAATAGTGTCGTGTAAATTACTATAGACAAGTATAGACCACAAACCGCGCACACACCTCACAGGTACAGTTAGTCCTAGATAAGCTTTAGTCTGCAGGAACCTCCTACACCATTGTATAAGCAACTGAACTGTCGTCAATCATCAAAGTTCTCAATATCTTCTAATTGACAGTTCAAGTGGCGACCGCCGAGACATGCCAACTCATCTTAGATAAACCGGTAGAAACAGGATGTTTTTAAAATATTAAATCTGACTTTGGAGCTGACTGTATGGCGTATGACTTTTTACTGACGACTGTCTGGGTTTGTGTTCATTCATATCACAATACATCCATAAGCTATATAACAGGTATTTCAAAAAATATATTTAAATACCGAGACAAGAGCGAGTTAAAATCGCATACGAAGGGTTCAGTGCCATTATCACAAAAAAAATATGTTTGTTGTATACGTTTGTTGTCTTATATTACCGCGTCAGAAACTCCCGCATCAGGGGCAGCCTTCATGTCCGAGACATTGCAGACAAACTGCAAGAATGCCGCCTACGGTGGTACGGCCACGTTCTACGAAAACCGGCTAGTTACGTGGGAAACAAATGTCTTGCCATGACGCTTCCGCGGCCGCGGCAGATTGGGAAGACCCAAGAAGTTGCTGGCTTGACGTTGTAAGATCGGATATGCGTGCAAATGGCCTCACCACACGGGATGCCGAAGATCGTGCGAAGTGGAGACGTAAAACTAGGAAAGCGGACCCCGGGTTCTCGAGAGAGATGCAACCGGGAACAACGCTCGGATGAGGAGGATGAGGAGGAGTTGTCTTAAATTACTGAAATATTTATTATTTATTTTATTCTGTTTTAAATATTTGATGTTATACCTAGCAGTAACAGAAACACATCTTCTTTGAAAACATTCTTACTAACGGGTGAAATAACAACTAACCCTGAAATAACTGATCTAACAATATATTGTAAAAGCGTCCCCAATGACAGCCAACCTTAAACCAGCCAACGGCATGACCACTATCGTGTGAAATACCTCACCTTATAATTAAAAGAAACTTCACATTTTCCAACATCCTGTATATAGGGTTCACCTCTCGCCTGTCATCGCCACTGGCTCGTTAATCAAAGCGGAGCTAGACCAAGTCTAGGTATCAAATGTAACGCCTAAGTTAAGACCTAGCTACCTAACACATTACCTATGATTAATGAATTGTGGTCCTTCGCCCGGAACTGTGATAAACAATTTATTTTCAACCTACTTGGTAAAAGGAGGAAATTCTTTGAGATAGAAATAGGTCCCTAAGGAACCGACCAAGTGCGAGATGGACTCGCGCACGAAGGGTTCCGTATCACTATATCACAATTGCATACGGAACCCTAAAACTATCATGAACGTGCATGTTATCACTAGATGGCGCCAGTGGTAAAAATACATCGCGGTATCGTTGAGTTTATATGTTAAAAATCAGGTGAACGCAACGATAAGGGACGCACCCATACATGATTTATTTTATTTTTAGTAGTTTTTGTTACAGCGGCTACAGAAATACATTATATGTGAAAATTTCAACCAGTCTAGCTATCACGGTTTATGAGATACAGCCTGGTGACATACGGACAGGCATACAGACAGCGGAGTCTCAGTAATGGGGTGCCGTTTTTACCCTTTGGGTACGGAACGCTTAAAAGTATTCCGTAATTCTCTTTTTACGCGACTGCCGAAAGATGGTTATGTTTAAAAAAATCTCTTGCGATAAGCGAGTGATCTTATAGGAGTTCATTTTTACCTTTTGAGGTATAGGACCTTAAAAGTAGCAATCAGTAATAAACACATCTTAACAACAAATGAACTAATATTTTTTCAAAACCGCGCCATAAATTCGCGCCAAAATAACGGACAACGCTGTAAATAACAATTGCTCGCAGATATATTGCGGTTGCAATAAACCAAACCGATGATTAACAGATCACCGGTTAATTTTACTGTAGGGTTGCCACTACCGCACAAAGGTTTTGTCTTTTTGACAATCCAAAAAAAAATACAAGAATGGTTAGCGCACTCACCTGGCAAAACATAACCGGTTCGAATCCAGTCACGGGAGGATTTTTGTTGATGCATTTCTCCTTGTAAAATATTTCTAACTATAAAAAACTCGAGGCTTCGAGGCTTTGAAATTCGAGGGAAGGTTTCCAAGATGCTACTGCCTTCCTGCGTTGGATAGCAAGACTTATCAGGCGTGACGCGCCTGATAAGTCTGATGCGCCAAATGCAGAAGGTTAGGGGTTTGATTCCCGCCGGGTGCTAAAATTAGTATTTATGCTTAAAAATAAATATTTCTTAGTAGTAGTATACTAAGCTACTAGGAAGAAATATTTATTTTATTTTGTTTTATTTTATATATTAAGTAGCTTAGTAGCTTACTATGGAGAAGGAGTTATGTGTTGCTTTCATTATTTTATTTATGTAGTATTTTATTATTAGAAACACGTGTCTAGATCGATTGTAGTAGTTATCTACCTCGACGTTTCGGCAAACGGGTCACACTGAAATCGTGTAAGTTTAAAAAGTTTGTTATTTATTTATTCCAAATACCTAATCGTTCAATAAACTTGTACCAACCCTAGTTCGAAATCAAATTGCATCAAATCGCTTTATGGTCGTTAAGGCATTTAATCATACGAGTCGCACCCGTGTTGTAATGAAGTCATACAAATTAAGATTGGTTTGAATGTATTACCATTTTATGTATGTAGGTAGATACCTACTGCGCCTTGCGATTCAATCCAGGTAAGTCCTGATCTCGCTGCAATATCGGGATCAATAGTAGCCTATGTTAATCCTCGGTAATGTAGCTAACTATTGGTGAAAGAATTTTTGAAATCGGTCAAACAGTTTCGGAGCCTATTCTTTACAAACGAACAAACTAATCTTTCATTTTTTGACTATTAGTAGATAATTAGGGATAACTAGGTGGTACCTATAGGTAAATGTATAGACTTTTTATAAACTGACAATTTTTAAACTCTAGATGTTAAGAACGTGGCGACTGTTACCCTTTCCATACAAACTTAATACCAAAATAAATTATGAAAAATTTAGTTTTCTACCTTAATATCGATATTATTCGGATTTTAAACGGGACCCTTTAAAAGTAAAATCTTAATCCGAATAATATCGATATTAAGATAGAAAACTAAATTTTTCATAATTTATTTTGGTATTAAGTTTGTATGGAAATGGTAACAGTCGCCACGTTCTTAAATAACTACTAAAATATTCTTCTGCATTGCAGTTGTGCATTCGCCCGACGAGCCACAGAGGTCCTTGGTTTTTCTGTGTGTCGCTATCTACTACCACGATTTTCTCAGGTACCGGTGGATCAAGTCAGTTGATTTCCCCTAATGCCACGGGCATAGCTTATACAATTCGTTACCTAACGCTTTTCCGCTAATAGCTAAACACCAAAAACCCGTTTAGCGATTGTTTATGTACTTACACCTAACTTGTGGTAAAATTTCTAACAAAATAAAGAAAAAAAATCACGTCCGCCATCTTAATTTTTTAAACCTATTCCACCCAGACAGGTCGGTCATTGGACAACTGCATTCTATTTACGAAAGGAAACGGTGCAGTTGACAGAAAACACTCCTTTGTTCCACGGACGTTCTATTTTCAAATTGAATTCCGTGGTTTGCACGTACAAGGATTTAATTGAAGTACCTACCTAGAGTTTATTTATTTAAGGGGTATATACATACATAAAACTGGACTGACTCTATAAGATACTAGAAGAAGAATGGTCGCCTGAAAGTAATCAATTTCAAACTTATCTTTGACGGCCGAGTTTCACCAGTTCCAAAGTGAAAGGAGGAGGCAAAGGTGTTTAGGAATTTTCTCACACACCTTTAAAAAGATGGTTCTAATTTCAAAAGTCGTTGTTAGAATTCCCACCATCTATGTTAATCTAAGGCATTGAACAAGTTTTAACAATTAGGTAGGTAGATCAAAAAAAACTACAAGTTAACAATTACAAATCAAATCAATAATTACCATACCGTAGGTGTACAACTCAATATGAATAAATAATGATAATAATATACTTAGTGCAGATAATTCGCAAAGTTCCCGTTCCCATGAGAATATCGGGATATAAAGTATTCTACGTTCATTCTTTCCAGATTATAAACAACCTCTGTATAAAATTTCGTCCAAATCTTGAAATATTTGAATGAGTTGAATCCAATAAGTAGGTACCTAAATACTTGAAAAAGAAAACGTATATTTTTCTAGGCGACAAAAACAAACGAATAATCGCAAGTGTCAAAATCACAACCCCTTATTCACAAAATTAAAAACCTCATAAAAATGAGTGGCAAACATCAAACGCAAAAATGTCAATATTTCAAAGTCTACGTTTTGAAAAGGAACAATAAGTTTAAAGAATTTACGAGTGCATAAAAATGGCAAAGGGGTAATGGGGGCTTGTGTGGTGAAAAAATGTTTGCGCATAATATTCTTGCACATTTTGACCTCACCTCGCCTTACTAATAAACGTGGAGTAAGGTCGGAGTAGTGAGAACATGCTTTCCGTGACAAGAACTTTCAAAGTTGATAGACAGAAACAGAAAACCGGCCAAGTGCGAGTCGGACTCACGCACGATGGGTTCTGTACCATTATCTATAGGTACAACAGGTTTTGTAATATTTTTATATTTGAGTTGATTAAATGAAAGGTAAATTGCGATTTACGATTTACCATTTTGGAAGTGTCCTCGCGCAAGCTATTCAGTTTAGAAAAAACTGATATAAGAAACCTCAATATCATTTTTGAAGGCCTATCCAATAGATCCACAGACACGTATGAGTTTATGAAAAAATGGTAAACCCCCAAAATTTACAGACAAACATGACGAATCTATATTTGACTATGCAAGAACCCTTCTAAAGTAATAAAGGGTTAAGATTTCAACCCTTGCGTGTTAATTAATGACAGAATTTAAAAGATTCCCCTTAGGAAATATGATTTCTTTGATCTGTAACCATTTTTGAAGTGCTATAGGTAACTACATCGATTCTCATTTGCTTTTTTTTCTTTGATTTGAATTTTTAATTGTTTTTTTTTCTGTTGTCTACTTAAAACTAGGTGGCACAATGGGCGGCCTTAATACATATTTTTTAACGAGTATACATAGAGAGACACCCAGATCAGAAACAAATACCTATTTATATTTATAGGCTAGGGCCGAAGCCTTTAAAAATGGTCAAAAGTGGAACTAAATTATAGTGAAACCCATTAAAAAGGAAGATAATATAACAAAAATTATAGGAAAATTAAATTACGGGCGATCTGAGGTCGGGAACCCCCACCCGGTGGGTTGTTAAAGATGAAAATCGATATTTCTTGATTTCCAGCAAAACTACAAGTCCTATGGAAAAAAGTTGAATGGCAAAGTTGTAGGTAATAAAAAGATCTACAACTTTTGCTGACACAATTTTTACATATAACCTCAAAATGTATGTGAAAATAAAAAAAAACACGTTTTTGGTTTTTATTGTTTATCTTTTACAAAAATGGTTTTTTTTTCACTTTTTTGAAATTTGAAAAAAACTTGCCTATTTATGCTCTCAACACACTGTAATTTTTTGAATTTAAAATACTTGTTTTTCACCTTAATTTGACTTAATATCGAAAAAAGTACCCTACTTTTCAAGCAAAAAATCTAAGACCGAAACAAATATTTATTTTTTAAGCATAAATATGCAAGTATTTATGCTGCCCGGCAAAAATAGAACCCGCAACCTTCTGCATTGCAGTCGGGCACTTGCCCGACTTGCCACAAAGGGTTATGTTTATATCAATCATCCTAATAACAAATTGTAAACCAATATTATTTTACTTTGCATTGTATTTACGTACCTATTTCTTTCAAATCGTAAAGGACCACTATCAAAGGGCTATTTCGACATGTTGACAAATATGAATCGAAGAATAATATTTAATTTCTATCTACACACCATAATCGCCCTTATATTTTTACTTATAAGGTTCACATGTCGTGATGGTAGGATAATAAAAAGGTATTCGTTCCATCAAGGGATTTGAGACGATTTGTTCTGAAATTCTAAAGTAGCTTTGTGGATATGGATATTAATATGATTGATAATAAAAGGTCATAAGTGCGAAGTATTTTTTTGGTTCTTGTGACATTTTGATTTCAAAAGGCTTATCGTGAGAGTTATAAAAAGAGGTTTTACGTAAGCAGCTTATTATGTGATGGACTTAAAAATAAATATAATAAATAATAAATAAATCATTTATTTCCACAAGTAATACATTAAAGTTAAGCACTATCTATCCACACTAGGCGAAGCCTGTCCTGTGGAGAGAATATATCCAGGATATAGTATAGGTTACACTTTAGTCTTTTTAACCTTTATTATCGGCTAAACTTGGTATAAAAATATGTTATTTAAAAAAAACCGGGACTTCCCCGGGTGAAGTCGTGAGGCGCTGCAATATTTTTATTTTCTTTACCTATTTTGTTTTGTTATTATAACTATTCAATCTATCATGTTGGCAAAATAAAACCGTTTTCCGATATAACCCCGACTCTAATGTTTAAAACATTCTGTTATGGAAACGAATTTAGGATTCCGTTTCAAGGAAAACTATTATTCGCACCGATACAAGGCAAGACAGTCGTTATTTCTTACAAGAAATGTTAGTTCTCCGACTGCGTTTGGACTGCAAAGTTACAGTTAGAATGCAGTTGCAACTGCAAACCAGCCTGGGCAGGAACTGCATACCGACTGCAATCGTATGTTATTAGTTTTATTGCAGTCGCATCAGTGATCTATTATTTTTTTCAATTCAAATATTTTTCAAACTGCAAAATTTGCAGTCGGTGCAACTTGGGATTTCTGCACCTAAACGTTAAAATGCAATATGTTCAATCAAACCTCAGTTATCTAACTGAGAATCTAACTGACTAACTAACTAACTAAGTGTCTAACTATCTAACAATTTTTTGATAATACACAAAAAACTGGCGATATTTGACCTGCTGATCAAATAGCTGACGGATTATTTTAGTCGTAACGGTAAAAGCTTTCCAAGTATATTTTCTACGGAACCCTAAAACATTTCCTTTACATTTCGCCACCAATTTATGTAATATCTTTACAAAAAGCGACCCCTCACCGATACCACAATAAAATCGGTAGGTGTATTTTGACAGATGACTGAATCGAACCCGCTACCTACCTATTGAGATGGGGAGCCAACCGTGACTGAAGGAGTTATTGTGTAAACGGCCCTTATTTTTTATTATTGAGGAAAGTCCTTATTTTGTAAGGAAAGGTGATTTTTGCGGCATTGAATTCGAGTAAGTATTGAAATGTAGGAGAAATGAAAACAAAAGAGAAACTTCGAGGTAAGAAAATCTATCTTCTATATCTATGTATAGGTATCTCTAAAAGGCTTTGTCCTGACTGACTGGCTGGCTGATCAACACAGAGCCCTTACCGCTGCTCCAAGAGACATGAAATTTGGAGGTGTCCGACAAGAAAGGGTTTTTGAAAATTGCCACAGGATCGGGACTTATGTGGGTAAAACCACGGGACTCAGCTAGTCTATCTTTATAAAAGAAAGTCGTGTTAGTTACACCATTTTTTATTTGACAGGCAGGACAACGTCTGTCGGGTCAGCTAGTCAACACTAATATTATAACGATGAAAGATTTGTATTTTTGTGTGTATGTGGGTGTGTAACATAGGCTACTTTTGATCCTGATATTCCCACGGAAGCGGGACTTACGCGGGTGAAATAAATAATCAAATGCTAGGTACTACGACCGGGTAAAATGCAACTATGTAAACAAATCGTATGTATCGTATGGACGTATTTACAAAAGGTATAATATTATGTAGTCTATCCGTTGTCTAGTACCCATAGTTCACGCCTAGTTGCTTAGTTGTGTGCAACATCCTACAATATTTTTCATTAGCCTCATTCCGCGCTTTCACCCGCGTACAAGTAAGTGTAAATACTACACACAATACCGGCGGCAGTACCGGCGGCTCGGCCGCCGGCATTACCGTCGGCCTAACGGGGGGTATACTGATGCCGGACTTGCCGCACAAGGTGCAATGTGATGCCGCTCAGCATAAACCCGGCGGCGCTGTGTGTACTTAGAAGACTTAAATTATATTATGTTACTAGTTACTACTCGATTAATGTACCTAATGTTAATTACAGATACAAATATTAATTAAATAATAAAGGCAATTAAATACAAACAGACATAAGTACCTACTTGATAAAATTAATAATCTAAATATTAAATTCACATTAAAAATAAAATAAAAACTAAATACAACAACTAATAGACGCTAGTCGAACAACCCGCCCCGGATCGTCCCCGATGCAAAAGAGCCCATCACACGAGCGGCATTACCCCGCTGGATGGCTATGGCCAACCTTTGCTTTAAATGTTAATTTAGTTATTTATTTGGACATCCAACAGCTATTACAACATTCTAAGAATACGATATAGGAAATATAGAGCCAACTGATCGCGTATATATTGGAGGTTTTTTTTTAATAATAACATGTACTTATAGAAGTAGGTATAGATTTACTTATAACTTACCTATCAGTCGCTTCATCAGACTGTAACCAAATCATTCAATGACCTGTAACCGCAACTATCTAATGATTAAGCAACTCCCATGAACCGTTGTCCCCTTAGCAAGTTGGGAGACTAGTTGTGTCCCGCTGTACTACTTACTTAATTGTGATGAAAGGTTTGTCGCACTTTTTTAAACCCATTATTAAGAACGGTATTACGTAACAGTTTTTTTTATCGGATTAAGGTTTTATGTACCTACACTAATATTAGGTATAAAGAAGAAATATTTGTATTTGTGTGTGTGTGTGTCTGTATGTTTGTAATGAATATATACAAAAACTACTGGAACGATTTCAAAAAATCTTTCACCAAAAGAAGAACTAAAATACTTTTGACCCCGATATTCCCACAGGATCGGGACATATGCGGGTGAAACCGCGAGACGCTGCCAGTTTAATAATAAATTGACTTGTAAATCAAGCCTCCTCCTCCGTCGTTCCCTCATTGATGAGGATCGTGACTCCTGGTATCCTCCAGTGATCACTGTCGGTGGCCTGACGAAGACCGGTGCTAAGGGTATCTCCAATTGTTCAGATACTTGGTCCGACCATCGTTTAGAGCTCTGCCCTCGTGGTCTTTTACCCTCAACTTTCCTAATCACCATCAGGCGTTCCACATAATAAAAACAACTAATACAAGACCAGAAAAAAAACTGATACTGTAAAGTCCTAACATTTATAGATAAACAGTCATATTGTTTTACTAGTGTTAATATTACACAAATTATTGTTAAAATACGTCTACCTAA
Organism: Idaea biselata; assembly: GCA_958496205.1. Lineage (NCBI taxonomy): Eukaryota > Metazoa > Arthropoda > Insecta > Lepidoptera > Geometridae > Idaea > Idaea biselata. The sequence goes on from OY292402.1 coordinate 25,634,976, forward strand.
TTGCTTCGGACTAATGAGGGAAACCATCGGCTTGGAATCTATTAGTGGATGTCATATAGAGTGGTATGGATTTATATATTATTCATTATTATATCTATTTATGTTACTATATGCTGTAGACAATTAAAAATAGGAAAGGGTTGAAGAGCTGTTTTGATCTGATATCGGAATATCGGTTTTTCGTTGTCGAAGTTTCTTTTCTTCACCGGAACGAAAGTTGGTTCACCACTAGATCAACGCCATTCTTTATTTTAAATTTCATTACTTTGAAATGAACTTAATTTTCCGGTTTTAATCGCGTTGATTTTATTACATTTAGTATTCTATCAATGCCGATCTTTATGCGACGATCAATGCAGCAGATCTTTACGGCTACTCCGCTAAATTGCTATGGTGTCTCAGTGGAATCGCAACAGTAGTGTTATGATATAGGTATTACGCATATATGATTGAATATATATATCGCGAAAATCGAAGAAAAATCTAATCATTCCTTATTAGGTACGCGATTGTTGGTTGTAGGTACCTACTTATACACGAGGTTATTTATGTCAAACGTAAATAAATGTTAACAAATATATATTTTCAAAATAAATAGTTTCAAAAACATACCTAAAGTACAGAAAATATTGGTTCTCTAAACCTATAAAGAACCAACTTAACAATATATACAATTACTTTATTCAGGCATTCCGTATAGAAAATAGAAAAACCGTTTTAAATAGAAGACAGGTTTGCAAATAGAATAAAATCCTGGACAACACACAATGCAATGGTTTGAATGGCAAAAAGTTACGACAGCGACAGCGACATGTTTGAAATTTTTCGATTGGTCGATAGTTTAAAAAAAAAGATGGAACCCGTATGTTCCTGTGACCAAGAGGCACTATAAAGTTCTCGAAACATCGGTCGTTGATAAAATAATAAAAGCAACGCGCTTGAAACTGAAAAATCAGAAGTAATCATTTCGACTCAATTCGATTAAACTTTTTTATTAAAAAAAGCCGAGCCACCTCCATTCAACAACTCCCCGCGACCACTTCAATGCCTTTGGTCCACTGACTTGGTGTTTTCGTGTATGGGTTCATATTTTACATTTTATTTTGTCGTTGTCGCGGACGCATGTCTTCCAACCACTGTGCGTTGTTCTGTCCTACTCATCTACTCTCACAGCACAATAGAGTATGGCAATTGAATATCGCATTTTTGCTTGTATTTCTGTAAACAGTATGTAAACGACGCGACTACAATTGACTGAGTCTTTCTGTTTGCTTTTCGTAGAGGATTGCAAACTACACACGGTCATTTCGTTTGGCCTACATTGTCTTTTGGGGTATAAGGTTGTAAGTCCCTTTGAAAATGTTAGATAGATAGAGAAATAGGTTAACACTTTATTGAACCAAAAACACATAATTCAAATGATACAAAGAATAAGTTAAAATTAAAGTGGCACAATGGGCGGTATTATGGCCTATGGGCGATCTCTTTCAGGCAACCAATAATGTTTCACAAAGAAATATTTTCTTCATTACCTACCTGACTGCCGAATTAGTGTTATGTTTATGTCCGGGTAAGTCCCGTGGGAATTTCGGGATCAAAACTAATGTTATAAAGAGGAAAGATTTGTATTTGTGTGTGTGTCTGTATGTTTGTAATGAATAAACTCAAAAACTACTGTGCCGATTTCATAAACACCATTCTTACACCATTAGAAAGCTACATTCCCCCTGAGTAACATAGGCTACTTTTGATCTCGATATTCTCACGGGATCTGGACTTACGCGGGTAAAACCGCGGGACCCAGCTAGTTATTTATATAATTTGAATAAGAGCAAATTAACAACCATGTTTATGGATTACTTTTACTAAAATATGACGACTTATAACAAAATATATTTTTTTAATTTTTAACCGACTTCAAAAAAAGGAGGAGGTTCTCAATTCGTCTGTTATATAATATTTTTTTTTTTTCTTAGATTTAAGGATTTTGGAAATAAGGAGGTTTTTATTAGATATTAATTATTTGTTCATTTTTTTTTCAATTAATTAGGTTATAATAGATTTAAGGGCTTTAAAAATAAGGTGGTTTCCGTAGACAATAATTAGTTACTTGTGCATTTTTCAATAGATTAGTGTTTTATAGATTTAAGGATTTCAGAATTAAGGATTTTAAAAGTTTTTTTTTGTGTTTTTTTTTTGAAGTCGGTTTACCTTTTTTTTTTAAAGTTTTTAAATGGGCACCTTTTACGACACCTACGAGAAGAGATGGGGTAACCCTAATCCACGCCGGGATACGCGGTTTCCTATCGTACCATGCCGTGTGTATATCGTAACAGATTCATCTGTATTCAGCGATGTTTTGTCTGTTCCTTCCTTTACTCTACTCGATTGGGACAAAACCGTTTGAAACATACAAATTGTTTTGGAATTCCCTTGATTTTGTATTTCATTAGTCTACAACGAATGGCTACATTTTACATAGGTAACCTCGGTTTAATTTGTGTTTTAATTTTATTAGTTACTCTAGTAGTTTGATGTGACTTCGTATCGCCACATTGAAATAAAAAAAGGGTTACGACAGGCTCCAGCCCGCTGGGCAACTGGGTAGTCTTGTCAAAGTTTCTAACAAATTCTATTGAAATAAATTACTTAATTACTGTTCTACTTAACGACCTTTTCCAAATTGTGCAATCCATGTCATTATAAAGAAACTACGAAACACGCACTTTGCCTACATTTTAAAATGTGTACCTATCAAAATCATGAAGAACGACATTTATCGTCAATGTATTAAAAAAAAAGAGCTACGATCTTTATGCGGATACTATGTGTTAAAATATTCAATCACTAAGTAAACAGATACCACCTCCCACCACGCACCCTACTTGAAAACACAAGCGTCATTTAAAAGCGACATTTCCTTCATACGTACTTTATAAACGACATCGTTTCCTGAGATAACATGAGATATTAGCAGATATCATTAACGCGATGTTTCGGTTACCGCTTGCTTGACGCTCGCGGTGCGGCGCGACAGTGAGTGATGGTAAACTCGGTTTGATTGGTTGGATGTACGGTGTTTTGTGTAAAAAGAAGTGGGATACGATTGTGGTTTATATTTTATTTAACTAATACATAAATAATAAATAATTGTAAACATTATTTCTAAGTGTTAAACCACATTGAGGAAATACTGCTTTTTAGAAAAAATGCTTTCAAAATTCTAGTAGGTACCCGGCAGGATTCGAACCCGCGACTATTGGTAATCCGAACCAACGCGTTTGACCACTTCGCAACGGGTAACCCCCAAAGCGATATTTATCAAATCATTATCTTTAATATTAATTTGTCCTGACTGACACATGGATCAACGCACAGCTTAAGCCGCAGAAAATTGGGAGAATTGGTTCTATATGTTATTTAGGTATCTGATAAGAAAGGGCGTTTCGAAATTCCCACCTTACATGGGTGAAACTAGAACACAGCTAGTAGAAAAAATAAAGGTAAAACTAAAACAACATCACCATCGACACTATTACTTAAGAAAATAGAAGAACTAAAAGAAAATACGGAAAAATATCACAGTTCGATATTATACGAGCTCTCAGAAATATTAGCATACATCTCTCCGTCTCAACTCGAGAGTACCTACTAACAGTTGTTCAATTTTATTGGAAAATTCTTACTGTCGTTTCACTGTGACGATCCCTTACTAGTAAAACTCAGCCGTGAGTTTTTGTAAGCAGTTTCCTTTACTAAAAATATTATTTAAAACTAACAGAATCCCGCGATAAGTCCAGATCCCGTGAAAATATCGGAATTAAAAGTAGCCTACGTTATTCCTCGATAAAGTAGCTTGATAATGATATATATATAATTTAAAACAGTCATATTATCCTACAATTTGCGTGGTACGTTATCCCAGTCCTACGCTCAAAAGTAGTAGTACAGATCCTACCTGTGTTATCTACCAGAATTGAGAGTTTCGTATAGGAAATTGTTGGGTGTCTCATCAAAATGAAGCTACTCACGGAAAACTAGCTTGATAGTAATCAATTGTAATTGTGGCTAAAATGTATCAGGAATCCTGGACTATTAGTGGTTTCAGAGATTTCAGAGACAGAGAAAATACATACATACACTTTACCAACGCTAGCTCTTTATAACCGTATCTATATACTAAACTATAACCTTACTTTTCATCTTTTTTTGCTACTTGTCCATAAAAAGGTTGCCTGGAAGAAATCGCTTTAAGGCCGTCCATTGTACCACCTAGATTTAAGTTATTTATGCTTTTCTTTTTATTATTTTTTTTTATTTTTTTGGTGTTACAATAAGAAACTAATATCTATCTATCTAACCCAAATAAACGAACTCGAATGAAAGTCGCACATTAATTCTCACAACACAACTAAAACAATTAGTACTAACTTTTCAATATACACCAATCTCTTTCGTGAATTCCCAAACTTCTCAATATTTCAGACTTCAAACTAACTTCGCCCGCCGGTTTCACCTGCATTAAGTGATTAGTCTCATTTGCGAATGGCACAGCTTGCATTGTTCAAGTTACTATGCATTTCGTGAATTATTTATGTTCTTATTGGAGGAATTGGATTGAATTTATTGTTTGTTTAGAGTTTCGTTTATTTTGAGGAAAAATGTAGTACAAAATAATACGGAGAGCATTCACAGTCGATGACCACATACCTATAGATTTTCAGACACCTAAGTTAAATCTTTTGTGGGGTGTCAAAACAGTTCACACAGATTATATTCTGAAAATAACTGTCTATCTTCTCCTTTTCTGAAATTAAATTTGGACCATGGCTGGTTTTATTCATTTTCTAATATGAATAGAAATAAAATTTAGAAAAGTTAGAACATGAAAAATATTTAAAGGTTATGGCTGATATAGGTTTTATGGCATAAGTATATTTTCTCTAATTATGTTTCACTTTATCCAGGGAGGAAACAGTCGACTACGTTTGTAAAGTTTGTATGGAGAAAAGAGTAGGTAGACTTTCTCCTTATATAGGTATACTTCTTTAAGTATGGCGTTTCAGTATTGGGCCGAAAGCCTTTGAAACCAACTTAGAGTGCAGCTTTTTTAACCGACTGCCGAAGGAGGGTTATGTTTTACTCTTTAACTAGGTTTTTTAGGTTTTGGAGCTCATTTGCCTAGCTGTACCTGCCGATTTTGAACGGTCGTGCGGGTTAAGCAACGCTTGGCGCGGTCATTACTTAGATGGGTGACCGATAATTTGTGTGCCAAGAAATCATTTTCTCTAGCTCCTCCGTGCTTCGGAAGGCACGTTAAGCAATTGGTCCCAGTTGTTATCACCAATAGCAGTCGTTAGGTCAAGTTAGAGGGCTTAGGGCCACCTGAAACTCTAACACCAGGTGAGCCACACCACTACACGAAAAGAAGACGACTAGGTTTTTGGTAGACTAGGTATATTTGAGCGATGTTGGTCTAGTGGTAGATACCCCGGCTTTCATTCTGAGAGTCGTGGGTTCGAATCCAGACCGACCGCGCACCAATGTCTTTTTCTTTAAGAAAAAGGTATGTGTGCTAATAACATCGCTCTTACGGTGAAGGAAAACATCGTGAGGAAACCAACATGTCCTAGGACTCACCACGGTCCGAAGACATGGGATTTGGGATATTCAGTGTTTTCCATGTATCATATTATGTATGTATTTACAAAAAAAAAGTATAATATGTAGTATATCCGTTGTCTAGTACCCATAGTACAAGCCTAGAGCTTAGTTTGGGGCTAGATTGCGCTGTGTGTAACGTCGTGCAATATTGTTTTAGTTCGCGTAAGTCAATTGTTAGTAAAATCTCACAAAAACAAATACCCGCCGAGTAGGTATGCACGTACAACAAGGAAAATGCATGAAAATTCAATTTGTGCCCCAGTAATATCAGATTACAGTATAATGGTCAAAGAAATCCAGTAGCCATGCAACCGTGTTTCGAATGTCGGAGAGGGACGCATCAAACCATAAACGAAGGGCTGGAAATTATTGCGCAACCACAAAAAATAAATAGAATAGGTAGGTAGGTTACTTACAATGTTTTGTATAAGTTCACGAAAGCCTTTTTTAAGGTGAAATCTAATCTACACTAATATTATAAAGAGGAAAGATTTGTAAAAGTGTGTGTGTGTATGTTTGTAATTCAATTCAATTCAATTCATTTATTCAAGTCAGATATCATAGATCCATTGTTTTGTTAGTAAGTATACCTTATAGCTATGTTAGTAACAAAAATATTCCTAATCTAATATATAATAAAATTTCCCTGTCACAATGTTAGTTACCATACTCCTCCGAAACGGCTTCACCGATCTCCACCAAACTCCACATGCACATTCAGTAGGTCTGAGAATCGGCTGCTATCTATAATTTATAAGGCAAAACATCGTTTGCCGGGTCAGCTAGTAGTATATAAAAATTAAAATCTAAAATAGTCAAAAAAAATAGAATAAAAAATATCGCAATTATCAGTCCATCAATATTAGGTACATTAGTGAATAAAATATGTATGCTTTTTGTCAAAACCACCTGCCACTTTTATACAGTGATACATAATGGGCTCATATTTGTAATGTAAAAACTCAAAAACCAAACTAAAAGATTTTATGACAGAAATTCCTACACAGGTAGGACGTTTCCGTTCTTAAAACTACTAGTGCACCTACTTAAGGTATAATTAGTGCAGTAATTTCGTAGTTTCATTTCTTTAAATCTAATCTAAAGAGACAAACACGTAAACAATACCTTCCAACACCCTACTTAAATCGACGGGTCAACCGAATAAAGTGGTAATTTCAAAAATCATTTTTTACAGGAGAAGCAAAAAACGTTAAAATGGGCCTGGACACGAGTCCTTTTAACTATCATAAATGTGTCTTATATCACTGAAAGCAGAAAAAAAAGAGCTTTCTAATGATATAAATATCAAATATATAACAGTCCAGACTTTCTTATAAAACCCTAAAAACTAACTTTTAGGGTTTTATAAGAAAGTCTTATTATCGTTATTCAGCTGAAAATGACGTGGAACTACACCACGACGTGGAAGCAACCCTATTTTGCCTACTAATAATTATATTTATTTAGTTTCGTAATCTATTAGTTACAAAAAAAAATAAGAAACAACAAGTTTCATTCATTTTTATTTATTTAGAGTACAATAATTAACAACTAGAAAATTTCGCAGAAAGAGTCATTAAAAATTAATTGAAATATGTAAATATTTCATATCGTGATTTATTTTACAGAAAAAAAATAGGTTTTACGTAAGCTTTTATATTAAAAAAAATCAATTAAAACCCGTAACTGGCCGCCCCATCCCACAACAGGTGAGAGCAGTATTCCATGCAGAACTTGTGCTTGGTAAAGGTTCAGCAACTGTTCAGGCGTAAAGTACTATCTCACCTTCGCCAGCACACCAAGTTTCCTAGAGGCAAGTTGAGCTTTTGCCTCTATGAAAGATCCAAAGTTGAGAGAGGAAGTTAAGGTCATGCCAAGAAGCTCAAGGCGGCCTGACAACGGAACAGATACACTTCGGGAAGTAGGAGTGAGATGTAATGCACTCTTTTTGGCGGAGAACAGACACGCCTTAGTTTTGGACTCGTTGAATCTAACCAAATTTGCCTCGCCCCATTTGGATACAGCCTCAAGGGAAAGGTTCATACGCTCAACCATCGCCACCCTGAGACACCGGATCTGTGTCACACTGGTTTGTGCACTGGCCGAATAGCTCTCCCCAACAGCGCAGTTGTCTGCGTACCCAAATATACCAGGCTTCAGCAGGTCATTGATATGCAGCAATAATAAAGTTGCGGAGAGTAAAGAACAAATAAATAATAAATAAAAAATTAAATAAGAATAAGAAAAATATAGCACAAATATAACCCTAAAGACAAACTACCCAGTCAAACAAGCCACCCGAAACAAAGGAGCTCAAAATGCAGCAGCATTACCCCAGATGCTGCTGCATTGGATGGCAAAGGCTAACATGTGAATCAAAAACAAACTCGAGCAACAGTCCAACCCACGCTCTCTAAACCGAATGCCGTTCTCCCGAAGATAACCCAAAGCCTCACTACCCCAACCACCAAATGTGTCTATAGCAACGGGAACTAATAAATAATCCAGCTGCATAACAGCATACTCACAATGCTTGGCAACAGCGGCAGTCTCAGGCGAAACAGAAGAGCGACAGGTGACGAGCGGCCAAGGTGTTCCTACAGGTTGCGTTTTCGTAATGTAAAAACTCAAAAACCAAACTAAAAGATTTTATGACAGAAATTCCTACACAGGTAGGACGTTTCCGTTCTTAAAACTACTAGTGCACCTACTTAAGGTATAATTAGTGCAGTAATTTCGTAGTTTCATTTCTTTAAATCTAATCTAAAGAGACAAACACGTAAACAATACCTTCCAACACCCTACTTAAATAACCTCAAAATAACGAGACAGTAATAAAACATTCACATAGCCACTACCATTAAAGCCACTACCACGGGTTCCAATTAACCAGATTGAATCGAGTTAACGATCGAGCACTAAACTTAGTTTAAATACGTGAATCGGATTGTTTATTGCTAAGGCTTTGAGATCCTCGTTTGTTTTCATGGATTTGTGGTAGTGGTAGGTGAGTGGAAGAAGAAATTACGATGTGCTTAGCGTCAAGTTGAAGCTAAGTTGGATTTGACGCGGGAAAAATTTTACCTGCTTACTTATAAACGATGATTAACAGATGACTATGTTATTTAACGTTTGTTTAAGTCTGTCAACTTTGAAAGCTCATGTCACAGTAAAAGACAAACGATGCATAGACTATAAAGTTGGTAATCATCGTTTATAAGTAAAGATGGCTTTATCCCTTCTTATCCGAGCGATGTTCTCAGTAACATCCTTCTCGGGAGCTCGGGATTGCTACATCTCGCTACATCGGGACTTACGCAGGTGAAACCGAAGGGCTAGGATCTGGATGAAGTTATAAATCCTGTAGGAATATCTAGTACACACAACTAGTACGTACTTCAATGAAACTTGAATTATTTAATAAAAACAGGACAAAAACAACATACGTACCTTGTATAAAATTGCAGACGAATATAATATTTTCTCACAGTTTTCTTACAAAAATCACACAGAAACCGTGATATGATTCATGCAGTACCGTAATCACTGCACACGTGCATCGCGCTTATGTCACAACAGGGTTGCCACTCATTGATAAGTTTAATTTAAATTTATTTTTATAAAATCTTCTCAAAACCGGAGAAAATATTTTAATTTCTACCCAATATCGTAAAATAAGAATAAAATTATTCTCTTAAAATTTAACATATTTTTAACTGTATAATAAAGGTAACGCCATTTTAACCGAATAATGAATTTAATTTTATAACAGCATCGCAAAACCGAAGGCCCATCCATGTTTTTAAAAGTCATAGTCATAAAATCATTTGTTCCGCTCAACGTATCTACTTAGATTCCACGGTTCCAGTATTTACCATTCTAGTTCGTTTTAAGACCCAGATACGCCAGTTCGAGCCTCGCCGCAAGTAATTTTTTGTAGATGTATTTTTCATTAAAAGTATTTCTAGTAGGTATGAAATACTTCCTAAAGCTGCGTTACAACCGTCAAAGCAAAATGAATGTTTTACTTCTTTAAAGCTTTGCAAAAAAAACATAATATAGGTACTTGTAAATCGATCAATAGAAACAACCTATGTAGAAATGCTTCAAAGATTTGAAAAAGCGTTATTTTACCCTTAGTTTTACCGCGCACTAGCGGTGAAACATTAAAAAATAAGGTCTTAAAATAAAACAAAGTTTAAATAAAGGCATATTTATTTAAAACACAAGAAAAATACACAGAATTAACAAAATACAACAGGAATGAAACATAAGTTTAAATTAAACAAAATATAATTATTTCCAATAAGTTTGTGTCAACCCTACCTCAATTTCATGACAAATGGTATCCCCGAAGGTCTGAGCTGCAACCCTGCATGGTCTTGTTGCGTTGTCGGACTGAAATGATTTATGTCCTGAAACGTTCTACTGCGATACCACGTCACGAGATTACGGGTATTTGGACTGTGAATTTCGAAAGGATTTCATACCTATAAGCCTTACTTTGACCAAATGCTTTGAAATATTGGTAGGTAGAAAATAGATTCAATGTGGCAATACCTTTTGATGTAGTGGCCTGGTATTTGTTACTAGTTAGTAATATAGGTAATCGCCCGTGCTCGTTGTCCAATTGGTTGGCTCGTCCAGCCCAAGCCGGAAAAATAGCAATAACCTATTTTTTGCCAATTATGGTTTTAGAAATACAATCTTTGAGGTGCAGGATATTTTATTTTAACCCGACTGAGCGACGCAAAAAAGGGTTAGGTATGTGTTTAAAAAGTCTATGAAATGTATGTTTTTATTTTTTCTTGCCTTGTAGTACGTCAATAATCTAGTTTTTTTTCATGTGAACTATCTATAGGTACTTTTTTTATTTTATTTACATTTTTTTTCTTGTGTGGTTGTGTGATTGTCTGAATAAAGTTATTTTCTTACTAACCATAAACTTAATCAATTAATCATAGCGCATTGGGTTAATTGGGCTTTTCCCCTTATTTTGCATAGGAGTTTAAGATGTTACTCTAGCAACACAGACCAACAACAACATTTTATTAGCTACAATAGTTAAGGACACCTCAAAACAGACTTTCACCAACAAACATCATCAATCCTTTAATTATTATCTAAGTTAATGAGAACTCTGCGACGATTAAATCTTCATTCCTTCACTTTACGTGTAATTCCTCCATCTTGGTTTAGATGAGCAATAAATAACGAAATTATTGTTTTTAACCGACTACAGTGAGGCCAGAAGGAAGAATAATGATTTTGGCAGTATATGCATGTTCCATCGTAAGCGATGAGGTGCCAATGGATTCGTTATATTGACATGAGCTATATATATTTTAATATTACGATTTTTAACCTGTAGATGGTCGTTGGGGCCAAAAGGTTCTCGAATGGAGACCGCGGATCGGAAAGCGCAGCGTTGGACGTCCACCAACGAGATGGACGGACGACTTGGTTAAGGCCGCGGGTTCACGGTAATATTAAAAATAAAACGTTAGTCCTATACAACAAACGTGATTTTTAAAAATATTAGGATATCTTTTTATACTCACACACGCAACTACGCGCCAAATTGAGTTCAAATACTTTGCCAGTACACACAGACACACAATGCGTTCTCCCTAATCCGAAATTATAAGTACCTAGATGTTAAAGTAACATTACTTGTGATGAGTTGTAAACTGTAACAGTTTATCTTGTAAGTTTTAATGGTTGAGATTAAACGATGAATGTTGCTTTTTGCTTGATGAGTGGCGGATCATTATATCGCTGTTTCGTGGAATAGGGTGACTTTGTATTTAATTTTGTTATGAGATTGTATGTACTAGTGAGAAGAGATGACTCACACATATTCCATGTTCTTTTTGCGCTAAATAAAAATTGTTTTGAAATAAACGTAAAATTACTTGTGATGAGTTGTGAACTGTAACAGTTTATGTTGTAAGTTTTAATGGTAAAACAATGAATGTTGCTTTTTGATAATATCAGCTGATATAGGACTTATGGCATAAACATATTATACTAATATCTTTATCCAGGGAGGAAACAGTCGACTACGTTTGTAAAGTTTGTTTGGAGAAAATAGTAGATAGGCTGTCCCCTTAAGGTTGACGATCTCTATGAACACCCAGACCAAAAACAAATATTTATGTTTAAGAATAAATATTTGCACCCGACGGGGATCGCAACCTTCTGCATTCTAGTTAGACCTTCGCACGACGCACCACACAGATCGTCATTCAAAATATCAACAAAAGCTAAATAAATCCACCCTGACATGAAAACCAACTCATTAGCACTTACTCGAGTCGTCGTTACAATAACGATTATATTCGCTAAAGTAACGACTAACGACACGTGGTTACGCCCCGAGTTAACGCCCGTTATAAACCGAGACGCCCGTAATCCGTTGTAACGATTAAAACCTTATAAAACATGCCTTAACTTTTATCAGTAGAGTGCAGGGTGAATTAAAATTTTGTTTAGGGGGTATGTTGTTTTGAGAGTTTTGTTATAGTATTAAAAAATGCACATTTATCTTGATTTACCACACCTATGTTTGTTTCCAAGATTTGATCTTTATCGTAGAGGAACTTATATTTATTATTGGCCTACCACCACCTGTACACTAAACCTATATCCTTCTTACTAATATTATAAAGGTGAAAGTTTGTGAGTATGTATGTGTGTTTGTTTGTTTCTCAATCACGTCAAAACCGCTGAACCGATTACCGTGAAACTCGGTATGTAGATAGCTGGAGACGTGGAATAACAAATAGGGTACTTTTTATCCAGATATTCTCGTAGTTAGTGATTGAATTGAATTTAATCATTTATTCAGAGTCTTATCTCTGAGTACGGTGCCTAGTAGGCATAACACAATATCGAACTTCGCTCTTAATTCACATTTATATTTTTGATAGGCTACATTTCAACACATTCAAAACATTTAAAATTAAATGTAAAATAAAAAATAAAAGGCGTTCGGTCAAAAGGAATTTTCCCTTTGTACCGGTCACGCGTCGACGCGTATAGACACAAACTGTCGAGTGTTCCTATCATTGTAATTATTGTTCCTGTCGCCTTCGTCAAATTATAAACTTTGATGTTTAGTTATTAATTTTAATTTGTTGTCTATGGAATTTTAGGGGTCTTTGATAATATATTTTATGCTTTACCTACCTGGAGGGGTAGTTGAATACTACCAACGAACGAAAGAAAGAAAATCTGTCATCCGTCCTTCAAAACCGTCAGAAAATGAAATTTGAGACGGATGGATGACAGATTTTCTTCTGGAATTATCGTTTCGTTTTATCGTTCGTAGAATTAAAGTAGAGGCCCTGTTCTTCAGATTGTTTTATAAGTATTATAAATTATTAGCTGCGCCCCCCCCCTCCCCAGTTTCACCTGCGTAAATTCCAACCCCGCGGGATTATCGGTATCTCGAATCTTCATCTATTATTATATTGAAATTAAAGACATTTTTCGGTTTGAATCGCGTGGTTTTTATTACTTTTAGCATTGTTACAACGCTCAACGTTTCGAGACCTTTCCAGGTCTCTTCTTCAGGATAGACTTTGATGTGATTTGTTCATGCTTCGGGAAGCCATTGAAATTCAGAAACACCCCAACAATTTCAATAGGGAGGATGGCTGGAAGGTGCCGCCTGTCTGGGACCCAGTACTACATTTGATTAAGTCCCAGGCCCAGCCAACAACTGCTGCTAGACAACAGGACACTGTCAGCCACTTTTGCCGGTTGTAGAATATAGTATTTTATATTAGCTTTTGATTAGAATAAATTTGATGTAAGCATAAGTCACCATAAAACAACCCCCAGGAGTTTCTTGTGACTTCTTCTCATGAAGGGGCGCGTTTGCGAAGTCACGTAGTGATAAATTAATCGTTGAAAGGTGATTTGTGCATAGTTGGTAATGATAGGCTAAATAAAATGTAAATAATAAAGTAAAATAATAATAAAGTAAATGAAAGTAATAGAGTTAAAATTAAATAATAAAGTTTAATAATAAAATTTAACAATAAAGTAAATAATAATCATTACAATTTTGGAACCTGCGTAGACAAGAACGTTTTTGATAACATTTTAATAGTTTTTAATAATAAGACGGTAGTCTCACTGTAACTTTTTTAATACATTAGAATGACAAATCACATCTTAGTCTATCCTGAAGAAGAGACCTGGAAAGGTCTCGAAACGTTGAGCGTTGTAACAATGCTAAAAGTAATAAAAACCACGCGATTCAAACCGAAAAATGTCTTTAATTTCAATACAACATCGCGAAAACAGAAGAAGAATCTATATTATTATATTATTATCCCTATGCAAAGGGAGGAAAAGGGAACGAACAATCTGTCGGATTTATAATATTAGTTTGTATTGATGTTTTTTAAAAGGTAGGTACTGATCACCATTTAAATTAACTGTCTTTAAAAACTTTGAGAAACCCACGATGAGTGAATGTTTAACTCTGAAAATATAAAATCTAGAAAAAAAAAACGGTCGAATTCAGAGCTTCCTCCTTTTTTTGAAGTCGGTTAGAAATTAATAGAGAAGGAGACTTATTGAATTTTGGAACAAAAAGCATTTTTTTCTCTAAATACAAATTTGGCCTATCGCATGCTTAACTCTAACAAAATAAAATCTCCAATCTTAAAATATCGTTGTCTAAAAGAAAATCTCTTAATCTCCACAAAATCTAAAGCAGTTATTTACATTTAATTTTGTCGTAAAACGGAACGACATCTTATTATACAGAAGAGCGGCCATCTTCTAGAATAACAGGGAAAATTTCAGCAAAATCAACACGTATTATCTAGTGTTTAATGTTGTAAGAATATTGTGATGATGTCCGAAGATTTGGATATGGCTTAGGGTTTGTTCGACTAAACTAGAAGAATCAATGAATAACAATTCTCCGCTTAGATCGTCAATTACAGGGCTCCGTACCCGAAGGGTAAAAACGGGACCCTATTACTGAGACTGCGCTGTCTGTTCGTCAGTCGGCCTGTCACCTCACCAGGCTGTATCTCATGAACCGCAATAGACAGTTAGACAGTTGAAATTTTCTCAAATGATGTATTTCCGTTGCCGCTATAAATACTAAAAACAAAATAAAACAACAATTTAATGGGGGTTCCCAAACAAACAAACATTTTGACCACTAGAGCGTCATCTAGTGATGTATTGATAGAATAAAATTAATGTTCGCTTTGCGTTCACGGACTGGTTGGTTAGTGTTCATTTTAGGGTTCCGTACCTTTTGTGATAGTGAATATTAAATAGTCTTGATCGCGAGGGGACAAATAAAAAAAAACAACAAAAAAAGAATAATAATACGCGATTAGGACCCGGGAAAATGTAACTAAATAGTCCGGTCAAATTAGACATTTAAAGTTACCTAAATTCCCACCAAGCTGAAAATCGGTGAGATTGTTTAAAATATCATTAAAAATAAAATTTGAAAGTTCCCCATCTTTCCCCTGTAAGGAAAAAAAATATTAAAGGTCAAAGAATTTTTCGCGATTTTCAGCAAAACGGTAAGTTTTATCATAAAAATACCTCTGTAGATCATAACATTATCTACAAAAATTTATTAATACTTTTTTTCTACAAGCCACCGTTTTTGAGATATAACGATTCAAAAAGTTGTAAAAGTTTTATAAATAAATAAATAAGTAAATATTTTAACATATATTACAACTATAGAAATGTATATATACGTGACGTACTCATGCATATTATGACGATTACAACTTTTATTTGATATGTTATGTAAAGATATTTTACCGACTTTCAGCTTGGTGGGAATTTAGGTAACTTTACTCAAATTTTTTGGTCTAATTTGACCGGACTAAAATAAACCGTATCTATACCTAATTTAAATTCTGAAATCCTTGTCAAAATAGTCTTCCCAAAGCGAGCTCACTTCCTCTTTTATCTCTGTATTAACCAGGTTACACAATATCCGGTACCGACAGAAACTAAACAATTGCACAGACGAGAAACTTTTGATCGGCCCATCATTTTAAATTTAACACAACGTACCTTTCTTAACTTTCTGTAAATTAATCGAACATGATCAATTTCAATATCGAAGTAGTTGTTCTCTTTATGAATGAGAGAAATTATCAGCAAAAAATATCCCATGACAGGTTCGAACCTGTGCGACTCGGTTGCCGAGCGAGTGCGGTAACTACTTCGCCCAAACTGCGTACAATGTTTCATTGCGTACTGTGCAAAACAAAAAGAGATGTTAAATTGGAGAAAGAAAATTATATCGACTGAATATTATAGATACTGCAGGGGCGCAGCAAATAATAAATAAAAATAGTAAGGGTCCCTGGATACGTAACGTTTCCCGGACGGGACGTGTCAATTTCTACATGCAAACATCCCGTCGTCTCGGGGTTGAGGATGGAGGGGATGGCACGGGATTTTCGTATGTAGAAATTGTTACGTATGCAGAGACCTCAATTCAGAGTCGCACGATTAAAAGTATCAAATCTACAGAAGCCTAAAGAATATAATAACTGTTCTTATCGCGTTCTTTTCTTCATTGCTTTTATAGAAGTGTTTGAGTCCATTGTTTCTCAGATCTGTTCTGTTATAATCAAGTTTTGGTTATAAAACTTAATGGATAGTGATTTTCTGTTCTCAGTTTTGTATTTTGGGGTATTTTTCTTTCAGTTTTCTTTTAAATACAAAATGGAGAATAGCTTAAATAAGAAACAAACAAATTCTTACTCATATTCTTTTCTTTCTTCGTATCTATAGTGGTGTGGTTCACCTAGTGTTAGAGTTTTCAGGTCGCTCTAAGGCCTCTAACTTGACCTAACGACTGCTATCAGAGATAACAACTGGAGCCAACAGCTTAACGTGCCTTCGGAAGAACGGAGAAGCTCGAGAAAAACGATTTATCCAAATAATGACCGCGCCAGGCGTTGCTTAACCCGCACGACCATTCAAGATCAGCAGGTACAGCTAGGCCAATGAGCTTCTTCTCCTCTTACCACCTCTTACTTATAACACAGTTTATAAGTAAGAGGTGGTAAGTAACAGCACAGGACCGCCACATAAATTGTAGGAAAGGTCACATAAGTTGTAGAAAATGTCACATAAGTTAACAGACATCATACGTTGGAAGAAATTTTACAAAGGACTTGTCAAAGCCCAGGATTTGACAAGTCGTAGTCGCGGGTTCGAGTCCCGCCGGGTACTAAAGTTTCTGAAAGCATTTTTTCAAAAGGCAATTACCTAGTGTGGTAAACACTAAGAAATAACGCACAACGTTACACACAGCACGATCTAGACTCAAATTAAGCACTTGGCTTGTACTATGTATACTCCAGCTAGACAACGGATATACTACACATTATGTAATTTTTAGATAACACCGAGACCCGAAACAATTTTTTTTTTTTTGTAACTATCACTTCAAAGATTTATTCTTATAAAATACAGTTAAAATTAAAAACTAAATTAAAACTAAAACTGATTAAAATAAAACTAAACTAAATCTAAATCAGCTAAAAACTTGGAGGAGGGAAAAGTGCCCAGAATACTGGCTGCATTGCCCCGTTGTATACAAATACTTATTTTCTGGGCAAAATACAAGCCAGCATTCCGGTCACCCGATGCCTCCACCAAACGTTTAGCTAGCTCTCTGTACAGCTCCAGAGCGGCCGGCTCTAATAAAACAAATATTTATTTTCAAGTCTCTCACCCAGGGGGAATCGAATCCGCAACCTTCTACATTGCAATCGGGTCTTCGCCTGACGCGCCACAGAGGCCGTCATATGTATTTTATGATATTTTACAATAATTATTCACAGAAATGGATTTTGCACCATTACCGTGAATTTCAAAGCCAATCCATTTGCAAATTGAGAAGCCTTTGCGTTAATTGTCGAAATGCTGTTGTACATCCTCAATTCGGTCGCATAATAAATAAAACAAATTCAACTTTATGACCTTGTCTATAGAGTGCACAATACGTTTACGATTGGCAGTAAATCTTAGATTTTTGCAAAGATAATTATGTCGCTGCTTATAATGTTATTGTTGAATTTTGATTCCTATTTCGTAGACCATAAAGTCTACTATGTTTGCTTTAGTTGAAAATTTAAAATAGTTTTTTGAATATAGTGTTGGACTAAAATTACGATATTGTTCATTTCGATACGTTGCCGTTGAGTGAATTGGTTTTGAATTTTGAAAGGCTTAGAATTAGAACAACACGATTGTTATATCTAGAGTAATTTTGAAGGCGTTGAAAGTAATTTTAAGAATTCAACACATTATTTTTAATTTCTTGTAGGTAATTAACTAGTAAATTAACCTACTATATATTTTACATAGGTACTGAAGTATTAAAAAAAACACGACACTTTATTTTTAAAAAAGAAGTTGAGGTAAAATTAATAGGTATAATTTCAGAGATTTTTCTTTGGTTTTCCCAAAACTGATATGAAAGCGGCCTAAAATATGTGAATGACACATTAAACTTTTCTCTTGAATCACTCTATCTATTTCGAAAACCGAATCAAAATTGGTTGCGCAGTTTTAAAAACCTACAAGCGTATATGGCACACTAGCTGCGCCCTGCGGTTTCACCCGCGTAAGTCTCGACCCCGCGGAAACACCAGGATAAAAAGTAGCCTATGTGTTATTCTAGGTCTCCAGCTACCTATATTCCATATTATATTCCATATCATATATTCCAGTTTCATCGAAATCGGTTCAGTAGTTTTAGCGTGAAGCAGTAACAAAGTCACATACATTTGCGTTTATAATATTATTTCGCGTTTATAATATAAGTAGGACAAACATACAAACAATATATGGGTCGAATTGACAACCTCCTCCTTGTCTGAAGTCGGTTTAAAAACATCAATAACAGTTTTAAAACATAAGTAAACAAACAAGAAAATAGAAAATAAACTAAAAAAACAGCATTAGTTAGTAATCGAAACCAATTTGAAATTCCCAAACAAAACTAGACCACCCTCGGCACGCAGCCAGTAGGGTTTCCTTTATTACGTGGACATGAAAGCTTTGCACAATACAAATATAAAATCTGGGAAACGCGATATTTTAAAGAAAAAACAAAACATACGGTCTGTATTTTTTGTGATAGTTTGGTTCTGTACAAAATTATTTTTTTATAACGTTATTTCAATATGGGTTTCGTAGTATGGGATGTGGAATTTAGTGAGATTTCATTTTAGATGCTTAGATGGGGAATTCAATATTTTGGGAAATTCAACATTTTAGGAATTTTAGATAGGTATTCAACATGACGACCTCGGTGGCGCGTCGTGCGAAAGCGCTACTGCAATGCAGGAGGTTGCGGGTTCGATTCCCGCCGGGTGCAAGTATTTATGCTTAAAAAATAAATATTTGTGTCTGGTCTGGGTGTCCCTCTATGTATAATATGTATGTATTTACAAAAGAAAAATAAATATAAGTATTATATCCGTTGTCTAGTCACCGTAACACAAGCTTAGTCGCTTACCACGGGGCTAGATGGCGCTGTGTGTTGTTCGTAGAATTTATTTATTTATTTATTTTATTTTATTTTATTTTTATTTATGTTGGGAGAGTAAAACGACTGTTTTAATTAATCGTAAAAATGTCCATTAAAGTAGTATATTGATTTTCTTATAAATATTAAAATAAGATAAATTAACTCTTGTAGGTAGTAGATGGTTTTTATAAAGTCTAACAGGCGAATACAGCAATGCCACTAAAAAAATGATTTCAAATTTTACAAATAATCAACATCTACCAATAAAATCGCATTCTAATTTTGAATTTATTATTAACCTACTTATAAAAATCTTACTTTTTTTTTTACAAATTGTCGCTGATGTGTAACATTAAAAAAGAAAATCTATAATCCATTATTTTACTATTATAAATCGGAAGAGTTTGTTTGTTTTTTTTTTTGTTTGTTTGAACGCGCTAATCTCTGGAACCGCTGGTCCGATTTGAAAATTTCTTTCAGTGTTAGATAGTCCGTTTATTGAGGAAGGCTATAGGCTACTTTTAACACCGATATTCCCACGGGATCGGGACTTACGCGGGTGAAACCGCGGGGCGCAGCTAGTCTTCGATAATACATAAAGTTTAAGTTCATTTCTCTGTTTCAAAATCTTATTCAATTTATTAATTTCTCCCACGGAACCTTAAAATCGGACATGAGAAGACCTTTAAAACAGCGAGCGTACCCTATAGGAAACGCAATTTAATTTCACAAGGACAGTCTATTGAGTGAAATCCAAAACATATTGGACATGATATAGAAAAAATAAAAAGAGCTTTGGTGTAATACGACACCCCTCAATTTGGTTCCTTTTCATAATATTAGCTTCATTTTCGGACTTTCGGTTGACAGTTTAAAATTGGATTGGTTCTTGTCTTGCCCAAGTATTTTTTTAGGGTTCCGTACCCAAAGGGTAAACCCTACGAAACCCTATTACTGAGACTTCGCTGTCTGTCTGTCCGTCTATCCGTCTGTCACCAGGCTGTATCTCATGAACCGTAATAGCTAGACGGTTGAAATTTACAACAACAAATACTAACCGGTTTTCGCAAAACGTGACCTTACCACCGTAAGCGGCATTCTTCCAATTTATCTGCAATAACTCGGACATGAAGGCTGCCCCTTTCGTGTACCATGGAGCTCCTGTTTATCTACGCAAGCTCTGGCCACGCCTCACCACACAAGGACAAGTCTAATGATGGCTCCTATGAGTGAGCCCCTATGGCGTCTTACAACCAAACGTCTCTAAGAGGAGACCCTTGCCTTACAGTCAGACAAATTAACGGTCTATCAACGGTTAATTGTAACGGTTAATCAAGACATGTTTAGTAATAATAATGGATATTATCACTAAACATGTCTTGTTCTGGCGTCTCCGCCGGCCACGGCCACGACCAATTACACTACTTTTTAACCCTACGCAATCAAATACCTGGAGGGTTACTTCGGTTCGTTTCGATACGACAACGATACTGTCATAACGATGGTTCTACTGTCACCCTACTATCAGAATGTGACAGTAGAATCATCGTATGACAGTATCGATGTCGAATCGAAACGAACTACAGTAACCCTCCAGGTATTTGATTGCGTATGGTTAAAAAGTAGTGTAATATATTTAAACGTGATGTACCTAATGTAAATAGATATTAATATAGCTACCAATTAGAACAACACAGGTATCGTCTTCGGTAATTATGCTAAGTGCTAGCACGGATGTTGTTGCAAAAACGTTTGATTAATTGCATCTCAACCGATACCCGAGTCTAGACCCCGGATCTAGACGGAGAATAATGTATTCACATTAAACTAAATAGCGGCGCGATTCTGGTTATTTTCTTGTAGGTAAGGTTTCAATGGAAACGTTATTGATTGGTTTTAAATTGAGGTTATTTCTGAATACAGTTCATTTAATATTACTTCAGTTTATTGCTCAAGGCATTTTACTAGAAATATTTTA
This sequence comes from Idaea biselata, assembly GCA_958496205.1. Classification (NCBI taxonomy): domain Eukaryota; kingdom Metazoa; phylum Arthropoda; class Insecta; order Lepidoptera; family Geometridae; genus Idaea; species Idaea biselata. The sequence continues at coordinate 25,656,173 of OY292402.1, forward strand.
CAAGGAAAAGTGCATCGAACCTGAGCGAAATATGCGTCATCAAAAATTATTAAAAAATAAAAGATTATATTCCTTATTAGTAATATTACTAGCCTCACGGTTTCACCCTCATAATAAGACCCTTATAAGTCCCGATTCCGTGAAAATGTCGGAAAGTATATTATGTTAGAAAAAATAATAAAAGGTTCTATTTTCTACCTGTGGCTCTTGTAGTCTTAGCGCTTGAAACGATCTATTTCAGGAATCCTTTCGATGAAGCATAATACCTATTACCTAACTAGGTAGGTTGGTATAAAAAAGTCGGAACTTTATAAGATAAAGATAAAGATAAGTATATTGTTTCTTAAAAGTGACTGGTACAGCAGAGCTTAATTTAGAAGAAAGAGAAGAGTACATATTCAACAAGCTATTCAAAAACGTTTCTTTCCGTGTATGTGTATAAATATGAACTCGTATTTATAACATCCTCATTTGAGGATACCATGTCAGTATGAAGATAATGGCTGCTCCCCTCAACAATGCAACTACTCCAACAGAAGTGGTTTCCAATTTGACCAGATACAAGTCACATTGTAGCCATTCGAGTGGACTATTATTACGGCGGTCTTTTGTACGGTGACTCCCTAATTTTGTTACTATAGGGACCAGTGAAATTTACTGGTAATTGGGAATTTTGACTACTCAAAAGTTTGTAGGTGAAATGAGGTTTTTAGACTAGTCACTATTTCCTACTAGCTGCGACCCGCGGTAACACCTGCGTAGGTCCCGATCCCGCGAGAATATTGGGGTAAAAAGAAGCTTATGTGTTATTCCAAGTAGTGTCCAGCTACATACCGAGTTTCATTGTAATCGGTTCAGCGGTTTTTAAGTAATTGAGTAATAAACACACAAACATACACACATCCATTCTCACAAACTTTTAGCTTTATCATATTAGTAGGAAATAGGATTTTGTCGGGTGAACTCCCGGCTGCAAAGCAGAAGGTAAGATTTCCGCCGGGGACAAGCTGGCCATAAATGTTTGTTCATTGTTCTGGGTGTATCATATTATTGTGTACCTATGTATTTGCAAAATGCAGTAAGTATAATAATGTAGTTTGTCCGTTGTCTAGTACCCATAGTACAAGCGTAGTTGCTTAGTTTGGGGCTAGATGGTGTATGCAATGTCCAGCAATATTTATTTTATTTAGTCAAATTCCATTCAGTTCAGTCCTTTCCTACGATTATTATAAAGATGATGTGTTTATTGCTCCATAATGCAAAAACTAATTTACTGGTTGCGAGGAAACTCACAATCAGTAAATTAGTGAATCAGTGAATTTTGATATTTCCACGGGATCAAGACTTACACTAGCAAAACGACGCTGTTAGGCAAAAAACAGTTTTATACAAAATTCAAAGTTCTGCTTACCAGCTAAAAACCTTTCAAAATTACCTTCTACTAAAATTTCAGTAAAAATATATCAAGAACCCACTCGGTTTCCGGACAAAGAACTATTTCACGTCCTCTTGAGACATAATTCCCATTGTGCAGTCAAAAACGAAGATTCGTTGTAAAATGCAACGAAAGTATGAAATTACTGTAATACCCCGTACTTGAAATTTTAAAATATGTGGTGATGTGTGTATGGTAAATGCTAGACTTTTTTAGGGTTCCGTTATACCCAAAGGGTGAAAACGGAACTCTATACTGAGACTTTTCTGTCTGTCTGTCTGTTTGTCAGTCACTAGGCTGTACCTACTCATACGCCGTAATAGCTAGACAGATGACATTTTCACAGATTATTATTGTACTAGTTATGTCCTGCGGTTTCACCCGCGTAAGTCCCGATCCCGTAAGAATATCGGGATCAAAAATAGCCTATGTTACTCCTCGATAATGTAGCTTTCTTTTGGTATAAAAAATTAAGTTTATTCATTACAAACACACACACACACACACACAAACCTTTCCTCTTTATAATATTAGTGTAGATTTTTGTTGCCGCTTTAACAACAAACACTAACAACAGAAAAAAAAATAAGTCATTCCTATACAAAAAAAACATGATTTTTTTATACACAGATACCTAGATAAAGTTTTCTGCTACCATTTTCCCAGAGCACTTATCTAGTTTCGTTCGAACTACCAATTCAGTGAGATTTAATAGTAAAAAACTGAGCAACGAACGGTCAGCTTACAAAGAAAGTTGGTCGGAACAATTTAGTACTCCAGGAAGAAGTGGTTGGATTACAGGGATGTTGGAAAATGGGGAAGGATGAGGTAAATTTCGAATCTTTTTTTTAGGTTTAAGGTCAATTAGATAACCTCATAGTTTTGTCATATCCGTCTATCTGCCTGTCCGTCTGCCTGTCCGTCTGACTGTCCGTCTGACTGTCCGTCTGACTGTCCGTCTGACTGTCTGTCCGGCTGTCTGTCCGCGGCTTAGCTCAGAGCTTAGTATTGACTGATATTTGACGACCTCTATGGCGCATCGTGCGAAAGCACGACTGCAATGCAGGAGGTTGCGGGTTCGATTCCCGCCGGGTGCAAGTATATATGCTTATAAAAAAAAATTGTGTCTGGTCTGGGTGTCCCTCTATGTATAATATGTATGTATTTACAAAATAAAAATAAATATAAGTATTATATCCGTTGTCTAGTCACCGTAACACAAGCTTAGTCGCTTACCACGGGGCTAGATGGCGCTGTGTGTAGTTCACAGAATTTATTTATTTATTATATTATGTAACTTTGCATTGCATTTGGTGTCCCCAAATGGGAGGTGATTTTTAATGCGGACGTCTGCCTAACCCCTCTAAGAGAACCCTTTGCCCTACAGTGAGACAAAAGAATCCTCAAAAAGTTGAATTCCAAAATGTTATAAATACCACATCAATCAATTTTCTTAGTTCACGCACAACGATAGCCAGCTCATAGCTCGTAGCCATTGACAGTAAAATGTACCTCGACTTTAAACTCCACAAAGGGTTCAATTATAAACAAAAAACGAAAGGAACTCTAATCTGTCTGCGGTACTTACGAACAAACGTTTAACTTTACGGTTTAGTTCTGTTTTAATCCTTTTGAGTTTTACCTGGATTTCGTTTTGGTGGAAATACCGGTGTGCGCTGTCCGTTGCAGCTATGGTTGATGCAACTAGGGTTTGTATTTTCAAATTATTATATTCGCCAGAATTGTCCCACTGCTGGGCAAAGGCTCCAACTCTTCCATTCGGTTCTATGCTATAGCCCTATAGCCACAGCCCAGGCTTACAATCTACAAATTCAAGCCTAAGCTAAGGCTAAATCTGTTGATCTTGTCACGTCATCGCCGATTTGGTCTACCCAGTCGCCTCTTAGAGTTTGGGATCCATTCAACAGTATTTTAAAAGATGACTTTATATAATCGACGAAACGTTTCGAGAAAAGGTAAGTACCCTTAGGCCCGGCGCACATTATGAAAATCGGCAAGGAAAGGGATCCGACTCGTCTTGGCGGAGGCAGTGCCGTTCAGATTAAGTAACTTAATGAAACAAATATAGTTTTAATGGTTACCACGATTTACCACTGCAACACATTACCAAATTCCATAATCATTGCCACTAGATATTAAGTACAATAATGGCAAAGATGATAGAAACTGAAACAAAAGACAATCGATTGGACTGGAAAAAAAGACGATCGGAACACAAATAAAAGACGATCGTATAAAAAAAGGACAATCGGATCAGAAACAAAAGACGATCGGACAGAAGAAAAACGATCGGAACTGAAACAAAAGATGATCAGACAAGAAAAAAAAACGATCGAGACGGAAAAAAGACGATCGGAACCGAAAAAAATGAAATTTTAACGATTAGAACAAAACAAATCTACTCCAATTTCTGACTAACAATGAAATTTGCTGTAAATAAAGTAAGTAAGTAAATGAGGGTAGAAATACATTATTATTTAGAAGTCGCGTTCGTTCCACTTCGCTGAGCAATACGACCTGCGATTCTCTTTACACGATTTCCTTTATAATGTACAGAGTGATGGGGAAAATCAAACTGATTTCAACTAAACATTATTTCTAAAAGTATTTAAAAATAATTATTACGAATAACAAAACCAAATCTAAACTATTTGTAACTAGTAATCACTTGGCCAATCTGTTAATTTATCAATTAAAGAATATCACCATGATTGATACAAATTCATTAAACAGATTGAACTAATTTCAGCTAAACATGATTTCTAAAAGTATTTAAATAATAATTATTACGAAAAACAAAACAAATCTAATCACAGACAGACAGTAGAGTCTTGGTAAAAGGGTCTCGTTTTTACCGCTTTTACTTTGGGTACGGAACCCTAAACAACAATCTAACATCAGTAAGAAAAATAGGTACCTACCTACAGGAACATTTTGCAATCACTTGGCCAATCTGTTTAATCATCAATTAAATAATATCACCTTTGATACAATGTCCAAAAATACTAACAATATCGGTTTTACAAACAAAATCGCCCTGTACATTAGACAAATTGAAAGCAATGAAGTCGAAAGCGTAAGTTCTCAATCATTCAACTTAACGACAAACGCGAAGAGGGGTAGATTACAACGATTCACTAGCTTAGGTAGGTACTATGTTTTTGGAGAAGGCATTTTTGACTGAGCAGGCGAAGTGTCGCTGCTTGAGGTTTGGCAACATTTTTATTACATCTGTAAGTATGTTTGTTCTCATATAGGTCGAGGTCGTATTTCTTGACCAATCTTCTCGAAAGTTGGTTTATAAATAGGTACCTACGTGAAATTTATTGCATTGGGGGGTCCTGTAAAAATAGCTGTAGTGGTTTTGAAAATAGATATTTTTCATCGAGGGATTTTTAATTGGTATTTCGTCACCTAACGGGAATAGTTGCTAGCGAGGTCTAACTGTCAGAGAACTACCGATCTAGTGCGTAGTCAAAATCTTTGTAATTTTCTCAAGACTCCCTAGCACTATCATTCTATCATTTCTATATCAAACTATCATTTTGTATTCGACATAAGGTATCCTTTATGTCGAATACAAAATGATATATAGTTACCTACATAATGGACAAAATACCCCATCACTTAAAAATCCCCCACAACAAATAAATTTCTATATATTTGAAGAATAGGTAGGTATCCATGTACCTACCAAGTTTCGTAAAGATTGATTAAGAAATACGACCTGTGGAGGAGAAGCAATATTATGACAGACGAAAGACAATTTGGCCCGGCTTCAAGCGGAGAAGCTTCGCTTGCTCGGTCGTTCCGTTAAAGTATGATCATTCCATACTTTATCCTATAATATTATATATTTTATACTATGAGATTTATCATAAAAAAATATTTCGTTGAGTCGAATCAAAAGACGCAACAGAACAAAGTCGTTCAAAGTCAAAGTCAAATATATTTATTCATAAAGAACGATGTATAAGTTACATGAACGTTTAGAAATGTCCAGATTTTACTGTGGTTTCGGAACGCGCCCTCCGATTAAAGGAAACCACAAGAAACTCATGAGATTTTTTTACAGTTCGCATAAGTACCTCAATACCGCATCCACAAACAACGTTCTTACGTCAATAACTCAAGATTCACTAGGCTATAACAACTTAATAGTGTAAGAGTACGTTGATTGTCGACAGCGGACTAATGGCCAGTCTTAAACAATTTACTTTGCTTTTTATTGTCACTCGCTTTTTCCTGTATTGTTGTTTTTCTTTGGAAAACTGCTAAATTGCTCGTTTTCAGGAAGTAAAATGGCGTATGATGTGTCGTGTCAATGTTTGATGGGATTTCTTTATTTAGGTATACCTACTTACCTATTTGTCATTCGGGCGTCGTACATGATCAGTTTTACCTTCAGTTCCGCCTTATTGGATAGTTTTTCCTGTTCAGCTTGGTCTGTCCTTAGGGGCTTTAAGACTAACGCAACTTTTGGATCGATTAAAATGCTCGAACTCTTGGTTTTTTATTATCACCCATCTTCCTCGATCCTTCGATTGTTTTTCCATCTAAAGGTTGCCTGAAAGAGATGAAAAATTTAGTTTTCTACCTTAATATCGATATTATTCGGATTTAGATTTTACTTCCCCACCACAGGGTTTTCTAAAATATTCATTCGAAATGAAATAAAACGGAGAAACATTTTTTTTTATTTTTACAGCGTAAATTACTTTTTATTGGGAATAATATAAAACAAATGAGATGTAGATGTAAACTAGTAATTTACGCTGGAAAAGGAAAAAAATGTTTCTCCGTTTTATTTCATTTCAAATGAATATTTTGGAGAACCTTGTGCCCCACCACACCCTTTAAAAGTAAAATCTTAATCCGAATAATATCGATATTAAGGTAGAAAACTAAATTTTTCATAATTTATTTTGGTATTAAGTTTGTATGGAAATGGTAACAGTCGCCACGTTCTTAAGACCACTCATTACTTATCATCCAGTGAGATAATAATCAAACCTTAACCTAGCCAAAGTCACCAGTCAAAGTAGGTACATATTGTTTAATATTAAACCCTCAAATTCCCGATCAAATCTCTTTATTAATACAAACCACAGAATCCATTGACACGGCTTTGTTGCGTTGTCGCTTTGTCGCTCCGACACATTGTTAGCAACAATAAATGTTGCCTTTGTGATGTTGCGTGGTGGACGCACGTCATTTCACTGTGTTACTTGATAAGAATTGACAGGTTTTCGGCAGTTACGGTAAGGTGGCAACATTCGACTCCAAACGGCTCCTCAAACATTATCCGAAATGTACCTATTTCATCATCATCCGAGCGATGTTCCCGGTTGCATCCCTCTCGAGAGCCCGAGGTCCGTATTCCTACTTTTACGTCTCTACTTCGCACAAGCTTCGGCATCCTGCGTAATGAGGACATTTGCACGCATATCCGATCTTACGAGGTCAAACCAGCATTTCTTGGGTCTTCCCAATATGGCCCATCTAACCCATCAAGCTCCTCATCATCCCCACCTCTATTAATAATTAATGTCATACTGCTTTAACTTAAAAGTGTCTAATGCCAAGACGTTACCAAGAATACAGAGCACGCTTCATTTGTTCCAGCCAAAATTTTGACAAACGAACCACAGTTTCACAGTTTATTTGACGTTTGGTTGCCTTTTTAAAATCAAAATGCCGGGCACAATGAAAGTCAAGCCAAAAAACAGCAAAAATATTTTCAATCTATACGAACCAATGATGGTGACATTACTAATATTTGGTTTCAATTTCGATTTCTACAATCACAAATTCATTCTAAGAAACCTATTAAGGTTATACTGTCTTGCTTTCGTTGCGGTCATCTCATTCGCTACTATCGCTTGTTGCGATCTCAAAGCACAAGAAATATCTCAAATTTGGACTTTACTCGAGTACTCTTTTTCAGTCATCGTAATTCTTTTTTTCAAAAGTCAAATGAAAATATTTGTAGAAAGAATTTGCGAAGTCGATACTTATTTGAGAATCCACAGAAGACACTATTATTGGGATCGGTATAAAATGCTAATTATCACTGTTTTAATTTGGGTGAGCCGAATTTTTTACACGTATTTGTACTGTATTGAACTGAAGTGTTACAATGATTTTTCGATGTACTTGATAAGCTTGCTGGCTCCAATTGCATTGGATTTGAATCGGGTTTGGAGATGTGTCCTTTTTGATACGATTAGATATAGATTGAAAATGTTAAGAGTGAGAATGGAGGAGAATCCTGATGACAATTATTATTTGTATGTGAAGAATAATAAAGCATTGAGAGAGGAGAAAGTGAAGTTCTGTCTGTATATCTATAGAACTATTGCAGATATGGTAGAATTGGTGTCCCCAGAGTTACATGCTTCGGTAAGTTATTGTACTATAAGTACAGTTATTAATACAACGAAATCTTTAAATGGATCAGGTTTGACTCTATTGCCTGTTGGGTAAGCAAGCGTATTCAACCCCAGACCAATCAATGGGATATGCTTCTAATTTACCAAACTATTTCATAATTTTATTTTGCAGCAGCAATAAAATGATTTATTCTGCTCTTACAGCTTTTTATGAGCGTCGCCTGCAATTTACCAAAAATGATTATCAACGTCTACCACATACTGACAGTTATGGAAGGATTGGTAAGTAAGTGCGCTAGTTTTAATAATTAATTAGGGTATTTTAGGTTTTTAATGATTATGATACATAAATCATCTCACGTAGATGTTACTTGCCAATGATGATGACGATGATAATAAATAAAACAAAGATTTTGTATTTTCGATAGACACGACAATCTGAACTGGTAGAGTTTAAGAACGACTCTATACCTAATGCATTTTTTACTTTATTTTTTTACTAAAGATCTGTTGTTAAAAGTTTATATAGATTGTATAAAATTTTATCACCTAATCAAAAAAAACCTAATCATTTTTTTAAATCCCGACAGCATTATTAAAAAACCTAAGTTTTTACGTGTTGAAAACACTTTAAGTAAAATATAGAACAGTTAATCATTTATTTAGTATTTTCAGGAACCATACGAGTCTTTAGGTTTTGTTGTGGTGCATCTGGTGCAAATAAGTTTTCTCCTATTCACACCATTCTTCATAGTGGAATTTTACTCAATTGAAGTGGAGAGAATTCAAATATTGTTGATAAATAGAAGGATTGAAGAAAATGGTGAGTATTTATTTATTTCGCTAAAATTATGAATAACTAGCAGAGCCCGTGACTTCGTCTGCCTTTTTTTAAAATATCAAATAGCCTACAGCCTTCTTCAATAAATGGCCTATCTAACACTAAAAAAAAATCAAATTGGACCAACGGTTCCTGAGGTTAGCCCGTTCAAACATACAAACAAACAAACTCTTCAGCTTTATAACATTAGTATACTCGTAGATACATTTAACAGACCATGTAGCTTCTTCTGACGTAAAAAAAGTTAAGGTTACGCTGAGTTTTTTACGTTACATAGTATCTACGTAAATAAAATAAATAAATAAAAAATTAAATAAATAGTTTATTAAACAAGAAATTTTACAAATGGATTGAGTATAAGCAACGGACCTCGAACTAGTCCAGAGTCCAGAAATAATTTCTAAAAAATGAAAATTACAGTGAAACGTTGGAGATAGTCTAGTAACAAACTATTGTATGAAAGTAAAAAAACGTAGTTTCAAAATTAATTAATTGGCGTGACGTGATTAAGACTTGGGTTTCTTCGTAAGGTTTTGCATCACCGTAAGAGCGATGTTATTAGCGAAATTCAAAATCACGACCTTCCGAATAAAAAAAATGTCGTGAAGACCAATATCTTACCTTTTGATGTTAATTTGTTTGTTTTTCAGATCCTGACATTCAGCAGCAATTAAAATTGTTTCTCAAATACATCTCGATACGGCCTTTGAAGTACAAAATATGGAGGATGATACCTATCAATATAAGTCTACCTTTAGCGTTGATTAATCTATGTACAACTTATGTTATTGTAATTATTAATTTTACACATCTCTATGGATGAAATAGCTGCTTTCCGTTTCCGTTTAAATCATCGTCATACATCGACAAAAACATAACGCAAGGCGAGACTCGAACGCGCATCACCCAATTCTTGTGACAAAGTAACTTGGTGTTCGTCCACCCAAACATAAAATTAAAACTAACAAACCGCGAATAAGACTTGGGAAAAATATGCTTAATTATGTTTTTTTTTCTAATAAAGTATTAAATCTAGCCCTCTTACTTATAAACGATAATTAACAGCTGCATAAACTAAGTATCGGAAGCAGTTTCAAAGTTGACAGAGAGACCAACGTTACATAACTTAGTAATATGTTAATCATTGTTAAAAGGTAAGGGGGTAAATGGATATTTTAAAGCCCAATGTTGCTACCCCGACAGAGACTAAATAAAAGCATGTTCTCTTTTTTCACGACTCAAGCTCGTAATAAAAGTGATTGACAAAAGTTTCTAAAACCTCAAAATCCTTTGGTTAGGTCGATGTGCTTCCGCCCCATCAAAATGACTTGAAACTCTTTGAAAGTAACAAACAATGGAGTTCTCAGTTATTGCGAGTAAAGCGAAATTATATCAAAAGGAAAGTAAGTTTGAGATTTTGTGAACTGAGATTTTGTTGTTGTTTTGTAGTATTTATGTCTTATATTTGTTTTTATAGTCTAATAATATTTATTTTAAGTATACCCGGGCTAGGCTTAGAACGTATTGCGATTAAACGCAAGCGGTTTACAAATAGCTGAAAACGCAGAACCGCGTATCAACACGCAAAATCTGGCACTGAAAAAAACGCTAATGCGTGGGCTTGTATGGAAAGCTATGTGTTGCATTTTGTTGCGGTTTCAGACATACAGTAAAACGAAGGCGTTTAATCGCAGTGCGTTCTAAGTCCTGTGTCTAATAATAATTGCACTAAAAACTAAATTAAAATAAATATATTCAAAGTTAACCCAATAAATATAAATGAAATTTTCTATTGACTAAACCCATTACCTACGCCCCAAAGTATTAGGCTGGCTATATTTCCCATTTTGTTCTGTATCTTTTAGAAAATACTTTGTTAATAAAAGATTTTAGTAGGAAAGAAAATACCTAATTAGAATTTCATTGAAATTAAAGTAATTTTTCGTTTTTAGTTTTGGTGTTTATTACTTTTAGAATTGTTTCAACGCTCAACGTTTCGAGACCTTTACAGGTCCTTTCTTCAGGATTGACTGAGATGTGATTTGTCATTCTAATGTATTAAAAAGTTACAGTGAAACTACCGTCTTATCAAAAAATATTTTTTTTAAAAAAGGTATCAAAACGTTCCTGTGTACGCAGACTCTAGATTGCAAATACTATTATTTATTATTATCTATGCACAAATAACCTTTACAACGGTATGTTTTATTACTACGTGACTTCGGAAACGCGCCCAAACATAAAAAGAAGTCACAAGAAACTCATGGGTTCTTAGAATTAAATGCCTAAAATATCAAAGCAATCGAGAAATGAAGACATGAAGAAGTCTTGTACTTTACTTACAAAAGGTAACTTGGCGTCGCGAATTATTTTGTGACTAACGCCTATTCTGTGGTTATGCCAAAGGAACCGCCATTGCGACTTATCTGTCTGCATATAGGTTAAGACTCTATTTCAAGTACCTATATATTGATATAGGTAGAAGATAGATGAACATCCACTTCACGAGCCCATAATTCAAACACGTTTGTCAGACACTTCCTAAGTGGGAGGTACTCGGTGTCCCGATGATTTACGCCCTCTTGTTCAATGCTAATCGAGTGCTAAGTAGCAACCCTGATTTATAGCCACGGATTAAAGTATAATTATTTACGTGCCACCCCTACCAGAGCATTTGTCAACGAGTGCTAATTACAGATTGTCTTCTGTTTCGCTTATCTTGCGCTGTGTGTTTAATCTTTGGCTGTTTTCTGAGTTTACGTTGAATTAAAGAATAAATAGGTTAACTTTTCAAGGCATACAGAATACACGAAGATTGCGTGGCAAAAAATAAACAAAATTTTACATGACCAAAAAGGTACGTAATCTAAAAAGACCTTGCAAAAATTATCCCCTATTGTTCTTCCTTTTCATTTGAGCGATGTTTCCATACATCTCGGGAGCGCTTAACCACAAATTGTTTTTTTATTGAGTTCGGCGCAGTAGATAAGTCATCATTGACCACACCCTCTGCAAATAGATTTGGCAATATTTTTACAGCCGGCCGCGTCCTGATGTCAACCTTCCTAGCGACTACAAGCAGTTTATCCGCCACAGCCCAGTTAGAACTTAAGGTGTAGTCTCCCTCAAATCCCCTAGTCGCCTTTTACGACACCCACGGAAAGAGATGGGGTAACCGTATTCCATACCGGGGCTACACGGCAAAACTGAACCCCTGTTGTAATCCTCATAATCACAAACACTTACTAGTACATCAGCGATTGTCCCGTTATTTAACACGTAGGGTTTTTCTATACAAAAGTGAAAAATGAATCTGTTAAGGGCACATCGGGTATCATTTCCGTTTCCTCTGGCATCCATCTTTGTCGGATGTTTGCCGACACCGGCCCTTAAATGATGGTGTGCTAATGATGTATGTTGTTCTTTAATAGTTTTGAAATATCTCTGTTTGGCGCCTTTGTTGTCATTCTATCTGATGGAAAAATATGCAAAGTTATTGTTGATCAGCAAAAAAATAAAAATAATGCATAAACTTAAATCAAATATAAAAAAACGTGTGGCACTCGGGGACTGCCGCGGTAAAGCTATTTTTTTAAATTAGTGTGGGTGTTAGGTTTAATTTTCGTTACGGAATTTATTGATTTGGTAAAAGCCCGCTATAAAATCTATGCAATAGCTTAAAAACTATGTAAGTTTAGTAGGCATGTGATTCATTAATATTTAATTTTGTTTGATCATCAATAAATATTTTTTAATAAGTAGGTATATCCATAAAATTCATAGTTTTAATGTCGTGTCTTTTGTGATTTTTGTAAATAAGTATTGAACTGAAAATGTATATTAAAGTAAATTTAATAATAATAAATGGTTAAAAAGGCGAGGTTCTTTAGAGACCGAGTAAATTACTAGTAAATGGTAATCATCAATACTCACGTGTATCATACAATTAGTTTTAAAACCGACTGAACTTATAATAAATAAAAAAATAGTTTTATCAGGAAAACAATAAGTACCTACCTACATAAATATGTGTTGAAGTAGGTACTTAGGTGTTTAGTACAAGTAGGTACTATCAACAACGAAAGTGGGTATACGCCGTAAGCGAAGTCTAATTTCGCTTGAAAGGATCGAACGTCGGCACGAATTGCTTTTTATATTAAAATCAATGTAATAAGACCGCTGTATTAACCAGAAACCTACGCATCGAGTTAAATTTTGATACACAATTATTGTCACACATTTGATATTTATAGGTATACCCATATCAATGTGTGTATAATAATATGCTTACTCCACGCTCGACGCTCGGTTTAAACGAATTTTTCGGCTAACTGGATACCCACTTTTGTAGTTGATAGTAGGTACTAAAAATACTTTAAAGTCTTCCTCTTTACATAAATAAAAAGCCACAGTAGGTACTAGTACAGTTTTACAGTACACCAGTGATTTAACTTCGCTACGGACAACAGCGTTGTAAACTGTGTGAAGAATGACTTCAGTTCTTTCAGTAATCTAACTTTTTCACGACACTGTGCCATAAAACTTACTTCTCATTATAAAAACTAATAAGTTTCTTGGTAGAGCTGTTTAAATGGAGGAATTGTCAAGAATACGTTGTATGAAATAGGAGTTTAGAAAAAAGCGATTTAGTTGAGAATGGGACATATTAGAATAAAATGGACCAATTGGTAAAAAAAATGCAGTCCCGCGTTTCACTTGCGTAAGTCCCGATCCAGTGAGAATATTGGGACCAAAAGTGATGAAAATGGCTGATGAAAAAAAATGCTAAAAATAATCAAAGGCACGCGATTGAAACCGAAAAAAGTGTTTAATCTTAAAAAGCCTTATTAATAAACGTGAACTAAGGTTGGAGTAATTTTACCCCGTTTTGTTTCTTTCTGTCGACTTTGAAAGTTCTTTTCACGGAAAAAGACAAAGCATGTTCTCACTACTGAGACCTTACTCCACGTTTATTAATAAGGGTAATAAATTAATTACTAGCCTTATTAATAATTCAAAATATAACAGGGACCTAATGAATTTGAACCACTTCCTCTGAACTCAGGACTTTATTAATCTTGCGACAAGTTCCTTAATTTCCTCCAAACGAGGAACCAAAAAGGTAAACTACCGTTTATTCCAACGTTTTCTTTACACTACATCACCGGCGCGGGCGTGTTGTGAGTAATCAACCGTTTTACTGCTCTTTGTCTTCTTAAATCGTCGCTCTGAGACAGCTCGGGTTGTTCCGGTAAGGTAAGTGTCTTTGACACCTACGGGAAATAGGTGATTAATGCCAGGTTTCTGTACAGGATTAGTAATTTTCCAAACCACAACGGCCTGATAATATTTTTCGATAAAACATGTTAGTATGTTAGTTAGGTGTGATTAAAAAAAAACCTAAACCGCTGAACCTGATAAATAATAAGTAATTTCCAAAAATTCTTTTTATTTATCAGATGCCTACATCAAATAAAGAACACACTTTCCAAATTTTTAGGTCTCTACTATAAGCGGTTTAGGCTGTATGTAGATCCATCAGCCAGTCAGAATAAAGCATTTTAAATTAAAAAAATAGATTAATAAAGTGTATTATTTTCTTCTTATTTTTGGCATCTTGTCTGCAGTGCAAAGGACACATATTTGTAGTTTTAAATTTAATTTACACGCAACTTTTGACGGCCCTTTTAATTACCCTAGCTTCTAAGTAAAATCTAATTGACAACAAAACGTTAGTAGGTAATAATAAAATCACTAGAAGGGTGTCCACTGCATAAACCTTTCAGCGAATAACAGAAGTTAAGCCAGTACCCCAGTATCAGATTTTTGTTTGCATCATAAACTGAGTGTGTCACAGACATTCCTGCTGATTGGTTTAACCAACAGTTTAGTATAGTTTAGTTGTTAAAAAGGTTTAGTTTTTGTTTTACCTTCTCTATTAGCCTAAGGGATTATTCCTTTTATAGTAGGTATTGTCTAGAATTTCATTTTAATATTATTGTAATTGCAATTTTACAAGGAAAGGTACACCTAAAAGTACAATCTATATAAAAGAAAGTCGTATTAGTTACCTACGCTATTTATAACTCAAGAACGTATATATTGGATTTTTCAGAATCGATATCTATGATACCTCAATGTTTTTATTCTTATAGCCTCTAAGGCAAAAGTTCGCCAGGTCAGCTATTAATATTATAATAAGGAAAGATTTTGTTTGTACGAATAGGATCCAAAAATAAGAGACCAATTTCAAAAAATCTTTCACCAGTAGCAAGCTACCTACATTATCGAGGAGTTATTAGGACACATTCGATCACGATATTCCCACGGGAACAGGACTTACGCTAGTATTTAGATTGATGAATTTAATCTAAAAAGTTACCTATGCATTTTTCTTTAAAACCTAGTTCACTCATTTTCCAATGGAATAACATATTTAACAAAAGAGGTAATAGAAAATAAGCTTTATTGCCGTTGTTTTAAAATCATTTATCCTCTAAATCCGATTTCATAATGACTTTATTTCGTGCACAAATAAAAGTACATTTAATATTGACATCAATGAATCGTGAATACTTCTGATGATCCTTAATAATAAGTTTGAATTAAATGTTTGATTGCTCTATCGAGTTTGATAAGTTTACTAAGCTGTTTTTGATGGGATAGTAATTGATAGTTTGTCAAATTATCGATTGCTACTTAGTAAATTGACTTTGATATTGTAGCACTTAATTTTGAAAGCATGGTTTCGTAACACGGATTGTTCAAATATTGTAGGTAATTTAACACCTACAAAGTTAGTGCAAGCGGTACATAATGCCGAATTAAGTTTTCTACTAAAAATGCTATTGCATAGCATTTTAATTACAAGAAAAATAATAACCAACCGAGCTAACACTCGGTCGATTATTATTTTAAAAAAAGCCGCTCTCTTAGTAAAGTAGTAACTCAATTAGTATGTATTAGTGATGTAACGAATGTTCGATTTTTCACATTCGCGAATGCGAATGCGATTGCGAATGTTTATCGTCAACATTCGCGAATGCGAATGCGAATGCGAATATTTTAAAATTTCAAAAAAAGCGAGCGTAAAATGTTTGACAGGTTTGACGTTTCGTGTCGGCCATGTTTAAATTGAACATAGCCGAGCCGATATCGGTTAATTGAACGAATTTAGTCACAGAAAGGTCATTTAAAAAGTTTTGTTTTGTTTTGAGGTTAGTTTTATGTTATTTATCAAATTTAACTGCAATTTAAGGGACCAAGTGGCATAAAAACATGAGTAAAGCACCATTTCCATTGCTTCAATTTCATTATTAAGAATTAAAAATTACAACAAATTTATTATTAGAAAAACTATAGTTTGTGTACCTTCACTACCTTCTTACTTACTTATATATCATTATTTTTATACATAGATTAATAACTTGCAATTGAAACCAAATGTTAACATAAAAAGTATTAGAAGTTTACTTTAGTTTAAAATAAAAAAAATATAATTTTGTTTTTAAAAAAGGGTTTATTTACAAATAGTTAAGTATTCGTTGTTTTGTTTTTTATGTTTATATTTCATTCATTATAAATATATTTAATTCTTCAGATATATAAAGTGAAATGAAAAAATATACAATTAAAGCCAAAGGTTATAAATACTTAATACATTAGATTAGATATTTAAAGTTTAATAATTTTGTTTCAAGTAATTGTTTAGTTTTTTAGTAAATAGAAACTGTAAACTTTATTTAAAAATGGTAGTAAAGTAATTATATAATATACTACTAAATGAATGCAAACCTTACATAGTTGTAACAAGGCTGATTAATGTTACATTTGATGAGATCTCTGAAGTTCTTTTTTCATAAATGAGACTTAAATTTAGAATGTAGAAGTATGATTTAATAAAAAATATCTAAGTATTATCTGTTGTATTATTATTTCATATGCATGCATATAATAATTTCATTTTTTATTATTGAAAACATTCGCTAAATATTGGCATAATTTTTGCGAATGCGAATGCGAATGCGAATATTGAAAAATATGCGGATATTCGCGAATGCGAATGCGAATGCGAATATCCGTTACATCACTAGTATGTATGAAAGTATAGGGTCCTGATTACCGTAGCCAAAATTTCACTACAACATCATACAATTGCAAACAATAGCTAATTAAATTAAAATTTAGAACTTTTTAAAATGCGAATTGCCCATCAGTTTATTTGTTAACGAACACCAGTAACATCGCAAGCTAAACTAGTGAAAAATAAAAACTTAAACTCAACCCTACTAATTTTCCTGCCAATTCAGCACACACTACTAATTCCCAGACACGATGACTAAAAAGATTATAAGCTAGCATCCGCATCCGGATTCGCTCGTCATCAGCACGCAATCATCTCCCAATGACGATGTAACTTGATTTAGATCCTGTTAGCCAACCCTATTTTAATTGGAGTAGTGAAACTATTGTGTTATAGACATATAGAGATTGGAGATGTACTGCCGTATACGCGTATTTACTGTAAAAAGTAAAAATCGCCCAAGTGCGAGTCTGACTCACGCAAGAAGGGTTCCGTCCATACAATTATTACGAGCAAAGCACGTTTGTTGTATGGGAGTTTCCCTTAAATCTATATTAATAATTTCGTCAAGGGGTACGGTAGACTCGATCGAAACCTTATCTGTATAATAAAACATAAAAAAATAATGATTTCGAGTCGACAACATATATCCGCAAAATTCGGATTGTCGAGTATTTTGTTAAATTTCAATAGTGCTGACAGACGAATCTTAGTCGCCATATTGGCCATTCTAGCGAGACGTCACTGACACCGGATGTAAAACGTTCCGTTTTATGCTAGCGCACGTAGGTACGTCTCGCCACGCCACGCGCCGCGCCGCCGCACGCAGCGCCACCATGCACCATGCCACTCAACGCGTCGTCGTCGCAAAGAACTGTGACTAATGTGACTGTGTAAACCGAAACGTCTTGCCATAAACATTGAGCAGTATGGATGTATGCCATAACCACGGACGTTTATAGATTATACTGGATCGAGTACTTTAGGCATAAAAACGAGCCGACTGAAAGGTTCAAGAGTAACCTTTGTCTCGCTCTAAAAAGAGTGGCCAAGCTTTCTGCCTTACTACGAAAAAAACTACGAAACTAATAACCATTATGTATGTACGGTATATTATTATATTATACTTACTATTTGATTTTATCTTTACGTATTGCAAATAAACTATATGATTTATTGATGATTGATTGATTGTTAAAAATAAAGACGTCATATTGATTCGTCACTATTCTTCTGCAGCCAATAGAGAAAGAGGCATAGACGGGTTAGACAAGGACAAAGGTTACTTTAGTATTGTCTCAGGTGTCTCATTTTCTAATTTGACATGTGACAAACTATTTTGAATCTTATTTCGAGCCAGTAGAGTGCAATATCAGATGTACCTATTTGAAAAGAACTCAGTCCATATATTATAGGTTCATGGCCATAACCTGCCCATTTAAAAAAACAGAGTGAGTAAAAATAAATCTATGGTTTACACAGAGTACCTATAGCCTGCCCGTTTGAAATCAACAGAATGAGTAAAAAAAATCTATGGTTTACATTACACTGATTAGACGTAAAAAATTTTTAATCTGTGGATTAGACAGAGTAGAGAGTAGGTACACCCAAACATTGTTTACCTACAATAATTTTACGGGAAGTGATATAATTTATTTTATTTTGTTTGGAGTACACACACGTCATGCCGAAAATCGTAAGTATTTCATAAAATGAATGTCTCATTGGTTTTTAATCATTGTTTTGTTTGATAATAACTACCTACATCATTTTGTTTACAGCCGAATCTTCTTGCATTCGGTAAACATTGCCACAACTGTGGAAAATGGATGCAGCGTAGGGCTCTTCGTAAAGATGGTGAGTAACAGCAAAATTATTTTATGTAGGCAGGTAGGCTGTGTTTTTATGTGAATTTTGATCTTTGTTTTCTTTTTATGGTGTGCATTGTAAGACTTTCTGAATTCAAATAAAATAAACGTACATATCTACTTTCAGTGGTATGCAATTTTTGTAATGGCAAAATATCTGCAAGAAACTGCAAGCAAATGCAACTGTGCAGCCGATGTGTGGAATGTGACAACATTATACTTGGTAAGCAGTTCAATTTTTTTTTTGACCTGACAACTAATCATAAAATACCACATGCATAGCCTGTGTTGAGGTGTCATGGACACAAACAGCAACAGATACAATTAACACCCATTGAACCCGGGACCCCTCGGTCAAAGTACCTATGACTTATTAGTGTGGCTATTTTTGTGTTAAATATGATATAATTACACACTACATCTTATTTGAATCAGTCCATGATTAATAATTACATAATATATTCTTGCAGATAATTTCAATTATTGTGAATGCTGTGGCCTAGAAACAAATAGGCAGTTAAGAATAATCAAGGCTCGGGCACTTTCAAACCGTTTCCCAAAAAATCAAGCTAATCCTGATTCATCTGGTAATTCAGCTGCCTCAACAATAAAACTTGATGAATCCCAAGATTTATTTGATGACCTTCAGGTAAGTTAATGATGCATGTCACCAAGTACAATAAAATGAAAAATAATACATAGTACCAGTGAGTGTGAGGATATACATACATACATATTTGAATATTCATTTAATATTTTTTCTCCTATTAAGGTGGATAACGAAGAGTTGTCACATATTGAAGAGTCACTGGTGACCGGTGATGTTTCTTCAGCCAAAGAGGACAAAGAACATGTTGATGCAGTAACTGCTAACTGAAGTTTCGGTAGAAGAAGAGGAGAAAGAAAACGCATAAAATGGCTGGCAGACCACCGAAAAAACGTAAATATTCGAGTAGATTTTGTACAGAACATCAACCCCCTAGAACGAACTATATCTATTTAGCACTCTCAAATAACACCATTCAAGTGTCAGTACATTCGGTTGGGTCTATGATATATGAATGTGTTCAATGTCAAGCACTTCATTTTTTAGGGGAAAAACTTAAAAATCATTTTAAAAATTGTTGTCACAATGGGAAGGTATATATAGATGCAGATAGAGAATTAAAGCCAATTCCAGATATATTATTAGACTTATACAAAGGCAATACATCTGATGCTAATCATTTTAAGGCTAATATTCGGCAATATAATTCAGCATTTGCAATGGCATCCATAAATTCTAACTTGACCACCCTCCCTCCAGGAGTTTTCACATATAGGGCACAAGGGCAAATTTATACAAAAACTGGATCTTTGATTCCGTCGCAAGGTCATAAACCACAATACAACCAATTGTACATAATTGAAGATGAAGCAGCATTAAATGAACGAATATCCGATTCTCGAAATAATATATGTAGAAACAATATAATGAGGTCCTTACAAACAATGCTCAATATAACCAATCCTTTTGTCAAAACATACAAAAAGGCGGCTGCAATTTTAGCTGAAGAGGAATTAAAAGCAGCCTCAGAAAACCGACCCAAACATTCAGTATCAATACAGTTTTATAAAAATAAATCTCTTGATTTGCGTCGGTATAACACTCCATCAAATAATGAGGTAGCGGTCATCTTTGTAGGCGAAAACGGCGAACCTCCATTAAATATAGACTTTTCTGTACAAGAATATTCTCAACACTTAACAACACTGAAATCAACCAGTCCCAATATTGACCCTTTAGCCTTTCCTTTACTTTTTCCTAATGGAGAGCTCGGATGGCATGAAAATCTTCAACACAGAGAAGAGAGGCGAACTACTCGAAGCCGTCTTACAATGCTACAATTTTACCAGTACCGACTTGCTGTTCGTAAAACATTTAGCCCATTGTTTTACGCTGAAAAACTTCTTCATGAATATTGCGTCTTAGCTTATGTTAGGATTGAATCTCAAAGATTATTGTTTCTTCGAATGAATCAAACACAACTCAGAGCCGAAAATTATAACAATTTAATGGACAGCCTGTCCAATAATGATACTGAATCGGGTCAAGGCATTGGTAAAATGATAATATTGCCATCAACTTATGTGGGAAGTCCCCGGCACATGATGCAAAATTATCAGGATTCCATGGCAATTGTATGCAAGTATGGTAAACCGGACTTATTTATAACATTTACATGCAATCCGAATTGGCAGGAAATCTTAGATAATTTACAAGACAATACAAAAAAAGAACATAGACCCGATTTAATTGCCAGGATTTTTAAACTTAAATTGGATGAACTTTTAGATGACATAACAAAGAAACATATTTTTGGAATACCGAGTGCGTGGTTTTACACTATTGAATTTCAGAAACGTGGGCTTCCACATGCCCATATGCTAATTATTCTAAGAAATGAAGATAAACCAAGATCATCAGAAGATTATGATAAATTTGTTTGTGCAGAAATACCTGATCCAGATAAAGACCTGGAACTGTTTCAGACAGTATCAAAAAACATGATCCATGGGCCATGTGGTCCTGGATATTTAAATTCACCCTGCATAAAAAAGGATGAAATGGGCTCTAAATGTTCTAAAAACTACCCAAAGACATTTTGCGGAGAAACTAGAGATGGTACCCAAAATGGAGGTTATGCTATAATAAGAAGAAGAGACGACGGAAGAACAATAAAAAAGAAGGATTTCGAGTGCGATAATAGATGGGTCGTGCCGTACAATCCCTATTTATGTAAAAAATTTAATGCTCACATAAATGTGGAAATTTGTTCAACTGTCAAAAGTGTGAAATATATAAATAAATATATTTATAAAGGGCATGACCGAGCAAAGGTACAAATCACGGTAGCACCACAAGATTCCAGTGATCAATCGACATCAAGCAACGAACACCGCGACGAAATTAAGGCTTATATTGATACCAGGTATGTTTCGGCTCCTGAAGCAGTTTGGCGAATATTTGAATTTTCAATGCACAAAATGAGTCACACAATTATACAATTAGGAGTACATTTGGAAAACCAACAAACAGTCGTATTTAGAGATCAAAATGTCCATGAAGCAGCAGCTAGATCAGCAGAAAAATCAACATTATTAGCATTTTTTGAATTAAACAAAACCAACGAAAGTGCTCGACAATATCTTTACACTGAGATTCCGACACATTTTAGATTTATCCATGGACAGTGGCAACCACGAATATCTCAATCAGCTGCAGATAAAGTAATTGCAAGAATGTATAATTATTCCTTTTCTGATCGAGAACGATATTATCTCCGGCTGTTACTTCTTCACGTCAGAGGGTCAACTTGCTTCAGAGATGTTAGAACTTATGAAAATATTATTTACAACTCATTTCGAGAAACTGCTCAAGCAAGGGGGCTCCTTCTTGACGATCAAGAATGGGAAAGATGTTTGGATGAAGCAATTGGTTTTAAACTTCCTCGGCAATTACGACAGCTTTTTGCGTTAATTTGCGTATTTTGTGAACCAACTGATCCTAATGCTCTTTGGGAAAAGTTTGCATCACATTTTATCGAAGACTTTATAAGATCACGCCCTGAAATATTATCAAAGCAGTTGGCTTTACAAGAAATTGATGAAACATTAAAACTCCACGGAAAGAGACTGACAGATTTCGGCCTTCCAGAGTCCGATATTAGTGAAAATGATGTTAGCTTATCTGATTCCGTTTATGACTGTGAACATGAAAAAGCAAATGGCTATGAAAAATACCAAAAATTGAATGCGGAACAAAAATATGTGGTCGATACAATACTGAACGCTGTAAATAATCCCACAGAGAGAAAGTTGTTTTACCTTGACGGCCCAGGAGGAACTGGAAAAACTTTTGTATTTACTACTATTTTACATATTTTAAGATCTGAAAACAAAATATGCCTGCCTATAGCATTTTCTGGTATTGCAGCAACTCTGTTAGATGGTGGTAGAACAGCTCACTCGCGATTTAAAATTCCAATTAATTCAAATGTAGATTCTACGTCTCATATGTCGTTAGGGTCACCAGCCGCTAAATTATTAAAGGAAACTGATTTAATAATATGGGATGAAGCACCCATGACTAAATGTCATGATATTGTTGTAGTTGATCGACTCCTTCAAGATATAATGAAAAATAAATTACCTTTTGGAGGCAAAACTTTATTATTCGCAGGAGACTTTCGTCAGATCTTACCAGTTGTAGTTAATGGATCACGAAATGATATTATAGAAGCTTCTATTAAGCACTTTTCATCATGGTCAAACTTTACTCAACTCCAATTGTCTCATAATATGAGAGCTCACGATGATTTAGAGTTTGCTAAATGGGTTTTAAAGGTGGGCGATGGCTCGGCTAATGAGGATGGTGACGACCATATTGAACTGCCTCTGCGATGTGTTGTACATAATTCAATTGTTGACCATATTTTTGATGTGTCCCTTGACACAAATGATTATAAAAGTTATTCAATGAAAACTATACTTACCCCTAAAAACGATGACTGTTTTCAATTAAACGACCAAGTTGTTGAGAAAATCCCCGGCAGGTTTAAAATTTATGAGAGTTCTGATGCTGTGGTTGAGGACGATCATAATGATGTTTTAAACTATCCTGTAGAATTCCTAAACTCTATAACGCCTGCAGGACTACCACCACACATTCTAAAATTAAAAGTTGGTTGTATAGTAATGCTTTTAAGAAATTTAAACCCGACTGTTGGGTTGTGCAACGGAACCCGTCTTATTATAAGAGCGTTAGCTTCACGTGTCATTGATGCTGAAATTATTTGTGGTAGCCACGTGGGATCCAGAGTTTTTATTCCTCGAATTCGTCTCCAGCCATCTAACAGTCAACTGCCTTTTAAATTTAGTCGGCTACAGTTTCCCATCCGCATAGCATTCGCTATGACAATAAATAAAAGTCAGGGCCAAACTTTCGACAAAATAGGTCTATTTTTACCTAATCCTGTGTTCACCCATGGCCAGCTCTATGTTGCCTTCTCTCGAGTTCGAAGATTTGATGATATCAAAATCCAAATTATCAATACCACTGAACAAGGCTTGAAAGGTGATAAATATTTAACGAAAAATGTTGTATATAGAGAAATTTTCTGAATAGGTACCTTTGTCAACTTCTCGGGTGTTGTAATTAATAATTAATAATTTAGCCAATTTGTTTAAAGCACAAACATTTAAATTTAAATTTTCAAAAGTAGTAAGTACTTATACCTACCTACTATAGTAAACAAAAGACTGAGTGCTCAAAGCGGAGATGTTTCCAGAGATTTTTTTTATTAGTGTAGACTTCATAAGCTATTTGTTTTGTTAATTTATGTTAGTTTATTAAGAAAGTTAATTTAAAATGAAAATTATTATGATAATCAACCTGTGATGTATAATAGAGAATATTTATGTTTATTTCTTAGTAAGTACCTTTGCCAACTTCTCGGGTGAGTACTCATTGCAAAATTGTAATTAATAATTTAGCCAATTTGTTTAAAGCAACATTCAAATTTAAATTTTCAAAAGTAGTAAGTACTTATACCTACCTACTATAGTAAAAAAAAGACTGAGTGCTTAAAGCGGAGATGTTTACAGAGATTTTTTTATTAGTGTAAACTTCATAAGCTATTTGTTTTGTTAATTTATGTTAGTTTATTTAGAAAGTTAATTTAAAATGAAAATTATTATGATAATCAACCTGTGATGTATAATAGAGAATATTTATGTTTATTTCTTAGTAAGTACCTTTGCCAACTTCTCGGGTGAGTACTCATTGCAAAAAATTGCAGTTGTTTTACTGGGCGTCCCAATATTATTTTAGATTTTGCCAATTTGTTTAGAGAAAAAAATAATAATTTAATTTTTCAAAAGTAGTGAGTACTTATACCTACTTACTAAAGTAAAAAAAAGACTGAGGGCTTAAAACGGAGAAGAATACAGAGAATAAACCTTAAAAGCTATTTGTTTTG
Source organism: Idaea biselata (assembly GCA_958496205.1). NCBI lineage: Eukaryota > Metazoa > Arthropoda > Insecta > Lepidoptera > Geometridae > Idaea > Idaea biselata. The sequence goes on from OY292402.1 coordinate 25,680,833, forward strand.
TTAATTTATGTTAGTTTATTTTGAAATTTGATTTGAAATAAAAAATATTTATGTAAAAGTTTTTGCAGTTTTAATTTACTATATTTATTAAACACAATGAATGATGCTATACGAATCGAACGAACTTTATGCTTTGCCTTTAGTATTCCTTGAGAACCGATAACTACAGAAATATCTAGGTACTTACATGTGTATTATGCATGCCTGCATGTGTCACATTTCACCCGAGCGAAGCCGGGTTTTCATCTAGTATTTCTATAAAATTTCAACTGTCTAGCTATCACGGTTTATGAGGTAAAGCTTGGCGACAGACGGACAGACAGACACACAGCGGAGTCTCAGTTTTACCCTTTAAATACGGAACCCTATAATTACCTACATTTTAAATTCGATTCCAAAAAAATATAACCACGTAATGTTTTATGTTTTACCACCATAATGTTTAATAATAAGATAGCCCCCCAAAAAGCAGCACTTTATTAAAAACTATGATTATAGCGCTTGAATGTGGCTAAATAATTAATTAAAACAATTAAGTCGATGAATTTTATTCAACGTAGACATTCGATTACATGGCGCAGGCAGTCAGTAGAGTAGAAATTAGTTTCCGTCGTGCATTCACCGTCGAGCCTATCACAGGACAATTATTTTCAGCTGCGGACAAGGGGGCAGGATGTCGAAACGCATCATTGTTGCTCGATTGGATGTGATTATGCGAGAATGAAGAGAAATTGAGTAACTTTTTCGGTTTTCACGATGTTAATTAAAGTTAAACTAATCCCTCATAGCCTTAAATTAATAAACATGGAGTAGATTCGGAGTAGTGAGAACAAGCTCTGTCTTTTTCCGTGACAAAAATTTTCAAAGTTGACAGACACAAACAAAAAGTGGTAAAATTACTACGACCCTACTCCACGTTTATTAATAAGGCTATCAGTCAGTAGATCATACTTGTCGAAGCACGCCAGAAAAAATCATAGTGGCCTACATAATATTTTAGAAGTTTACTTTTGATATTAAAACAAGAATAATAAAACAAACCTAATCAAATCTCAGTCTAGCCGTGAGCAAGAGGTAAAGACCTCGAACCGTCGGGCGTAGTAAAATGCTCATTAAAAGCAACGCGATTAAACCCGAAAATTAAGTTAAACTAATTTCTTTTCCAGAAAGAGTTGCATCTGCTATGCTATTGGGTTATTTATTATACTTTCGCTACCTCTGCCCAAAAATTAGGCAGGCGCCTTAGACGCTCTGTTACATTTTTTTTCGTAACAAAGCGCCTTAGCATTGCTAGCTATAATTGTGCCTGTGTATCTTTTTAGATACCAAACATTGCGCAGAATTTTCTTCTTGATTACTACTACACTTATTGCATAACCCCATCCACCGAATCTAGCTAAATGCAAATCGCTGATAATCCATTAGTGCCCTGCATTGTGTACAGACACTGCAACATTGTACTAGAGTGTGTACCCAGCAATGTACTTTACAATGTACATTGAACAACAAAAGTGGGTCATCATAATCATCATTTCAGCTGTAAGAAGACAAAACAAAACAAAAGTACAAAAGTACAAGTAAAAGTACGTTTGTACAAAAGTGGGTATCCAGCCGAAATATTTTAATCTAGCGCCGAGTGTGGAATAAGATTATTATACACACATTGACATAGGTATATCTATAAAAATCAAATGTGTGACAATGATTGTGTATCTAAATTCACACGCAAGCAGACGATAGGAAGTAGGTAGGTAACAATTAACAATAAAGTCGTAGGTATCTTTACTAAGTGTTTCTAAATTTACCTTGCAAGCGAAATCAGACCGTACGGTGGGTAGCCACTTTTATTGTTGATTGTACATTGAACAATGTACTTTAAAATGTAGGTACTGAATGACCCTTCATCACTATGAAGCCAGAAAAACAAACAAGCGAAATGATTCTCTCCGCGGTGTATTGTTTGGAATTGGTAATTGATTTTGAGGTTGCTGGTTTGAAATAGAAGTTCTGTTTGTATAGTTAAGCTAGACGCCCATCGCCAACTAAGCTAAGTTAGTTTAGCTTCGCCGAGCCTGTTTCTCATACATGTGCGTCCACCGCAAACTATGACCAACCAGTTCAGCGGTTGAAGCTTTGAGAAGATGCTGCGCGCATTCCTAGGAGCACGAAAGGAAGCCTGCGCGCATTCCTAGGAGCACGAAAGGAAGCCTGCCCGCATTCCTAGGAGCACGAAAGGAAGCCTGCGCGCATTCCTAGGAGCAAGAAAGGAAGCCTGCCCGCATTCCTAGGAGCACGAAAGGAAGCCTGCGCGCATTCCTAGGAGCACGAAAGGAAGAGCTCGGATCCATTAGACTCTAACTGAGCGCCACGATCTGCCACGGTACCCCGTAGCTAGCGATTCATTCTCTGGTGAATATGTCTGGTATTTCGACTTCCAATGCTACGCATCAATGTCTTTTGCTGAATCACAAGCTCTCTTGCGTTTTGCCCCGACCTTACTCCACGTTTATTAATAAGGCTATAAAAGCTTTAACTGTAAAGTCCAGTCTATTTTTGACTACCATTTAAAACTATGAAGCTTCGTGTTTCGAGTAATAAAAACCTTCGCACAAAATATTGAATTCCACGAACGCAGATCTTTTTTATTGTTTTTTATTTTTTTTATTTAATACTACACAATATCGCCACTGTCATAGTAGCGGCGTTTTAACCTATTTTATTTAAAAATCTAAAACAACACACTAAAACTAAAACTAAAAATATTTAACTAAAACTAATAACAAAATAAGAACATTCAAACAGAAACCTACTACCTAAGATAAAACTAAAATTAAACACAACTTACTTAAACTACTAACTAACTAACTTTTACTACACTACTAACTAATACTACACTATCGACCTTATATATTTTAAAACGATCTAGTAAAATTACATTTAAAACTCTATGAACCTCCATGTTACGAGTACCTAAAAGCCTCCGCACAAAATATTGAATTCCACGAACACAGATCGGTCCAAACTATTCGCTTTAATCGAATTGATTTCGTCGAGCGAGCTTTAAACGTGTACTAATTAGATTCAGCGGTAATACGGGTGCTGTTTAAAAATCTTTATTATTTTCGACGCGTTGATTAAAGCGCTTTTGTTTGCTGCTAGCGCTGGAAATTGGTGCGGAATTGTTTGATTAAATTTTTCCTTGTTTTTTGTTAACAATATAACTAATTACATTTTCCCGGGTCTTAATCGCGTATTATTATTTATTTTCTAACCTCGACGTTTCAACCATGTTACAATGGTCTTGGTCGCGAGGGAACTGATGTAACTATGTAAACAAATCATGTGAATTTAAAAAGTTTAACAAAACAACTAGTTTGGTACTTTTAGTGACACCCGCCAAATTTTGGGCTTAGGCCTAATAGGCCAGCGTCTGAGGAGTTTTCCTATTAAGCCGCTTTGCAAAAGGTGGTGTAACAAATTTTATGATTTAATGTTATTTAGGCATATTAGCTTAAAATAAATCTCAGTTTTCGACCTCGGGACACGACCGAGTATGTCCGAGGTATGTCCGATATTTTGACTTTTATGGGTTAAAATGGCGGTTTTTTTTAAATAATGTTCCAACAGTTGGTTGTATGACAAAAGAGTCTTAGAAAGGTATGTAAATGATAAAAAACCTTACACTCCGTCCCTACATGTCAAGTCCGTAAGTCTAACAGATTAAAAGTTACAATCAAAAAATGAAAAAAAAATCATCTAAATAAGTCGTCAAAATACAATGATTAAAATTTTTACGAAATTCATTCTCTAATCGCCTCTATACACAGCAACAACAAATTATTTGTGTTTGTAAACCCAAAAGGCATCCTCTTCGAGGATATCACGTCTGCCTCCACCGAAACCTCCAACCCACCTGAGCCACATCGGCTGAAGCCAATCTCCGTATGCCTTGCGGGTATGATCGCAGAGAAAAATAAGGTTAGGAAAGCCTGCCAAATCACCAGAGACCCTTCGTTGAATTGATTGATGGAGCTGAAGAGCACTGCAGTCGCGTCGGTTGTACTGGAATAAGCGACACAAACAATACACTCGAATCTAAAGTAGATACCGCGCCACTCTAGAGGTCCGTCATGGTGGACCTCTACTCTACCATGACGGAAAGCCCAGATATAAATCGGAACATCAGGAATATCGCCCCACGTTGTTGCAGAACCTGAAGCATAATCCCACAGTATTCACTCCCTAGGGGACCCTGGAGGCTATTACTAAAGCTTACATCGTATCTTACGTACAGAGCTGCAACAGTCTCCATTATCAAACTACAAATTATCAAATTAGAGACGTGTAGTTCGCGATTGGAGTTTTACGAAATTATGTTCTCTTATTTATATTATGATTAACATCGGTCGTAAGACCGATGTTAATCCACTTGGCCATTTTTGTTCGGCGTTGTCTGCTTAATTTTCAAAATTTGGACCGCAAGCGACTGGCGCAGCGGAACATGATCGTTCCGTTATTTTATTCGTGGCGACTGACGACGAATCAGGCCGAGTACTCCCGAATGATTCTCACTCTCGTTTGCTTTCGATCGTAATTTCTGTCCACGAACGGGAGCGCGTACCCAGAGTGCACTCACAGAACACGATTAGCGCATCTCTAGCAAAATTAATGGAAGATGAGCATGTCCCCAAGTCGCAAAGAAACATCCTGAAGCCCAAAAGGTACACCCTTATACTGTACTTCCATGTCTGTCGAGGTTTTAGAGCGGATGCTGTTGGAGAAGATATCGGCCTATTACTTTCCACGTACACTCCGGGTTGAGTACTTGACAAATCGCAGAACTTTGAAGGTCGAAAGTGTCCGCCAGTTACTCCAATGTTAATATTTCATAATGGTGAAGCAGAAGTCTCACTGTAGGAGCGGTGCGGCGATGCGGAAGAATCTTCACTGTTTGTGAAACTCATTTCAGTTCAGGTTCAGGTCAAGTTTGATAAGCGACTGCTGGAGTTCTGTACGTAAGATACCGAAGTAAGCTTTAGTAATAACCTCCAGTGCCCCCTAGGGAGTGAATACTGTGGGATTATGCTTCAGGTTCTGCAACTACGTGGGGCGATATTCCTGATGTTCCGATTTATATCTGGGCTTTCCGTCATGGTGGAGTAGAGGTCCACTATAACGAACCTCAAGAGTGGCGCGGTATCTACTTTAGATTCGAGTGTATTGTTTGTGTCGCTTATTCCAGTCCAACCGACGGCGGCGCTTCTGCGGTCCTACTTCTTGGCTACAGTGCTCTTCAGTTCCATCAATCAATTCAACGAAGGGTCTCTGGTGATTTGGCAGGCTTTCCTAAGCCTGTTCTTCTCTGCGATCATACCCGCAAGGCATACGGAGATTGGCTTCAGCCGATGTGGCTCATATGGGTTGGAGGTTTCGGTGGAGGCAGACGTGATATCCTCGAATAGGATGCCTTTTGGGTTTACAAACATAAATAATTTGTTGTTGCTGTGTATAGAGGCGATTAGAGAATGAATTTCGTAAAAATTTTATTCATTGTATTTTGACGACTTATTTAGATGATTTTTTTCCTTTTTTTGATTGTAACTTTTAATCTGTTAGACTTATAGACTTAATATGTAGGGACGGAATGTAAGGTTTTTTTGTCATTTACATACCTTTCTAAGACTCTTTTGTCATACAACCTACTGTTGAGACATTATTTAAAGAAAACGGCATTTTAACACATAAAAGACAAAATATCGGACATCGTGCCCCGAGGTCGAAAACTGAGATTTATATTAAGCTAATATACCTAAATAACATTAAATCATAAAATTTGTTACACCACCTTTTGCAAGGCGAATTTCTCCAGTTATTGGCCTATAAGGGCCGATGGTGTTATAGGGGGCTAAACAATTTTGAGGGCCAAAAGGGGAAACCCCTTGACCATTTTCTATCATAGATTTTTCTTCTGTTTTCGCCAATTTAAACTCATTTTTCGGATTTAATCACGAGGTGCATAGTACTTTTAGCATTGTTTAAACGCTCAACGTTTCGAGACCTTTACAGGTCTCTTCTTCAGGATTGACTGAGATGGGATTTGTCATTCTATTGTATGAATTAGTTACAGAAAAACTACCATCTCTAAATATTAAAAGTATCAAAACGTTCCTGTGTATCTGCGTACACAATATAAAGTCTGAAGTTTAGATTGCAAAGACTTATGTTTTTGATGTAATACTACATGTATAACTTAAAATATGTAAGGACCTACAAATAGACTATAACTACTACTCAGAAAAAAATCTAAATCAAAGTACGTTTATTCATTCGAATATTAGCTACCCTACCCTTTTAGAAACGTCGGTTATTCTTGTTACAATGTAATTGAATGTTTCTCCCGCACGCGACCTCCAATGAGAAGAAGACACAAGAAACTCATGGGTTTTTTTGAATATTTGTTTTGCAGTAATCATGTGATTTACGTTGTCGCATATTTATTATTGAACAATAGTGGAAGTTTGCATAAGTAGTTACATGTATTTCTATCTTAAAATCTTCCAAATTAGTCGCATTCAGACAGAAGTGGCTGCCTATCTTCTTGAAGAGGTAATTATCATAATTCCGTTTCTTCCAAACCTTACAATGGCCACTTCAGTATAAGACAAGACAGGGATATTAGATAGGCAAAAAAATATATCTCCTGAATGCTACAATATTATAGGAAAACTTTAATTTCAAAATATTAACATATTGTGTTTTACAGAGTATGTAAACTGTGGCAACCATTAAGCTATTGAAGTACCTGGGAAATACATCTCTAAAGATCAATGTTCCCTCGTTTTTTGAAACAAAATACATCTTAAAAAATTCATTCGCGGCGAGGTTTTCGAGTCAGTAGGTCAATGGCGAATCTTAGAATATGAATGTCAGATATGTATGTATGCTGTTAGAGCATTACCTTAAACCAATTTTTTGTGTGAAAGGGACAGCCTGAAAACCAGCGCTGTGTTAGTGCGTGCGCCTCACAGCTCATGCTGAGCATGTTCCTATTGCCACACAGATAATCTTAGTTGTATTTTTTGTAATTTTAATTCCAACTTATTTATTTAGCATGGCAATAAATAATGTTTTTTTTGTCATTTTATTTTATGTCTCCAATGTCTACTGTTTTTCGAACAAAAGTTTGATTTTTGTATTTCATTGTCTATGCAAGTACTCAAAAATGCTGAACAAATTGCAGGCCTCGATGAGTGGTTCTTCTAAGTCGGTTATCGAGTCAAATTGCGGACACCCTCAGTTGTGATCGGAAGATTTTAAGATGTAAAGAAAATGGAAGAGACAAACGCCCGAATTCTAAAACGGACTTAAAATTAAATAAAACGTAGGTAAGTCAAAAATATAAATCAAAGTTTTGTGAATTTTCGATTTTAAGAGCTGCACAACAAAAATACCTAATGGTGAAAATAGCATCAAAGTATATTCCGTAAGAGTTTGGTGGATAAACAGACAAACAAACGCATAGAAACGACTTTGTAGAGATTAAGTTAATATTTTTAAGAGGACTCATCTAGATTTTTTTTCTGTTTTCGCGATGTTGGATTGAAAATTATCTAAACTCATTTTTATATTTTAATAACTTTGTGTTTGTTTTATTTAGCATTTTCTCAATACCCAACGTTTGAAGATTGAAACCCAAAAAATTGAAGACTAACTGCGTCCCGCGGTTTCACCCGCGTAGGTCCCGATCCTGTGGGATTATCGGGATCCGGTAGCCTATGTTGCTCCTCGATGATGTAGTTTTCTTCTGGTGAAAGAATTTTTGAAATCGGTCCATTAGTTTTTGAGTTTATTCATTACAAACATACAGAAACACACACACAAAAATACAAATCTTTCCTCTGTATAATATTAGTGTAGATAACCCGGCGAAAACCGAAAAATGATTTAAATTTCAGGACTCATCTATTTGTTTTAGGTTCTTGTAAACAGTCGAAAAAGTAAAAGAAAGCAACATTGCTATAATCTGTGGAATGCGGGCTCTTATTGTGTAATATAGTCGCCACCCTGTATATACGGCCCTGCAGGTTAAGGTAGTAAGTAGTAAAAGATGCAAGTGAAAGATAAGTTGTTAAAGATGTTTCATTGTGTGAATATTTTACTATAATACCTGCCTACAAGATAAGTCGTTAGGACAAAATATAATTTAATTTGTTCAGATATTTTTATTTTTCTTGAAACGCCACGCTAAATGAAAATTTTGTATTAGTGGCTAATTAATAAAGTATAGGAAATATTTGGATTTATAATCTCCCGTCTCAATATCCAAAAAAAAACCCATCAAACCCTAATTAACTCCTTACGAAAACACTCCAAGACTCATCCAAAAACTCAACAAAAATACGAAAAAGTCACGTACGACCTCATACTTTGGGGCCGAAAAGAATTCATTAGATCGTTCTTGTCCGTAAGACTTTGATTGAAGAAATAAAACGGTGGAAGAAAGCGACATCTAGTGGCTAATTCAAGAGGCCGGATCGAGGGCGGAGAGCACGGCGATGTTACAGTGACAGTTATGTCTGAAGTACTTTATGAGGGTACATGAATGCTGATTATTAGATTTTTGAAAGAAAATTGGTGGTGATCTTAGATTGCCTAGATGGTGGGTATAACAATGGCGACCGAATTTTGATCCATGTTCTATATAGGTGTGTGACAAACTTTACTTAGTTCTATTACATTATTGTGATTTGATAATAGTGAATTCCATGTTTATGTTATTGCCTGAATAATGGAATGAGTTGTGCTTGTGTCAATGTTCCTTTTGTTTTATTTTCTAAAAATATTGTGATAGTTTGCTTCGACACGTCTTACCGAAATTATTATTTATATCTAACTTATGTTAGAATTTTAGTTTCTCAGTAAGTAATTAATGTAATTTTATGAGAAATAAAGAATTTTAAACCGTAAACCGTACTTTATGAGGGTAACGTAAATGCCACTTATTAGATTTGTTGAAAGAAAATTGGTGGTGATCTTAGATTGCCTAGATGGTGGGTATTCTAACAATGTCGATCGAATTTTGATCCATCTTTTATAAAGGTGTGTGAGTAGTTTGATCAGTTTGACTTTGGAACTGGAGAAGCTCGCTCGCTAGAGACAAATGTCATTTTTTCCGTAATGACGGATCTGGACTTTATCAATATAGTTTGATTTATATAACTCTACCTCCCATAGCACGCTTAAATTACGAATGAGTATAGCATAGAGAAAGAGAGCGGTGTTGGTCTAGTGGTAGATAGCCCGACTTTCATTGCGAGAGTCGTGGGTTTGTATCCAGGCCGACCGCGCACCAATATCTTTTTCTTTAAAAAAAAGTTAAGTGTGCTAATAAAATCGCTCTAACGGTAAAGGAAAACATCGTGAGGAAACCGACATGTACCTACTTAGGACTCACCACGGTCCGAAGGCATGGGATATTCGCCAATCCGGAGTAGACAGGCTCCCGTGGCGTCTTACTGCTTAACCTCTCTAAGAAATCACGTACAATGATGGCCCAATTGTGAGGCTCAGTGCGGAAAAAGGCCCAGCGAAACTAACTAGCATAGAGAAGCTATTATACTGATATCCTTCCATAACCACTTCATGTCCTCATTTTAATGGTGCATATTAAATTTATTGAATACCTAAAGGTAATTTTCCATCCGATACAGCTTTACGACTGTACTCATGAGATGGAAAGCTGATTTTATAGGCAAATACTTTGCGTCGTTTTTTGTAAGTAGGTAGGTACCTAGGTATAAAATCTGGTTGGTAGTTTGTGGTAAAAAAAATAAATAATAATAATATTTTAAATTAAAAAAAAAAAGTATAATATGTAGTATATCCGTTGTCTAGTACTCATAGTACAAGCCTAGTGCTTAGTTTGGGGCTAGATTGCGCTGTGTGTAACGTCGTGCAATATTTATTTATTTTTTTTAATAATTTATTTCAATTATTTACACAAGCCTTATGATTAGTTCATAAAGGTACACAAAACTAAAATATGAGGTCTGTGAAAACAAATACAGGGTAATGTTGGTTCCGAGAGCTCCCACACTAGGATTCCTTGTGTTGTGTGTAGATAAGCCCTTCCATATTTTGACAAAATACATTATTAAATTATATATTGCCATAATATTTTAATATGAATAAGAAAATTATTGGAATTACAAAGAGGACAAGAAAAAAAAAGAAGTAAGAAAAACTTTCTCGAGCTCCTCCGCATGTTATTGAAATCACTTTGGAGTTCTGGATTCACAAATGGGGTACTTTTTATCTCACTATTCCCACGGGACTTAAGCTCAAAATACACGACACTAACATTGACTGACACTTTACCTAAAACAGACCACACCTACTGCAAACATATATAGAACTAGCCACGGTTTCACGTAAGTCCTGATCCCGTGGGAATATCGGAATCAAAAGTAGCCTATGTTACTCGTCGATGTATGATGTGTAGCTTTCTAATGGTGAAAGAATTTTTGAAATCGGTCAAGTAGTTATGAGTTTATTCATTACAAACATACAGACGCACATCACACATACGCACATGCACACAAAAATACAAATATTTCTTTTTTGGTAATATTAGTGTAGATGTAGAAAGGTAAAGTGTAATTGTCATCGTGTATTTTGAGTTTTACTACACAGGTGAATCCGTGGGGCGCAGCAGTCTTCAATACATTCCTCAGTACCTACCCCATCTTTACAAGCACCTAAAAGGTACGTGCAAGAGATGTGGATACGTGAAGCAATACCCATAAAACTTTTATAGCGAGTGACGTAACGATAAAATATTCAAATGGATAGGTAGCGATACCTATCAAACAATGGGTAATGATTTGAAATATACAGCGCGCGACGTGGAGCATAAATTGCTGAAGATTTGAAGGATTGTCGTAAAAATTGAAAAATGCTTTAGAAAATATAAATAGAAAGGAAATAATATAAAAAAGTAAATATACATATGGCACAATGTTGCACACGTCGCCATCTATCTCTAAAACTAAGCAACTAGGCTTGTACTGTGGGTACTAAACAACGGATAAACTACATAATATAAATATCTAGTACATAATATAATACGTTGTTAGGATACATATAATAGACACTCCGAGAACCAGGAACTACTTTAATTCTACGAACGAACAATAAAATCCGTCATCTGTCCTTCAGAACCATAAGAAAATAAAATTTTCGGACGGATGGATGACAGATTTTCTTATGGAATTATTTCGGTAATGGCCCTGAAACAAAGATTAATGGTCAGCATAAACACTTGTCCACGGCGGAAATCAAACCCGCAAACTTCTAAAAAATATTGAAAACATTATTTTATAGTCCTTTATGAATTCGTTTTTGTTTGTCAAAAATTTAGAAGTAAAAATATGCCCACTGTTTTTCTTTTCCAAAATAATCGAAATAGCAACTCCACACCTACTCTTTGATAAAAATTCATCGTCACGTAAGATCAAAACCCTTTTTTATCATTGTAAAAACGACCTTATGATTTCTGCAATAAGATTGTAAATATGTTAAGATTTAGAGACTCTCTTGCATGCAAAATTAGTTCCAAAACTCGTAAATACTGACCGCAGTGAAAAGGATTTCAAAATTAACATATTTTTTACAAAACGTTAGACCAGTAGGCCAAACAAATAATTCATACAAAGATGGAATATTCAAACTAATAATATTGTACATTACAAACAATTGAATGGGGTATGCTAAAATAAATATTTTTTCCATAATTCAGAAACCAAGTAAAGGTTTTTTTGATTAGATGACTGTATTTTCTATAAAACCACGTAATATTCCCTTTAAAAATTTTGAGAAAACCAGAGTAGTAAACCCTACTACAAATATTTTCAAGGAAAAATACATATCTTTAAAAATTCACTTTTCTTCATAGAAGAGAAGCCTGTTAGTGATTGATTTTAAACTCGTTTCTGATGGACGAGTTTCACCAGTTCCAAAGTCAAACTGTTGGGTAAATTAACAAAACTCACATACCTTTTAAAAAGATGGATAATAATTTTTTGACAACATTCGAACATCGTCGTTGTTAGAATACCTACCATCTATGTAATCTAAGCTTCTCTTATTTCTAGTAGAGCCTAGAGCTTTAAAAAAAATAGAACATATTATATTATGCTTAGGATTTTAGGTTAACCCGCGCCTATATAGATGTTTCACATGAATAAAATTACAATAAACAAGTCTTATTTTTTTTGGACATAGCTAATATTCAAAACTCCCATGTTATTATAAAATCCTCAAAGTCAAACAAAAAAACCCTAGTCAATATAGAATGGTATGTCTATCGTGTATTGTTCATAGTAGAACCCGAGGGTCCCACTCGGTGTTGAGGTCCATTTGAGTGGTCGCTCGAGTGGTCATCGCGAGATCTTGGACTGACGTATGCATAATTTAAGTGGTTTCGACTCTTTAGGGGGTTTCTCTTGGTGTTGTGTGAAAATAAAACTGTTTGAAGAATAATATCGTTTCTATATTACTTTTAACTGACTTCCAAAATATACAGGGTGTTCAGAGGAAGGGATATTTAGCCGAAAGGGAGTTGTTCTAGGGGTCTAGGCAAACCACTTATGTTTTACAACTTTTTTAAATTCGAGGTTGTTTTCGAAAATTTTGAGTTTAAAGTTTACGTGATAATCAGCTGTTTCTTAAAGTTTGAGGTCATTTGTCTTGTCGTTTACCACTACAATCTAAACATTAATTGCCTTTATTTTCAAAAATATTTGTTTTTTTTTTCAGTAAATAAATTCAAAAAATTTGGAAAAAAAGTGTGAATTTACAAAACTAGTAGAATAAAAGTTGTTCGCCTAGACGTCTGGAACAACCCCCTTTCGGCTTAATCCTCAGAACACGTTGTATGACAACTAGCTGCATCCCGCGGTTTTACCAGCGTAAGTCTTGATCCCGTGGGAATATCGGGATCAAAAGTAGCCCATGTTACTTCTCGATAATAAAGCTATTCTATTGGTGAAATAAATTTCAAAATCGGTTCAGTAGTTTCGGAGCCTATCAGTTAACTATAAGCAAACAAGTAAATATTACTTCTTCATAATATTTGTATGGATAGATTACATTTCGGCTTTATGTATTTTATTTAGGATTTCCTACCATCTATTTTTCGTCGGGCCTTATTCCCATTTTATTTGGGGTCGGCTCTCTTTCTGACTTCTCTCCAGAACTCACGGCTCTGAATCGTCTTTGGATCAATGTTACTTAATAATATAATTGGCCTTTTCATCTATTTTTTTTAGATGATACAGAGCAAGCAACTTTTTTTAACCCATGCAATTTATGGCGCTGTAGTGCCCGGGACATTGTTAGGTTAGGTTAGGTTAGAGTAGGTTTGTACAGCACCTATAAAACCCTCCCAGCCTAGTCAGCCATGCCCAGGAAAGAACAGGTCAATACTTGGTCAATACGTCTAACTAAGCCGTGGGTTTCCTCACGACGTTTTCCTTCACCGTAAAAGCGATGAAAATAACGCACGTATTTTTTCTTAAAGAAAAAGACATTGGTGCATGGTCGACCAGGATTCGAACGCATGACCTTCGGAATGAAAGTCGAGGTATCTATACCACTAATATTATAGTATAGGTATAATACACAAACAGATACGTTATAGGTAGGTATCTATATCTCTACCAAAAATTACAAAATGATAAAAACGTGTCTATATAGATAGCGAACAAAATTAAATAGTAGGTATTAAAGTAAATCAGGGGAATAACAGCTCGTCGCAAATATGTTATCTACATAAAAACTAAAGTCTAAAGGTCAATATTCAAATGAAATTACAGACATTTTTCGGTTTTAATCGTGTTCACAGTTATAAATACTTTGCTACTCGCCCCTGCAAAGAACGGACGTCATTATTTCTTTTAAATCACTTTGTTTTTATTAACAACAAACAGTGTCCACTGAATTACTCATTTACTTGCTTACGTGAGACAGTACGTTATATATGCTCGACAATGAGAGAAAACGACGTAGGAAGAAGAAGAAGAAGTAACATTGAAAGAGACTCAGACCAAGCAGTTCTTGGAATTGAAAATGAAGCTGCTTCATCGCCAATCCCTTTTGATTTCACTGCACAGGGTACTTCCAAATCGACACCAAACACATTAAATGACTCTTCAAGATTTACACAGGCTTTGAAAGTTAACATCATTGGATCTGAAAACGTTCAAATAGGACCCATGTTCAAGTTTTTCTGTGAACCAATGAAGGCATCGGGATCCACAAACAATGTAGACGCAACTGACTTACTTAAGGCAGCCTCGGAAGTTATGGCATCTTCTAGAAGTATACAGCTCATAGACGCCGTTAATATATACGATAGTAATATGCTTCAAACGGGCCCTACGATTGAAATAAATGAACAAACCTTAGATGCAGATACAGTAGTAAAAGGTAAATGTCACTACAATGATCAAAAGCAAATTGTCGCTACATAGCATATCGTAAATTATTGTCTAAATAATATAACTTATCTCATTTCAGAAGGAATTTCACTGACAAAACTTGAATCAGAGACTACTAAGCCAAATAAACACAACAGAATACGTTTCGGTGTTGCTGTTTTTATATGTTGTTCCATGGTTGTGTGCTGTGGCACTGTCCATCAAGCTGCTTTTAAGTTGTCTGGTACAGAAGAAAAGGAAGATACACGTGATACAGCCACAAATATATGGTTTCAGCCAAGTAAGTCCCTACATCTTAAGAGGACAATATTTTTACTCTTTCTCCATACAAACGTAGTCGACCGCTTCCTCTCTAGATAAAGACATTAGAGCAAATATGTTAATGCCATAAAACCTATATTTGTCATGACCACCTACCCTTTTTTGCATTTTCTAATTAGAATAGAATAGAAAAATTAGAAAATGAAAAAAATCCAACGTACAGTCATGGTCATGGCGGATTTAGGACTTATGGAATATATATATTTTTTCTAATGTCTTTAGGTAGGAAGGAAACAGTCGACTACGTCTGTAAAGTTTGTATGGAGAAAAGAGTAGGTGAACTGTCCCCTTAAACAAAAAAGTACTGATACCTAAACTGTGCAACGTAATAGATAACAACTACTGTGGCGTAGTACTTCAGACTTACTTGCTTAATATTACGATTATCGTCGATTTTTTGTGTGTATGTAGGTAGATATATGTATTAGATTAGGAGCCTGTAGTTGGTTATCTTACCTCATCGAGTACCAAGTGGAGACTCATATGGTGGAAAGAGTAGTAAAAGTTTTGCATAAAAAACTCAGTCAGCCGCGATTCAGCTTGAGCCGGTCTGAACTCAGCCCGTTTTTAGGGGAGCAATCGGGGTTGGAACCTTACCTCATCGAGTACCAAGTTGGGACTATAAACTTGGTACTCGATGAGATAAGATTACCAACTACAGGCTCCTAATCTATATACATATCTCACGCCGTGCTTCGGCATATGAAGTCCGATTTCATTAATATTTTTTTTATTCAGAAGTTGTTTATCTGATAAGCATCTTAGATAGATAGATTGATTAATTCTTTATTATAACACCAATGTAAATTACAATCATCCTCATCTTCTAAATGATGAGCAGAATATCATCCCAGAATGCAGTAAATTACCACTTTATATAGCACTATGTACAGACTAGACTTTAGAAATAGACATACATTTATTTGCTATAACAACACATATACACAGAAAAATATCAAAAACAGTTATACAAAGATAGTTATAATAGTCCGTAGATTACTGAAGCACCTAAAACCACCTTCTGTTTAGAAACTCCTCAATTATTAAATTTGTAGTTACAATATTGATGATTTTTATCTGTTTGTAGGCTTTGCAGAAATTAACTTGATTCCCTATAATAGTGATGTTAAACAAATACGTAATACGACTTTGCCGAAAACACCAATGCATTTTGTCCTCGTTGGTCACAGAGACTTTGATTACTGTGAGGAAGAGGGCTCCTGTATCGATAAGGTTCCAGCCACGCAAAAAGGGCACGAAATGGCAGAAAAAAGACCAAATCATATTGTTCCGGCACATGGATTTGTAATTGATTTTAAACAAAGAATTATGTTTGTTAAATATGAGAACTCAACTGTCACAATAATGGTACTAGGAGATTATGGAAGGAATCAAACAACTACGGAGCAGTTTTGGCATTTGAACCACTTTCTAGAAGAGCTGGTGAAAGAAGACGTTTTAGCAAGTGACTACAATGTGTTAGGGGAATATGAGGCAATTGAAAAGCCACTAGCTAGACCGGGTCCCAATGTAATGATTGTGCTGAGACGGATGAAGAAATCCCGATAAAATAAAAGAATGTGTGGTTAATTTGGAAAAACATACAAATACTTGTTTTAAGTAGTAACGGTGTCGGAAAAAGAGTTTTTGTAGTAAAACTTTTATTTAAGCTTCAGAAATTGTAAATCGAATATAGGTACTTTTAACGTGTGAAATTGTTTCATTTTGTTGTCTGTTTAGAAAAAATAACAAAAGATTTTGAAGCGCATAGAAATAACCTAAATAAAGTAACTGAATGTTTATTTGCCTAAGTAACTCAGTTTTACTTTGTAACCTGTCAATGTGACTCCATGGCAATCTACTACACGACTGAACATGAAACTAAATCCATTTTAATGAACTTAAAATCAAACAGTGCAATTGGTTACGATGGTATTTCTACGGAATTACTTAAAAAAGCGAGTGATTTTGTTGTTCCACATGTTACACGTATCATTAATCGTTGTATCGAAACTGGCATTTTCCCTCAAGCATTTAAAAAATCCGTCATCCATTCTATACTTAAGGGAGGAACTAGAGACTGTGTCAATAACTATCGTCCAATTTCTGTTCTACCTGCACTATCTAAAATCTTTGAAAAAATATTAAATACAAGACTAATATCGTACTTGAATAAAAAATCAATACTTTCTAAAAATCAATATGGCTTTAGAGCAGAAAGGTCTACTTCTCAAGCTGTTTTTGAACTTACAGACTACGTTGTCAATCATCTTGATAACCAAAACAAATGCGTAGGTATATTCTTAGACTTGGCGAAGGCTTTTGACACAGTTTCTATTCCAATCTTACTTAGCAAAATGGAAAACATTGGCATTAGGGGGAAAGTGCTAGATTTATTTAAGAGTTATTTGTCTGAGAGAACGCAGAGAGTGAAGATTGCTGGCAAATTTAGTGGCGACGCCCCTGTTTTGTTCGGTGTTCCGCAAGGAAGCGTTCTAGGGCCCACCTTATTTTTAATCTTTATAAATAGTCTTTGTGAGCTCAAATTAAAGAACGCAAAAATGTTTACCTATGCAGATGACACTGCTATTATCTTTCATGGTACAACCTGGGCTGAGGCCAAAAAGAATACGGAACTTGGACTTCGACATATTAGTAACTGGCTTAACCATAACATGCTTACACTCAATGTTTCCAAATCCCAATTTATGCTATTTTCAATGACCCGGAGAACTATGCCAATTGAACACTTCAATATAAAAATACATTCTTGTCATAAATTAAATGAACAGACTTGCCAATGTAATTCATTAAGTAGAACGAACACCATTTGCTATCTCGGCGTTCTGCTAGATGAAAATCTTGCTTGGGACCCACATATAAAACATATAGCAGATAAAACCAGAAAGTTAATCTTTGTTTTTAAAAAATTAAGACATGTTGCGGACGCTTCTACTTTAAAAATGGTTTACACGGCTTTAGTTGAATCAATTGTCACTTATTGTAACACAACGTAGGGTGGAGCATGCAAATCATACCTTCTAAAACTCGAATGAGCTCAACGAGTGATATTGAAAGTCATGACTTTCAAACCCTTTCGGTATCCCACAGACAAATTATACTCAGAATGCGGCGTACTTACCATCCGACAACTGTTTATAAGAAATTCTGTAATGGATCAACATCAAAAACTGGAATATGATCCTGAACTTTTAGTAAAAAGGCAAAAGCATAAAGTATGCAAAACAACCCGGTTTAGAACATTCTTTGTTAATAAATTCCTTTGTTATCTAGGTCCCATGCTTTACAATAAATTAAATAAAATTATAGATATATATCCTCATAACAACCTTAAGTGCAAAGAACTCATAGTAGCTTGGTTAAAAAACCAAACATATGATGACACTGAAGATTTATTTACTATATTAAGTTAACAATAATCTCCGTTAAACTGCTCTTATTTTCACTAAACCTACAATTTACGTATGTATTTAAACATATCTACATAGAATACAACTAAATATGTACATATAATTAATAATTATGTAGCCAGAAGTCAAATGTTCCTATAGCCGTACACATTCCTAAACATTGAATTAAGTTCGTAGTTATAGTGGTCAACTCATCGTAAGTAAACAACATGATCGGTACGTACGACTTCACAGTACAAACCGGTGGTGCATTGATTTACAATCTTTGGAATGTGGCGGTAGTTAATAAACTCCACAGAAAAACAGTGTTTTTATTTGGAGTAGATATGATATTTTGTGTTAGTGTTCATGTTATTTTACCTATACGAAGCCTAAATGTGAACGTATTTCGATGTCAAAGAGGAAGGAACTATCGACTGAGATACAGGCTCGGCCTAGTTCAGTCGGTAGTACCAAATAAGTAAATACAACACTACCTACTCCGTCAGGTAAATAACAACTACTTTTTATTACTGGTACTATTTACTTATAATATTTGTCTGTAAATTATTGAAATAAAGATTTTTTTATTTTATTTATTTATTTAATGTTGCATGTAAAACTGAGAAGGTTCTTTTGTATGACTTTTTTCTTTAAGTAGATGAATAGATAGATAGGTTAATACTTTATTTGCACAACAGACAATTACAATTAGTATACCTACATTAAAAGTAAGACAAATACACGGAAAGCTTAAAAGTAAAATGTTGTACAAGTGGGCGATCTTATCGCTAAAAGCGATTTCTTTCAGGCTACTTTCGGATGGAAAGTAGGTATAAACATACTTACAACACAACATTATTGTCCAAACTAGATCACTTTTTCATGGAGCCTTTACTACGAAATCGTAGATGTACTACGAAACCGTAGATGTACTACGTCGTAGCAAAAACAACCTTCGACACTTCGTAGCACATAACCACGCTACAAGAGAGGACAGTCTCCATTCTCTTTCTCCATACAAACGTATTCGACGTTTTCCTCCCTGGATAAAGACATTCGAGCAAATATGTTTTAGCCATAAAACCTATATCTGTCATGACTATGCATCTACCTTTTCATTTTTTTAATTTTTTTATTACTATTCTAATTAGAAAATGAAAAAAATCAAAAGGTAGATGCATAGTCATGACAGATATAGGTTTTATGGCAAAAACATATTTGCTCTAATGTCTTTATCCAGGGAGGAAAATGTCGACTACGTTTGTATGGAGAAAGAGAATGGAGACTGTCATCTTAAGTTACAAAGCCTACTAAGAAAAACATCGTCTCAATTTTTCGAAACAAACATTTCACTCGTCCTAATCAAACGTAACGAGATCAAGAAAAAACTCGTCCCATTTGTACGTTTGCCCACATTTGTCTGTCTGTCAGTCCAATAAATAAGGCAAGAGTAACTGCCGGCCAATCCCTGGGCCTTATCTGGTCTCATCGCGATGAATCGATGGTGACTGCAAGCGAAGAAAGGGTGTATTTGTAAAGAGATGATAGTACCATATTTACAAAATGTCGGAAAAACAAAACGTCGTAATGGTTATTAACCATGGTCGTTAACCATTACGACGCAGGTGTAAACAACTGGAAAGTTGTTCCTGTAGCGTTAGATAGATGGCGCTTTAACGAGCCTTAATCGTAAACAATCAGAGGAGAATATAGCATTGGAAGTTTTCACGGCAACAGGCGTGGAATTGCGTAGTCTAGTTGGTATAGACGTTGGGGTACTGACCCAAAGACGCGAGTTCGAGCCTCGCCGCAAGTGAAAATTTTTGTATGCTATTTTTCCTTGAAAATAAATTTTCTAAATAAAATAGCCTTGAGCTACATACAAAAATAAAAGAAATTTATAATTTTTTAATTTATAATATCTAGCGAAATGTTGACTGTAATGTTCATTAAGTTGTGTTAAAATGAATATTGACTTACATAAAATTAGCTATTTTTAGACTTTTTTTTCTACGATCGATGAAATACTACCCAAATTAAATTAGCTGTACTTATCTTGATAGTAAAAGAAAAAAAAATGTATAGGTACTCTTAAAAAGAAAGAAAAGACGTTTATTCAGACTGGCACACAACTTACACAGTACCTACACCTACCTACCTACACGTTAAAAAGGTAACTATTTTTCAAAAACTATTTTTATGGCCATTTAGTGATTGTTTATCTTTTGTGTTCGCAGCACGCCCTCAGATCCTATCAGTAAATAGGGAAATATATTATGAAAATTACTAAATGCTATTACTATTACAGTTCCCATTTAATTTTTGAGAAACAATCTATCTACAAAAAAAACTATAATTACAAATTACATAAAAATGTCGTATTATCATCTCTACAGAACATATTCCTGAAGTGAAACATTCATTGAAACTGTTCAGGATCATTACTCTTTGCCCTCATTGTCTTTATTTCACTTTATTTATTAGCTCCGAGACGTTTTTCTTAGGAAAAAGAAACAGGAGCGACGGGGAATATATTGTAGACACAGTGATGGTTAAAAACTTAATAATGGAGGTTACTTGTATAAATGACTAATAATTGTAATTGTCAATTATTTAGATTGTTTTAGGGTTCAGTAGTCAAAAAGGATTTTTTATTGAAAATGTGGGGTCCTACTGATTACGGTCGTTGGATTTAGTTGATAGTTGTCTTAACTGTGACGGCTAGGCGGTTTTTCGAAATTCAGGCCAGTGCAGCCACGAAAAGTATTTTTTTACAACTGACCGGTAAGCTAAATAACCATTGTCTTACTGTTATGATGATTAATTGATCTAAAGTGTAGCACAGACGAGACGCCTTGAACTGAAGTAAACTTTAAAAAATATACTTTAGGTCATTTACAATACTAACTGCGCCCACGGTTTCAAAAGTAATCTATGTCCTTCTTCAAAGTCCTATCTATCTATTTCTATACCAAGATTCATCAGTATCGGTTCAGCAGTCTATGCGTGAAAGTGTAACAGACAGACAGAGCTACTTTCGCATTTGTAATAATAATGAGATCTCCTTTCTAAACATTATTTCTTAGTACCTACAATTAGAAAATACTAGTTTTTGAAAAAAGGCTTTTTACAATTCTAACACTCGGCGGGATTCGAACCCGCGACTACTGTTATTAGGGTATTTTGGAATCGCGCGCGGGAACTAGAATTTTGAAAGCATTTTTTTTAAAAAGCAGGGATATGCTTTGTAAATATTCTTTGTTGCAAAATACTCTTTGCACAAAGTGATACAGAAATATAATTACATGCCTATCTTCCCCAGACACTTAAGTTACCTCCAAATAATTAACAGTTAACATTTTTCACTTTACCCGTTCGTTCGTAAACAAACGAACCGTTTCATCTTCAAAGCTAAGTTACTCGACTTACAAAAGAAGTAGTAATGCTTTAATTGCAAGTGGCAGGCTCAGGCACTCAACTTATTTCACACCTGAGTTGCCAATTTAAGTAAAAGGGTAGGTGCTTAGTTGCGATTGAATATTTTAATCGGTTTTCTGTTAATGTTTTGTGGTTTGTAATTGATTAGGTAGATAAAATATTTTTTGCAATCTTCATTTTGCGTATTCTATATTTTACGTCCTTTTCTCTACGTCAGAAACTAATTTCTTTTTCGATCTTCTTTTGTGTCATTTCTTTTCACTTTTGTGTCGATCATACTTGGTGTTTATTTTACTTAATTTATTTTGAAGAGAAAAAAACCACCATGTGCCAAAAAAACTATTTTAGGTGGAATCAAAACGTTTAACTTAAAACATACTTACGTATAGAAGAATCTTAAACCAGTTCAACAAAGAGCTTTTAAATAACAAAGAGCTCTTAGTTAAAATTTGTTCAGTTAGGTATTGCAAAAGCGGAATAAAGAAGCAAAGATTAAGTCCAGTTTCGGACACAAAGCTTTAAAAGTTATTAGATGGGTAGGTAGGTAAGTGTTTAGTTTGAATTTGTACGAGTAGTACAAAAGTTTAAAATACATGTCACTTACGTGTTTTTCACCGCACGATGCAATCTTCTTTCTTTTTGGGCGTTTGGTGACCAAACCTTGAAGCTGCTAAGCTGCTGACTTGCAAGAAGCACGGGAAAGTACCTTATTTTACGTCAACGTAAACTGTCTCGGGCCTGTCAGACCCTATGTCCCTACTTAAAGGTTAACTAACACTCAAGTATCAATTATAATAAACTAGCAGCGCCCTGCAGTTTCACCTGCTTAAGTCCCGACCCCGCCGGAATATCAGGATAAAAAATAGCATATTTATTCATTCAGAGCTCCAGCTATCTACATATCGAGTTTGATCTCAAAATGGCCTCACTACACGGGATGCCGAAGATCGTGCGAAGTGGAGACGTAAAAGTAGGAAAGCGGACCCCGGGCTCTCGAAAGAGATGCAACCGGGAACAACGTTCGGATGATGAGTTTGATCGCAATCAGTTTAGGAGTTTTTGCGTGAAGAAGAAGAAACATATACTTACTTTTACATTTATAATAATTATGTAAGAGCGCGGTGTTAGTCTAGCGGTAGATACCCCGACTTTCATTCCGAAGCTCATGGGTTCAGATCCCTGCCGACAGCGCACCAACGTCTTTTCCTTTAAGAAAAAAATATGTGCGCTATTAAAGGAAAACATCGAAAGAAAACGCAAAAATCCTAGATTATAGGTATAGTTGCGGAAATACACAATAAAAACTTTAGCTTTAACTTAACACTAAGTAGGATACCGAAACGAAGAGTTACAATTTCAATTTTAAACTTTATTCTAATTAAAACTATAAAGAAACTTAGAGGCAAAAATATCTCTAACATAAAATGCACGGTAGTTCTACAGTTTATTGCTGTTTCAGTCAAATATAAAACACGCTTGCAGAATTGTTAATTCTACGAAACTGAGTATTTTTGATTATATCTCTTACTTTCTGTAGACACAGTAAGGTATTTTTAAGTAAAAACTTATTATTACTTATTACTTATAAATAAAGAATACCTACTATTTATTGGTAATCCTTGTTAGGATTACTAATTAATAGTAAGTCATCATCATCATCCGAGCGTTGTTCCCGGTTGCATCTCTCTCGAGAGACCTTGGTACGCTTTCCTACTTTTACGTCTCCACTTCGCACGATCTTCGGCATCCCGTGAGGCCACGCATATCCGATCTTACGACGTCAAGTCAGCACTTCTTGGGACTTCCCAATCTGCCGCGGCCGGGCGGAGGCGCCATAGCAAGACATTTGTTTCCCACGTAACTAGCCGGTTTTCGTAGAACGTGGCCGTACCACCGTAAGCGGCATTCTTGCAGGTTGTCTGCAATGTCTCGGACATGAAGGCTGCCCCTGATGCGAGAGTTTCTGACCAATTAATAGTAGGTACACCATCTTAATTCACTAAATTAAATTAAAAAAATAAAATCAAAAATCCAAAAATAGTCCCTAGGTATGGTACCCAAAAGGCTCGCATTTTAAGTTAGGTACACTAATTTAGATTTTTCTTCTATTTTCGCGATGTTGAATTGAAACTCATTTTTCGGTTTTAACCGCGTGGTGTTAATTACTTTAACATTGTTTCAATGCTCAACATTTCAAGACATTTTGGAGTGAATTTTGAAAATTGTTGCTAATCTTTTCTGTTTCAAATCTGTTGCTGTTTAGAAAATTACATTAAAATTAGAAATATTTTAGAGGAACAATACTTCTGCAAAAACACAACGCATGATCGACGGAGAGCGGGATTCGAGTCCACCTGCGTCGGTAAACTGATGCAGTTCGACTAATTGGTCAAGTCAGTGCTCCCGGATTGAGTAAAGATGCGTTGTTGGTTTGAATCCCGCTCTCCGTCGATCATGCGTTGTGTTTTTGCAGAAGTATTGTTCCTTCAAAATATTTCTAAGAAAATCCAGTGCAGGCGTAATAATCCATTAAAATTAACTGTCAAATTGGGAATTATAATGGACGGAAGTCGTGTATAAGTTTAAAAAGTGTGGGAATACAAAATCGGAAAATGGTGAAACATGAAACATTTCTCTACCAAATGATATTTGTAACATTCCAAATGACATTTGCATTATTTACGGAATCAACTTTAGCTGGTCTTTTCTTCAGGATTGAGTAAGATGTCATTTTGGATACGTAAATGGGTAGATCGGCACTGAAAAACAGCCTTTTCGGTATGCGTAATAATGCGTATACAGAAAGCTTACTAATGCAGTGAAAGTGTATTTATTTATAGTATTAAAATATACATTCCCACTGCACCATCAACTTTACCTCACTCCTAGGCCACATAAAACTGCAAAAACCAACACAGATACACTCGCAGTATAAAATATTTTAATTATATTTTATCGCGACACTAAAACAGTGTAAATGAAAACCGTTCCGTTGCTTTATGAAATCGTAAAAAACTTGTCTTTTGATTCTGCGGACTTTTGATGGGCTCGCATTGTTGGGATTTCATTAAAGGGGTACGGTACCAGATGCACGAGAAATTCATTAGAATGGCCCTATAATCCCCACAGTGTAGATATATAAATCAATAATTTATGTGAACAGCACAAAGCGCACACTAGTCCCGTGGTAAGCTACTAGGCTTGTGTTACTGTGACTCGACAACGGATTTAATACATAAAATTTTTCTTTTGTAAATACGTTCATATTATACAATAGGTATAGAGATACACCGAGGCCAGACACAAATATTTATAAGCATATTTATTAGTAGGTAAGTAAGTAGGTGGTAGGAAATGGTTTATAAGTACCTACAGATACTTGAATTAAATAAATAGAAAAAAATATTGCACAAAGCGCAAACAAAGCAACTAAGCTTTTTTTTGTAACAGATAATAAATATACAATAATATGATACATCTAGAAAACACCCAGAGCCAGAACGAAACATTTATGGGCAATACTTGTCCTCGCCGGGAATCGCACCCGTAACCATCTACGTCTCAGGCGGTGTTCTGCTCAACGCGCCACAGAGGTCCTCAAATTTGGACCTACACCATCCCTACGACTAAACCAAAGTTCTTTACAACTTAATTCTAAAGTTCGAAATTTAAATTTTCAAACTGTATTGTAGAATGAGATTGAGAACGAACAAGTCGTTAGAAACGTCTTCGGTAACAAATGATTCGGTCCCCGAGAGATCGCGTCATCTGTCATTCATGACAACTACTTAATTGGACGGGAAACCGTCACAATTTAAATTTCGAATTGTGGTGAGGTTTAAATTTTATACGGTAACTGGCAACACACCCTTGATTTTCGCGGGTATGTGTTATACAATAAACTTCATGAAAGTAAAACCATAATCGGTGCAGTAGTTGCTTTTTGCTTTATCTACATCTATACCTCTACACTAATATTATAAAGAGGAAAGATTTGTATTTTGTACGTGTGAGGGTGTGTGTCTGTATGTTTGTATAAACATTGTATAAACTCAAAAACTACTGGGCCGATTTAAAAAAATCTTTTACCAAAAGAAAGTAACATTAATCGAAGATGATTCCGATATTCCCACGGGATAGGGACTTACGCGGGTGAAACCGCGGGACGCAGCTAGTAATTTATATGCCGAAAGGTAAAATTTCATCAAAAACTAATATAATACGTTTTTAAATTTTATTATTTGTTAACTAAACACAAAAGAAGGTAGGTAGGTGCCCTATAATTATAATCCATGAACAAAACGGTCTGACAGTTTCATTAAGTTACCTCTCAAGGGAGTTCCTTGCTCATGAGCTAATTAGCGCTGGATTAAATTATATTGCAATGAATATTTATGTAAATTGCTATAAAACGCTGTTTTATACTAATTGTTATTATTTTACGGAAAAAATTATAAAGAACTATAGCAGAAATATTTTAGAAGAAGAAATTAATTATCAAACATTCTCCGGTTGCAGGATTCGAAGCTGTGCCCCTCGCTTGCCAGGCGAGTGCGCTAACCACTGCGCCACATGGAGTGGTGTAACCAACCTGATTTTGTTTTATTTAGGCTTGTTTCGACCGAATCTGAGTAAATCGTATTCTAAGAATAAATCGCCTTTTATTCTAGAGTTCTCGAACAAACGGCGAAAAAACAGCGATATACGATTCCGTACTTCGGAAGGTACGTTAAGGCCATTGTTCCTGGTTGTTATCTCTGATAGCAGTCATTAGGTCAAGTTGGAGGCCTAAGGGCGACCTACCAACCCTAACACTAGGTGAGACACACCGCTACACGAAAAGAAGAAGAAGATAACTAAATATTCAAGACACACCTTTTGCACAAACAAAATCTAATCTAATGCACAGTCCACACTGCAATTTTCCAAACACGATCCTAATACCTTCAATTACGTTGACGTAAGGGCGCGTCCACACCGCTCCCGCGTTTAAATTCCTATATTAAAGCAACGTCACTTGTTATTATAAACATGGCATTAGTTTGCCCGATGTACGGCGTTCGTCATAATGTTAGGGTGGCTCAGATTTAGGATATATGCGGGAAAAACCTTAAAATCAGTGAGTCAGTCAATCCTGAAGAAGTGACCTGGAAAGGTCTCGAAACGTTTAGCGTTGTAACAATGCTAAAAGTAATAAACACCACGCGATTCAAAACCGAAAAACGTCTTTAATTTCAATACAACATCTCGAAAACAGAAGATACTAAATATATTTTTATAAATATTAGACAATAACACCCAAAATTAAATTATTTACGAATGGTTAATTAAGTATTTCATTATTAACATACTTACTTAAAATGATACCAAACATTTAGTTTTAAATTGTTTTTTTATTTCCTAAACGTACGTGTAAAGTAGGTACTGTTATTTAAGTAAGTGAAGTATACCTGCTATAATACATTTGGTGGACGGCGACGGCGCTTGCGCCGTCGTGGATCCGGGTGAAGAGTCTCAGACATAGGTAAAAAAACAAGTTTATCTCACAATATAAATAAATAAATATTGCACGACGTTACACACGGCGCAATCTAGCCCAAACTAAGCACTAGGCTTATACTATGGGTACTAGACAACGGATATACTACATATTATACTTTTTTTTTGTAAATACATACATTTGATACATAGAAAACATTGAATATCCCATGTCTTCGGACCGTGGTGAGTCCTAGGACATGTTGGTTTCCTCACGATGTTTTTCCTTCACCGTAAGAGTATATCTAAGTATACCGTATATCCAAGCTTAAATTAAATAAAAGTTTCAAATGTCCATAATCCACAAAAAATACACAATTTTGTAAAATCATATTCACCCCACAATATCTAGGTGATGAATGCAATCGCTAGCGCTACGTTGAGCCTTGCCTATTCTAGTCTGATATATCCTCCCTGGGGTACGCCGCACCTTGTTTAGACACAGTGCTAAGTTTATCCAGTAAAACAGCAAACCATAAACTAGTAAATTAATAATCTGTAAAGCACACTTACTAGGATTTTTTGTAATAAACATAGGTATATCTCAAAATTCAACATATTTTTATTCATTCGGATATTACAAAGTACCACTTTGAAACGTCAATTATAAAATGTAATCCACTGTGTCTTTGGAACGCGACCTCTAATGAGAAGAAGACACACGAAACTCATGGGGTTTTTTTTGCATTGATCAAGTGATTTACATTGTCGCATATTTCATATAAAATAGACCGGCAGGGGTAGCGTAGGGCAAGACCTACATTTGTAGATCAACTCCGCACCCGTATTATTTATCTCTATGATCACTACGTTTAATAGACACTATGCAGTACGTACATAATATAAATACTCCTGAACTTCGATTTGTTTTTTTTATCATTGATATTTCAGTATAGACAAGAATTGAAAATGGGTGGATGGAAAAAGAAAACCCTTATGGTTTCTTGGGTAGTGTTGTTCTACTGTATGTTACACTGTGGCTAAGTTGGATAGTTTTGCAAATGGCGTGAAACGAATGACGGCACACTGATAGGTGCATTACTAAGACTTGTTTTCTGTGGTCTAAAAAAACAATATCATTGTTTTGTACGAAATCTAGGTACTGAGTACCCAAGAGTTTTAGCAGGAACGCGTCGAGAAAATGTGTTGCTGAATTTTCATTTTGGTGAAACCTAGTTTAGAAAGCTACATTATCGAGGAGTTACATAGCCTACTTTTGATCCCGATATCCCCACGGGATCGCGACTTACGCGGGTGAAACCGCTAGATGCAGCTAGTTAATAATAGGTTTATGAATAAATATTGGAATTTCCTGCAATTGGATTTATTGGGGGGCTAGATGCAATGCACACAGTGTAGTCTAGTCACAAACTATGCAAATAGGCTTATCCTATGGGTACTACACAACGAATTTACTAATGTTTTTGTAAATACATTACAAACCACCACGGACTCTCAAACCACCACGGACTGGGCACCGAATAGCAGGCGACCCCGCGGCAGGCCCAGGAGGAGATGGCGGGACGAGTTGGACTCGCACAATAGGGACTGGGCCCAACTAGCACTGGACAGAGAAGAGTGGAGAGAAGGGAGGGAGGCCTTTGCCCTGCAGTGGGACAAAATAGGCTAAAAATTAAAAATTACATTATGATACATAATAGAAAACACTCAAAACCAGATACACACATTTTTTCCTTCCGTCCAGGAAGGTAATGGAAAAGGTTCGTAAATTCAATCACATAACGTTACAACACATGTATTAAGCCATCCCCTCACTACAGCAATATTAAGGTCACCCCACACTATCGACAGAATGAAGGGCTTATGTCGGAAGTGATCGTAAAACTTTACGAACTGACGCCCTCTGATATTGGTGACAATCATCTTGAAGATGTCGACTTGTAAAATGTAGAGTTGGTCTCCAATAGAAAGGAACACTTTTTAGGGTTCCGTAGCCAAATGGCAAAAAACAGAACCCTTATAGATTCGTCATGTCTGTCTGTCTGTCCGTCTGTCCGTATGTCACAGCCACTTTTTTTTGCATGTATGAATTGTAACATTGTATGATTGTTTGTTACGTATTAATATGATCTAGAAACGAAATAGAAAAATATTTTTTCTCCTTCTTTTCGTGTAGCGTTTGACCAACTGTGACCAATCAACTATAGTGGTGTGGCTCACATGGTGTTTGAGTTTTCAGGTCGCCCTAAGGCCTCTAACTTGACCTAACGACTGCTATCAGATATAACAATCGGTACCAACTGCTTAACGTGCCTTCCGAAGCACGGAGGAGCTCGAGAAAATATTTTTTTGCCACACAAAAATTCAAACTCACCTGATGGTATCTGATGACATGGTCTAAGATACGTGCTATAACACGCTCATCTAGAAAAAAGAAGACAGCAGTCTAACAAGATTCAACCCGTCTGCCTTAGTGGCTGCACCGGTCTACGTATCGGATCACCGATGAGTCAGATTGGCGCTTCGACTTAGGTCGGTGGTAGGTAACAAGCCGCGGCTGAAACTTCCCACCAAGACAAAATTTTGGAAGGATATTTTTTTTGGATGGCACTTCTATTTATAACTGGCTCTATGTACAAAAAACTGAGATTTCAATATACGGCATCGAGGGCCTGATTGCAACATCTACAGACAGAATATTGTCTTTGTTAAATGTGACAGACAGAAGCAATTTGTTTTTATACTAAAACGCAGTTTAGGGCTATTAATAAACTTGGTTTAAAAATCATAAAACTATTACAATCTTGATGTTATTAAATTTTTTAAAGTGGTACACTTGGAAAGCCAAACTATAGATACCTAGATCTACCCAGGAGGGTTACTTCGGTTTGTTTCGATACGACAACGATACTGTCATAACGATGGTTCTACTGTCACCCTACTATCAGAATGTGACAGTAGAATCATCGTATGACAGTATCGATGTCGTATTGAAACGAACCGCAGTAACCCTCCTGTAAACTTTCTTGTCCTGTTTGAATCTCTGACAGCAATCCCTAAGTCAAGTTAGGGTAAGTTTTTAAGTCGCTTTAGG
The DNA here is from genome assembly GCA_958496205.1 of Idaea biselata. Taxonomy (NCBI): domain Eukaryota; kingdom Metazoa; phylum Arthropoda; class Insecta; order Lepidoptera; family Geometridae; genus Idaea; species Idaea biselata. The sequence goes on from OY292402.1 coordinate 25,711,096, forward strand.
GCGACCTGGAAACTCTTACACTAGGTGAGCTACACCATTACACGAAAAGAAGAAGATTCCACCACTGTCCGAATTCAGATTACATATCGTCAGTGGAAAGGCGACATTGCTGAAGCGCCAAAACGGTACTTTTGGGAAATGAGGTTTAAAGTTTTTTTTTACGAAAAAAAATTCATATCTTTTTTTCCTTTAACCACAACGAGTTCATATTAATATATGTATATATTTATACTTGCGTTCGCAATTAGTAGCTGTTTCTAGATCTATAGGTCCCCTGGTTCGTAAAATAAGTGTCGCTTAAGCAAAAATCACGTGGCTTATAATAAAATGTTGGTCAGGAAAATATTGCCAATCTACCATTATTGTCTCAAATTTAGTCGTTGCAATTTGCTAATTAATAGCTATAATCTTTAACCAAGTAAAGAAAAAATACTAGTAAACTAGAAATGTATGAAAAAATGCTAACTATTGCTACACGTAGTAAAACTTCGTAAAGAAAAATTGCTTAAGAAAGGAATAACTGCAAATGTAATTTAAGCAAATTATCTTAACACTTACAAACCTAGTCAAATATTAGATATTTGTAAAGTAATAAAATTGCTTATTTGATTTAAATTAGGAAATACTAAAATTGCAATGTCTTACTGACTAATTATTTTTACTGTGATTAGTTTACACAAGTGCAAAGCCAAAAGTCCTGACCCATTTGTTCCAACATTTGAAAGCGAGACAACCGATGTCTGCGCTCATCCAGGGCAGGGCCGTAAGCGGCTGTCCGACCAAAATATGACCAGATGTCAGGACTTCCAAGTCATTCGGATCGGATCAGAGGAGACGGGACAGAGCGGCAAACCTCGACGCGAAACAAAACGATCTAGCTAGCGTGGCGACAAAGGCTTCCGTTGTAAGAGCCGATACCACTTCCAGGTGAACGGCCTTAGTGGCCAGGCAGACAAAAACACACAAATACGCCTTCGTGTCCCTCTTGTTACGCTAGGTGATCGTTTTGACCCCAAAAAGTCCGGTACCGACCCCGTCGAACGGCCTAGCCGTCTGACAAACCCGGTCCGACGGAAGATATGTGGTTGCATTGTGGAGGCTTTTACCTTGTACCAAGCCAAACATCGAAATAGGACGCTGTGAACCACTCGTCGGGAAGACTAAATCCTAAATTCCCGATGTGAAATTCCAAGTAATGCCATACATCCCGCGTGTGCATTCTTCAAGTGTCTATCAGAGACTAAAAGCTCCACCTTGGTTAGCAAAAGTGGATGACGACTACCGAAGGGCAGGTCAGCATTCCTAAGTCGACCTCCAACGCGTAGCAGTCCACCTCCGTCCAGAAATGGGTTAAGCCAAAGCTTAAGGGAGACCGCTCCCTTAAGCTTTGCGCCTCCCGTGCGCAGAATCCTTAGTTCGTCCTCAAATCGTTCAGCCTGAACCAACCGGATCAAAAGCAAGAGCAGACTTCTGCGTTCTTCAACGCTCGCAATAGGCGACAGTTGCTTCTTGCTCGGCTGCCAGCAGTTATGTACAAATCTCCTGATCCAGTAGGTCACGCCTAATAGCTTGTTTAATTTGTTGTATCGAGCCGTCAACCAGTTCGGGTCTGGTTTCGGTTCATTCGTTAACGCAAGAACCTTCAGTCCGGGCAACAAGGATAGAGAGCCATCGATCACGTTAACTGGGCATGATGATTCGGGCTCCGTCAACCATTCCGGTCCCCACCAGAGTTTATGCTGCACCAATTTCAGTTCCTCGAGAGGCACAATCCGCGGGATTCCAGCTCGCAGGAACATGTTTCCAAATGAAGTCCAAACTGGCGTTCTGTACCTGACATATCCGGTTGGCCACCAATGTCTCCAGCGTGTGAGACGCTGCACGTAGCAACGCTAGGACTACCTACTTGAGTGCCGGACCATGCATAGACATATCGGATGTCCACCGTGGGTGACAGTTCCTTGTGCACATAGCGCAACAATCTCGACAGCAGTGAGCGGATAGCGATGAAGGGACTCGACTTCAGGCCGTACGTGTTAGTGTTGAGCTCATAAACGATCACCGGATCGTCAGGGTGCTCCCGCCAAAGGATCAATTGAAATCTCCTGTCGTCAGGATGTATATCTGTTTGACGGAACATCATCCGAATGTCCGCCCCGAACACCACGTGATACCTTCGGAGGTTCAAAATGATATCTCTATGCAATTTCGGACCGGAGTGGAGACATTGGTTCAAAGAGACTCCAGTCGACGACGACGGTGCCACTCCGTCAAACACCGTCTGCAATTTTCCAGTTGAGGCCTTCATCACCGCGTGATGAGGCAGAAAAAAGTGATCTGTCGTTGTTCAGTCGACAGTCGCCCGCGACATGTGGCCCAAGGACTCGTATTCGCGCATGAACTCGAAATACTTCTCCCGAAGTACCGGGTGGCACGACATTCGACGCTCCATGGCCAACAACCGTTTTTCTGCCAAGGCCCTCGATTCTCCCAGCAGCGGAGGGCAGTCAATAAAAGGCAGTCGGGTTTCGATCCTACCAGATGCCATCCTACGCATATAACGCTTAAAAAATGCCTCGCACTCCACATTACTAACATTTCCTAACTACCTCACATCTTTAAAATATACTTTTTAATTTTTTGTAACTAGAATATGAATACTCTAGTTCAAAATAATATTTTCACTAACGTAGCGAGAGTAAGCAAACATAAGACAATAGAAATTACTTACAACTCCACGCTTCTGTTGTTATGTAGGGACTTTTGTGCAGGGACTTTTGCTAAAGCGCCAAATAATTTTGTACAATAGAAAGCAAAAACAGCTAATAGCCTACAATAAAGTAAACTACAGTCATCTAAAATTGCTAATATAGTTATGTCAACAAAATTGAAGAAAAGCAATTGTGCTTATACTACAGAAGATAATAAAATGTGGTAAAGAAAAAAACACTTAGGCGCTACGAAACCAATATTGTAGCTCTTAAGCGACCTTCGTTGCAAAAACACCGTAATAAGGTCGTTTTAGTCATTGATTTTTTATCAATTCTTCAATTTTTTGGAAAGCTTAAGCACCAAAAATATGCTCCGATTGACACGAAACCGACATCAATCGACGCAGAAAAAAAAATCCAATCCAATGATATAAAAAACTCATTTTGGCCCATGTGGCGCTTTAGCAAAGTAGCCTTTCCACTGACGATATGTATACCTATGTAACAGATAATCGATGGTTATTATGTGCTTTTTAATGTCGGTTTTTAATATAATAATATATATTTTTAGAATGACTTCCTCGAATTGGCTTATACTTATGACGACTTCACTGTTTCTGTGTATGCAAATAACATGCAAATTTCATAAAATACTGGACACTATATTGGTTAAAGATCGAGGAAAAAAATGCTGATCCTCTTCGACACAAAAAAATCTAGATATTAATAGTTTTTTTATACAATTACTAGCTGACCCGGCAAACGTTGTTTTGCCTTATAAATTATAGATAGTAGCCGATTCTCAGACCTACTGAATACGTATACAAAATTTCATAAAAATCGGTCTAGCCGTTTCGGAGGAGTACGGTAACTAACACTGTGACATGGAAATTTTATATATTAGATGACTTTAAAATAAGCATTAATATTAAAGTCACGACATTTAGATCCAAACTCATAATCTTCAGTTATGAATATTCCTAGTTAATGAGGCATGTTTTTAAATCCTTTTATAAAATAACCCGACAGCCAACAACTCGTGAAAGGGTAAGATTAATCACTGACATTTTTGTTTCAGTGATGGAGTGAAATTTATTAAAATTTTAATACCAATTTTAACGGTTAAAAACGTTAATGTTGCGTAACTTTGATGGACTATTCCACAGGATGTCAATTCCCGAGCTTGATTCGACCAAACTAGAACAAGCAACGAATTATAATTCTCAACATTAATTGTCATTTTTAGGGTTCCGTAGCCAAATGGCAAAAAACGGAACCCTTATAGATTCGTCATGTCTGTCTGTCTGTCTGTCCGTCCGTCCGTATGTCACAGCCACTTTTTTCCGAAACTATAAGAGCTATACTGTTGAAACTTGGTAAGTAGATGTATTCAATGAACCGCATTTAGATTTTCACACAAATTTATAAAAAAGTACCAAATTTTTGGGGTTCCCCATACTTAAAACTGAAACTCAACAAAAATTTTTTCATCAAACCTATACATGTGGGGTATCTATGGATAGGTCTTCAAAAATGATATTGAGGTTTTTAATATCATTTTCTTCTAAACCTAATAGTTTGCGCGAGAGACGCTCCCAAAGTGGTAAAATGTGTGTCCCCCCCCCTGTAACTTCTAAAATAATGGAATGATAAAAGTAAAAATTATATATGATGTACATTACTATGCAAACTTCCAACGAAAATTGGTTTGAACGAGATCTATTAAGTAGTTTTTTTTTAAACGTCATAAATCGTAAACCACAATTTACCTTTCAAAACAAAATCTGTTGTTTAGATAATGGTACGGAACCCTTTGTGCGCGAGTCCGACTCGCACTTGGCCGGTTTTTATTAATAAACAGTTTGAGAATCTCTCGAACAGAAGACGAAGGGAAGTCACTTCCACTTCCGAAAGTCATTTTCGCATCACGCCCAAAACGTCACATTGACAGAATTTCACTAGAAACCACGTTAGATCATTAGACAGAAATATACAGTGGTCGGCAAACAAGTTGGAAAATTTTGACGTGGAAGGGGAAAGTTCGCGCAGTACATTTTACATGCGACTTTTATGAAAAATTGACCCTGCGCATTCGCCATTTTTTTCAACTTGTTTGCCGGCCACTGTACAGCTTACGACTTTCTGATACAGGACTGTAAGTCAAGTCTTTACAACCAAAATTTATTAATTCAAAACAAAGATCACACTAATCTTTTATTTCCGAAATGTTTATTTTTAACTTAACTTTTATTTCCTAAAAGTTTATTGCCAATAATAAATAACAATAATTCAAGTATCTTGAGCAACATCTACAATATTTAACACGTTTTCTAAATTAACTTCTGTAATAAATGAATCGTAAAACAGATCTTCCTATATTTACTTGAAGAAAATACATAATTTTCACATTTATTACGATTTTCATTCAACTAATAAAGTCTCGATTCGAGATTTATATTAAAATTCAAAGGGAGATTTTGAATGAGGATTTTCATAGGATACATTAAAATCTGTTCTTACTACTCCGTTTTTTTGTGTGGTCCAAGTTAAGAAAGCTATAATAGAGAACGGGTAGAGACTGGGAGGTCGTGAAGTATTGAAATTTAGCACAAACAGATGGATCGATTAATCTTTATTGTTACACTAAAAATGCAATAAAAAGAAAAACATAAAACAACTTAAATCTAGATAAATAGCTTTCTTTCTAAATATAAATATTTTTTCCTCTGAAATGTGGGCAATGGGCAACACTAAAAACAATATTCGAGAGCGTCATTATATTACCTTAAAAAAATTAAGGACCTTTTTTGGATACTGGTGCTTTTTGACCGCCTTGTCTGTATGCTCTGAGGAAAAGACACAACAGACCCAAGAAACTTATTTATTGTGTGTTTCTCTCATTGGAGAACGAGTTCCAAATCCTAATAAATTAAAGTAACCATTTGAGTAGGTATTAATAAATAAAGATTTCCTGTTTATTAATATTAGTTCTCTAGGGTATAATATCTGCTACCTAAATATAGCAAAATGTGATTGATAATGATCAATCACATTTGTGACAACATTGTTACCTCAGGCATTCAAAGGGACAGTATTTTATTCTACTTAACTAACATATAAAATTGAGTATAATAACTAACATGAAATTTATTTTTTGTACTCGGTTCGCTTAACCGCTGTTCGCTCTAAACCTGTCCCACAATCTAAGTCCGTTGGGACGGCAATAACAAGTCCATAAACTGTTTTTACTGCCTTTGTTCGAATAAATGTATGTTGGTTTCGACTTTTTAAACAATGACCGTATTTTTGTATGGGAACACTGATAATTCTTATAAAGAAGGAATCTTCAATGGTTTTTGGAAGAAAATGGTTTTATGAAGTCGTAAAATCTCAGCTTCATTGTGAATTTTTGTCTAAAATTTTTAATAATGTTTAATGGTGCTGTTGAAAGTTTTGAAAGTTGGTTGTGGTAATGTTTTTAAAAAGAGGTTGAATATCAGTAATTGTGAGTAACAGCCGTTCACAGCCACCTGGATGTTCTAAAATTAAAAAATATATTCGATTATCTCTAAACATTAATGGAAAAAATAGTTATTTTCTACCAACTCCCTAAAAAAATCCAACACCTACCTTATTTTGATTTCTATCAAAATCGGCTTTGCTCTTGGACTTTATTTGAAAATATCTCAAGATAACCAGACAAAAACGCTGGCGACAAGAATTATAAGTTTGACAACTGTCAATTGTCAAATTTTTTTTTCGATCGTCTTTTGTTTGTAATTCAACCGTGCTTTGTTTTGGTTTCGATCGTCTTTTGTTTGCAGTTTCGATCGTTTTTTGTTCCCATTTTGATCGTGGGCCCAGTTGATCGCTATCTTATTAAAGTATTTGGGAGCTGTTCCCAGTTTCGAAGAGGACCATTTGCCCCTTAACCCGATCCAGATACGGTTCCTTTTGTATTATATTATGCACCACTGTTTCCCGGTTTTACCCGTGTAAGTCCCGATCCCGTGGAAAAATCGGGATCAAAAGTAACCTATGTTACTCCTTGATAATGTAGCTTTCTACTGGAGAAAGAATTTTTGAAATTAGGCCAGTAGTTTTTGACTTTATTCATTACAAAAATACACATCTTTCCTCTTAATAATAATATTACTGTAGATATCACACATATAATAGCTCTACCTCGGTGACCTTCATTGCTTCGCATCCCGGATCTATCTCAACTAAAATTTCCTATAAGAACGTTTCTCAGTTAGGCCGTAATTTAAGCAGTACATTATTAAGCCTAATTATGACGATGAGAGACTCATGATACGCGTTTCGACGGAAGACCCAAATTATTCAGTTGTCACCAATCAAACCCACGCGTTGTTACCTGTATTATGTCTTCTCATAGCGCCACGGCATCTCGATCTACAATGTTGGGTCTCATCTTGCTGGTTTTCGCTCTCTCATCAGCTGAAGCTGATAACTCCACTTGTGATGGTTTTCAGGTATGGATGTGACTTGAATTATTTCCTATCTTTACATGTAAAAATCAAAATAGGTAAGTACTGACTGATTGTTTGACTGACTGAATGACTGAACTATATACCTATAAATGTAGAGCCCAAACCGCTGGTCTTAGGGACATCCAATTTGGAGGGTGTGTTCTTTGCAGATTTTTTGGAATTCCCACAAAATCAAAACATCCGCGGTGAAACCGCAGGACGCTGCTAGTTTTTATATACTTCATTAATTAATTTGTTTTACTTTTATCTATTAGATCAAATATTTAATTTATTTGATGTCTTGTCGTTCGATCGTGATCCGAACGACGATATGTCCCATACCATACATACATACAAACAATACACAAAAAAAAACATAAATACATCCGAAGTGATAACCTCCTCCTTTTTGGAAGTCGGTTAAAAAGAGATATTTCTATTTCATTTTGAGTTGAAAACCTTGTAATTTACCTTCCAGGCAACCTTCGACATTAAGAAGGTCATAGGAACGTGGCATGCTGTGGCTATCATACCGGAAAAGCTGTTTCCGGATAAAGACATTACATGTTACAAAGTGGAGTTCAGTGAGACTGATGGGGTAAGTACCTACTTAAGTACTTAATAATAGATTTACACCTAACATAGGTACAAAAATCTAAGATCGAATTTAACATAGTGTAAGCACCCACTGAAGTAGTGAAAATGATGCCTCCGAAAAGACTTTGAGCGACTGCTGACAAGCTCTGTTCCACCAATCTAGGACTATTAGGCTCAATAACTCACTTTCGCCTGATGTACGTACGTCTTTTACAGCGAAGGAAGGATACAGTTTTTATCCTTCCTTCGCGTAAACTATGATTATAATAATATGTAGGTATACGCAAAACCATAATTGGTTGGGATTATTCCGACCTATCTTCAACTGATTCAAAGACTTACATTTTCAGGCCGGTCTCCGTTGGCTGATAAAGAAAAAGGCATCAAAAGAAGCCAGTTCCACAATCACCAACGGGACTATAGTGAGACAGCGCTATCACACGGAACAGCCTTTCGACGTATGGTCTAGGTCACTTAATAGCGTCTCAGGATGTTTCCAGCAGGTCCTGTCTTTGGATGTCAATATTACTCGTAAGTTTTGTCTATCCATCTTTATATAAAACAAATATTTCAGGACGTTGCACACATCGCCATCTAGCCCCAAACTAAGCAACTAGGTTCGTACTATGGGTACTAGACAACGGATATACAAGTCATATACTTTTTTTGTACATTGATACATAAATAGAGACACTCGAAATCAAAAATTAGGTTCATTCATCGAACGGAGTAGTTAGGTAATTAGGAATATTTTATTTGGCATTCATACCTACTTGCAACGACTCATCATCATCATCTCAGCCTTTATCCGTCCACTGCTGAACATAGGCCTCCCCCATACGACGCCACAAATGGCGATCGCTTGCAACTACTGCGAGAAACAATTTGGCGCTTCCTGCTTATCAGGCAGTCGACCTTATTATAAGTCAAATCCGGCCACCTGATGATCAATCCTAGTGTTTCTTCTACTCTGAATCATATTCTTAAATATCAAAGGTATCATTCACTTATTTCATTCCTTTATTTCTTTCAGATAAGGCTTCAAGCCACAATGCAACCATGCAGCTTCATATGCTCGAAAGTAAATCACATGAACCATTTTTGCTTCAAATGTTGTGGGGACGACTTATATCAGTTGTCATCTATAAAAAGAAATTGGTAAGAAACTTTATTTAAAGGCTCTGACACACAAGGCCGGTGCTATTTGACTTCTAGCTGCGGACCTGTTAAACATTTTCCCGGGTCTTATTCGTCGGAAACATCGACGTAAGAAAATAAATAATAATACGTGATTAAGACCCGGGAAAATGTAACTGTAACCAAATCGTGTAAATAAACTTTTTAAAGTCAGTCTGGGGACTGTCAGTCCCCTCGCTACAAAGACCATTGAAAATAAATAATAATACGCGATTAAGAATCGGGAAATTGTAACTAAATCGTGTGAATTTAAAATGTTTAATAAATCATGTTTTATTTTAGAGCGTAACTCAAGATAATCTGAAGCCAGTCTTCGAGCTGATGTCAAAACTACGAGGCCCTCAGCGGCTACCCAAGATCTGCAATAACCCTCTGAAGGATATTTTATTATCATAATTTAAAAAAAAAGATAAGGTCTATTCTGGCGTCAGCGTTATTTCTGCCCTGCTTCTCATTTTCGTTTAGTCGTGTGGTCAGTTTTAGTTTTCAGTTCGCCCTAAGGTCTCTAACTTGACAAAACTTCTATCTGAGATAACCTCTGAAAGTATATGTACCTACTAACAGTTTGGTGTTCGCATCCAAAACTAAATCGGTTTTAGGTAGGTACCTATAATAGTATAATAGTTTTAATAACTTTATTATCTCTACCGCAGGGTGGCAAATAACGCACAGACCTGAATTGGCTTTAAAGATTAACCAACTCTTAGCTTTATGACAATTTAAAAATAAAGTGAAAATATAAAGAATTTTGAAGTCAGTGGCGTATTTTTTTTAAGTCTCAAATACCCATTCACCCTTTCTATCAAATTAAAGGACTCATTGTAAGGGTGTTTGAAAATGTACAATCTATTTTTGTGAATACGGCTGTAAAGATTGTTTTAATCTAAGTTGATTTTTCATTTTACTTTGGGAATAGACTAAACAAATATTCAAAGATACATTTTCCAATAAACACGAAAAACAAGCAAGTGAAATTTAAAAGCAATACGTTTAAGTTACCGCCACATTTTTCTCGATCGTTCAGCAACGTCCAGTAACTGCATGTACGGTAACAAATTGGTTAACCTCACGCTATCATAGAGTAGCGCTATCTGTATACAAATACTAATAAACTAAAATAAACTGCTGGTGTTTGGGCAAAGAGTAGAAAACAGAGCAGAGCAGACATCAAAAGCCCTTTAAGCAATCGAGTACCGGCTAAGAGACTGACACAACTCAGAAAACCTGATTTTTGAGGTATATAAAATTCCAATACGGAATTTGCGTACTTACATGTATTAAATCGTATAATATCAAAGGTCAGGTAAAATATGATGTTCGGTTTCAGAATATTTTTATCGGTGATTAAACACTTTCTTAGGAAATAGTTGATAGATGACGCTGTGAAATGCTAGGTATAGATCTTTATTGACAGTTAACAGTCGATGACTAATAAATCAATAGAATTTGATGTGTAGTAAATTTATTGATAAGAGTGAAACCTCATCCGTGATTTGTTCTGCTACCGCGGTGGTGGTCACCGTCTATTTCAAAAACCCTCGATAAACCTACCACGAAAGAATTGACAAATCTTTTTTAGGGATTGCATCTAATTATAATATTTTTTAGATATCCATTGTTTTGTGCAGTATTAATTAACACTGCATAAATGAATAAAACAATATAAAATCATTTATGAAAAAGAAGATTTTAAAAAACAGTAGATATTAGGCGACACTTCTGCGAACTTACTGACCTTTGCCTAAAATATCCACAGTAAAGATTCCGTGACATTGCCTTATTAACTACTTTTCTTTATTGGTCCGTTTTAATGATATTTTTTCGTGGTTTCGGACTTAAATCACGATATGGTGATACAAAATCGCCACATTATAATGTATCCATTATCCATAGGGGTTTCTTCCTTCCATCCTTGACAATATCTTTATATTATTATTCACTCATTTATTTCCATGCTTAGTAAGTCTAAGCATGGAAATAAATGTTTTTATAAAAATAAACTAAATAGAAAACTTTTACATTACTACAAAACCTATAAACACAATTCTATCCAAGTAATAAACTTATATAAAATCAGATCTATTAGGTCCCATAAATAATGTATAAACTTCGTACAAAAACAGTTAATTATCTTCTATAAAATGCTTTGTCCTGAGTGACTGACTGATCAACGCACAGCCTAAATCGCTGATAGTAGAGAGTAGACTTTATAATGATGTAGGCTTTCTATAAGAATGGGTTTTTCGAAACTCCCAGGGGATCGGGACTAATGCGAGTGAAACCACGAGCCTAGCTAAAAAATACCCTTTTGTTCCAATTATTTTTAAATTGACTAAATGACCCCTCAGCATTATGTTTTTGAAATAAAACCCTGCAACCAAAATCAGACACAAAAAAAAATCATTTTTTTGGCAAAATCGAACAAATGTGCAATTTTAAACCCTTTCCACACATTGCGGTATTTTACAAACAGGAAACATGCCATTTGAAACAGATCCATATGTCAGTGTTACACTGAGAGCATGAATTATTATTGTTACTAAAAAAATATTTTTGATATTTGTGACTTATTTTTTTTTAAATGCTTATATGGAACCTGTAATGCTATAGAAATCTATGATGTCAAAGTAATGGAAAATTCTAAATAGACACAGTACTTAGTACAGTAGCAACGCAGTTAAAGTTTAAATATAAACCCATAAATGTTTATGAAATGATGGTATACCTTTCCGGTAAAAGTTATTTTTTTTTTACTATAATTAAATGCAAAATATGGATCAATATTGTCACCATTCGAAACAATCATTAGGTATTAAACTGACAGAAACGACTGCAACGAAAATCAGCATAATATTTATAAGAAAACTCAGTATTTGACTTACAGCTGATTTACATTAGGTCAGCGATATATGTGCCTTAGAATTTTTCAGTCACAGACTTGGTCGAACCCAATATAAATCAGTTCATACTTAAAGTTACGGATTCCCAGTACACCTCACCTTACAAACCCCTATATAATACAACAACTAGGTATGTATTCCATCGTGACGGCTGCTGACTCGGTAGAATAGAGGGTGTTCCACTCCGCTCGTTTTATATCTATTGTTTATGCGCGTCAAGGGGTGTATCGATAGAATATGCAATTTGATAGATGTATAAAGCAAACGTGTTCGTGATTTCAGTATGTAATAGAATTTGGAAGGTACGTAAATGTTTTGACATATTATTTATTCAACAAATGTACTTATCTGTAAGATCTTTGAAAGTCAATATTCTAAAGTATTCATTTTAATTATCATCTACCATATAGGTATTAACAATTCAAAGAAAACACAATAAATCTCAAACTACTAATCCTAAATTCGAATCTGTTTTTTTGTAAGTCAATATTACAATAGTTAAGTCAAGAAAGACAAGCAAATTAATCTACAAGTCAATCTTAACTTCTTTAAAAACTTATTGATATTCACTATCACGGCGCAGAACGGACTTTAACTACTATCTCTTCAAGAAAACTTTAAATTACATCTGAACTTTGATGACCCATTAAATGTTATCACTATACCATCACCATCCAATCGAAAACTAATTAAACACAGACCAAGACTCTGACCGAAATATTAAACAAACTCTTTATGGCTAGAAACTCATCTTTACCCATTTACAAAAGATAACCAACTCGACTCTTGGTTGACTGAAAAATGCACAAAAGAGACTTGTCGTATTGTCGCAACCAGACGGCGATTTTCAAAGTGAGCAAGAGAGCTAAGTAAGCGCAGATTATCTCATATTTTGGAGTGAAATTGCACTGCTTGTTTAAGAGTAATCATTTATGTCTTTACCTTACAATCCGTGACGAAATTACGTAAGTCTTTTAGCAATAAAATTTCTCATAAAGACCATTTTATAATAGGATCGTAAAACTGACTGTTTCAGATGGATAGGGTAAGTTCCCTTGAGGCACTTTTTCTAATTTAACGACTCCATTCTTTATTGTTAGTCAAATAGAATGAATTTTAATTTTTCTTGCACCTGATGTTGACTTGATGTTGAAAGGGTAAGGAAGGTGGAATTATGAGGATCATAATAAAGGATGCTTAGATTAGCTCTAATCTTGAGCTTTGAGGAGTTAAAAGAATATTTTTAAAATAAAATATTTTAAAGCCTTGGGATAGGAGGGTTCACCGTGCAAAGAGCATCAGCGTGATCCCAATGCACTGGCATGCCGTTTCCGATCATTTTTAACCCCCGACGGAAAAAGAGGGGTGTTATAAGTTTGACGTGTCTGTCTGTCTGTGTATCTGTCTGTGGCATCGTAGCTCACGAACGGATGAACCGATTTCAATGTAGTTTTTTTTGGTTGATAGGTGACTTTTGTTAGTGTCAGAAAACACCAGTTTTCTGACATTAAAAATGAAATCATAATTATGTTGTGAAGTTTCGAAAAGTAACGCTAGGCGTTACTTTTCTCTTCACTTCACTTTAATAAAAAAAGTTTTTTTTCTTCTGTTTTTGCGTTGTTGGATGTCAATTCTGAAGAAGAGATATATAAAGGTCGTAACATTGAGCATTTAAACAACGCTAAATATAATAAACACCACGCGATTAAAACCGAAAATTGAGTTTAATTTCTATAGTTTATTTCCAAGTAAGTTGTTAGGTATAGAAAATAAATATTACCCAGTATTTTTTTCTTTTACGTTTATTATTTTCAAAACAAACTATACTTGTTTTTTTTTTCATTAAATCATTGAAAAACATGAATAGATACCCAATTATAAGTCAAATTAACCCCTATATCTTTCCCCATACTCAATTAGTCGGGACCGGTCAGACGGATTCTTTCAGAAGTTTCCGGACGATTTTTCATTAACTCAACCGCATCCGTCGGCCGATTGAAAATCGTTCATGCGATAAATTAGTCGCTGACAATGCGTAGGGTCCCTTTGATTGCGTTGATAATTGTTTTGTGTCTACCGAATGTGTTTATCTAGTTGTAGGTGTATGTGTACGTATATAGTTCAGCAAAATCCTTACTTATATTATAAATGTGAAAGTACCTAACTCTGTCTGTCAGTTTGTTACGTTTTTGCACGTTTTTACGTCTCAATAGATTTTGATGAATTTTAGTAAAGAGATAGGTACATGGGAACTTGGAAAAGTAATGTACGTAGTATATCCGTTGTCTAGTAGGTACCCATAGCACAAGCCTAATCGCTTAATTGGGGGCTAGATTGCGTTGTTTGCAACGTCCTACATTATTTATTTATTAAACTTTCTTGTCACCAAACGGACACTACGTCGCAAACTAGACAAACTAAGTAGGTACGAACGTGACCTATACATTTTTAAGTTCATCAAAAACAAACATGACCAATTTTTCCCATTTCCTACTCGCTTAAATGGGGGCTAGATTGCGTTGTTTGCAACGTCCTACATTATTTATTTATTAAACTTTCTTGTCACCAAACGGACACTACGTCGCAAACTAGACAAACTAAGTAAAACGTGACCTATACATTTTTAAGTTCATCAAAAACAAACCTGACCAAGTTTTCCCATTTACCAACAATTTCATTACATTACCTATATAAAATTGTCTACGTGATGCATAAAATAAACAGTTAAAGTAAAATTCTGATCTTTGTTCGTAGCAATTGAGAGCAACGTCCAATGAAGTAGCCATTAAATTTAATGTACACTAACCTAATGCTATAAAAGCAGGTTAATCTCAATACACCGATAGCGCTTATTATGTTTAGGGAGGTGACAAGAAAGAGAGTAGTGTAGAATTTGTCGATATCGATATAACTAACTGCCCTGAGGCCCTGATATAACTGAGGACCGGTGTTGGTCATGCATTCGAATCCTGCCCTACCACGCTCCATTGTCTTTTTCTTTAGAAAAAGTCACGCGGCGAGTAAAATATAGAAAAATATATTAATTTTTAGAACTTCGGGTCTAGATCGCGTTGTATAAAACTATCGATTTAATTACCTCCACGTTTCAGCTAACAGATTACACCGGCCGCGGTCCCGAGAAATCCGATCATTATAAATGAATAAGGATATTTATAATGATCGGAGTCGTATAAGTCTAAAAAGTGTGTATAGAAAGACATGTCGATAAAATCTGCAGACAACGTCCCTTCCCTAAACCGGAAATAAAAATCGTAAATGAAGCTATTCCGTGTCCGAGTTACGATTAACTGCGTTTTCGGAGGTAACTGCGTTTACTGTCCTTTTATTTCACGTTCTAATGTTATTTATTTTGGCAGCCGACATTTCGACTGTTACAAGTTAATTTAGTGACACTGACAAAGAAAGTTTGGACTAAGCTGGTTTAAGATTTAACAATCGTAGTCAAAATAGTCGAGTAAGAAGTAACGCGAATTGATTAGTCTCAGCGGCGACACAGCGCAATATTTTTGTGATATCACCACAGAAGAGACGTTAGTTACAGAGGATTTTGTGCTGTGCTTTCACCGCGGCGGGTTACGCCTACTAATATACTACTTAGGTACTATATTAAAAAAAAAATTAAGACACCGCTGCCCGTCTGTATGTCTGTCACCAGACTGTATCTCATATACCGTGATAACTAGACAACTTTTTTTTACAGTCTATGTATCTGTGGAACCGCCAAAACAACAAATAAAATAAACACTTAGGTAAGTGGGGCAACAACAAACGTGATTTATTTTGTGAAAATGCTGTGGAACCCATTCTGCGCGAGTCCGACTCGCACTTAGCCGGTTTTTGTATTTCCAGAATATAAACTTCATAATACGAATCACTACCTAACCAAAATCGAATAAAGTACCCGAGACAACATTTCGGTCGGACATTATTTCCCCTCAATTACCCTTTGGTCGAATAACGTATTTCGTCAATTTCCTACTACACCTTTCTTTATTGAATCTATTTCTTGTTTCGTATACAATTTGATTTGATTTTGGGTTAAAGTGGTTACTTACTTGTTACTCTCCAAGGTACCTAGCTTCTTCTTCTTTTCGTGTAGTGGTGTGGATCACCTAGTGTTACAGTTTTTTCAGATCGCCAGAAGGCCTTGGGACAATCTGAAAAATTAACTAATATTTACTAATATTTAAATGTAGAAAACCCTTTAAAACAATCTAACAGCGGCGAATGAAGCAATTGCCGTGTCGACTATAGCGTCTCTAGATTTTGAAAATCATCGAAATAATCAGTTTTATTTTTATCTCTTGAATACCCACCTACCTATTAATGTATTCTTATATTGGGACGATTTATCATTGTAAAAAAATACATCAAAATAGCATCAAAGACTTTTGAATCAAAGTCCCATTTCATTAGGCGTCTCTGTCCTTGGAGAGATCGAGTGATCATTTCGTGACAAAATGCCGGTTTAGATAGGCATAATAATTATTGTTTGGAAGCGGCTTTTCTCAAAGGTAACTATGGTAAGTATGATTTTAGATTTTTTTAAATGTTTATTTTTAGGGTTCCGTACCTTAGAAGATATTGAAAAGAAACCCTTTATAAGATAAATATTGCACGTTAAAATATAAGATACCGAGAGGAACTCAATAAAACATTAAACATGAGGTATAACGGATTTGTAAGGTTCTGGTTCAAATCTTTTCATGTGCAGAATTTTATAAAGTTTTTTCCGAAATCATTTTTTTAAGTGCACCTACCTAGGATACATTGTAAAAAAAAAAAACAAAAAAGACCTTATAAATTTTCGTTTTTTTGTTTACGCATCGCAAGTCGCAGAACGAGTCGTAGACATATTACGTTTTTCGTACGAAAATAATAACAACTTATTCCAAATCACTCAACATCATAATAACAGCTCTTATACACTATCACAAAACTGACTCAAGTAATAAAACAAGTCTCGACGTTTTCGCAAACGATTGTCACTCTACACGGTCCATTGATCACGCCGCACCGCCAAACTGAGAAAGGCATCCGCCGGCGTCTGTTTCCGCTACTACGCACCTTTAATGAAGTAAAAATGTTAAGGAGTTTACACACCAAACTATTTTTTTTTATAAACCTACTAGCTGCGTCCCGCGGTTTCATCCGCGTAAGTCCCGATCCCGTGGGAATATCAAAAGTACTCAGGGTGAATGTAGCTTCCTAATGGTGAAATTTTTGAAATTGGTCCAGTAGTTTTTGAGTTTATTCATTACAAACATACAGACATACGCACATACACACAAAAATACCTACAAATCTTTCCTCTTTGTAATATTAGTGTAGATTTAGATATTGTCCCACTTCTGGGCAAAGTTCTCCCTCCCTAACATCCTTCCCAGCAGTCCGGTCCCGGGCCATCAAATGCTGATCGTCACGTCACAGTTTTCCGGGTCTGCCTCGATTCCGGAGTCCGTCTTCTGGCACCCATTGCGTGACGATCCTAGCCCATCGGTTGAGATGCATCCGACTTACGTGACCCGCCCAATCACTTCACTAATATTTCAAAAAAATTAGAGGCGTCTCGCAGTTTCACCCGCGTAAGTCTCTATGTGCTGTGGAAGTTCCGAAAAATAGACGCCCTAAGAAGTCACGTGACGTGCCGTGTAGCAACCTGAAGGCTATTTGTTTTGTGTGACGTCATTGGCTTCTAGAATACCGAGTTAACTTCACAGGTTTCAACGTAGTTTTAGAAAAGTTAACTGGAGTCTACTTCGGATTTAAGTACCTAGTTTTTACTTACAGAATAAGGCCGCATTGATATATTAAAAAAAATATCCAATTCATACTGAATTTAATATAAATAAAATAAAAATAGGCACATGTAGCATAAAATTAATTAAAAAATAACTTTGCTGTTTAATTAGTTATCTTTGACAAAAAAATCTGATAAATCAAGTCAAGTCATTTTAGTCAATCTTCATTTACCTACGTAAACTTAGCAACAAAATATTACGTATATCTTAATATTTGTAGTAAATTTCATGTAAAACCACCTTAACTTATAAGAGTATGAGTAATAATCATTTGCTTTTTATTACGTGGAAATAGGGGCGAAAATGATGCGGCGAATAAAGATTCACGTTTGTGTAGCCTCTTTGAAGAAGACAAATGGATACGAATGAATATTTTATACCATTGTTTTTGCTCATGTTTTTGTTAAAACGAATATTACTACAAATAATATGTTTACGGAAAAATACGCCTTTCAAAATTCTTGAAAATTTGAATGCTATTTTATAATAGAAACAAGTAAGGATGATTTCATATAATATACGATATATATATTGCATAAATATGTACGTACAACCCATCTCAGCTATAATAATATAATAAAACCATAATTTAAAAAACAGACTTTAAATTACAAAATAACATACAATGCCACCGACTCTGTTACGTAATCTGAAGTCGGGCAGCCATACTGCATTCTGAATCTTCTCCATAAAACAACTGATGGTAAAACTCTTTTTTTTTGAAACTTGGTTAAAAGTAAAAAAAAATGAACATTATAAAGTAGAGTCAAGTGGGGTAAATACTTTACTAAGTCAAAACATAAACACATATTTATAAAATTACATAAAAACACGTAACATCAAAGCTCAAATTTGACGTCATTAGTAGGATTATAAACAAAACAAACGCCACAAATCCATAATAAAAATCCGTCATTTTCCTTTCAATCCGGGATTAACAGAACCCACGGGGTTAGCAATCGAACTGTTAATTAAGTAGATTAAACGCAAACGCATGACCCAGTTTTACCCCACTTATGTAACCCCAGGGGATGACGTATGAGTGATTTAAAAGAATAAATTCTAATTGGTGCTATGGATGGATATTAATTAGACGATCTTTACAATTTACGCGTCAATAAATATACATGCGTGTACTTTGAAAAAAAAAGGAAAATATGAAATTCATTTTTTATTTCTGCTATTTTTACTGGAAACATAGGTACGAGTAGGGTTACACGCCGCATGTATATTTTGGCATAATATTTGGTCACAGGTTAATTAAATCTTAATATGATTACAAATTGTGCCCTTATAGAGCACAGTTTAAAATTAAACTTTACAAGTATGCTCACACGCCGCGTTTATATTATGTAAATATTGGTCACAAGTTATGTTTTTTTATCATTTGACAACCACACCAAAATACTATTGTAAGTTTGGATACAGTTAACTCAATTAACTAGGTAGGTATTAATGTTTTGGGTGATATTTCATTTATATTCATTTTTGAAAGTCTAATTTAGTTTAGATTACTCGCGTTGTTTTCTTATATCAAGCATTTTTTCAACGCCCGCTCTTACTCACGGGTAGACTCTACACTGCAACCTACTAGATTAATAGATTAGAATATATTAAGAACGCGGCGACTGTTACCATTTCCATACAAACTTAATACCAAAATAAATTATGAAAAATTTAGTTTTCTACCTTAATATCGATATTATTCGGATTAAGATTTTACTTTTTTATGGTCTACCACAAGGTTTTCCAAAATATTCATGCGAAATGAAATAAAACGGAGAAACATTTTTTTTTATTTTTACAGCGTAAATTACTTGTTATTGGGAATAATATAAAAAAAAGAGATTTAAATGAGAACAATGTAAACTGTGTAACAGTCGCCACGTTCTTAAGGTATATCAGTAAAAGCAACGCGATTAAGGCCCAAAACAGGATTTTTATTTCAAATAAACATCAATAAATTATTTAAGAGGAGTATATACGCCAACGACCTCGAAACTGAAAATCCCTGTCGGGCTCATCGAAAATTGTTGATTATTTCATGACGGAATGTCGTAGAACTTTTTTGTGTACACAGATTGTAGGTGACATTGTTTCCTACATTTTGTATAGTTTTAAGACAAGAACCTCCTATTGGTGCAAAGCCTATCCAAATTTTAGACAAAAAATGTCTGATTTGGCTAAAATGTCGATAGGCTTCAATACGTTTAGACATATTTGTATGGAAACTGCACTAAAATATCGGAAACAATGTCGCCTACAATCTGTACACAAAAAAAAGTTCTACGAGATTCCGTCATAAAATAATCAACAATTTTCGATGCGCCCGACATGGATTTTCAGTTTTTCAGAATAGGGCCCTTAACACTCATCAATCAATAACCGAATACATTATTGCCATAAACCCATTAATCATTATTAATCTAATAGCCATAATACTAACAGATGTATAAAATGTCCAAATAAAACTCAAAATCCAATCAAAGCTACCACATCACTAAATATGATAATGAAATTTGCGTAAAAATATTCACCCCATATAGTTGCCATAATCCGTAATTTACCCCAAAATACGGTTAAATACAACTATTTCGGGTAAATTGATATAAGAGGGCGATTTAATCAAATCATACTCGAAAGGAGGATAATGTAATAGAGAATCACTTTAGTTTTTTTGTTACTTGCCAAAAATGGTGGAAATGTCTATTAGAGTTTTTTGGTATATTTATTTCTCTTCACAATTATATTGAACAAGACAGTTTGATCTATATTCATAAAAATCTCAAGGCCCTGACTGATTGACTGACTAACGGCCGAGTACAGAAACGCAACTCAAAATAATGACTTAATTATATAATTCATAATGTGAATTAAAAATGTAAGCATGAAATAACCGGACTTTCTACTGTTATCTCGTATGCCAATAAGGTAAAGCATGGCTGATCTTTACTTATTTATACCACCTATATTTTATGTATACCCATGTTTATGAGAAATAAATGAAATGAAATGACATGAAAATTTGAGTTGTACTTAAACAACTAACCACCACTCAAATTCGAAAATTCCCATACTATTTTTAAATAAAGAAGCTGCTTAATTATTTATGTACGCCTCACATTTTAAGTGGCGTTTCTGAAGTAATACATATCAACGCACAGTTAAAAGCCTTAGGGCCTTAGGCGACCAGAGAACTCTAGGTATTTATAGTCAATTCTAAGTAATTACTTGTCTAAGTAATGTATCTGTCACATTCTCGCTGACGTTAACAATCTATACTAATATTATAAAGAGGTAACGTTGGTAACATGTATGTATGTATGTATGTATATATATTAGGGGTAATCTCCGAAACTACTGGACCGATTTCAAAAATTCTCACTAGTAAGAGCGAGACAGAACATTACTTAGCCAAATTGTGAAATTGATGTAAAAAGGGTAAAACAGTTTAGTAGATAACGTAATACCTAGGTACTTACGTTTCTCATCATCTTTATTTCACAGTAAACATCAACTTTCTTATTCCCAAACCAAATTCAAAATTCGCAGCCAATTTAACTTAATAACCATTATCCAACAAATGTAACCAAAATTTTTCTATTTTCTATTTTGTTACATAAATCATATATTACCTGCAAGGGTTTGGAGACAGGCAATTTGTCATGCGACCACTCAAGCGGGACAATTCGCGAATCCTTTTCAACTTTGAATTTTGTTATTGTTGGTTTCGTTTGGTGTGGTTTGAGGGTTATAATAAGCGGTTTATGAAGGTATATTTGCTATTTTGTGATATAGCTTTTTGGTTTTATGTTGTGCTTTTAATATTTTTATAATAACGTCGGGATAAAACGTTGCATTTGGGTTTTTGTAGAACTTCTACAGTTTGGATGTGTTCTTGGAACTTCTTCGAGCGAAAACTTCTGAACCGATAACGTTGAAACTTGACTTAAGAAGTCTGTATCGTAATTTGTGACATAATAATCACTTTGAATAAGAATAACTTAAAACACGTTTATAGTAGAGGCGCCCCACTTAGGGCTTTTTTATTTAACTCTGATTTAGTTGTTGTAGCAGTAACAGAAATATACATCTTCTGTGAAAATTTCAACTATCTAACTAGCTATCACGGTTCACAGCCTGGTGACACACAGACAGACAGCGGAGTCTTAGGAAAAGGATATATTTAACCCGTCTTATTAAATAGGTAAAAACGGGTCCTTAAAACTCTCAACCTGTATCTTTATTTATTGTGTGAAAATGTGGCGTTTTGACGACTTGACGTCAAATTGAGTAAAAAAATATATTATATTGGTATAATATACCATATGTCAGACACTTAGATCAAAAATGTAAACAAAAATCTTATATATTTACTAGCTGACCCGACAGACGTTGTCCTGTCGTTTAGTATAAAAAAATTAAATTCATCAAAATCGGTTTAGCATTTTTTCTTTCATAAGAACCTTCTCCTGACAATAGCGCTCACAACAAAAAAAGAATTATCGAAATATGTGTAAAAGTTTAAGTGTGATGCCGTGACCAAGGGAAATAGGGATTGATTTTTATATAATAGAAGATAAGAAGAAGAAGAAGAGAAGATAGATTTGAAAGTGACAGCTCTATATTTAATTTTCCTTTAAAATTGACAGTTCTTAGTTTACATTTTTGATCTAAGTTCCTGAACTAAAGTATAAAATAATTACCTACATTTATAGACAGAAAAATATACGATTAATAAATGCGAAGCAGCCATTTTGAATACAGTAGTAGACACAATACTATCAATAATTATTGTGACACAGTCTATACGAAATAAATTACTACCAAGAGCCCATGAGCTGTGGGCTGTCTGTCGAATATCCACTCATTTCCTCAATATTCGGCGCCAGCTGGCTCTCAATAATTCTTGTTAGGCTCCACAGAAGCGATGGTTATTCAAAGGTAGAGGTATTTTGTGGTATCTCACAGAAGTAGATGGATATATTCATTTTCCTTTTATACAGGATGGTATCATTTTATTGTTGTCCGTCGTAGAATTTTTGATTTACATTAATGATTTTTTAGTAAGTATTAACCATAAAACAATAATAGGCCTTTTTAATTTTTAATTTAGATGATTTGTCCAACAGCGTAGGAAACTTTAATCCATGCTATTTAAGACATTAAGACATAGGTGGAGTAGGCTTGCCTAGCACCTAATACCACCCATTATAGGAGAGGTACCACCCAGAGGTAAGAACAGGTCAATACTTGTTCTTACTTCTGGAGCTAACTAAGCCTTGAGTTTCGTCACTTAGAAAACACAGAAAATTGTATTTAGTTAAGTATTTTATCAAAGCCTCCTATCTTTATTGTGATAGGCATCTGTTTTGTCTGTCTGTTTGTCAGCCTGTCTGTTTGCCTGTCTGCTTAACTGAGTGTTTCTAGGATTTCGGGTTTTACAATGTGTGATCTTTTTATGTATTACGCATTGTAGAACCCGTATGTATAGACGACTGACTAGTCGTCATCTTATGTACAAAAACTGAAACCGCCTGTATCGTTGAATGAATGCAACATGACGGTCATATTGCCCCCTCCCATAAACCCGTCAGCAATGAAGACAAACCGCCGGACAACCTCACACTTGCTCCCAGTTTTTTGCTTGACCCTCCCCAATGACCCTCCAAGCCGAGATAATTTGTGGCATTCTGTTGTAATATTATGAGAATTTAATATTATCTGTGTCCATTTTTATGGGAATTAATGATGAGTGTGTAATTTTAGTCGTGTCTCGTTTTTCTTGTTATCGGTAATTGGATTAGGATTTTTATTTACTTGTTTTGTTATGTCATAAATGTTTCACAATTATGTTCACAATACTCTATTTCAGAATCTTAGATCAAAAATGTAAACTAAGAACTGTCAATATCAAAGGAAAAAGCAAATATGGAGCTGTAAGTATGTATCTACGAGTTTTTTGTTTACATTTTTGATCTAAGATTCTGATATTAGAGTATAGTCCGTTAGTCTAGATTCCACTGTAGTACCTATTGGTATACAAATACCTAGGATATGCAATACGCAAAAAATGCAAAAAATCGATTTTAGTATTTGCATGAAGAAGTACAATCATAGTCGTTTACTTACTTCCACACTAACTTTCACGTTAATTAATAGTAGAAGAATTATATCTTTCATATGAATTATGTAATTATTACAGAAAAAAGTTCAATATGAAGTATACCTACCTATTCGTTGTCTAGTACTCATAACAACCTAGTCCTTAATTTGAGACTAGATTGCTCTGTGTATAACGTCGTGCAATATTTATTATTATTATTAATTCATTAGCCGATGTTTCAAATTATATTTTGTGAAAAAGATGAAATATAGTCGTCAAGTTGCGTATTTCATAACTAAAATCGTAGTAGCATAGAATCTAACGACAAAACATACAAGACCTTAATTAACATTTCCCATAGAAATTCGCAACTCAAACAGACCTCAAACAGCTCACAACTAACAATAACCCTTTATGACTAGTCCGTCTGTCTGTCCTCACAATTCATATCAAAGTACGAAACTGAAGTAAAGCCAGGGTATTGTTCGAAAGGCTTTGACTCTTTAATCGTTGAAGTGTACAAAACTTGACTCGAAGAAGATGTTTTGTTTAAATTTATTTGCAAAAGAAGTGAAATTTATATTTACCTTTCTACTTTGAAGTACTTATCTTAATTATTTTTGTACGTAAAGCAAATAAGATTCATAATTTAGTATTTCCTGGGTCTTAATCGCGTGATTTTTAACTTTTTAATTTTCTTACCTCGACGTTTCGACCATGTTACAACGGTCTTGGTTGCGAGGGGACTGGCAAACAAGATTATCAAACGGATTTGATTTGTTAACATAGTTTTACTGTGTCGTAATCACGTATTATTATGTATTTTCTTACCTCGACGTTTTAACAAGGTATGTTACAATCGTCTTGTTCGCGAGGAGTCTGGAGGAGCTTAGAAAGTTCTTAATTTTAAACGCTTTGCTTTTGATAATAAAAGATAAAATAAAAGATAATAATATATTAAGCATTTTTAAAGCCCGACGTTTCTTTCCAAAAACAAAAAAGAAGGAACTATCCAAAAATAAGTTTTATTTCACAACAACATCGCGAAACCCAAAGAAACTCCTACATAATTGTTATCAAACAAAGTTACCTATAAACCGACAAAGCAAATTAAAATTAACAAGCGTCTAACGACGCTTTAAAATGTAAAACAGATGCGGCCCAATAACTGGTGTCATAACCGAGGACGTTTTGCAACACCAATCCCTAACCTGTTTCAGTTGATAGCTGTTTGTTAATACGTACACCTGAGACAGTAATCAACATTGAATGCTTTGGAGACGTGTCGAGATTTCCTTATTTATTCAAATAACAGTCTTCTTCTATTTGGCGACCTCTTTGGCACGTCGGGGGCAATGCAGTGCAATGCAGAAGGTTGCGGGTTCGATTCCCGCCCGGTGCAAGTTTTATGCTTAAAAATATATTTTTGTGTCAGGTCTGGGTATGTTTTCTATAATATAATATCATATGTAGGTATGAATTTACATAAAAACGTAAGTATAGGTACCTAATGCTTAAACTAAACCCCAAACTAAGCACTAGGCTTGTACTATGGTTACTAGACAACGGATATACTCCATATCATACTGGTTTTTGTAAATACATAAATATATACTAGCTGCGTCCCGCGGTTTCACCCGCATAAGTCCCGATCCCGTAGGAATATCCGGATCAAAAGTAGCCTATGTTACTCAGGGCGAATGTAGCTTTCTAATGGTGAAAGAACAGTGAACAGTGAAATCGGTTCAGTTTATTTTTTGACTTTATTCATTACAAACACACAAACACAAAAACAAATCTTTCCTCTTTATAATATTAGTGTAGATGTAGACTAGTGTAGATAGGAAATACCCAGACCAGAAACAAATATTTATTTTAAAGCTTAAATACTCGCACCCGGCGGGAATCGAACCAGCAACCTTCTGTATTCCAGTCGGGCCCTCCCCCGGCGCCACAGAGGTCGTCAGAGTTAACAACTGGCTTTTACAAAACGAAAGAATTGTAAACCCCATTGTACAGTTAACAAGACAATTATTACAAACCACAATAAACTCTGCTTACCTCAGATTTCAATAACTTAAAAGATTTTTCACCCTTTCTTATCGGAGACATATCCGTTAAAAACTGTACCATATCACTAATAAAATAGAGTCCAAATTACAAATAATGCAAACGGTAGAAGCCTACGGCCAATCTCGAGTTCGAGAAAACTTTCTTTTAAATTTTTGCCAGTGAAATTTCGATCTTAAAAATGGTGGTTAAAGTTTTATTTTCAATTGCAGTTAATAGGAAACCCCTTAAGACAATTTTTCCGCATTTCGTCACTTGCTTATCGATGCATTCATTGAATTTCTTGTAAACTGATGTTTATAAGAAATTGCCTTTGTCAGCCTTGGGCCAATCGTTTTCAAAATACCGTTCTAGCACTAACTTCACATTAGAGTGAGCGGTGTTGGTCTAGTGGTAGATACCCCGACTTTTATTTCGAGAGACGTGGGTCGACAAGAAACCGACTTGTCCTATTACTCACCACGGTCCGAAGGCATAGGATATTCGCCAATCCAAAGTAGGATCCCGTGGCGTCTTACTGCTTAACCCTTCCAAAGAAATCACGTATGTACAAAGGCCCAATTGTGAGGCTAAGTGCGGAAAAGGCCCAGCGAAAACTAATTAACTAACTTTACATTACACATAACTAACCATGTTTTTACCAAGATAACCTAGTTTACCAGTTAGTATACTGCCCCTTGAAATGTTTATTTCAAATGACAGCTGTCAAACTGAGAAAAACAAAAGACGAAACCGAAACTAAAAACTAACTTGAGCGGTGTTGGTCTAGTGGTAGATACCCTGACTTTTATTCCGAGAGTCGTGGGTTCGAATCCAGGCCGACCGCGCACCAATGTCTTTTTCTTTAAGAAAAAGGTATGTGCGCTAATAACATCGCTCTTACGGTGAAGGAAAACATCGTGAGGAAACCAACATGTCCTAGGACTCACCACGGTCCGAAGACATGGGATATTCAGTGCTTTCTATGTATCACATGTATGTATTTACAAAAAAAATTAAAAAAAATATGTAGTATATCCGTTGTCTAGTACCCATAGCACAAGCCTAGTGCTTAGTTTGGGACTAGATTGCGCTGTGTGTAACGTCGTGCAATATTTATTTATTTATTTATCAAAATTGATCTTTGTGAATTACACAGCGCCATCTAGCCCCGTGCTAAGCTAGTATGCTTGTAATGCAAAAATAAATGTAATTATCATATTTTTAGACCCTATCATATCACCAGACTAAAAAAATAAGTCATAAGTCCCGATCCCGTGGGAATATCAGGACCAAAAGTAGCCTACGTTACTCCTCGGTAGCTTTCTATTAGTAAAAGAATTTTTGGAATCGGTTCAGTGGTTTCAGAGATTACCTACCAGGAAAATACATAGGTACTTACATAAATGTTACCAACGTTACATCTTTATAATATTAGTATTGTTGAGAACAGGACGACCTTAGTATATAGTTTTTTATGTACATAGCTTTAAGATGTCTTTTATGTGTTAAATTATAAGTTTCTGTGTGAATTGTATTCCGTGTAATGAATCTGCCCTGGCGCGTTTGACTTTATCAAGCGCGACAGGGTCAGAGCTATCAATAAAGTGAGATGCAAGGTGGGACCTTCAGTCTGATGTAATGCGTATTAAATGTTGCGCAATCATTTCTTATACATATAAGGCAGGGATATTTGTGTGAAAGTCAGAAGCTGTTTGCACTGCGCTGAAGACACCTGACTGGAACTAAGAACCAAAGAACTCAAATGAAAATAGAACTAGGAACATTAAAGAATAAAGAAGTTTACATAGTACATCAGGCGTTTTTATTTGGGAGCGCGCAGACAAGCAGGGAGCGAACATACAGACCACAAGGTAGACGTAGGGTCGGAACAAGGTAGACTTATGGTCGTAACAAGGTACCAATAGTCGTAACGTAAAGTTGTTTCGAGTCTACTCCGAGTCTATTCCGAGGCGTCGAGGAGGCAACCACCCTGTCCGACGGATCCAGGACAAGTATAGATTTATTTTTCTTTTGTAAATACATACGCACATAATTAGTAGGATTTCTAAACTCAAAGTAGCAAAACACAAAAGTGAAAGAGTATTATGCAAATGCGCAGAGCAATCATGAAAGAAGATTGAAAATAAATGTAATCCCCGTGAACATGCAGAAGTCGCGTGCTCGGATGACGTCGCTGATGTGTGCAAATGTGATGAATGTGTACGGTTGTCTTTTTGTAATGACATTCTAAATTGGAATGGGAAACCGACTTCCAAAAAAGGAGGAGGTGATCGATTTTGGAAGTTTGTTTTTTGTATGTGTATGTTAAGCTAGTAAAGCCATAATTAGACGGTTCACTTTTGCCGTTCAATTTGGATTAAACATCCAAAATTGAATCGTGTAAACCAAAAAGCGAATCATTCAATGTTATCGTTCAGACACTCTTCATACATTTTTGTGCCTTTCAACCAGAGCGAATTCAGTGTGATTGAACCGTGTATTAAGCTAGTAATACACGGTTCAACCACATTGAATTCGCTCTGCTCGCTTCAATTTTGGATGCTTCATCCAAATTGAACAGCAAAAGTGAAACGTGTAACTGTGTTTATTACCGGATATCGCCGCCGTCTAAGGTCCGATCGCAGTGAAGTGATTCTTTTTATATTGGAAAGGTATTAGTTTCAAGTTGGTTCTCTAAAAAGTTGCTGAAGGATCTGATGGAATTTCGAATGATGAGCAAGGTAGCATCCTGCAATGCAGTAAATTACTAAGTATGGACTTTTTTCAAAAGAATCGGTTCCTAAGGAATTAGGAAGAGATTGATAGAGCACCTCGAAGAACCGTCTTATCAAAAAAACTCCTTACTATTAATTAAAGTTAAGGTACGAGTTGGCAACGGTCGACGTGTCGCAGCGACACTACTGGTTTCTATGTATTTCTATGAAATTAGGTGACGACGCGTCGATAGCTTCGTGTCGCTAACTACGTAGGGAATTTCATAGAAATACATAGAATCCAGTAGTGTCGCTGCGACAGGTCGCCTGTTGCCAACTCGTATCTTTATGCTTACAATTTTCACGGCAATCCATTCAGCAGTTTTTGCGTGAAGGAGCAACAAATACACACACACACATACACCAAGCAAATTACAATCAGTACAAGACACCACCCAAGACCACAATACTATCTCCAACACGTTTCACCCTAAATTAGTGTAACTCCGGTGACAATTCAGTTAACTCAGCCCATCTCCTCCTATTAGGTTTAGACTAAGGTTAAGACTAGCCTATTAGGTAGATAGGTCCTGTTAGAGCCTTATTGGATAGGTATCTAGCTCTAGCTTATTGAGAGAGGTACCTACAGGTGGTTGACTCATCATCATCCGAGCGTTGTTCCCGGTTGCATCGCTCTCGAGAGCCCGGGGTCCGCTTTCCTACTTTTACGTCTCCACTTCGCACGATCTTCGGCATCCCGTGTAGTGAGGCCATTAGCACGCATATCCGATCTTACAACGTCAAGCCAGCACTTCTTGGGTCTTCCCAATCTGCCGCGGCCGGGCGGAGGCGCCATAGCAAGACATTTGTTTCCCACGTAACTAGCCGGTTTTCGTAGAACGTGGCCATACCACCGTAAGCGGCATTCTTGCAGTTTGTCTGCAATGTCTCGGACATGAAGGCTGCCCCTGATGCGGGAGTTTCTGACGCGGTCTTTTCGCGTCACTCCACACATCCAGCGCAGCATCTTCATCTTCGTGACACGCAGCTCCTGCTTATGTCGCTCAAGCAATGGCCACGCCTCACTACCATGCAAAAGGGCAGGTCTAATGATCGTTTTATAGACCTGTCCCTTCAGTTTAACCGGCATTTTCGGGTCACAGATGACACCAGTTACCTCTCGCCACTTGGCCCAAGCTGCCGAAATGCGGGACTTGACGTCACAATCGATGTCGCCGGACTCGTGAAGCACAGATCCCAAGTACTTAAACTGGTCTGTCCGCTCGACCATGTGACCGTCTACGCAGGCAGGTGTGGGATCTGTGGTATTGCTAGCCAAGTATTCGGTCTTCGCTACGTTGAGTTGCAAACCGCCGTTCTCAAGTGACTCTTTCCACGCATTTACACGCCTTCCAAGCCGTCCCTTATCCGAGTCCGCTAGCGCAATATCATCAGCATACATGAGCATCCACGGGGGCTGCTCGTGTGCGTCTCGGATGATTACGGACAGTGCGTCCAGTATTACGCTAAACAGAAACGGACTTAGGACGGATCCTTGGTGGACTCCGACTGTAATGGGGAAAGATTTAGTGTCACCAACAGCAGTTCGCACCACTGAATCGGAATTTCGGTACATGTCCCTGATGGTTTCAATATAAGTTTCAGGCACCCCTTTGGACCGCAGCGCCCACCAGATCATCACGCGAGGAACACAGTCGAAGGCCTTCTGCAAGTCCAGGAACAGAAAATGCAGAGGCGGTTGACTAATGTACATCTATAAAATGCATTGTCCTGGGTGGCTGACTGACTGGTTGATTGATCTATCAACGCATAGCCTAAACCGCTGATAGTAGAGTGCTAAAATTTCGAGTGTGTTCTTTATATTATGTTGGCATCTGACTAGAATTTGCACGGGATCGGGACCTACGGGGGTAACAACTAGTTAGTAACTATAGCGAGACTGCACCCCACGCTTTCATCCGCTCGAGTCCCGATCCAGTGGAAATAATAATAGATACTTCTAAAGATGTAATGTATTCTAATAATCAATTTCTTCAAATTGGGTTTCGTAGTTCCTGAAATTGCCTCCAACTCCAAATTGCCATACATCCATCCATACATATACCATACATCCAAATTGTATGTTTTTTACTAAACTATTTTGTTCGCAAACTGAAGTGGAGACCAAAGTGGCGATTATCCCTGTATGCACTATGAAAAGCAGCCAAGGACAATCACCGAATCGCATAGAACTATTGTAAAGTTTATTATTATAGGTAACTTACGCAGTTTCACTCGCGTAAGTTTCGATCCCGCAGAAATATCGGGATATAAAGTAGCCTACGTGTACCTATTTTCAGCGGTTTTTACGTGATTGAGTAACAAACATACACACATAGATATCCGATCCTTGATTGCATTTTGTAGTGCAGACAGGGATAATCGCCGTCTTTGTGTTCACTTCATACTTTGCGAGTAAAAAAATGATATTGGCAATGGCCCCTAGGTGTTGGCTTCGGCTCCACGCACACATTCCAAAAGTCCGAGGCTTCATAGCTCCATGATACTAGACGTACAACACATTATATTAACATAACTGAATAAAAACAGAATCCCAAAAACAAAGCTCCATAGTTTTATTATTTGATTTTCAATTTTTTCCGTTTAATGAGACGGGAATTTAAAAATCTCTTTGTTTACTGAAACGGAAATAATTAGAGCAGATTCGAACGAAACGACGGAAATAAGAGGAAAAAAACACAATAATAATTCATCAGGTAGAGGATAATCCCGGAATTTATCCCGGAATTTTAGCGGAAACAAAAGAAGGGCAATTGTAAAAGGAGAAACGAGGCAAATTAGCAATTATGTTATAAAAAATTCAGTGGATCTGCTTTTTAAAAACGGTGTCCTGTTACTTATTTTATTTTGAAATCTGATGCTTTGTTAATGAGGGTAATGTATGTCTGCTAATGATAGTGTTGTTTTTTATTGTTTTGGGGCTTTTGGGAGGGAATTAAATTGATTTGGTTTTGTGCGACTACGACCAGTGTCTCGCTTGCTTAGACTGGTGGTAATGATTCGCTATATAAATATTGACCTATGTTGCGCGTTTGTAATGTACAAGGTTGGTTCTTCTTCTGTTTTCGCGATGTTGTATTGAAATTAAAGACATTTTCGGTTTGAATCGCGTGGTTTTTATTACTTTTAGCATTGTTACAACGCTCAACGTTTCGAGACCTTTCCAGGTCTCTTCTTCAGGATAGACTAAGATGTGAGTCATCTTCTTTCTTCTGTCATCTTAGTCTATCCTGAAGTAGAGACCTGGAAAGGTCTCGAAACGTTGAGCGTTGTAACAATGCTAAAAGTAATAAAAACCACGCGATTCAAACCGAAAAAATGTCTTTAATTTCATGTACAAGGTTGCAATATTATTAAATAACGGGGTATTTAATTATATTTGTTATGCCATTTTAGTTTTTGTCAAAATCGGGGACGCAACTCCTTTTAAAATTGTTCGCTTTCTCTTATAGTTTAGGATATCCCCTGAAGGCCCGTTTAAATGATTCACCCTGTGTATAATAGGTAGTTAAGTAGATATTTTTTCTTTAATTTTTTTTCGTATATACGTTGTCTAGTCACAAGTGAAATAGCCAACCTTAAATAATGAATGTAACAGGATCTTTAACATCAAGTAAACAAACATAGTAACAATAATTACAAACCACAATCAAAATGCATTTGCAACACGTCTGCCACAGACAATAGATACGACAGAATGCATTAGTCTGCCATTTTGTCATTCTGTATCTTGGAAATTGAACGACAAACAATGGTTTTAGTTAATTCTGGATCTCTATAGAAGGGGAATCTGCAATGAAACGGACGTGTTTTAAAACGGACACTAACGTTATCTCAAGTTTTTTATCGAAAATATTTTAGGTGCGCCTTTCGCCCTACTTTAAATCTACGAATGACAGAAAGACAATCTGTCATCCGTCCTTCAAAAGCGTCCGAAAATAAAAATTTCGGACGGATGGATGACAGATTTTCTTCTGGAATTATCGTTCGTAGAATTAAAGTAGGTAGAGACCCAGGTCTTTCGAAAGGAGGACTTCATTCATTCATTCATAATATACACAACACAACTTACTATCAATAACTGTTTCCCAATCTTTAGAAAATATAGGGCTTGAAAATAGCCAATGATTATTTCGACAACTCGGTGGTGTTCAAAAATCTCTCAACTGGCAAGATCAAATTTAGAAAAAATCTTTTACCTACTTTACGGAAAATCCACAAAACTTCTAAACCCCGTATCAATGATACCTAATATTATTGACACACCAATACATCATCACGCATTGTATCTGTAATAAATTGCGTCCGTCAATATAATCCCAAATTGGTTTCCAAACATGAAATTTTAAAGGAATCTACGATTGAATCAACACTCGATAAATCCGAAGGGTGACTATTGTTATTTACAAAGATTACAGAGTTTACTGGAAGAGCCAATGATGAGCGAGTTGCAGATTTTAGTTTCTCCGAGGCAACCTTACTTTTGGAAAGTTTTAATGTGTACCGAAAGTTTAACCACTAAATAGCGAAATAGTAAAAAATATATTTTTCTCATACTTAGGTACTCCTATCCTAATTTTTTTTTTTTTTTAAATCTAGCACTTGTATGTACTAGTGCTAGATTTCTCATACATGACATAGCTTACCATTTCCGTAACCGCGAATTTGTGTAGGAAGCTTAACTTTGCATAACGACTTCATATAGGTACTGCGACTTTAAACTGCAAATACATAGTTTTAGTTAATTTAATTAGGGGAAATGACTCTAATCTTGACAAACGAAGTTGATAATCTCCTCCTTTGATAAAGACATTACAGATGTCTTTATCAAGGAAGGGAGATTTTACAGAAAATATGTTTAATAATGTTTATGCCGTAAAACCTATATCAGCCATGACCATTTTTCACATTCTGTTTGTATGATAATTAAACAACGAAAAAAAATAACATGGTCATGGCAGGTAGGTCTATATTTCTTTATTCAGTTAGGAAACAGCCGACCATGTTTGTATGGAGAACGAGTAGGTATTCTTTCCTATTAAAAGTAATATTTACTTAAGGTTTGCTAGAGCAAACCAATAGTAAATAAATAAATAACAACAGGTTTTTTTTTACTTTTTTATTTTAATTCGGTACCAAATGCTCTCCAAATTATTATGTCACATCCATCATATCTTATTCCGCAACCCTTATTGTGTTCAAAGCAATATTGAGTGTGAACGTTAGGGCAAGTAATTGTGAAGGCCCTGGCATCGGATTACGGTGGCCCTTAGCCCTTACAAGGGACACGGAGATCCGACTTACTTGGAAGAAAAGAATAAGGTACAGGCTTCTTATAGACGAGGCAACTAAAAGTGGTACGACATTCTTTTCTAACTAAGGCTCGTTTTATGTAGAGAAAATAAAGTTAGAGCTTCTTTGTAGTCCGTGTCACTGAGCTAAACCGCAGACAGAAAGACAGACAGACGGACGAATAGACAGACAAAACTATAATAGCCTTATTAATAAACGTGGATTAAGATCTTAGTAATTTTATCACTTTTTGTTTCTATCTGTCAACTTTAAAAGTTGTTGTCAACGAAAAAGACAAAGCATATTCTCACTACTCCGACCTCACTGCACGTTTACTAATAAGGTTTTAAGGGTTTTTTGTTGACTACGAAACTCTAAACTATTACTAACATGAAATTATTTGCATACATTTGTGTAATGACAAAAAAACTGTCTATATAGGTAACTCTCAAAAAGTTACTAAAGCTGGAGCAAAGAGACTCAAAAAGGGAAATCAAAGCTTAGTCTAAAACATGGGTAGGTCTAAATAAAAATGTACAAATGTTGCCCAATATAAAGACAGCCTTAACTTACTCTATATTTCGGTTTCTCCCTCGGTTCCGCAGTCTACATACATACTTAAGGGATACATCAGTGTCAAATTGTATCCGGTAGACAGAGATACTTTTGAGTTTCAACTTCTGATACTGTGACATTTCGTGTTGAGTGATTACTTTAACAGATGAATGGTTAGAAAGATTACATGGTGCTATTGAATGAAATGCGGTTTCACTCGCATAAATTATAGCCTATGTTAGACTTCGATTATGTCGGTCCGTAGTTTCGGCCATTATTCGTTACAAACAAACAAGCAATAAAATTATTGTTATTATAGATATGAGTGTTATTTTGTAACGCTCGTATATTTATTGTAGGCTGTATGTATCCGAGACTATTTTTTTGCTACAGATTTAGATTTAGAACTGAATTTAATTGACTTTGTTATATGGTAACATAACAAGCAACAAACTCCAGGTTTTTTGCATGTTGTGTGGCGCCCAAATGTTAGACTTCGACTTCTCTTTTCGCGGTAGGGCTCACCTGTGTTAGAGTTTTCAGATCGCCCTAAACCCTCTAACTTAACCTAACAACTGCTATCTAACACAACAACCAGAATTGTATTTATATTACGTGTTATTTAGAAGTGTAGTGTTGTATGTAGGTATGTAGTGAATACCTATTACTACCTCTACCTCCAATACCTAAAACGCAATTAGCCCAAAGGCCGGTAGCGACAAGGAAACCGTAGTGGACGATATAATAGCAAGAATACCATCATACCTTGGACGATCAAAGCGACAATTCATATCTCTAATTGGATTAACTTAGAACTATAGTTGCGAGCAATCGATTCGAGTTTGTTACAAAAATACGTCAATTAGCGGTCTATCTGTATTTTGTCATAGTTTCTTAAAACACTTGGTTGTCTCACTGCATGCCGAATTATTCTCGCTTGGACACTCACATTCGTCATGCATTTCTGTTTTTAGATAAGACACGGTAAAATAATTACTCCTGTAACACAATAAATAGTAGTTCTTCAACCTGATCTTTTATCGGAATCTATTTGAAAATAACCCAGTAGGGATGCTTGAGAATATATTTTATTAGACTTATAAATAGAAATATTTTTAGGGAATAACATATCTTCAAAAATTCACTCGCGGCGAGGATCGAACTCGCGTCTCTGGGTTCACGAATTGGAGCCTCGCCGCGAGTAAGTTTTTTTCTTTTTTAAAAATATTTATAGTAAAAAATAACCTAACCTAACCTAAGCCACTAAAAAACAAATAACGAAAAACAGACCCAAATTCCCTGCATCTCACTGTATTTATCCACGTCATCAGTGTCAAAGTACAGTGACCCTTACGCTTTAGGACACGACTTCCCCTTATTGTGTCGTCCCCTTTAGCTGCAGGCGAATCTGTATTGACAGGGTTTGTGATTAGTGTAACTGTGTATTTGCAATGTACTGGCTAAACTATACTTTGTAGTTTCACCTGTATGCATAGTGCCTAAACAACGAAATATCGATGCTTTCCGCAACAAAGGGCGTAAAAGCCATTTTGGCCAAATTCACTTTTTAATGCAGTTTTGTTCAGTTTTTTACGCTCTTTCGATCGGTATTTTTAAAATAGCGCTACGATGAAAAAAAAGGTTTTTACTACCAACAATTTTCGAGAAGCTAAACATTTTTTTCGTACAAAACCTGGTCATAAAACAATGTTTTTTATATTTTGAAAATCAATTTGATGTAAGTACATCACAAAAATCTGTTTTTTAAAATAATTTAAATATTATATTTTGTACAATTTTTCTCAAAAATTAATGCAAGTATTAATATATTGAGCTACTCTACCTGTCTGGGAGTGTTTTCCTGAAGATAGCAAGCATACAAAATAACTTCTTTTTTTGGGACCTCAAATCACTACACATACACCGGAAATATGGAAGCTATTCACAGATTGGAGGGTCCTTTGGCGCACTTGACTAGCACATTCCAAAAGCAGATGATGGACTTCGAAACTAAGATCACCCAGAGCACGACCCCAGCAGCCCAGGCGACCACGACAACACTTGCTACGGAGTTCGCCACCTTCAAGTTGTTTGTGATGGGTGCTCTCCGTAGCCTACAGGAGCAGCTGGAGATCATAGTCAGTGGTATTGACAGGATGGAGATGCATAGTCGTCGTTAAATTCTGCTGCTGCATGGTGTTCCAGAGTCCACAAATGAAAATGCTACCGAATCTATCATACAGACTGTCACTGGGAACCTAGGGATTACGTTTAGTGTGGCTGATATCTCGCGCTGTCATCGGATGGGGCGTGCCACATCTCTCAAGCCACGACCTTCTGTTCAAGGTTAGAGATTCTAATATTAAAGCCAAAATTTGGCAATCTAAGACCCGACTGAAGGGGACTGGCATCACATTATCGGAATTTTTAACGAAGGCACGTCACGACACTTTCATGGCAGCTAGGCAGCGGTTCGGTGTTGGCAGCTGCTGGACGAGAGACGGCTTTGTTCACGTCGTTGATGCTGAGGGCACACGCGTGCGGATTAGCAGCATGCAAGAATTAAATGCGATCCCACAATCTGCGCCGAAGCAGCTGACTGGGACTGCAGCGCGTGCGGCTAGGAGGGCTGATAAAGCGGCAGATAAGGCAACAAAACAGCCCAAGTCCAAGTGATTGTTGGTTTTCATAAACATCACCCTTCTTTGAGATATTGGCCCACTGCGCACTGCTATTGATAA
This sequence comes from Idaea biselata, assembly GCA_958496205.1. Lineage (NCBI taxonomy): Eukaryota > Metazoa > Arthropoda > Insecta > Lepidoptera > Geometridae > Idaea > Idaea biselata. The sequence continues at coordinate 25,748,357 of OY292402.1, forward strand.
AATTGCCTTTGATTAGAACGCCCATTTGAAACCGTTAATTTTTTATTTCTTATTTAGACGGTGATTCATAATTTATTTAAATTTGATATTTTCAAAATATGTTGTATTGTAGGTACAAAAAACGATTCTTGCTTTTTACTTTTTGTTAATTTGACATTGACAGATTGGGCAAATAGATTTTTATTTTTTTCTTTCACAGATTAGGACATTATGCGATATGTGCATACAGCCAAATATTTTTGTGGCCTGTTTATTAATATCATAAAATTTAATTTTTGATTTTAACGCTGTGCAGTGGGCAAAATGTACCTAGATCTTTTCAAAATATGCTTTTGTAACGGAATTATCCCTAATTAAGCACAACCGGCCGGGTGGAGTTGATATAGCGTTTAAAACAAGCAAATAGGTAACTATTTTGCACCAATATTTTATTATAGTATATTATATTATATTGTTAGGTTTAGTTATATCTCGTATTAGTAGTATTATATATTTATTGTTATGTTTGACGATAGTATAAATAGTGATATTTTTTTATCTGCTTCTGATGACAGTGATAGTGATGCGAGTTTTCTTAGTATCCCCTCTCTTTCTGATAACCTCCAGGCAACTTTTCTCGACGTTCCTAAGAATTTTAACATTGTCTATATCAATGCTCAAAGTGTCTCAAAACATATTCATGAGATGGTAGCCACTCTGAACATTACAAACATACACGCTATTTTAGTCACTGAGACATGGCTTAAACCATCTCTTCCATCATCTCATTACTCTCTCCCTGGTTTCCGGCTTATACGCAATGACAGGATTGGCTCGCGTGGCGGGGGTGTAGCTATATACTTACGTCCACATATTCCTTTCACACTACTCAATATGTCTGCACAACCGCTTCCGGCAAATGCCGGCGAGCACCTGTTCATTGAAATCCTTCTTTCTTACACTAAGGTTCTTCTTGGCGTCTACTATAGTCCTCATCTTAATATCAATTATTTCTCTTCCTTCGAAACTCTCTTGCATAATCTTATTCCTTCCTATGAACATTGAATAGTCATGGGCGACTTTAACACGTGTCTATTGAAACAAGACCATCGTACACGTCAGCTGGAGTCAATAGTTGCATCGAGCAACTTGCATATTTTGCCGCTTAGTGCAACACACCACTTTCCTGATTGTACTCCTTCTTTACTCGACCTAGCTATCATTTCCTCTCCTTCTCATTTAACCAAACATGGTCAACTCACAGCAGATGAGTTCTCCTACCATGACCTGGTTTACTTATCATATAAAGTTCGTCCTCCTAAATCCAAGCCGAAGAGGCTGTTGCAGCGTAATTTTGGTGGCATTTGCAAGGATACATTTCTGAAGGATGCAATGGAAATTGATTGGTCCCCGGTTATGGATAGTGGTTGCATTGATGACAAAATTGAAGCATTTAACGCTCTTATCACTCAGCTTTTTGACAAACACGCTCCACTTAGACTCGTCAGGTTAAAACATCTTCCTGCACCTTGGATAACAGACGATATAAAGAAACTAATGAATAAAAAAGCTGCTAGAAAATGTAGGTATAAATGTCGGCCTACAGATCATAATAAGGCCAAATATCACGATGCTCGCAATCGATGCAATAGGGCATGTAGAGACGCATACCGCAGACATATCCATGAATCCGTCTCTGTGGATGATTCGGCAAAGGTCTGGAAATTCCTCAGATCCTTAGGAGTTGGTAAATCACGACATGACACATTGCCTGATAATTTGGATATTGATTCTTTGAATCTACATTTTTCTTCGGCTTCCTTCATTGGTGACGCTGATAAAATCAAAACTATTAACTATTTAACATCTCTTCCAACTCCTAACTGTTCTCCATTTGTCTTTAGTCAGGTGGCCCCTTGTGATATTAAGAAGAGCATCCTATCCATTTCCTTTAATGCCATGGGTTCTGACAATATCAGTCGCAGTATGGTTGTTCCTATCCTGGACTCCATATTGCCTATGCTGTGTCACCTTCTGAACCACTCCTTAACCAGTTGCACTTTTCCTACAATCTGGAAGGAAGCTCAAATAACTCCACTCCCTAAGAAATCAAATCCTGCCTCATTTTCTGAATTCCGACCTATTTCTATTCTTCCTTTATTATCAAAAGTTCTTGAGCGACTTGTTCATGATCAGATCAATGCCTACCTCCTTAATAATGGACTTCTAAACCCAATGCAATCTGGTTTCCGTTCTGGTCACAGTACGGTTACAGCTCTGGTAAAGATAACCGATGACGTTCGGAGGGGTATGGATGATCGCCAGTTAACTGTCCTGACCCTTCTCGATTTCAGCAATGCCTTCAATACTGTCGATTTTGATATTCTCCTTGCTATCCTTCGCTCTAATAACATATCTCCAATGGTGATAGACTGGTTCCATTCATATTTATTTGGTCGCCGGCAGAGGGTGCGCCTTGGGGAGAATTACTCCTCCTGGTGTAACACTTCAGCTGGTGTGCCTCAGGGCGGTGTCTTATCTCCACTTCTCTTCTCTATTTTTAATAATACTATTTCTAACAATCTTTCATCCCAGTACCACCTATATGCAGACGATTTGCAAATCTACTGCCAAGCACCATATCAGAGCATCTCCAATGCAATCGCCACTATAAACTCTGATCTTCAGAGCATTACTGTTTGGAGCAAAACATTTGGGCTCAAGGTAAATCCAAACAAGACTCAGTGCATAATTCTGGGTAGTTCGCGGCTGTCAAACAAAATAGACCTTAACCTACTTCCTTCCGTGGTATTCGATGGTACACTGATTCCTTATTCCACCACTGTTAGAGATTTAGGGATAGCGCTGTACTGTGACATTTCGTGGAATCAGCAAATGGAAATAACCAGTAGGAAAATGTTTGCAACCTATGGCTCTCTACGAAGACTGAGTAACTTTTTGCCTACTGCCACCAAGATTTCGCTGGCGCAGTCGCTGATGCTGCCCATCCTTGACTACGCTGACGCCAGCTACCCTGAGCTTACGCAAGAACACCTCGATAAGTTGGAGCGTCTTCAAAACATGTGTATTAGATTCATTTTCGGCTTACGCAAATACGATCATGTTTCATCCTTCCGTGCACAACTCAAATGGCTTCCCATTCGCCTCAGGCGTAATTTTTACTTCGTCACCCAACTTTACTCTATTCTCTTCAACCCTCGGTTTCCTCCTTATCTTAAGGAACGTTTTAGTTGTTTCCTTGGCCAGGTCTTCTTCATCTGTACAGTACTCCGGGCGTTGGGTGGATCTGTCTGTAGGGGTGGCTATTGTTTCACTACCCGCGACATTCTTTTCTTGAGTGAGACTCATGATTTGCTTTTGTAGGTCATCGATTTGAGCCTGCATGTCATGTATAATCTGGCGAAGATTAGCATTTTCTGCCTTTTCTTCACTGTAAGCTTTAAACAGGAGATGTTCATTCTCAGTTTTAAGTTTAATTGGACTTTATAATTATATTACTAATATAAAAAAATAAAAAAGTTAATATTATAATAATAAAAAAGCTAATAGCTAGCTTTTGCTAATATAAAAGTTTACAGGTATACCTGTAAACTTTTATATTTTACGGGCTTAAGCTTCGATCCGCGTAAGTCCCGATCCCGTGGGAATATCGGGATCTAAAGTAGCCTATGTTACTCCTCGATAATATATCTTTCTATTGATGATAGAATAATAATTGAAATTGGTCAAGTAGTTTAAAAAAAAAAATGTAAGTAGGTAGGTAAGTATGTTACTTTTTCAAATGTTAGACAGAATCAAGAGTTACTCAGGTTTATTTTAAAACAGTAGTAAAAAATACGACATTAGCAAACTGTTTGTACTAAATCTATTCAAACTTGACCAACAATTTATCAAGTCAAATTTATACGTATAAAGATTAATGATCATTTTGTTTGTGATTTTGTATGCATGGTACCTATATCCAACGAGACACGAGGGGCAGAGGTTTGGACTTTACTCTCCATCAATCTTTGGTTGACGGGCGTTTTTATTGTAAGGTTTAAAAACTAAAACTGTGAAATAGGTATCACTACGTAAGTATTTTACTCAGGCTTGATACGACCCCTTCAGCCGTCTACGAAACCGTAGTTTCGTAACTGGTACCTATCGATGAAGGAAATATTCTTCCTTGTACCGCGTAACTAGTTTCGATGACCTAATAAGAATAGCAATTAATAACAATTCTCCGCCATAGAAACAAACACTAAATACAAAATAAAACAATATTTAAGGGGTGTTTTTTTTAAACGCGTATTTTTTACCACTAGCGCCATCTAGTGATAAACTGGCGTCAGTGGTAAAGAGAAATGCAAAAAATACGTGCATGAAATACGTGCGTCGTTGTTGCGTATTTCGCTTGGTCCAGTGTTTATTTTAGGGTTCCGGTCCCAATTTTGATATTGGTACGGAGCCCTTCACATGCGCAATTGACCTACCTACGTACACAATTCACCTAAAACATCTTTCCAGAACATATCTAATCCTTCTGCCAGTTTGTCGAATATCACCCGATGGTATCGCAGCCTGACATCTCCATCCGAATTGTATCGCAATTAGTGTAAACTGCGCTTTGCTCAGTCTGATGCAAAGCCCACTTGATCCGTGTTCCGGCTTTGCGACAGGCAAATCCTATGGTTGAACGTAGATTTAGGTTTACTAGAAGGTGCATAGCGTAGAGGAGTTTTTCTAGAGAAATAGCGTCCGTGTATGGAGTGAAATAGCACGAAAACGCAACGAATATAACGAATATAAGTCTGGATATCTTATCGTATCATACTTACGTGTGTGTTTTTGTTACTCAATCACGTAAAAACCGTTGTACCGATTACATTGAAACTCGGTATGTAGATAACTGGAGAACTGGAATAACACATAGGCTAATTTTTATCCCGATATTCCCACGGGATCAAGAAATACGTGACGTGGGTGAAACCGCGGGACGCAGCTAGTTGTAAGTAAATAATTATTTATTTTAAACAATAATAACTTATGTTTACGTGTGTATTTACATGAAAAGTGAATCGATACGTTAAAAAGAAGAATGAAAATGTGACCAAATTTTATCAATTTAAATGCAAATATTTTTATTAGGAGTCAGGGAAAGAATATACCCAGTTCTGCTCCTTCCCAACCATTAAGCAATCAACTCTTCTAATTTTAATAATTATTTTTAATTAAGAGCCAGATAAGCTCTTAATTAAAAATAATTATTAAAGTAATTATTATTAAACGCTGGTATTACTACTTAGATTTAGATTATTACCTCCTTACTTGTGATTCAACTTTTTGAGAGATTCTACATTTTGGGAATTCAACATTTTGGGGAAATTCAACATTTTGGGAAATTCAACATTTTGAGATTCAACATTTTAGCACTAAAGGAAATAAACGCTCTTTCAATGCTGCTCCACCGCGACTTAAATTGTTAGTCCTTTACCTTATTGCAGTGCTTCAACTATCAACAATAACAACATACAAAAAACAGTTTTAAGCTTTTGCATAGCTTTTATCGCGGGCTTTGAGCGCGGCGACCGAATCAAGAAATTCCACAACGAAAATAAAACCTAACACCGCCTACCATGTAGCTCGGCCGAGCATGGTAACCTTGGCAACATAGTACAATATAAATAAATAATTATAATTGCATAAGTTGATAAAAAATGCTATGCAATAGTTTTACCGCGGCAGTCCCCGAGTGCCACACTTTTTTTGTAAAGCTTTTAATAAGACCTATCCATTTTAAAATCTTTTACATCAATGTACTCTACTTCGTAATTGCACAGTTTTCGTTCGCATCTATCAAAATTACATTTTATAGGATCGGGTTTAAACCTAGGATTGAAATACAACTGTTTTCAGATCTCGACTGAAACTGACAACAACACCAGCGTTGTTTTTATTCAGACAGATTTTACTGTGAATTTATTATCTACCTACGTAAAATGTTTTTGTTTAATTAATTTTATTTAAATGTTTTTGAGGCTGATTAAAAAAAGGTGTGGCTTTTAATTGTAATGAAAATAATGGAAAGATATTTAGTTTGTTGTTGCAATGTTGTTTTTTTTGGTTTATCGAATCATCAAGCTAAATTGTGGCTTCAGTTGACGTTAGAATCACATGGACTTTAGTGTGCGTCGGCTTGGCCGGAGGACTATGCAATAGATTTGCACTATACTACGCTTATTATTAAGTACCTATTTGATAACTAAATTATGTCATATGTACCTACCTATGTATTTACAATAAAAAAGTATGTAGCATATCCGTTGTCTAGTACCCATAGTACAAGCCTAGTGCTTAGTTTGGGGCTAGATTACGCTCGCGCTGTGTGTAGCATCGTGCAATATTTATTTTAATTTAATTGTTGTCATTTTTTCTACAAAAAATGTGTAAACATTTATCAAAACTCCCAAAATTACAGACGCAACGTCAACAAAATTGAATCAAAATCGAATGATCATCATTCAAGTTGATAAACTTCGTATTATTTATTTGATGAATCGAGAACACGCGACTTAGAATTTGAAAGATCACTTCCTATGAACTGTAGCGTGGTCGTATTAGGAACGTTTTAGTGAATTTTCAGTCTATTTTGTTGGTAATAAGGACTGTTTTAGATTGTTCTGGAATCGTAAACAATGTGATATTAGCAAATGTGACAGAAAGGTATGGTTATTTACTACTGCAATATTATTTTTCCGAGGTGGTGATAATATTGTGTTATTTTTTTTTCACGGAATTGTAAAGAAGGGAAACACATGACAAGCTACAAATAATAAATTTATTTCACGTTTGATAACTTATAATAATGTAGATATGTATTTATATCTTTTCTTTTTCTTCCGCTTCTATATATACACACATCAACATCGTCTAGGGATATTTTATATAAAGTTCTTAAACTTAAAAAATACTGGCCGATTTAAAAATATTTTAATGGAACCTTATTGTGTAGGCCTTATTGTATGATTCCAAATTTGAATTTTAAAAAATTAATTAAAAACATAAGATTAGCGCGGCAATTATTGTAGCGAGTTCGAAGGTTTAAATTTACTTAACGCAGTTTTAAGCATTTTGTTTAAACAAATTGAAGTTTTATTATTTTTTTTTGATTAATTACAATTGAATACAACTGTATGCATCATGCAGCGGCGTCATTTAACAAGAAACGAAATGTTAAGGGCAGTAGGAATGCTCCAAGCTGGGGCTACTCAACGGAGTATTGCCGAGGAGATTGGAACAAGACAAAACGTGATATCAAGATTGTGGTCACGTTATCGTGCTACTGGTGAAGTGGCTGAAAGGCATCCAGGCGGAAAGCGGATAACTACCCAAAGACAAGACCGATTTTTGCAAGTGGCCACGAGAAAACAACCAAATGTTACGGTCATGCAGTTGGTTCAAACGCTCCAGTCAGACCACCAGGTGCTTGTCAGTGACCAAACTGTGAGGAGAAGACTGCACGAGGCTAACCTTCATTCTCGCAGGCCGCTTCGTACTCTAGCACTACGCAGAGGAAATCGTGGACGAAGATTACAGTGGGCTAGAGAACATTTGCCTTGGGAAGATATCGAGTGGTCGGTAGTGTTGTTTACCGATGAGTCCCGATTCGGATTTCATCCTGATTCACGTAGAGTACGCGTATGGCGAGCTTCTGGTCGTGACAACCGTCTGCAACACCCTCAGGAGGTCCATCCATACCATGGCGGAACAATTATGGTTTGGGCGGGAATTCGTATTGGTGGAAGAACAGACCTCGTTTGGATCAGAAACACTATGAGTGCCGAAAAATACCGTAATCAGGTGCTAGCACCAATAATCTATCCCCATCGACTGCAAATGGGCCAAGTTTTCACGCTCATGCACGACAACGCCCGTCCGCACACTGCGCGAGTGGTGACCAGCTGGCTAGAGGAGCACGACGTGTCGATCTTAGACTGGCCCGCGCAGTCACCAGACCTAAACCCCATAGAGCACGCGTGGGATATGCTTCAAAGAAGGGCTTTGAGGAATTTGCCTCCAAATGTTGCGACTGAAGAGCAACTTTTTTTGCATCTTAGCAGGACCTGGGACAATATTCCGCAGCAAGATATTGACAACCTGATTCAAAGCATGAAAAACCGTTGCAGGGCCGTGATTAACGTCATGGGTGGTTTCACTGACTACTAATTTTAACTTCAAATAAAAAAACCTAATAATTTCGTTTTACTTTATTTTTTTCCTTAGATAGACATTTTATCTTAAATTTAACATTATTTCACTTTTTGCGTTTTTTTTAATAAAAAAATATTTAAGCATAAAACAATATTTTGTTGTATTCTAAATCATAGTCTGATAAGTAGGCTTTACAAAAATATATACATGTTGTTTGTTAGTAAACACATTTTTTGAGTAAATTGAGAAATTCTGAATATCCCTAGACGGTGTTGATGTGTGTATTTGGGTGCCCTTTCGATCGCATAAATTTTTTTTTCATAATGTTGTTTGGCATAAAAGTTTCAGCATAAAGTTTTCTCGCATAAATAGTGATCGGCATAATGTTATAATCGCAGAATGGTTTCATTGGCATAACGTTAACTTTCTCTAATCTTCTTTATCATAATTTTGAACAGCATAAATGTATAGGACATAATTGTTATACGCCTAAAGATGATTTATCATAAAACACAAAACGCATAATGGAGGTATCCATAACCGCTAAAGTCATAAACATACATGATAATAATTTGGACTAAGTCTATTTAACAAATGAAAAGACACAATGGTAATAGTCATCTTTAATCAAACTTTAGGTGAGAAGATTGGTGGCGAAGTTACGTTCCCCCATACGTAATAAGTACTGACCAAACCACGTCGCTATATCGTCTGTAACAATCAATGAAGAGTAAAAGTTTTAAAGAGCTTCATTCACTGAATTCTGTCATATTAACGGGCGTTTTACCCAAACTAGGAGTACGCAGAAAACTATACAGAGCACCCCGACTAGGATAGGTTAGGTTCATATTAGAACATGATAACGCACAGCGCTTTGGCGAGCGAGCGAAGCGAGCGTGCCGCGGCAGCGGTCGCCAAAGCGCCTAATATTATAAATAAACAAGGTGTGGTGTATCAAAATTGAATTTTATATGCAATTCATAGCAAAGCTTGTGAACTACTACATAATATGAAATGATATTCTAAATTTTAATATGATATTAATTTTAACTCATTTTACATTTGTTAACATTATGGTTTTTTATGCTTATGACTTGTAATCTTTATGCCATAAGGTGAGATGCCAATAAATGTTATGATTAGTAATCGTTATTCTAAAAACATTTATGCAAGAACATTTTATGCTAATATATCATTATTATAAACGAAGTTATGCGAAATTAAATTATGCCTAATGATTTATTCTAAATGAACGTTATGCGAAAAGAAGAGTATGCCAAAAAACGTTATGCAACCTTACATTATGCCTCTTAAATTTATGCAACCCAATATGGACCCTATATTTTTATACCCCAGTCAAACCTCTCTTAGCCATATTAATAAACGTGAAGTTAGATCGGAGTAGCAAGAACATGCTTTGTCTTTTTCCGGGACAAGAACTTAAAAAAAAAAAAACTTTTTAAATTCACACGATTTGTTATCATCATATTTACATTTTCCCGGGTCTTTATCGCGTATTATTATTTATTTTCTTACCTCGACGTTTCAACCATGTTACAATGGTCTTGGTCGCGAGGGGGCTTACAAAAAAAAAACGCGATAAAGACCCGGGAAAATGTAAATAAGAACTTTCAAAGTTGACAGATAGAAAAAAAAGTGCTAAAACTACTCCGACCTTACTCCACGTTTATTAATAAGTCTTTTTAAGTTTAGTGGATGTGTTAATGTTTGTATGTTTGAAATAAAATGAGCTTACAACAATATAGTTCAAAACCAACAAACACCTCTAAACCACTATAGAATCATACAAGGCGACCCAAATCACCGTACATACCAGATTATTGTTACAAAGCTACTGTCAAACTTTACTCGTCTATAAATCCCAACCTTCTTAAGGTTAAGTTACTCAAGTAGGTACTATTGTATAGAAAATGGCTATAGCAATACCTTATCAGAATACACTAAATTGCTTACTATTACCATTAGTAATAATAATAATGCAAATGTAAGCAAAAGTAAGTATTTATACTCTATCTTTCTTTTTAGGATGTGTGGTGGATGTTGCGGCGGATGCAACTGTACCTGCATAACCATTCACACGTGCTGCACCAAAATTTGCTAAGAATTTGCGCCTTGGGTGCGCAGGCTAACCATGGGACCTGCGCTTCCACGAGGACGTGCCCAGTGATGAAGTATACTTCTTGCCGTTCTGTGAAATAAATTACTAAATAATAAACGTTAACTTGCTTGTTTTCTAAAAACGGGCTTTGACAAGTAATGTGTCAAACTTCCTACAACTTATGTAATCTTTCGTAAAATTTATGTGATACTAACTGACCCGGAAAACGTTGTTTTGCCTTATAAAATAGATAGTAACCGATTCTCAGACCTACTGAATACGCATATAAAATTTGGTAAAAATCGGTCCCGCCGTTTCGGAGGAGTACGGTAACTAACATTGTGACATGGAAATTTTATATTATAAGAAGAAGATTTTCCTACCCGTTTTTTTAGTGGTCTTAGTATTAACAAGTCGCGGTCCAAGCCTCCCACCTAGAAAACCATTTTGTTCGCCGTTTACGGCGTTCAAGGGATACCGTAGGCATTTTGCACCCGGTCTACAGCGTTCAAAATTAGTATCATGAACTACAATGATTTACTTTATCATCATCATCATTATCCAAGCGATATACCCGGTCGCATCCCTCTCGGGAGCCCGGGGTCCGCTTTCCTACTTTTACGTCTCCACTTCAGCATCCCGCTTAGTGAGGACATGTCCACGCATATCCGCTCTTACAACGTCAAGATTAATAAAATTTTGATAAATTTATTTTTTTATTTTTGATTTACTTTAGCTAATGAATAATTATACCATTCAAAATCTTTGTCGTAGACTTTTGTCTCCATCTGTACCCGACATGGTCAAAGCTACAAGTTCCTCGGATAAATAATTAATTCTACTAATGGAACAGTTTGTAATGTCGTCGATTTGTTTGCAAATGCGAGACGTTCAAAGGGTTTTGCTTTTGATAGTGATTGCGATTGGGATTGCAATTCATGGTGATTTCGGAGAATTATTGTTCTAATGAAACTTGGTGGATTCGAGATGTGTCTTTGGGCAAATTTCTTCCTCGTGAATTAAAGTTACAGCTATACCTAATACAGGATGTCCCAGGAAGTAGTGTCAAGCGAATTTCCAGAGATAGAGCACCTTTAGGGGCATTTAAATCACCCCCATGTGTCTTTCGACTTTGGACTTTCGCTTGACACTCGACACACTGTATATATAGTTACGACCTAGACTTTGCTTTGAAAAGGGTCAATTTATTTTACTTACTTTGACTTTTAGTTGCGATGAACAAACTGGCCGTTTGTGAATGAGTATGTATATCTAATTGACATTTAATTCTAGTACTATATTATATTTTTACTACGCTGTCTAATTCCTATAGAAGGAGGCCCTTTTCCTACAATTAGATAAATTACCTACTAAGAAAAATACTTTTCGACATTGCAACTACGAAAAAACCAATTGCCATAATAATCTAACTTTTTGAAAACTTGCGGAATAAAGTCCTTATGATTTGAATTCAAGGTGCCTAAAAAAATAGTTGGCTGATTTTTAAATCATATTCTAAAAATAAACCACGCAATGAGAATAGAAGATTCACATTACAAGGAAAACGGCTCAAATGCTCAATTACTTTGAATGGCAAAAACATTTTAGGCTCGGTACTTGGCGCCTATAAAATCGTTGTATAAATTGTATATTTCGTATTAAACTCAAGCAGTATATTCATAAATCGCCTTCCGTGACACTCATTGACGTTCAAACGAGCTATTTTGAATTTCGCTAACATTTGCAATCGAGATCCGAAGCACTTAGACACGGTTCGATTCGTTTTATACACACGGGTTAAAAGAAACATCAGTTCAAAGTAAGGTTTGATCATTGATCAATGATATTGCTAAGACAACGATATACCTACTACAATATGAAGTTTCAAAGTTGACAGACAGAGACAAACGTTACTTAAATTTAGTCTTTGTTTATAAATTGAAAACGTAACTGAATAACTTATTGATCGAGCGAGCAAAGCGCCTCTGCTTCCAGTATGGCAAAAAATTCGTCTATCTATGTTGGTTTTTTTCTACAGGTCATGTTTCTTAACCGATCTTCATGAAAATTGGAATATAGATATAGGTACTTCGAGGCTATAGATATTTTTTTGTTGTCGTGGGGGATTTATAATTGGTGGGGTTTAATAATGCAATTACTAACCTGCAATCGAAACTTTATTGACTCAATAATGTCAGAAAGACGGTATTCTCCAAAGAAATTTATTGTTATCAAATTTGAAATTTAAAACCGTTTTTAATAACATCTTGAACTATTCGTACTTGCCTATGTGATCATTATGAAAAAATATTTTTCTAAAACACGCGTAATTTAATTATCCACAAACACCGTATGTCCCAAACATCTTGTAAACTGAACTTAAGGGCATCTTGCCATAACAATAAACCATAGAACCTTAGCTTTGCTACTCCAAATTTACATATAGATGTTAAAATGTTTGACAGTTCGTATTGTTATTCGTAGGTACCTCTACCTTTGATGAATACGATAATACTGTCTTAGTTCGTAGATTGTTGTTAGTTGTGGTTGGTAGGTTTAAAGGGCATTAATGTTTCATTAAGCTCTTGTGAAGATGATGGGTTTGGGTCATTATTGTAATGGCATAAGTATTACACTTGTATTTATAATCAAGTAGCTGCGCCCCGCGGTTTTACCCGAGCAAGTCCCGATCACGCGGGAACATCGGGATCAAAAGTCCTTCTCCTAAGTAAATATTCCGATTCTAAGCTACCTCCCTATCAATTTTCAACCAAATCTGTTTAGCCGTTCTTGAGTTATAAATGGTGTAACTAACACGGCTTTCTTTTACAGACCCGGACATGCAAGTGATCTAACAAGGGTTCATTTTTTACCCTTTAAGTTACGAACCTTAAAAAGAAGAAGAAAAAGAATCCTAAAAAAAGGAATCCCCGCACAGTCAGAGACTATTGTAACATTCCAATTTCCCACGTTCAAACACTGTTACTGCCAAATAATTACAACTAACTTAACTTATAAGTATGACAAACTACTGTAATCTACTCATCTGTGAAGACGCGTGTACAAATAGGAAAAAATAATTCAAAATCTACATCGAAAATTCAACTCGAAACCAAAAGCATTTAAGTTCAAATTGTCATTTTCAACGACAAATTTTAAAAGTTTATTCATAAAAATACTCGTCGAAGATTGATAGGGTAAACTCACCGTTTTTGCCAGGGGCGTAATAGTCAAAATGGCGAAGTTATAAATTCAAAATTTAAATTAAATTATAATATAAACTGTAGGGCGTGTTGACAACAAGTTTAGAGATGTTTAATGGTTTCCATAACACTCAATTGATCACGCATCGGATCACTGAAATAGGAATGAAATAAATTATGACAAACATGGGATATGTCGCGTGTGCGTTTGTAAGTGTCATTAATTTGACATTTAGTTTTAAAACCGTGAGATAGTTTTACAAAACGAAATCATTTTAAAGTAAACTCTTTTATGTCTGTAGGTATAATGTTATTGTGGCAATTTGTATTTTTCATATACCTATATTATATTTGTCAATTTAAATTTTAAGTTAATTCTTTCAAACAAAAATAGCATTTTTACTTTAAACTGAATTTAATATTGTGGACAAATTTGTTTCAATTCGTTAAATTATTTTTTTAAAGCAAAAATAAACAATCAATTCTCAGAAATTTACAACAAATCCATAACGTTTTGTCAAAACACAAACCCCAAAAACAACAGTAAATTTAATTCTTTCACGCATCATGATGAACGACTCCCGATTCCATCCCCAAATTGTAATTTTAATCCAATTTTAGTTTACAAAACCAATCAACAAATCGGCAAAAACAATACACCGGTCAGTCGGACGGTCGAGTAATCGATCAAAGTCCCAACTAATTCCCGGACAAGCGAGATAGGAAAGTTAAACGTTTTATACGTGACGGGTCGCGAAATGCTGTTTTTACCCTATATTTGGGGATCAGTGTGAGTGAACTAATGGTTCGGTGTACTTAAGTGATTTTAGTTTAGATGAAATAGTGTGGGTTAAGAAGATAATTAAGGGATTTGGAAACAATTTTGAGGTTATTTCAGTTTCGTTATCTGATTTACAATTAAAATAGAGAATAGGAACATATGCCTTCACTGTTTTTGTGTAGGTAAAACTGTGTTTAGTGAAAAAGCGGACTCGTCCGTGTTCCGATACGTAGACCAGTGCAGCCACTAAAGAAGTCGGGTTTACTTAAAATATGGGTAAAGGGAACGCTACATGGAGCGTCGTCGTATCACCACGAATTCCTTTGTAACTATCGCCTATTCTATGGTCATGTTAAAGAAATTAAACAAATTAATAAATGCGCTTACTGCCTAAATGATACAGGCAAAACTTTTTGAATTAAAATTGTTATTGATGTCTTCTCTATAGGGAATCAGTCCTTTTGCCCATAAAACTTTAAAACCAAAAAGTCTTCGACAAAATTTCGTTTCGTCTTTCGAATTGGTTTCCACCTATTATTTTCGCGTAAATCGTTCAGATTTAAAACGTTCCTACAAACGTCCGGTTTCCTATTCTACAAAACGCTTGTCCATCCTGATAGATTCATCTCGACCGCATTTATTACAATTTGAACCATAATACTCAAGACTTTAAGTTGAAAATCTTATCAGTTCCCTTGTCCATCCTGATAAATGTCTTTAAAAAAATCTAGTCCATAGGAATTTGAATCGTAAAGCTGTGTAGCTTAAAGTTGAAAGTTCCTTTAGAAGTTTTAAAGCTCGGTCAGATTGAACGTAAAGCTGTGATGGTGAAAATCTGATAGAGAAGTTAAAAAACGGTTGCAATTAGGATGATCTTATCAATTGACGTTTTTTAAAGCGATCAGTGAGGAGCAAAGACGTATGGTGGCAGGCAGGCGGCACAGAGGTGTAGTCAATGATAATTTACCTACAGTGCCGACCTCAAATAATTTGTAACCGGCAACACCGCTCAAGTAAGAAAGAGTAGGAATTATCTTGTCTCAAACTATTAAATGAATATTAAAATGAAGACCAATCAATCTCAGCGATCTATTGGCGTGGTTCTATAGTGGAAACTTGTGTTCCTTTTAATATTAACAGTATTCACGTGAAAGGTGGATATGACTTTAATGGACAACGAGTATACTTACCTACATGAGTTTCTTGTGGTTTCTTCTCATCGGAGGGCGCGTTCCGAAACCTCGGTTAAATAAAATCTCGACGTTTCAAAACGTACGTATGTGTGTATAATATACGTTCTAAATGAATAAATAATTTTGAGTTTTGAGTTTTACATAAAAAAAAAGCACAACCTGAATGAGGAAGTAGGAAAACTAGGTATGTCAAAAAATCAAAATGTTAAGTAACAAATTTAACATCGTATATTGACTAATACTTACTCTATTTTAAATAGAGTCTATCAATATTAAAGGAAAAAGTAAATAAAGAACTGTCACTTAACAATAAATGTATAAGTTCTTTGTTCACAATTTTGATCTTAGATTCTGAAATAGAGTATAGGTAGGTATATTTAACTCAGAATTGACAAAGCCACGACTCAGATGTAGGTATTTAGCATATCTTCCACATCGCTTCTTAATTTCCTGTTGCACACACAAGTGATCATAGAAAATCATCGATGCATACCAACACATAGGAAGTTGTCGCTACATAAGTTAGACCTATGAATTATGTACGTTCTCACTTTGCGAGCAATTACTGGGTTTCCATTACATAACTCACAGATGTGTTGGCACTTAAGGTGGGTTGGAATAGTGTGGATAAGACTATGTAGATTTTGTTCTGTTTTCGCAATGTTGTATGTTGTAAAGACATTTTTCGGTTTGAATCGCGTGGTGTTTATTACTTTTAGCATTGTTACAACGCTCAACGTTTTGAGACCTTTCCAGGTTCCTTCTTCAGGATTGTCTTTAATTTCAAGACTAAGGAGTTTAATTTAATTTTGAGTGTGTGCAGTTGGTGTTCTACAGAATTTAGGTTTTTATAGTTGTTACTGAATTCTTTTCCGCAATCAGGGAAGATTATTTTTCATGTTACTGTATACCCATGCAAAATATACAAATACACAGAAGAAGGTACGATTGATAAATTGGTAAAGATACAACTATAATTTATTCAGACTGCAGACACAACAATTATATTTTTGGTCACCTATAAATATTTTTTGTTCCAATGAATACATTTATTAATGTTGTGTGTAATTCAGTCAATAGCCACGTCCGGCAATATAGTTTTTAATTCTTTTATATATATCTCCTAATTATAATACCGATGGCAATGGATAACATTATTGCTGATACTTATTACCTATAATATAAACAATGACATGTCACATCAACATTAACCTTTCCTTCAGTAATCCTTGTCCACTCTAATAGCGGTCTACTGAATAATAATCAAACTCTCATAAAATTTCAATAACGACCTCACTAACTGCATCTCTATGCAAATCGACAAACAGACAACCCTCTGTTGGACAAGTTTAGTTAAGTTTTAATTGTTTTGCACTGATTTCTACGTGAAATACTCGGTTAGCTTTAGTTGAAGCTGTGTAGGTAGCCTAGCTGTATCTACTAACGTTGGTTCATATCAGTTTGGCGTGTTAGAAACACTTCGATTAAGAGGACAGTCTCCATACTCTTTCTCCATACAAACGTAGTCGACTGTTTCCTCCCTGGATAAAGACATTAGAGCAAATATGTTTATGCCATAAAACCTATATCTGTCATGACTACCTTTTGATTTTTTTCATTTTCTATTTAGTTTTTATTACTATTCTAATTAGAAATATGAAAAAATCAAAAGGTAGGGGCATAGTCATGACAGATATAAGTTTTATGGCATAAACATATTTGCTCTAATGTCTTTATCCAGGGAGGAAAATTTAAACTACGTTTGTATGGAGAAAGAGAATGGAGACTATCATCTTAAGAGCGTGTAAAAGTAAGTTAATATTATCACAATTTATCTAGTAGTTAGCTAGTAGTAGTAGTTAGTAATGTTATTTATGACTTGCTGCGCCCCGCGATTTCACCTGCGTTTTTTTGTTGCCGCTATAACAACAAATGCTTACAAAAATGGAATATATTAAGTAAGTAAGGCTCCAATAAAACAAACGCTATTCTTTTTTTGTGTATTATATGTGATTCTTGTATATTATATTTAAGCTTGTGTTAAAAATAAAGGGCAAATTTTAATTACTTTACCAAAACACATTTCTCGGTTTTAATAATCTATACCTTTTAGACTAACATTCATAATTCCTATAACTAAATAAGAACTACGTAACGTATTTAAAAGTGAAACTGTACCTACACATAGAAAACAGTTATTTGCGAAAATGCTCTATAATTCGAACCTGCGAATAAGGGTAACCCCGCAACGGGAGCCCACCATATTGGGTTGCATTGAAACCCTAACTTAGAATCTACGTACCTACTTATTACATATTTAGATAACATCACAATACCAGGTTTAATTAGTCTGTAATTACAGACAATATTGTAATTTGAAACCCTAATAATACCGGCATACCTTATAACTAGCTCTAGGACATAGCATCATGGTTATGTTATGACATAGATTTAATATTAGGGAAGGTTTCTATATTAAAATACTATACGTTTTAGAAGACGGTTTGTAGTAGGGCATGGTAGGTACCTACTTTTAAAAAGACTAAGTTTTGGTTTGGCACTATTTCCTGTCGAATTAATATTTTAATTATTTTGAAACTGATCACTAGACTTTCAAGGCACAAGTCTTTCAAAATGACTTACCTATATAAGATTTGCTCAATCCAAAAATATTGTGTATTGGATTTTTCTGTGTACGCAATATTGGATTGAAATTAAAGTCATTTTCCGGTTTTGATCGTGTTGCTTTTAATATTTTTATGCCGATGCTGAGTCGGGGCCTTTTTGCTGTTGTAACACACATTAACACACGGACCTATTATATTATAACTATCTTTTATAACCTTATGTAACCCCCGACGGAAAAAGAGGGGTGTTATAAGTTTGAGGTGTCTGTCTGTCTGTCTGTCTCTGTGTGTGTGTATCTGTCTGTGGCATCGTAGCTCACGAACGGATGAACCGATTTCAATGTAGTTTTTTGTTATATTTCTATGTATGTGTGTTGATATAGCAAATAAAATGTATGTCTATGTCGATGCCCAACGATTAGAGATCTTTACAGATCTCTTCCTCACGGCAAATTATAAAATATTAGAATTAGGTTTCTGTAAAGAAAAAAAAGTTTCAAAACTTGTAAAAGACGGTTGTCTTAAATGTTACACAATGTTGTGTTATGTTTGAAAAAAAAAAACCATGACCTACTTTATATGCCATTTACTAATCGTATTTTTAATATAGAAACCGAGCCTAAATAGCTATACCTATCTAATACCTATGATATATGAAAAGTCATTGCGTACTGAATGCGTTCTATGCTAAATATCTTTGCATATTGATGCAGTTAAAGTGATGTACGTATTATTGGGATATCGATAAAACTTAGCCTTGTAGAGCCTCGTAGTAATTCGTAGCCGTAGCACTGAAGCTCGTAGCATCTGTGGTTTCTATAGTCTACGAGTCTGTAGACTGACACTTTGTTTGTGTGTCAATTTACTCTTGGATGTAGATGTCTTATTTATATATCCCGTATTTATAGATGATTCTGAGTAATTACTTTGGCTAAGCAATGCCCTGTCTCGCTTTTATCAGTGATTTCGTCACCGAGAATGTAATTACTTAAAATTTACTATAAATACGAGTGTTATTCATTTCAGATTGAGACCCGAGACACAAGTTGTATTTCTATCGATGATGGATGGGGATGGTAATACTTTTTTAGGGTTTTTAACTTTATTTTATGTACCTACAGCTTCATATTATGATAGTTTGCAGTATTGCTTGTGTGTGCCTCTAGATTTGTTGTACTTTGATTTCTAATGTGCTTGTCCAAGTAAATATATTTCTTCCCTTAGCGGACACCTACTTTTTAAAAAAATACTTATCTATTTGTAAAACACTGAATGAACACCATAAAGTCAATTTGACTTAAATGATTTTTTGTAAACTTCTAATCTAAAGTCAACAGTAAGTCTGTATCTTAACACCGAAATTATATCGATATTATCGATAAGTTACATAGTGTAATTCATTTTCAACGGCACATCACTATCAAACACCTACACCTACAACTCACCTATCAGATGTCACCATCTCATATACGGAAACCACATTCTGGTTCTATTCCGAGAATAATATTCCGGCTCATTCCCCTTACATCTAGTTTGAACCGGTTATAACCAGTTTAGATAGAGCTCTTTACAGTTTAATCTGTAAAGTAAATGTAGGACGTGTCTGGGGCCAAGGTGTGCTGGTTTTGCTTGAAGGCAAATGGACAATGGTCAACAGAAATTCGGTAAAGCTAAAGGCTTGGCTGTCTTTGTTTTGTACAGACGGTGAAATGAGCTAGATTATTGTATAGTATGTATGGAATTTATGTCTTTGTGGAAGATTTAATTAGGACGTGATTTGAATGGAGATTTGTTTTGTTTTGACTTGTTTATTAAGTTTTACCTATGCAATTTTCCTTCAATGGATTTCGTTATTTGACACCGGATAGTAATGCCCTAAGGTGCTTTTATCTGGAACATGACTAGGTAATAAAATATTTTTAATAGAAAGATGAATGTGAATAACATGATCACTGCAAAAAACCTATGAGTTTCTTGTGTCTTCTTCTCATTGGAGGTCGCGTTCCGAAAACACACTAAATTACTGACGATTCGAAACGATCATGTAAATATCCTTTTGAAATCTTAGATGAAAACAAAAATAGGTAGATACGGTATATTCTAACATTGCGTATTCGAAAAATGAGCTAGAAACACCTACATGCATTTTCATATTTTTTTTGTATTTAAAAAAAATTGTCTTTAAGAATGATTCAGGCTTTGTAAATAAGCAAGATGGCATTCTGATGGATGTCAAAATGATAATCGCAGTGTGACAGCACGTGCTCACGCGGCAACGGTTCGACATACGACTGAGCCTAGTGCGTCAGCTAGACGCAGTTTTATTGTCTCATTTTCCGAGACTGGGTACCGTATCTTTAGTTTTTTGTTTTAATCTAAATTTGAAATCAACATTTTGAGAAGTTTCACATTTTGGCACTAAAGGAAATTAAGGTTCCATTATTAAACTTTTCAGTCGAAGATTATTTTCGATAAGTTAATAATTTTTTCGATATGACCAAACGATGGCGATATCAAAAATAAACACAAGTAATAACAAATTAGTTACTTTTATTACTCTAAATTTAAACCTAAGTCAATCTATCTACAGTACCTATAGTTAGACTATTATATGGGTTCGGTCGATCAATCACGTCTAAATCGGCAGGGTTACAGTAGACACTGCCCGGGGCGATTGCTCTAATTAAATGCCTGAGCTCTGTTAGTGCGTGCGTCTATATTGACTAACTATATGCACTAGATAAGTCGTATTAGATGTGCTCTGTAAAGGTGCATTTAGACCAAACGAACACAGAGCTAGAGCTAGAACACGAGCACTCTATCGTGAATGTTTAGTGAAATAGACATAGACAGAACAACGAAAGAATGCTCTACGTCCGTTTACATTAAAAGAATATGACGTAGTGCGGCTAGAATGAGCATTCTTTCGTTTGACCTAAATGCACCTTAATATTGTGTGGTTTGGTCTAGGTTACCTTAATTAAAAATGTAGCTCTCTACCACTGTCTGACGCAAGAACCTCAAATTCAAAAAAATTTGAAATAATCATGATTATTTTGAAATATCAACTTACCACTATGATTTTAGCATGGCTTCGGAACGCGCCCTCCGATGAGAAGAAACCAAAAGAAACTCATGGCGGTTTTTCTTTTTTGTGATCATGTGTTAAATTAGAATAAAAATACTCCTCTTACCCTTGGTCTTTCCGACTTTTACCGTAGTTAAACCGCATGTAAAGTCAAGTGTAATGTGGCGCAATTGGTGAGCGCAATACAACGGTTTATTTAAGGTTGCAGGTTCAAGTCCTTTCGGGAGCAAAATATTGGAAAGCATTATTTCGGAAACTAGTAGGTATATGTAAAGTTTCAATAGTTATTAATAGATGACATCATTCTAGATTTTTTTAAAGGAACAACATAAACTAAACGGTTAATAAAAATATACAGAATTTTAATGTGCAATCTATGGATAAGTTTAGATACTATTTTATAAGAAAGTGTCTTACTATCGCAGCGTACGTATACGTACGCTGCGTAGGTGGATAAATATATATATTTATCCACCTATACATCACAAAGAATAGGTACATCCTCTAAATTTTAATGTTTTTGGGACCGACTAGGTTATAATGTCACTAGGTTTAGGCTGTGCGTTGATATATTAATTCAATCATGCAACAGTTCAAGACTTTGTCGTTTACATGAGATTTAATATCTCAAAAAAAGAAAAACCCAACAAAACTGCTACTCAGAGGCCTTCAAATCCAGCACCTAATCCTGCTTCATCCTGTCCTAAATCACTATAAGAAGTCCTCTGCACTATATCTCACACTATGACAGTTTTATAGTCAAGGGGGCATAGTGTGAACAGCTACATAAAATATTAATACACAATTTGTCCGAGTGGCCGGCTCTTAATCTACTTTTATGGGATTCGGTTGATTAATTATTTGGTGTATTTGGTGGTTTAAGACTGAATGGAACAAAACTTTTTTTCTTACCTCTTATCTCTATTCATCTCATGGCTGATGATTGGCATGAGATGACTGGCTTGGCTGATGATATCCAATTAACACTCCCACCTACCAAACTACAAAACTATATTTCAAGCTTACCTAGTTCAACTAACTCGTTTGTTCTATTGGACACAGACACGACTGAAGTAAATTCTATTATTGCAAATCTTAAACCTGATAGTGCTCCTGGTTGGGACAACATTACAACCAAATTCATAAAATATATAAAAAACGAAATTATCCCAATCATAACATACCTAGCTAACATCTGTTTCAAAACTGGCGTATTTCCTACAGCTTTAAAGAAATCTATTATAACTCCTGTTTTCAAGGGAGGAGAAAAAAATGACGTCAATAACTATAGGCCAATATCTGTTCTTCCCGTTCTCTCAAAAATTTTGGAAAAACTATTAAACTCTAGGTTAATTCATTATTTAAATACTCACACTATCATATCAAAATTCCAATTCGGATTTAGACAGGGTATATCAACTGAAGATGCCGTAACGTCACTTAGCTCTCAAATAACCGAACACTTGGATAAGCGATTTAAATGTCTAACAGTTTTTATTGACTTACAAAAAGCCTTCGACACAGTTTCTCTCCCCATTCTAATTCAGAAATTAGAAAAAATTGGAGTGAGAGGGACTCAGCTTTCCATTTTCAGAGATTTTCTTAGCAATAGGAAACAATGTGTTAAGATTGAACAGTATCACAGCGATGACGTTGACGTAACCTGCGGTGTGCCGCAAGGAAGCGTGATTGGTCCTACGTTATTCTTAGCCTACATCAATGACCTCTGCAATATGAAACTAGAAAATGCTAAAATCTACTCCTACGCCGATGATACTGCAATCATATTCTCCGGATCTACATGGCAAGATGTAAAGAGAATCGCTGAGGATGGAATGCGTCGTGTAGCTAATTGGTTAAATAACAATCTCTTAACTTTAAATATTAACAAAACAAATTATATTTGCTTCAGCTTAAAGAACAACTCACAACCTACATTCGACCTTGACTTAAAAATCCACTCCTGTAATGAGAACAATAAAAATAAGTGTAACTGTCCTATAATAAATAAAGTAAAACAGACTAAATATCTTGGTGTTCTTGTTGATCAAAATTTATCTTGGTATCAGCACATTGAACTTCTTAGTACAAGAATCAGGAAGTTTATATGGATGTTTAAATCTTTGAGACACATTGTTCCGGTTAATAGTTATAAAGATCCTATAAAGCACAGAAGAAATCTTCTTAATGACATATATGTTGCTTTGGTGCAGTCTGTAATCACATACTGTATCCCTGTATGGGGTGGTACATTTAAAACCCGTTTTCTTCAAGTGGAAATTGCTCAACGATATCTACTTAAAATTATGTACTTTAAGAAACAACGTTTTTCCACTGAGGCCCTATATGAATTATGTGATTTGCTGACTATCAGAAAACTATATATTCTCCACGTAATCCTTAAGACACATAAATCTGTAACTTGTGATGTAAACAGAAAGTCAAAACGTAGAAACGCCCAAATTGTTAAAGTCCCGGTTGCGAAAACTGTATTTTCTAGTATGCAATATAACTTTAGATCTGCTACTTTGTACAATAAAATGGATAGAAAGCTTAATATACACACTAAGTCATATTATGAATGTAAAATCATAGTAACTGAATGGTTAAAAAATATAAATTATGATGATACCGAAACCCTGCTATCTGATGTGATATAAAACATAATACAATATAACCACCTACTTAGTCAAAATAGTCGTACATTCTATGTAAAATATGAATAGATATATTTAATCATCATCATCCATATAGGTATTACGCGGAAATATTCACATATCCATCACATACCCCGAGTGCACTCACACGTAACCCCCCCCCCCCCCACACTCCCATACATAAACACCCACACACACTCACATACACTAACCCCCACACATACTCACATACACAAATAGCCACACACACTCATATACACAAACACACACACACACACATGTACATACACCCACACACACTCAAATGCACAAACACCAACACACACTCACAAATACACACACTAACGTAAACAAGATATACATATTTAATACCATGTTGTGTTATGTTATGCCTTGTTTTGTATTCTTTTTATAATAATGTGTAACTTACCACATAAGATATTATAAATCTTTTAAGAGAGAGCGGAGCTGCCTGACACAAGCATCCATAAATGCTTACTAGGCAGCCCCAACCCAAAAACATGTTTATATTGAAATGTGGTAATCTAATAAATATTTTTGATTTTTTTTTTTTTGATTTTGATCTCATTGATAATAATTGAGTTTGATAGGCGCTATGCAGTAGATTTCCGCTTTAAAGACATTTGTGTGTGGTCGGGCGGGATTCGAACCCACGGCCTTTGGAATGATAGTTGGGCTATTTACCACTAGATCAACGCCACTCTCCAGCTCGCATAAAATTTCTACCTATTACATTTTGAGATATTGAAATAGGTTTTCTTTGATCAGCCATTATGATGTCAGGATGTATAGTTCCCTATTTATTTTAGTAAGGTGGCGAATGGGCCCCTTATAAAAACAGGGACCGGGGCCCAGTCGCCACTCCAAATTTTTGGTGGCGTCGACTGGGCCCACATCCTAAGTAAACGTGGGTTATTCATAAAGATTTCTTAATAAAGAATAATACTAATATAATGGACGGCGTTGGACGTCCACCAACGAGATGGACGGACGACTTAGTTAAGGCCGCGGGTTCACGATGGATGCAGGCCACTTATGACCGAAGCATCTGGAAATCTATGAGGGAGGCTTATGTCCAGCAGTGGACTTCTTACAGCTGAAATGATGATGATGACTAATATAATACTTAATACTTAATTTCTTAATAATAATACCTATTTCAATTTCTCAGAATATAATGGGTAGAAATTTTATGCGAGCTGGCGTTGATCTAGTGGTAAGTATATAGCCCAACTTTTTGAGTTAAGCAATAAATACGCCGAGTTCGTTATAGGCAGCCAGCTATTCTGACGGTGACCAAATTTGATTATTTGGCAGAGAAGATTAGAAGCAACATTGACAGACGAAAACGATCGAGAAAATGCGCGACAACAGCGCAACATGGCGCAGATCAAATAGGCACAAAATTCAGTGCGCTAACATGTTCAGCGACTTGTACCATGGAGGTCAGTGGAACTGACACATTAATAACTCCGCTCCGCTTGCATTGGAGAGCCGGCATAGAGTTGTGTAGCTGAACCCCACTAATAATAATTATATAGATAAGGATAGCCACGTATAGTACTATACTAATTAAATACACAATCCGTGTGCAATACAGACGGAATGGCACGCTGTGACGTCACACGCAGCCGTCCAATTAGGCGATATCACGGACGCATCGGTGACGTCAACTGGCAAATATTGAAATTGGCATACCTATTGAATACTGAATGTGAAATGACTTGAGAGGAAATTTCTCCATACAAACGTAGTCGACTGTTTCCTCCCTGGATAAAGATATTAGAGCAAATATCGCACGACTACAAATTACATTGCCGTAAGTGCAAATTCTATAAAATCGAGAAAAATGAATTTGAAACTTTTCGGTTGCTCTTTTTTGAATAACTTTTTTTATAACAACAATTGTTATTAAATTGTAATTACACTTATTCTTGAATATATGTTAATGCCATAAAACCTATATCTGCCATGACCATGCTCCTACGTTTTTTTTTTTTTTTTCATTTTCTAATTAAAACAGAAATAAAATTTACAAAAATTGGAAATTGAAAGCAAACCAAAACGTAGGGGCTTGGCGTCATCATAACATATTTTTTCTAATATCTTTTCCAGGGAGGAAACAGACTACGTTTGTAAAGTTCGCATGGAGAAAAGAGTAGGTAGATTGCACTGTCCTCGTAAGTTCTAACCTAATCTAATTTATACTCGTACGTATATTATAGGTAGGTTTATATTTTAAATTTTGCTATAAATTGCCGAAACGCGGCATTGACGAAAGTGCAAATAATTAATCGAAAATGTGACGTAAATTAGTATATTTACCCTTCAGCCACGGTTATTTGATTAGTCAACCAATCGTATATAATCGGCAAATATTAACGACCAGATCACTAAAATTCGCGATATAATTTTATTAATTACAAATTTGCGCGAATTTGTGAGTCACAATTATTCGCCTAATATATCAATTAACTCGATAAATAAACATATTTTTTTAAACTTTCACGATTTCTGTCCATTATTATTATTAGAACAAACGGGTCTAGATCGCATTTATTGATCATCTTAGATGTAAATTTCTTCAATGTTTCTGAATTAAGATACACCGGCCGTGGTCACTTATCTACAAACGCGATCGAGACCAGGAGGGTTACTGCGATTCGTTTCTATACGACATCGATACTGTCATACGATGATTCTACTGTCACATTCTGATAGTAGGGTGACAGTAGAACCATCGTTATGACAGTACAGTAGTATGACAGAAACGAACCGAAGTAACCCTCCAGTTGTTGTAATCTATCTATCTTCTTCTTCTTCTTATTATATAAAAATCAATCCCTATTTCCCTTGGTCACGGCATCACACTTAAACTTTTACACATATTTCGATAATTCTTTTTTTGTTGTGAGCGCTATTGTCAGGAGAAGGTTCTTATGAAAGAAAAAATGCTAAACCGATTTAGATGAATTTTATTTTTTTATACTAAACGACAGGACAACGTCTGTCGGGTCAGCTAGTAAATAATAATAACTTAATAGTACTTACTTTTGGATTAAAATATTTTTAGTAAAGGTATAATGCCAGGGTAATGCTGCCGTCAATAGCATAAATACATCAAGTCGGGTTTTTGCCAAAAATGAGTTAGATATTGCTAGAGCATTAGAAATAATATTTCAAAAAAAAATCCAATTTAAGGAAATGGAGAAAGTACTTATCTCAAAAATTAAAATAGCTTTCAATTGGTGTGAATACTATAATTTGTTATTCAATGCAATCGTATAAATTTTCTTCATTTTAAGTATATATTCTTTTAAAAGTGCCCTAGGGAGGCAAAATTCGTTTTCAAAATGTAGTGTCGACAGATATTATAAAATTTAGTATGCTTTTAGTCACACATCGTCGGTCGAATCGCGCATTTTACTTCTGCTACGTATTGTGACGTGGATGTTAGAAAATATACGTAGAACTGGATGAGGTAAAGTTGACCTATTTATTTCATTACAGGAATACTGCTTTTGAAAAAAAGCAGCAGTTTTTTTCGTTTTTTTTTGCTTTTTCTGCTTTTTGCTTTTGAAAGCATTTTTTCAAAAGCAGTATGTCCTAAGTGTGGATTAACTAAGAAATAATGTTTACAGGAATACTTTTAAATTACTAGGTAGATACTGCAAGATCATAGACATAGAGTTAATTTTCTAAGTGTAAACCATTCAAATCATGTTTTTTTTTTAGGATTTGTAATTCTTATGGTCGCGGCCTCGAATTGTACCTACCTAGATAATTAAAATTTTTGAAAAGCACTTTTTTAAAACTAAAGTATAAGTAAGTATATATCTATTTATTATTTTTTAGTACCTACCTACCTATTGATTTGGTTTTGCTTTTTTTATTTTATATTTTATTTCTTATAGGGATACAATTTTTATTCCTTTTGTATTTTGTTTTTTTTTCTGTATTTTTCTTGTGTTTTGAATAAAAAAAGGTATAAGTAGGTACCTAATTTAAGTATGGAAGTTGTAAAATTCACACTTGTGGAATTTAAAACAGAAAAATAACCGTTATTATTATTAGACATACGGGTCTAGATTGTTATTTTTATACAATTTTCCATTAGGATAATTATCTAAAAACGCAATCTAGGCCCGTGTAGTTCTAATAATATTAATTGACAGAAAAAAACACGATTTCCGTCCATGATTAAAAAGTATGAATATAATATTAAGTATTAAAAATACCGCATCTAGTCTTTCTAACTAAACGATTCTAAGAAAAGTCAAGTATATTCGGAGTTAAGGGGAAGATGTAGATTTTCCTTACACCATTAACATGTATATTGCCCTTAATATATTGTTCAAAGCTTTTTGATAGCGTTACCGTTTTATTCGTTGTTAAATGTGTTACGTTCCAATAGACAGAAATGTTTGACTTTATTGTTTTCTGTGCTTTGATTGTTTTTGTGAAGAGGTCTATGAGGCGCGTTAGGTACCTTGCCGTGCAAAAGGAAAAACCTTTTTTTCTCCGCTTGACATTGTCCAATCTGAGATTCTAGGGTTCTTTGCCCATAAAGATAAAAATGGGATGCAAATGGGATGGGAAGACTCCACTGTTCGTCTGTCTGTAATCAAGGGCTCTATTTTTAAATCGCTCGTGCCACTTCGAGCGATTTAGCGAATAGCTCGATGTCTACTGATTTTTGTTCGATATCGGTAATTTTTCTATGTGAATCACACGACCGCAACGACTGGTCTCAACCACTCCGCTGGAGTCCGACTTCGAAAGAAAATCAACAGAAATTGAGCTCTTCAAATAGCCCAAAGTGGCACAAGTGATTCTAAAAATTCTCCAAGCTATATCTCATGAACTGTGATAACTACACAGTTGACATTTTCAGAGATGATTATGCCTGTTGCCTTAAAACAATTAATTTAAGTAGAGCCAACACCAACCGCGATTTTTTGTGACGAACGGAACCCTTCGTGCTCGAGTCCGATTCGAATTTGGCTAGTGATTTTCACATTAATAAGTAGGTACCTACTAATTTGATTTTAGGTAGGTATGTATGAATCTATGAATACTTATTAGTACCTACTTATGAAGTATGGGCACTTCTTACTTTTATTCTTACGCAGCGTACTACGTGGACGATTGGATGCGAACGCGATTGCGAAGCGATCCGATCCGATGCGGTGCGGAAACAAGGAACAGTCGAGAATCGCGCTGCATCGCACTTTACGTGCATTTGGTCACGTAGGACACTTCAATAGCTATCGACTGTTTGTTGTTTCCGCACCGCACCGGATCGGATCGCTTCGCTTCGCGATCGCGTTCGCATCCATTATCGTCCACGTAGTACGCTGCGTTACAGAACACCACTATCACATGAAACAGATGACGATCGTTTTTCTCGCATCCGCTCTCTCGTATTCAAATGTGACAGAGACAAATCTTCGGCCGTTTCCGGATGCGGTTCGGGCGACTTCGGATGTTCAAGTCATTTGTATTCATTCGAGATTCTTTGTTTGAGGTCGCGGCGCGGGCGCGATGACGGATCGTGGTAGGGGCAATGAAATGGAAAGATTTAGTAATGAGATTAGAAATATTTTTTTAAATTTGATTAAGGCGATGTTGTTCTGTCTTTATATGGACAATGATTTGCAATTGTATTTTGACGACCTCTGTGTGGCGCATTGATTCCTGCTGGGGACAAGCAGTTAGTCTGTAAAAAGTTAAGTAAATAGTAAATGTGTAACGCCAATAATGTCATTTTTTTTTCTGGGTATGGCTGACTAGGCTGGTAGCATGGTATAGGTGCTGAGTAGGTCTACTCCCCCTAACAATGTCTCGGGTACTGCGGCATGAATGGAAATTTGCTTGGGTCGTATCTAAATCATCTAAAAAAGAATAAAAAAGTCAATAATTACCTACATATTATCTACTACTTGTGGTTTCTTTTCATCGGAGGGTGCATTCCGAAACCACACTAAATTCTTAATTTTAATACGTTTTAAAATTAAATTATCATATTAATTGTCTTTGCTTTTTATCTTCCTATTGAATTAAAATATTTGAGCATTGAGTACCTATACTGTAATAATGAAATTGTACACAACACCTTCACAATCTAATAAATCTTACATTTTCCATACGAAACAAATAAAACAAACACACCTTCCTTCCTTTCCTATACATCTCAATTCGCTTTCAAATTCTCAATGACTAATGTGGGCTACTAATTCGTGTTTTAAAAACTCATCTATTATTTAGCGAGTGCCGGCTTTCGGTAGATTTACGATTTCCGAGTCGATGTCGGTTCGAGTTTCGTTTGCGTTCGAGTTACCGTAGTTTCTGTTTTTCTTTTTGTTACAATACACGTGTAACTTATACGTTTGCGTTGTTTAGAGTGAAGGATTTATTTCTTCGCTGTGTTTACCTGTGTGTGGGTTTAACTGAGTAAATGTTACCACAGGTAAAAACCCCTTTGGGCCACAGGGTCCAAAATCCGGGGTCAAAAAATATAGCTACTGTATCCTCTGCCCGTCGTTAAGGCGAAAAAAGGGGTTTCTTCAAGAAACCCCTTTTTTTGTGAGGCTTGGGAGGCACAAGCTTTTGGCATCGCATCTTTCACCGTTCACAAGACCTTAATAATTGAGTTTTCTGAAACAGTAAAAGATTTTTTTCACTACAATCCCGACCTCATTTCATCACCTACTTCCCAATCCCTGATCTAGACTACCTTTTCACCGTAGCTCCAAGTACATCTCTAAATAAACAGTCACTACATTGAACCACGTTCGTTTAATCATGTCGCACAATAGTGCATAATCTGTGAAGTTCGTAGCTTGTACTGTGTGAATGTGCATTAATCATTCGATTTAAAAAATCATCCTGAAGAAAGAATGTCAAATACAAAGAACCAACATCATCATCGGACGACCTCTGTGGCGCGTCGTGCGAAAGCACGGCTGCAATGCAGAAGGTTGCGGGTTCGATTCCCGCCGGGTGCAAGTATTTATGCTTAATAAATAAATATTTGTGTCCGGTCTGAGTGTCCCTCTATGTATAATATGTATGTATTTACAAAAGAAAAATAAATATAAGTAATATATCCGTTGTCTAGTCACCGTAACACAAGCTTAGTCGCTTACCACGGGACTAGATGGCGCTGTGTGTTGTTCACAGAATTTATTTATTTATTATTTATATTTATCATATCGCATCGCAGTCTATAATTAAATAAAATACTGGACAAGTGCGTGCCTTGTCGGGCCACGCGCAGTATAGGGTTTGTTTCATAGTTTCCATAAAATAACGATTGCAATTTGGAAAAAGTCGTTACTACTCGTAATTACCAACTTAACTAGGTACCAATTTTCAACGAAATTGGTTTAAAATTTTACTTTTATTTCTTTAATAACTCGTAAATTTGAACTGAACTTAAGACTGCTTAGATGTAATAATTTTCCTTTAAAACGTAGGAAAGGCCTATCTTTTCACCATAGTTCCAAGTACCTACATCCCTAAATAAACAATCACTACATTGAACCAGGTTCGTTTAATCATGTCGCACAATAGTGCATAATCTGTGAAGTTCGTAGCTTGTACTGTGTGAATGTGCATTAATCATTCAGTATGTAAATTCGCTAAGTGCCAGTGATAAATGATCTGGTCAAGACTGGTCAGTTTTGTTGAAACTGTGGACTTGGGATAATTTTATAAGTTATTTATTTAGTTCCACCAACAGTAAAGAGCACTATAGTAAAAACAGAAAACACATTTTTTTTGTGTCTAAAATAAACACACATGTTTATCTTATTCTACTTTACCGAACATGACCCAAAAATCCATTTTATTTCCATTATTTTTATGCATATTTGACAGTAGTGTCAATAGATCTGAAGCAAGTTTCGGTAGTAAAATTGATTGTTTGTAATAATACATTTAATATCTTTTATCTGTAGATTGTAAATATTAAAAATAATATTAGGATGTAGCTTTCTATTGGTTAAAGAATTTTTAAATCGTCATAGTTTTTGAGTTTATTCATAACAAACATACAGACACGCACATACACACACACACAAATACAAATCTTTCCTCTTCATAACAATAGTGTGTACCCTAGTAATAATGATGGACGGAAATCATGTAAGTTTAAAAATTGTGTCACAAGTCCAAAGTTTTCGTGTTCATACAAAAAGTACTGTCCACTCAGTTCAGTTCATTTCATTTTTCATTCTTAAACAGTTTTGTTTATCTGACAGGGGACGGTATTGAAAGTACAGTTTGTTTTGTACGGAACCCTTCTCAATCAGTTTTATGGAACTGGATACGTAGGTAGGTAAGGTTTCATCATTAACATGGATTTTGTGTGTTAACATAATGGAAGCAAGATAAATGGCAAAGAAGATGAGATTTAAAATTATTTAGGACAGTTAGGTATTATTATAAAGTGTGCTATTTTTGTAGTTATTTTATCGGTTGTTATTACAGTAGGTAATTATATGAATCCAGACCAAGGACTAAATATTAAAATAAATATTTAAATTATTTAATAATAATACACCTACCTAACTATTATTTTTAGTGATTACCTACTACACTTAGGAAACACGGCTTTTGAAAAAATCGTTTCAAAACATGACGAATCTATAAGGGTTCCGTTTTTTTGCCATTTGGCTACGGAACCCTAAAAAGCTGTACCGGGCGTAGAGCGAGCGTGTCGGGCGTATTGTACCTATGTACCTATAAGTCAAAGTACGCACGAATTTTTTTTAAAGCATTTTGTCAAAAGTATAATATACCTACTATACTTATTATTTTAAAAGTGAGTAAGTAGGTAAGTAAACGAGTATGTTTGTTACTGCTTCACGCAAAAACCACTGAACCGATTGCGATGAAACTTAGTATGCAAATAGCTGGATTAACACATAGACAACCCGATGGATCGGGTCTTACCGATATACAAAAAGATTGCGTAGATGTAATTTGTAGCATCATGGGAACTTTTGCAACTTTTGAACCAGCCTCAGAGTAATTCTACAGTTTTACACACAAACGACATGGTAGTAGGTACTCCAATATTACTTAATTTTAGATGTTAATTGAACCTCACCAATTTTAAGATTTGGTTGAGATTAAAATCAAAATTAATAAGCCACATTTGAAACTTTCACCCTTTCCCGTATCAAATTAATATCTGCAATGTCGTTAAAAGTCAGTCAAAAATAGGCCTTATTGTTTTAACCCTAAGGTTCATGAAAAGGCAAAGAAAAGTTGGTATTCTATTGACAAATGATATAATGTAAAAACTACAATTGCGTCCAGTGGAATTAGGTCGGGAAATGTTAGTCGTATCAGAATTTAAAGTTAAAATATTAAGGAACGAATGGGTAGTAAATGGAACAGTCGAAAATGGGCCATTCGAATTTGATAATATTTTTTAAATAATGTTTATTTAATAAAAAACGTAGGTAAAGTATACAATTGACAGTGAGTACGGCTCACGGCGCTCTCACAGTTAGTCGTCTTTCATACTTTGTTTCATGGGACCGGTCTCTTATTTGTAGGAAATTTGTAGGAAAATGTAGGCCATTTGACACATCACTTGTTACAGTCTGATCAACAGGCAAGTTTCCACGCTATTACTTACGTACGAAGACGTACAAACAATCATGCCCTTCCAAGAGGTATCCCGCCTACTGCATACGAATTAGTATACGTACGACTAATTCAAATGCAGTTTTCCGCGCTTTCATAGTATTTGGAAGGGTGTGATTTTTCGTACGTTTCCGTGCGTTAGGTAGGACACGATTGAAATTCGGACGAAATGTATAGAAAGTGCGCCCGGCCTAAATATTCTGAATCAATTGTGCTCAAGTGTAGATATTACTATATAGTTATGATTAAGACGCCCCATCTCGGACAAATTTACATCGTTTGTGTTGAATTACATTACATTTGTATTGGTCAGTGTGATAGACTGGGCTATTAGTTTGATGTAGTTACGGTTTATGATTCTTGTTGTCCGATATATGTTATGAAGAATTATAATACCTACTGAATAATAAAATGATGAGTTTGTATGTGGTGTGTATTGTTAAACAAATTCTGTGAACATAACACAGGGCCACCTAACCCTATAGTGAGCTGCTAAGCTTGTGCTAAGGTGACTAGACAACGGTGACAACCAGTAGACAATCAGTAGATTGAAAAATCAACCCTAAGGAACATTAAAAACTTAGGTAGGTACATATTTTTCACCCTTAGTGTTAAAAACTTAATCACAAACTTAATTAACCAAAAAATACTTCGAACTAAACCCAAAATCCGCAACTTATTTACGGGTCTATTCTATTTCGCCCCCTAAACATTATGACACATTTTAATTATCAGTACCATCCGCCATTTTAATTTTAAAGACTAATCCGCTTACGATGTAGCTTCGAAGTTTAAATTAGGGAATAGTGATGGGACGTGTTATACCTATCGGTATTATTATGCTATTATCGATAACTGTATTAATACGCATTTATTTCTATTTGATACGATATTTTTATTTTTAACCAGATATATGAAAATACAAGATTAATAATTGTTTTGGAACGCGCCCTCCGAAGAGAAGAAAACACAAGATACTCATCATCACACAATCACATATTGTATATATTGTGGATGACCATATACCAAGAAGTTAAAATAATTCTAATAATGAAAATTAAACATTTTGCATACCTATGTGTCGATCTGGATGATCGACAGCAGCTGTCGATCTGGATGTCGATCGAATCTTAGTATGCTAGCTGCTAGCATACTAAGTTTCATCGCAATCGGTTGAGTAGTTGATTGAAATACTAAACAAACATCTAAACTTTCGGATCTATCTCAATCTATATAATAGAAAGTCGCGTTAGTTCCACTATTTATAACTCAAGAACGGCTGAACCCATTTGGCAGAAAATTGATGAGGATGTAGCTTGGAACCAGAAGACGGACAGAAAAAACTTTTTTTTTGCTTCTACAGTGGAACAAAGTTCACCGGGCCAGCTAGCTTGTAATATGACTGGGATTCTATCGATAACGTTTCCCATCACTACCGCGACTGACAACAGTACAATTAACGCGGTTTAAGCCAACCACGACAGGTTTCTTATTAACACCATTTGTCACAAGTTACTCCACTGTCATTTGTTGGTGTGGGATTATGGTATCTTACGATCTTGGGGTGGTGCAGATAAAGAAGGTGTAAGTACTTCGTTTCATAGATATTTGTCATTGGAAAGTTTTAAATAAGAAAAATATTATAATAGGTGGAAGAGAAACCCTCCAACTCCAATTAATTTAAAAAAAAAGTAGTATATTTTTAAGAAAAAAAAACGCCTGTCGCTGTCGTTACTAAGAGGGTGTGTGTGTAACAAAAATATGTGTGTGTGTGTAACAAAAATAATTTCAAGCTGAAGTTAGATGCCTTACTTATTTAATACCAAGTTTCTTGAAGGTTGGTTCAAAAATACGACCTGTATAGGAGAAGCAACAAACTGACAGACGAAAGAAAATTTTGTCAAACTTAAAGCAGAGACGCTTCGCTCGCTCATATTATGAAGTATATTAATTACTGGAAACCAGAAGGTATGGGTACGTAGTAGGTATGTGGATTTTAGATATAGGCACCTACCTACGTAGGTATTCACAATATGCAATTATCTGTAGCGGGGTGCAAAAGATTAAAATCCACCCCAACTAATCCTCTGTATTAAGTGAGATTGAATTTTCACTTTGCATATTGCAAGCTTTGCCTTTTAACTACTGTAGTTAACACATATAACTACTATAAGTATTACATTCATGTATATGTAAAAGATTATAATTATTAGTACCTATAGCGTAAATAAAAAATAATGATATTCAACAGAATTTGAAATAATAATCATCAAACGGTCATCTATCGTGTGTTAACAAAACAAATTAATTTAAAACCAAATACTGACAGTGATAAAATAAAAATTAAATCAACCCTAACTAGAAATATATAAAATTTAAATAAATATACAGTAGGCAGCAGATTAGTTGAAAAAAATGGCGGATGCGCAGAATTCGATTTTTCATAGAAGGCAAAATTTTTCAACTTATCTGCCGGTCCACTGTTAAATGGTTTTATTTATACCAATAATATACAAAGTACATACAATACCCAAATAAAACATGATAAATAAAAAAATGAATGGGAAAAATGAATGATAGGTAGTACAAATTTTGTACTTTTGTTTTTTTACTATCAAAGTAGGTATAATAAATAATCTAAAATAATTAATTACATACTCGATCGGTGCCCACGGGCATACAATGTGCCGTAAGGCCGTAGCGTAGGTTAGCGTAGGTAAGTATGTGACGCCTGACAGTTTTGTCTGAGCAAAGAAATTGGTGCATTTTAATACATTGCGGTTACAATTTTGGATCAAGTACACTTTTTCATTTGAGAGCTTTTCAAAGAGTTTCAAAGTTCTAAACATACCTATATATTTGTAAATTACGACCTGCACTGGAGCTAATAAGATCTTCTAGCCGTGGTAATGTTATTATTTTAATTGATGTGTCTATGATAACCGAATTTCGAACATCTCGGAAAAACGTTTTTTTTTTCCTTTTCGCTTCGCGATTTTCTAACTTTATATTTTATCTAATCCCATTTTTTTGTTGTTTTCAACATTTGTGTTGATTAAGCAGTGTATGCACACATACTTAATAGATGTGTGTAGATTAGGTGGGTATATCAATAGTAATAAATACAGTAGGTACCTACAATCGCACAGTTTCCCCTTCAGGTCGTAATCCTTCTTGCAATCACGGATGCTCGTCAT
The DNA here is from genome assembly GCA_958496205.1 of Idaea biselata. NCBI lineage: Eukaryota > Metazoa > Arthropoda > Insecta > Lepidoptera > Geometridae > Idaea > Idaea biselata. The sequence continues at coordinate 25,785,096 of OY292402.1, forward strand.
TACTGACGTCATTACCAGAGATATGGATAATGTTATGTCGCAGTTTAAGTGGGAATTATGCTGTCTCTTTGATATTAGCATCCACATAAAGTTCGTAGGTAATTATTTTTTAACTATTTAAGTACTACCGATAAATGTCGCACTTTAAGGATGAGTATCACAAACATGATGTACCTACCGGTAGTATTTGATTTAAAAAATATTACAAAGTTTGTGTAGATGCTATATAGGTATAATTAAAAATGTGTTTAACCCTTAAATTGTCACCCATCGATTCCTTAGGTTCAGTTACTATTGAGGTTTGGTTTTGGGTACTAATAGGGGTAGAAAAGAAAAATATTTTGAAATTTATAAAAAAATATTTATTTTCATACGAGTTTTCAGATGTCACATAAAACGGACGTTGCCAATAAGTACTAGCTATAACACGTACTTATGGATGTCACATGTAAAGGACATTGCCAAATACCATATTAAATATTTATAACAAACAATATGCAACTTTCTTTTGTTCTTGCAGAAAAATGGCCTGGAGATCAAAGAAAATCCTTGCGTTACTACCGCCCGGTGATTCGGAAGAGTCTGATGTTGAGTCGGATGATGACATTGAAGGAAAAATTGCAGCACGTGAGTTTTTGGACAGTAACACCTCATCTCCGATTAGAGAAATGTCTCCTAGATTGTACCACTTATTACAAGACCTTAGTGATCATGAAGATTCTTTGGATGATGAACGCACTACAGTCGTATCAGAGCGACCACCACCAGTAGTGTTAGTTAAATCTTCACCATCCACATCTAAATCAATTAATCAGACACATTGTTATATACCGGAAACACCATCTCAAAATTTAAATCCCCAGTTATGAGGTTTTTTCGGGTTATATTGCTTCCTGCTTCCAGCCTTTTTTCCTTTATAAGCAATAAAATTATCATCTCATCTACAGCAAATGATCTTTCTTCTTCTATTTCAAGACATTTCTTGCGTAAATTGAACTTATTTTGTAATAACTATCATTACTACTTACACTTTTGTGATAATACTAATTATAATAAAAATGATAGTTATTACAAAATAAGTTCAATAATGGAGCATTTACGCAAGAAATGCCAAATGTCAAAAGAAATGTCAGCAGCAAATTTTGCTGTAGATGAGATGATAATTTTATTCCTTATAAAGGAAAAAAGGCTGGAAGCAGGAAGCAATATAACCCGAAAAAAACTCATAAGTGGGGATTTAAATTTTTGAGATGGTGTTTCCGGTATATAACAATGTGTCTAATTAATTGATTTAGATGTGGATGGTGAAGATTTAACTAACACTACTGGTGGTGGTCGCTCTGATACGACTGTAGTGCGTTCATCATCCAAAGAATCTTCATGATCACTAAGGTCTTGTAATAAGTGGTACAATCTAGGAGACATTTCTCTAATCGGAGATGAGGTGTTACTGTCCAAAAACTCACGTGCTGCAATTTTTCCTTCAATGTCATCATCCGACTCAACATCAGACTCTTCCGAATCACCGGACGGTAGTAACGCAAGGATTTTCTTTGATCTCCAGGCCATTTTTCTGCAAGAACAAAAGAAAGTTGCATATTGTTTGTTATAAATATTTAATATGGTATTTGGCAATGTCCTTTACATGTGACATCCATAAGTACGTGTTATAGCTAGTACTTATTGGCAACGTCCGTTATATGGGACAAACAAATCTTACACTACACTTCATTCTAATTGGCAAAGTCCGTTTTATAGGACATTATGAATTTTATTCAATTTCAGTACATAAAACAATGAAATTTTCGAAATAAATTACGTTTGTTTATTCATGCAATCATATTTTAACTAATTATAAATGTAGAATAATAAAAAATACGCGAAATACTCACATTTTCAATATTCCAAATCTGGAGAGTCAAAAACCGCCCGTTGCACTTTTTGAATTTGTAATACTGATTGACCAAGGTCACTTAATGCGAACCAAATGCGCGAGCGAGACAGAGATAATATCTTACTCAACACATTAACGCACACGCACTTTATCTTACAGCTCTATTCCTTTACCTGTGTGCGGTTTTTTACTTTGTCACATAAAACGGACAGAAACAATTTAAGGGTTAATATCGTCACTGCATAAACAAAAGTAGGTATTGAAATTACTGTTTTTGCACAACACTTCGAGATGAAATTGAACAAGTTTTAGTATCTTGAAGTGGATTTTTATTGAAATTATTAATTATAAGTAATTTAGACATGGTTTTTTATTTTATTTTGATGGATCACATTACTTAATCTTTATTATCCGAGTTGAGATCTAAAAAAATATATACAGATGAATTGAGAAACTCATCCTTTTTTGAAGTCGGTTAAAAAAAATGATTTTAAACAAAATGCATTTTTCGTGAATCGGCTGACACTAAAAAATAAAAATCTTGTAATATATAAATATTTAATAAATGGATACCTACACTAGTAACATAACAAAATCTCTAATTTCCAAAACGCCACGCAACCCTCACTCAATCGTCCGCTCAATACAACCCTTGTTAATTCTAGAAGATATTAAGATAGGGCTAATCCTCACATAACTTAGAATCAAGACCGTTAACTAAGGTTTAGGAACCACTGACCATTGTCCTGCGTTTAAATTAAACGGTGAAACCGGCCTTCGGGCAACGCCAGTAATGATTTTACTATCCCATACAAACTAACCACTACAACTCCCTTCAAACGACATAACTTTTAAGCCTTTGTTTTAAGAGTCATTTTGCTTTGTATTTCAGTTTGTTATCAGTAAATAAAGTTGGTAAAAAGGTGTCGTAAGATTTTATGCGCAGACCTCTTTATGCAAACAGGTCCTAAGGGTCGCGTTTAAGGTTTTTGGACCTATTGAAACTTGACCCGTGTTAAATTTTAATGTAACGAGTTGGTTAATAAGGATTGTTTACGAGACGGATGGAGAGTTTGAAGTTTCATTATTGTTATGCTGATGGGTAAACATGTGATGGGTTATTAAAATTGATAGGTTAGTTTTGGGTTTGATATTGAGATTTTTATTCTATGTTTCATTACCGCTATGCTTGAATTCTTAAATACTTACCTAAAAAGTGAACATAGGTCACTAGGGGGAAGTGCGGCGTAAGGAAAAAGTGTGGCAAAATCAATTTACCAGACAATTTGTCATATTGATAAAATCGCCAATCATGACTACGTTGCGATTTTATCAATATAACTTGTAAGTTCGGTAGAATCATTTTACCGCGCTTTCGCCATAAGCCGCACTTCCTCATAGTGACCTTACTATGCAAATATCACCGATTCCCATTGGAATATTTATCTGGGACAATATTTTCAGGGTTCCGTGACCAAAGTGTAAAAACGAGACCATTATACTGTCTCCGTCCGTCCGAAATATTTATTTGTTTGTAACGAATGAGCCCCAAAACTACTGAATTCTATCACCAATAGAATTACATTATCTAGTACCTAGTAACATAGGCTACTTTTAATCACGATATTCCCCGGGATCGGGACTTAGGCGGGTGAAACCGCGGGACGCAGCTAATCTAAGATAAAAATGTAAACATAGAACTTATAAGCCTATGTTACTCAGGGTGAATGTAACTTTCTAATGGTGAAAGAGTTTTTGAAATCGGTCCAGTAGTTTTTGAGTTTATTCATTACAAACATACACACACACACACACAAATACAAATCCTTCCTCTTTATAATATTAGTGTAGATGTAGATATAGTGTAGAATTGTAGATGTAGATTCTGAGACAGAGTATTATAGGTACTATAGAAATGTCACAGATTACAATAAAACAACAACCAACTACCCAAATCACATACCAACATAAACATACGAATAACAAACCGTAAAACGTTTTACTTAATAATGTCTCTCGTTAACATAAACAATAGAGAGGGGCTGAATAGATATAAAATTTAATTGATTGTCCTCCTTTTGTTCGCTGACGTTTTATTTGGCTTGATGTATGAATGTGAAGTTAGGTTTTATATGAATAATTTGCTTAATTTCAGATAAGTTTGAGGCGGGGTTAAAGTTGTGGTGGAAATGGGCTTTCTAATTTTTGTTTCTGTTATTATTATTAATTTTGTGTTATTTTAGATTGCGTTTTGGTAGGAATAATAAAGTAGTAATTAACTGCATTCTGGGATGTTATTCTGCTCATCATTCCGAATGTTCTCATTAGATCTTAAACAAAATTTTATGAGACCAACTCAGGACTCTCATTCCAAATGAAAAAATAATTATCGAAATCGGACTTCATATCGGGCCGGAGTACGGCGCGGACAATGCGGACATATCCACATACATACATACATACAAACAAACAATATACGGGGCGAATTGAGAACCTCCTCCTTTTTTGGAAGTCGGTTAAAATTAAATTTAAAATTACTTCATTAAATATTGCATGATGTTACACACAGCGCAATCTGGCAGTAGGCTATTGTAGATTATTGAAATTATTAGATATTGGCGGAAATCGAACCCGCAACCTTCTGCATTGCAGTCGAGGCTTCCCCCGACGTGCCACAGAGGTCGTCGGAATGACAATGTAGTTCAAGTTTTAGTGAATGTGACCCCGTAAAGAACTTTTTTCATTTAATATCAAAACATACAATAAATAAATAAAAATACTTTAGGAAGAATGTCCACCTACTCTTTCTCCATACAAACGTAGTCGACTGTTTCCTCCCTGTATTTAAAGCAAACAATATGCCATAAAACTTATATCTGCCATGACTTTTGTTTTATGCACGGAGTTATGACATGAAAACTTTCTACAAGAAAAAAAAAACATAAAATAAATAAGCAAAAAGAAAGCTCCACCGTGACAATGTATGCACATTGCCGTGACCAGGATTCGAACCTGGGTTACTACGGCCACAACGTAGGGTCCTAACCACTAGACGATCACGGCTATCGGAGCGTCGAGACCGAGCCCGAAATTAGTGAACAGTTACCGCGACTCGGGTTCTGTTACGTCATAGTACTGGACTTTGATTTTTTGTGAAGTTGAGCATGAAATTGATTGTAAGATTGGAAGCTGATAAAAATAAAGTGAATGGTTTTTATCAAGTTTTTTTTAAGAGTTGTTTATGTAAGCGAATATTGTACCTTGGTACTATTTATCTCCCTTATTTATAAACGATGACTAAGTTTATATACTTATCGTTTGTTTTTTACTGTGACATGTAGTTTCAAAGTTAACAGGCAGTGACAAACGTTACATAAACTTAGTCATCCATACTAATATTATAAAGAAGTAATGTTGGTAACATGTATGTTAGTATGTATTACGTAAATTGGCGGTAATCTCCTAAACCACTAGACCGATTTTAAAAATTAATTTTCCAAATAGAAAGCTACATTACGCGGGTGAAACCGCGGCACGCAGCTAGTCGTTAATAATAATAAAATAAGTAAGGGGGTCAATCTACGTATTTCCTACTTAAACATCCTACTAATATTACAAATGTGAAAGTAAGTAGGTATGTGTGTAAGTAACTAAGTGAACGAGTAGTCGAGTATGTTTGTCATTCCTTCATGCAAAAACTACTGAACCGATTGCGATGAAACTTGCTATGCAGATAGCTGGAGATCTGAATTAACACACATGTACCTTTTTATCAGGACCAGATGGTGGGTCAACCAGCGGGGCGTAGCTAGTTAAAGCCGACTAAGGGCCGACTATTCATCGCCTAGTCATGCTTTAGGTAGGTACTAAATTGGTAGTACAAAGTAGTAAAATATTAATCGACTAGCTACGTCCCGCGGTTTCACCCGCATAAGTCTCGATCTCGTGAGAATATCGGGATCAAAAGTTTTTTTGATGTCGGTCCATTCATATCCGGGTAGTATATCCGTTGTCTAGTACCCATAGTACAAGCCTAGTGCTTAGTTTGGGGCTAGATTGCGCTGTGTGGAACTTCGTGTAATATTTATTTATTTATTCATAACAAACATACAGAGGCACACACACACACAAACACACAAAATTACAAATCTTTCCTCTTTACAATATTAGTAGGTATAGACAAGACGTTCGATGCACGGAACCCTAAAAACACTGACCAAAACAACACAGACCAATTATCCAGTCCAATGACCAATCGTTATGAAAGAGACCTATTATCCAAAAAGAAATTGGTCTCCGAAATCGGTGAACAATTCGGAGACACGTGTCTCTTGTTTTGTTAACGGGAAAATATTTTAACTTGATTTGTTCGTGGTTTTTCGAATGATTTTAGTTCGATCAACTGATTGAATGGTTTAATATGTACAATTATACTTAGGTACCTACTATTTGGATTAAAAACAAATCATTTATTCATAAAATATACAGGTAGATACGAATTACAAATCATTAAATTACAATTAAAAACTGATTGGATTAAAATGATTAGATAATCATTATTGTGTTGTCGAACTAAATAATCACCTAATTAATGATAATGTGAGTATTTCTATTTGTTGGGTATTCAGGTTTTTGTACACCACTTCTTAGCACTATGAACTTTGGTTCATACTACTAGCGGCCGGTTTTACCCACATAAGCCCGATGCAGTTGGAAATGTTTGATAAAAAGTAACTTCAGTGTCAGTCTAGGTCTAGACCTAGACCTAAAGTCGGTAAGATGGCTTACCTACCTAGGTAGGTAAGCCATCTTACCGACTTTAACATAGCCAACTTAAAAATACAATACTCAAGGGATTTAATAATGATGGCGCCGTAGATTACCTACTAGATAGTAAGTATTTTGATAGAAAGATGAACGCTACCATACATTAAGTGTGGAAACAAAAAAAAACTTAGAAATAGAACATTGCACAAATGAGCGACCTTGTCGCTAAAAGCTTCTTCTTTCGCCGAGGAAGACCTAAAGGATCAAAAGGATCCGTCGCCAAAAGCTGGATCAAAAAGTTAGGTCTTTTTTATTCATCTTTCTTAAAGGTATTATGTGAGTAATTCCCCGAATAGTTTGACTTTGGAATTGTGAAGCTCGTCCGTCAGAGACGAGTTAAAAATTGATCACTTTCTCTTTCTAGTCTCCAATTCCAGTTCAGTGTTATGGATGGGGTCGGGTCGTTACGCGTTGGTCTGAGATTGACAGGCCGTAGCAGCCTAGTGAAAAGACGGTTACTCAAACTAATCTATGCAAGCGCTGAGGCGGACGACTACTAGGTAAGCTGTGTCCATCTAAGCCACTGAACTAAAACTATACAAGTACGCTGGAATTGCTTTACCATTCAAAATTACATTTGATCTTTGTGCCGATTTGATTTGCGCCACGTTGCGCTGTAGTCGCGCGTTTTCTATTGAAAGTGATGGTAACCGTCCGTGGAACTAATTGGCGCAGATCAAATAAGCACAAAATTCAGTGCGCTAGGATCTGCCAAGTTGTAATGGAGGTCAGTGATCTAAGCCCTCAAGGCGCACAACTACTAGGTAAACTGTGTCTCTCAATGCCCTCAAGTTTACGTTGACAACTGAATATTTGAACAAACCTACAATTATGGTCGCGTGCACACTTCGTTCAGAGACAATTTGTGTAACAACGCCATAACAAGGCTCATTCATTAAAAGCATTTCCTTGTTCAATGCTGTTTATGTTATGGTAATTGACGATTTGATTAGTGAGTAGAAAGTTGATAGAGGCGTTAAATAATGAGACGCCGTTATTGTGTGTAAAAGGAAAATAACAAAAACTTTTCACTATGAAAAAGAAAAAAAGAGAAATATTTCGCGTACCTATAAGTTAAAAGCATGTAGGTGCCGTGTGCGTGCGCTTTCTTTTACGCTACTAGTAAGTAGGGTATAATTATTTATTATTTATATTATAAGTACGAGTTATATTATGTTATATTATTTTTAATTTATATTATTTTCTTAAGAGGATCGTCTCCATTCTTATCCTATATCTGTCATGACAATGCATCTTTTTTTTTTTTTCTAATTCAATTAATAATAAAATGAAAAAAATAAAAAGGTAGATGCATAGTCATGACAGATATAAGTTTTATGGCATAAACATATTTGCTCTAATGTCTTTATCCAGGGAGGAAAATTTAAACTACGTTTGTATGGAGAAAGAGAATGGAGACGATCCTCTTAATTCTTCATTTTCATATGTTTTTTTTGCAATTACAATAGGAAAATATTACAATAAGTAATCTAATATATAAAATTTCCATGTCACGGTGTTAGTTACCGTACTCCTCCGAAACGGCTTGACCGATTTTTATGAAATTTTGTATACGTATTCAGTAGGTCTGAGAATCGGCTACTATCTATAATTTATAAGGCAAAACACCGTTTGCCGGGTCAGCTAGTAACATTATAATACTACCTAGTCTTTTAAAATATAATGAAAATACTATTTACTAATATAATTATTAAATTTCATCCACACCCTATTTGAGTTTTGAAAGTAGTTTTTCAATACGAATAGCACCTACTACCCTAAGTAAGTAATTTTAGTAGTGAAATTCCATGTCCGTTTACTATACTAATCGAAGTGATATTCGTAGAAAGACAACACAGACAAACTACGCCATCAAAATTTACACTCAAACAAACAATCTAACAAAACAGACGACACTATTCAACGTTATTGTCTTGCTGCCACCCACAAACTAAAATATCGAATACCATTGCTCTTTACCTAAACACAGCGGGATGGTTATGAGCCAAACTTTGAGAAGCCAAGAACTGAAGTTAACAAAGATATTGGTAATACAAATTGAGGCAATTCACCTTTATATCGAAGTGATACAGTTGAAATTGCAGTAGATGAAATGCAAGAGTAGGTTTGTGACGAAATAATGCTGGCTATTTATAACGTATTGTATTTTGATTGGTCGTCAGTAGACGGATGATCCTAGTATGGGAGTAGGAAATGGTTATGTCTGAAGGCTTTGCAAGTTTCAATGGCTTGCAATAAGGCTTGCTACGTTTGTTCTTTATTGTTTAGGTTTAAGTGATGCGTACTGTATCGTTTTTGATGTGTAACGATGGAGATAGTAATGGGTTCTGGTAGTTGTAAATAAACGTTGTTTTATTTGAAAAGTTTTTGATGGTGCTGAAATGTTAGTGATATCAACCATGTTTTTCTTATTCATACACGCATTTTTGTGACAGATAAAATAAATTTTAGTAATAAACTCGTTTGCGTGATTTTATATTTATTCAATTAGAAGAAAATTTGCAAAGCGATTGTTTAATGTTTGGACAGCGACGAAGGCTAGTCAAATCATACATTGATTTAAAACGTCTTTCCTATGTCTTTTTGGACCACACATATAGCTTTTGGTTGCCTTACTAAACCGATTTTCACTCTCTTCCTTAACTTCTTGTTATCCAAAAGTTACCTGAAAGATCACTTTAAGTGATACAGCCTAGAGCATAGGATAGAGCATAAATGTAATAATTATGGTGCACTCGTATTATCTACATCTACTTCTACTTTCTATACATAAAAGAAAGTCGTAAGACATAGGATGCTTTTGATCCCTTAAATTCGGGATCGGGGCTTACGCGGAATCGGAATTTACACGGGTGAAACCGCGGGCCGCAGCTAGTAAAAAATTAATATGGGTTTATCTACTATTATTTTTCACTTACATTATAAACAGATATCGCTCGCTCATGCCAAATCTCCAAAACCTTTTTGCACAAATACTCGAAAAAAAAAAACCAAGAGTCTTATTTAATTTTATTTTACAATCCCATTGTTGTCCCTAATAAGTGATCTGTCCATGACAAAAGCACAGAGAACACCCCTCAAAGTGCCTACTGTACGAAGTATCATTTTAGATCAGACACATGATAACAGCGAGTAAGAGCACCCCTATTATTCCGTACAATAAAAGTGAACTGCCGACATATTCCGAATTCTATTGCAGAATTGTCCTAAACAAAACCGACGTAACTGACAATCTAGAAAAAGAAACAAATAAATCTTATGTAAAGGTAATTAGAGATGAGAATGGTGTGGCTATCGAAGCGAATGGAGATATATTTTAGAGTGAAGATAGCACAGAAAGACCAGTAGGTACGCAGATACGTACTAATGGTGATTGAGAAAAATATAGAGCACAATAACTCGCGGTTATAGTCTTCATGAATATTGAAGATCGGGGCGATATGTTAGGTTTGATTGTAGGTGTTAATACTACTCGTAAATAAGAATTTATTTTGACATGTATTGGTGTTTGAAGTTAATGATCTGATAATACTTGTGATAGTAACTCGTCGTTACTAACTTTTGTTGCCTACACATGAAATCACACATACACATATGAAATAGCATTGTACTATATTTAGCTACTTTAAATAAAATATTTTAGTTTCATTCAATGTTAATCCATGATATTATTGTAATCAAATTGGTGATGATTATTAGTGATGCAAAAGCAAGCTTTCTTGTACCTTAAAATTATTCAAAAGATTATTATCGACGATAAATTTAATACTATTCGACGATATTAATATGTTATTTCAATGCATGTTTTTCTGCTCCTGCCTTTCTCTCATTTTGTAGTTTAGTTGCAAATATTAATTTTATCAAAAAGCTTGTGTTTTTCATCTTCAAATATAATTCTGCCAACAACTATTTTAATATAAGCAATCTCAATACATTTGGAGCAAAATTCCTCATATTAATTACCGTATCATTAACGGGTTGCTGATTTCGACGCGACGACAGCTTTATTTTTCTGTTTCACATTTTAAGCTGTATCTCTTTCCAGCTAAAGTCCATTTTTAAATAGTTTTTGGTTAATTATTCACCCTTTCTTTGGCTAGTTGACTGAATATTAATACAAAGGGTAATCCTTAGCGATTAATATTTTATAGCGATGATGTTGATGATTGAACGGTTTTGATGATGTTTTTGTTTTAGTGTGTTCGTTATCGTTTATCTCTTTCGATTTCATAATGGTTGCCGTTCTTTGTAATTATGCTAGAAACGATAATTAACCAGATGAATAAACTATTTATTTATCATCGTTTTCATTCATACAGTCATTACCTCAAAATTTTCGAATTTTTAAAAGTCGTTGAACATAAGTTATGATTTGTTCACCTAGCTAGAGCATTCTTCTTATATACGGGTTATATTACCATCCCTAAGTACACTAGGTATATGTGCAATTATTATTGATGTCTTTAAACCAGGGCAAATCATTACATAGGTAGTCATACAGATTGGATATACAGTGTGACTGACTGACTGACGAATCAACGCACAGCCTAAACCATTAACCTATAGTAGATAACCTGAAATATGGGGAGTGTTAGCTAACACTAAAAAATGCAACATGTTTGCACGGTTCATAACATCCAACCTACTGACAGTCAGACACACATACGGACAGAGTGAAGGAAGACTAAATGAAAGGGTCCTATTTTTACCCCCTGAGTACGGAACACTAAAAAACCTAACAAGTATTGCCCAAATAATTGTATAATCGTACCCTAATTGGCGTCACTTTTCTAATCCCCCATTGAAACCCGAGATGTCCTCTGGCACGAGCAAATAGTGTCACTTGTCATCAAATAGCACCAGATGGTTCGATGAAACGGATAGGTTTAGGACAGAAGTATTAAGTGTTTGTAAATAATTCGTTTAGGTATATACAGAGGAAGTTTGATCAAGTGACTTGTACAAATTAGGGTTCTTGTTGCCCTGCCGTGGGTTGTCAGGGTTTAAGAAGGAATATGTTCAAAATCAAATTTAACTATTCAGTAAGAGCAATATTTACAAATACATTATCTTCCACTGCCAGTTTAGTTGTTCATCAGATGGTTAGTGACGACCACATCGTCGCTAACCATCTGATGAAGTTGTCGTCAAACGCACACCTGTCAATTATAATTAGCTAAGTGTAAGAATGTAAAAAGAGAAATAAAAAAAATAGAGAATTGGAGAAAATACCATCAATGCAATCATTTTTATTAGGGTTCCGTACCCAAAAGGTAAAAACGGGACCCTATTACGAAGACTTCGCTGTTTGTCAGTCACCAGGCTGTATCTCATGCACCGTAATAGCTATACGGTTGAAATTAAAAAATAAAACGAGAATTTAATGGGAGCTCCCATACAAAAAACTAGCATCTAGTGATGGAGTGATAGACTGGCGGCGCCAGTGGTAAAATAAGTGTTAACGTTTGCGTTGTGTTCACGAATTGGTTGGTCCAGTGTTCATTTTAGGGTTCCTTACCCAATTGTGATAGTGGAACCCTTCGTGTCAGACTCGCACTTGGCCGGTTTTGTAATAAAATATATTATATCTAATCACTTAAGTACCAATCTAAAAGTTTATCAAATAACTAATTGGAAATAATCTGATGCCATTCAGTGACAAATTTGATTTTGTAAACAGTATTGGGGATGACAATTTTCGAATTGCAATCAGTAATGTATTCACCCCGAGTAAGGGTGTCAAAATATGTAAGCATGTCGGGAAACTTGTAGATTTAAGTAAACTTTGTATAGAATAGTTTATAAATTATTTTGTTAATAGATTTATGGCTTGAAATTTCAAACGAAAACTCTTTAAATATTTTCAGTGAACTTAAAATGAAATTATTTTTTTCATTTCGGATTTTGTTTGCTCACACATGGTGTTTTGAAAAACAGCTGTTGTAAATAAAGCCAATTAATGTTGAGATTCTAGTATAGTCCAAACTAAACAAAAAGACAATACGAGGTCGATGACCCCCAGTGCTCAGAAACAGCTGATTTTCAAGTAAAATTTAAACTTAAAATTTTCGGAAACTATTTCAAATTTGTGAGAGTCGTGGAACAAAAAATTGTTCGTTTAGATGTGTAGAACAACATATATAATCTATAACATATTTTATCTTCTATCCATCTTCTATTATTATAAAGCTGAAGAGTGTGTTTGTTTGTTTGTACGCGCTAATCTCAGGAACCGCTCTGGTCCGATTTGAAAAAATCTTTCAGTGTTAGATAGTCCATTTATTGAGGAAGGCCATATTATATTTTAAAAAAAATTAGGTGGACGAAGTCGCGGGCACTGCTAGTCCTATTTATACGTGTATATGTAAATTACGTGCCCAGAAGTATGGGCGCCATTGTCGCTCGCGCAGGACAACAGGTTTTTTAATTATCTTCTTAATTATAATTACCTACTTAATTAATTGTATTTCTAACTCGTAAAATAATTAGATTCACCCATACGAATTTGTTTTGTGTAATCAATCTTACTGTTTAATTAGTCCTAATTCAGTTGAAGTGACAACAAGGTAAAAAGTTGACACTATTTTAATTAAAAGTATCTGATAAGAAAGTTCCAGGCTACAAATGAGGGGCGAGTTAAGCAACGCCTGGCGAGGTCATTACTTCGATGGGTATATTAACTGGCGTAGCAAAAAGCATTTTCCCTAAACCCTACGTGTTTAGGAAGGTGACCTATGTTAAGCAGTTGGTCCCGGTTGTTATATGTTAAAAACTCTAATAATTAAAAAAGTGACCCAAGCCAAACTTATATGAAAAGAATGGGCTGCTACACGCAAAGCTGTAAGCAGATGGCGCTGGCGTCGGATGATCTTTTTTTTTTTTTATGAAAACGCCGAGTTTATTTTTTTATGTTTTTTATATGGCCAATTTGGCGCCGAGAGTTATTTTTTTTTTTATTTATTTCGGTCTGAGACCGATATGGCCAATTTGGAACAGCCAGGGTCAAGTTTTAGAATATTTCAAGTTTCTTCTTATATAGTTTTGGCGTCGTACATCTTGTACATCTTGCCAGTATCAAGTATTTTGCATGAAATTAGCCCGATCGGGCCTATAGTTTCAAGTCAGGGGCTATGGTAAAGCGGTGGCAACTTTACTATAACCTTCAAGGAGCTTCGGCGCGAACGACGGAAAGTCCATGTTTAACACTCAATTTTGTTTTCACTACACTTGTACACATTCACGGAACTAAATTGAATAAGATTCCACCAAAATTACACAATTTAACCGAGTTTACAACATAGTTTAACGAAAATAAAATTGGAGCACGACATGTTGTCTCCGCTTTCCCGCCGAAAGTCCGCCGAGAGTTGTAAAAAACACCTGTTTGACAGTTCTTAATTCAAACCTAAGATCAGTCGACAAACGCCCTCTGCCGGGATAAAAAGTTAGTGTTCCTCCTCATTAGAAGCTCACAATCAAAAAACAACGTTTTATATAACTACAGCCGCAATAAATTTTCAAAAAAAAGCATCTTTGCAAAAATGATTTTACCAATTGTGCAAAACTAAATTTAGGTACTTAAATATTTTATGGTTGTGTAAAACTAAATTAACTCATTAATATTCTGAAATATTTATATGTAATTTGTGTTTCAGCCATTACATCGAAACTATACCTACCTAGTTACCCTAAACTACACTCTAAATGTAAGCGCAGCATGTTACCTGATTAGCACTAACATGATTATCTAGACCTTAATTAGCTACAATTAAGCACTAATTACATACAGATATCGTTGGACAATGCAACTATGATAATTTTGAAATTGATTGACCTGTTATCATAAGGTTTTATCAGACAAATACCTATTATAATATTGGATTGTGTTGATATTATTATCAATAATTTTAAGTACCTAGTAGGTGGTTCTATTGATTATGCTTGATGCTATGTTCGACGTAATGCCAACGGTGACTGAACATTTGTTTACCTAATCTACAATGACCACTATCTCACCTGATGGGAAGTGATGATATTATGGTCAGACCAATATGTAACACACTCATCTAGAAGAAGGAAGACGTCAGTCGAACAAGATCCGACTCAACAATGACGTCGCGCGCAGCATATTCGCCGCGAAGACTTCGCGGTCCGGAATCCGCTCACAATTCGCTAGTAGGTATGATAAGGCCCTTAGACCAGCGGGTGGGATATCTATAGCATCAGAAGGAATTATAGACAATTGAAGAATGACAATGATGTAACTGTACTGAACTACCTGAATTTAAGGTGGCGTAGGTACCTACGCCACCTTAAATTCAATGATACTTTGGACGTTTTAAAGCGTCATTCATCGACTTCATCTTAGCGCCCGCAGCGATTGATCTGTAATGATGACCTTCTCCATCCAATGGTTACCTGACAGAAATAAAAGCGAAAAGCTGCCTCATCGGTTTTATCTATGAGGCCGCTTATTTGTGCAACGTTTTAGTATTAAACTTTTTGTATATTTCTCTTACTTATATATTGTTCATTTGTATACCTACTGTTTGTTGCGCAAATAAAGCGCACATCTATCTTTCTTTCGATACCTACCTACCTATTTGATTCTGCGTAACCAACCAACCATGGGGGTTTAATAAAACCTTCCCATCTACAAACTCTACTAACAACTTATCTAATAATCGCTAATAACGTGAATTAGTATGCAGATTAGCGGAATTAGATTGAAGTTGATCGATGGCTGTCGCGGCAAATGGTGTACAATGCACCCGCATCATTATTTCGCTAGAGTATTGGGTGACCACTTTTGGCTTATTAATTTTTAGCTAAGTATGTAGGTAGATATAGGTATTTGACGCAGTTTTTAGGGTTCCGTACACAATGGGTAAAAACGGGACCCTATTACTGAGCCTTCGCTGTCTGTGAAAAACCCCATGAATTTCTTGTGTCTTCCTGTCATTAGAGGTCGCGTTCCGAAGACACAGTAGATAACATAAAATTAACGATTCAATAATATATAATATTGTTAATATCCGAATAAATAAAAGTAGGTAGGTACCTACTTTGAAATTTTTTTTTTTGCTGTCCGTCTGTCACGCTGTATCTCATACATAAGCCGTGACAGCTAGACAGTTGAAATTTTCACAGTAGATGTATTTCTGTGGCCGTTATAACAACAAATACAAAATATTCCAACCAATTGGTTGGTCTAATGTTCATTGTAGGGTTCCGTACCTAATTGTGATAGTGATACGGAACCCTTCGTGCGCGAGTTCGACGCGCACTTGGCCGGTTTTTTAATATACACTACGCAACTTTTTATTACAATGACAATGACACATTACATCTCAGTCTACCCATGAGCAAGAGGTCTGCAAAGACCTCGAAACGAAGAGCATTGATAAAATGTGTGGGGTATAATAAAAGCACTTAAGAGGACAGTCTATCTACTCCTTCTCCATACAATCGTAGTCGACTGTTTCCTCCCTGTGTAAAGATATTATAGTAAAAAATGTTTATGCCATACAACCTACCTATATCTGCCATGACCATGACCACGTTTTGGTTTTTTTCATTTTCTAATTAGAAAAATGAAAAATTGGAAAATGAAAAAAAGAAACAAAACGTGGAGGCACTGTTTCCTCCCTGCGGATAAAGATTTTTGAAAAAATATTTTTATGCCATAACTCCTATATCAGCCGATACAGGAGTTAGGGCATAAACATATTTTTTCTAAAATCTATATCCAGGGAGGAAACAGTCGACTACGTTTGTATGGAGAAAAGAGTAGGTAGACTGTCCCCTTAACGGGTAGTGCGAGCTTAGCAATTCATAATTTTGGATTAACTAATTGCTATTGCAATTTTAACAGGCGTTTTTTTTAATCATCATCATCCGAGCGTTGTTCCCGGTTGCATCTCTCGAGAGAGCCCGGGGTCCGCCCGGGTCGGAGGCGTTTTTTTTAATAAGTGTGGGTATTCCAGTCGCCACTTCGCCCGACTGCAATGCAGAAGATCAGAAAGCAGAAAGATGTACCTACCTACCGTAGTTGCATCTAAAGACCAAACTTATTTATTTAATAATCTTTTATCTTATAAGATTTCCCAACTCATTCTCCAAATTACTCTTATAAGAGAGGTCTTAACGCCCTTTTAACAACTGACTAATCACCACGAAGTCAGAATGGAATCAGCGGGTAAGATATTATTATGCACAAAGGGTTGAATTTTGGTCAGATTCGCCACGCTTTCCGATTTAATATCTAGATCCATCAACTGGTGACGGGTTTGATCAATCTGTGGAGTCACAGTACAGAGATTCTCAAAGTTAAGTTGTTAGATAATTAAAGCTAAAATTAAAATAACAATCAACTTAAAAATAAAAATCCCGAATTAAAACCCAATTAATTATTTAAATGTGTACCTTCCTAAAACTAAAACATAACTAATCTAAAATACTACCACCCAGAGTTCGCGGTGCAAATAGATAAATTAAATGTATTTTTGTACCAAAAACACAAATAACATCAAATTAATAGTCTAAAGAAAAACTTAAACTAAAGTGGCAAGTAAGCGTAACTGGTAAGTGGCTGGCCTTTTTGAGTACCTATAGGCGAACTCTTCCATGTAACCGATGAATGGGCAAAACTTAAGAAAGGGGTTGTGTTTTAATGGGAAAGGGTGGTCAAGAAAAATAATAAACAATCCTAAAAAAAAATTGATATTTTAATGATGATTTTAACTTATGCTGTGAACCTTGGTTTTTGCTTAAGTTTACAATTCTGGGACAACCGGAAGTAACCATATAGTTTGGAGTAGGGATGTCTACCCGTTTCTGATCTGGAAATCTGTCCTGATGACCTCCAGACAAACGGAGAAGCAAGTGATCATATAAAGGGTTTCTCATTGCATATTGCTTTAGTTTAACAATACTAGTTAATATAACTTCAATAAATGTTGCTAAAACGGCATACTATGGTTATGTCTATCCTCATTTGAGTTATGGTATTATCTTTTGGGGAAATTCTGTTAGTTTCGAATCCACCTTTATACTACAAAAAAGATATATAAGAAAAATCTATAACCTTAAAGACACAGATACCCTACGTAAGATTTTCAAAGATGAAAAGTTTCTAACCCTAATAAGTATTTATATATTGGAAATCTGCTTATTTGTTAAAAACAACAAAGGTTATTTTTTTAGC
This sequence comes from Idaea biselata, assembly GCA_958496205.1. Classification (NCBI taxonomy): domain Eukaryota; kingdom Metazoa; phylum Arthropoda; class Insecta; order Lepidoptera; family Geometridae; genus Idaea; species Idaea biselata. Next base: position 25,803,044 of record OY292402.1, read on the forward strand.
AAAATCTCAATTAGGTCTGAGAGTCAAAGAGACAAACATAGATATAATATAAGTATACCTCAAGTAAACAATCATACATTTTATAAAAGTTCATATTACACCGCAATAAAAATTTATAATCATTTACCCCTACACATTAAGTTACTAAACGGTGTTATATTCCAAAACAAATTGAAAGCTTGGCTCATATCTAAGGTATTTTATAATCTTACAGAATTTTTCGATAACGACGAAAGGTAATAAATAAATATTGTTGTTCTACTTTAGATTAAAATTATATTTTAAGGCCCTACTGTCACCTTACCCTATTGCATGCTCGAAATGAGTAAACTGTTGAAACTATTTATATTTTAAGACCTCCAATGTACACAGTTATAGCTATAAAAATATTCTTATTCTTATTCTCATTTTACATTAGAAGGTACAAAATTGATAAGCTAATATAGGCAGCTTGAATATAGACAGGCCAACCGTTGTGTAAAGTTGACAGAAAAGGTTAGCAGCTTAAGTTAAGTTACTATTATAAGCGTATAAACTTAATAGATAACATCAAAATAATTACAAAAACATACAAAAATCCTGTGCCATCCCCTCATCGTCGCCCCGACGGTGTATGTAGAAATTGGGACGTCCCGTCCGGGAAACGTTACGTATGCAGTTGCAGAGACCCTTAACCATCAGGCCACTCAGTGGTACCCACAGAAACGAAAGTTCGAGAACCACAACCGTTTGTACAGCAGTGATTATTCCACGTCACATAGAAAGGGTTAAGTTGGCATTAATTAACGCGATTCGTTCGCGAGATGGTCAGATATAAGGGTCGGAAAAGATTCTACTAGCGAAGCTGTATATGCCGTGTAATTGGAGGATTAAAGAGTTTCATCGGGTTTTAACAGTGATGTTATGTAATAAAAATGTAGGTAGCTAGAGTATAGGCAGGCCGATCGGTGTGTAAAGTTGGCAACCAAAGTTAGCGAGTAAGGTGGCAAATGGGCCCCTTCAAAACTCCAAATTTTTGGTGGAGTCGCCCACATCCTAAGTAAACGTGGGACCAGTCGACGCCACCAAAAATTTGGAGTGGCGACTGGGCCCCGGTCCCAGTTATAAAGGGGCCCATTCGCCACCTAACTCAAGTTAGGAGTCTATAACCCAAATAAATTAAGTTAGGTATTATTTTTGTAAAGTTAGCAAAATCAAGTTTTCATATTTGTCATGGATTATTCAGGGATATGAAGATATCATTATAGCAGCTTTACTATTCATGTGACGGCGAGTTGTGATTGCTCTTAGAAAATTGTAAGGCATTTTTAGAGTAGGTATCACCTAGGTAGGTGCCTGTTAAATGTAAAAATACTGCCAAAGACAACCATTTATGTTTAGTCCTACGTTCTTATTGTTACGTAATGCTTTAAAATTGTCAAAATAACCCTTTAAAACCCTTCATTATAAACGCAGACAGTGACGGCACGTAATACGAAACCACCTACAGCCAGCAACAATACAATAGGTATTATACCTACTTAAGCCGTTTTTTCAAAGCCCTTTTCAGATCCCTTTGGATTTAACAGCAATTAAAAAGTTCTTCAAAGGGTTAACTTTGTTTGCGTGTAATTGGTATCAGAATTGGGATCCTGTGGGAAAAGATTCGGGAAAAATACCATGTCGATAGAATGATGAAGTATTTTGGAAAACTACCTATCGATAGGTGCAGCTAAGGATGGATTTTGTTCAACTGGCGGTCTCTTATGTTCTAGATGACCGTCTTAGATCACATCATCAAAAATCATTAAATGTAATGCCGACCTATCGCAAAAAAATATGTAGATATAATATGAAATTAAATTAATTTTCATACACCTTCTCCAAATAGATTTGGCAATGTTTTTACGGCCTTCCGTCTGCCTGACACCAACCTTCCTAGGGACTTAGCAGTTTATCCGCCACCACGCGGGGAGAATTTAAGGTTTGCTAGTCTCCCTCGGATCACTTAGTCGCCTTTTAGGACACCCACGGGAGAAGTGGTAACCCTATTGCATGACGGGGTTACATAGCAAATTATCGATATTATCTACGATAATTCAAGAAGCAGGTACCTCACTAAAATTGCGAAAAAGTTAAAAAATTAAATGAAGACTTAACAACAGTCGTCTAAATTCCTAATTGATTCAATACAAACCCGAGACACCGTAAATAATAGAGGTTTCAAATAAAATTTTATTCCTCAAACTTAATTCAATTTTGAAAATAAAAAGCTGAATTCTATTGAGTTTAAAAAATTATGTCGGTTTACAAAATATTTTAGTGAATAAAAAAATAATTACTACCAAAAAAGAATCCTTCGAGCCGGATTTGAACCAGCGACCTATGGATCACCATTTTTGTACCATCTACAGTCCACCGCTCTACCAACTGAGCTATCGAAGGGATGTTTGGGAGGTCGAAATTAAACAGCACTTTCTAACACACATTATTTTTTAAAGTTTTGTCTTTTGTTGGGGTGACCATGATTTTATTTTCGTAAGATAATCTCTAGCGCAGGGCGAGTGGAACTGAAGCTATTTATTTTGTACGTTATTTTTGTGTGATTATAAAAATAATGTATTAATTACTTATTTTTGATTTGAACACAAGAGTTGCATTAGTTGCCTGGAAGAGATCGACTATAGGCGATAAGGTCACCCATTGTGTCACTTTCTTTGTGAATTGAATGAGTGTTTTGGTACAATAAGCGTTAATCTACGTATTATAAAAGTTATTTTACAAACACCTATATGTATCTCCTGTTACAAATGAACAAAATTACGAAACACAATGACGTAAGCAAGATACAAAATGTCTGAAATAAAGATAGCGAACAGGGCATTCGGTACAAAACGGTGTAAATATTTCATCGAGAGCGAACCACTAAATTATCTAAATAGAGATCACTCCGCAATCAGGGAACGTAGGAATTTGCGACGAAAATATACACTGAGATAGGGTAACTGGATGCGAGTTAAAAATCACCTCAGTATAAGCCTAGTTACTTAGTGCTAAAGGCTAGACGGCAATGTTTGACCATATTAATTTATTGATTCCGTAATTCTTTACGTGAATAAATTATTTTAATTCGATTTGTTATTGTTATCATTTTATTAACAATGTTTTTTTCGGTTGCCATAATATATGCCTAGTTGTTTAGTTAAGGATTAGATGGCATTGTCTGAAAATATCAATTTATCCTCGAAAATGTTTTAAAAAAAAAATGCTGTTTTAAAAGGGTCCCCGAACATTTTTTTCCCCATTTTCTACAAATCATGCATTGTTTCATACTAAATTTGGTAAGTGATAAACAAATAAATGAATTCATTATTTGCTTTCATCAGTTTATTTAATATTTAAATTGTGACATTTAATATTTCCATTTTTTTTTATCAGAATGGAAACTTGTTTTGAATAATTTATGTTAAAATTATTCCAACAATCTTGCCTAGTTATAATAATTATGTGATCTAACTTAGCCACATCCAGTCTTGTAACGATCACAAACAAAGAATCGAAATCAGCAAAGATGGCGGGCGGAAACGCGTCGCGCCTACTGTCATGGTCGCCGGAAATACCCTCGCAATTTGATAAATAGTTGTTCTTTAACAGTTTTTCTCATGCAAATGAGGGGTTAGATGACGAATAGCGTTTGTCACAATTTCCTACGTTGGATTTAATTTGAGATTTCGCTGGGGCGACTAATCTGGGGGCTTGGATGCTGATTGCGTGAATATGGTTCGGTGATCTTGTTTTATTTTTTATAAGGAAATCCCGGAAGCGGAAGTGATTTATCGTACTCGAAAGTTTTGAATTGTTTTATTCATTTCAAGAAGTAGTTTTATCTTTGTTTCTTCGTGCGTTATTTAATCGATTAAGAAATATTTTTTTTAAAGCAGAGTCTCGGTTTTACCCTCGAATATCGGGATAAATAGTTGCCTATAGTTATTCCAGTGTCCGGCTATCTAAATACCAAATTTCATCCACATGATTATAGATTTGATTTAGCCTAATTGTACATTTTAGATAATTGATTGTATTAGGCGTTACTTTTCGGAACTCCATAACTACTCTGTAAAAGAATAATATTTAGTTTTTAGTCCCGACACCTGACTAGTGTTATAACACAGCGTGCAGTGTGCAGCTTGCAAAGAGCACCACCCTCCCACCGCTCTTTGCATGCGGCAGAAATATGCTTTAGTGTTAGTGTTAGTGACACCAATCATTAACCATGCTTCGACGCGTTTCGACAATTAGAAATATTGAAAAACAAAACTTCACAAAATACTCTGCTGAATGAACAAACAAACATCGTTCCATCTCCCCTGCTAAGAGCGTTGGCGAGGCGTGGTGGGGGTGCAGATGACGGCCGCACCGACGTATAGTGGTGGGGGTACAGCGTTGTTCGCTCACTCTTGTTCCAGCTGTCGGCAAGTCAACAGTGTCGTGCGAACGGCGTCTTTACTAATTTTTGTCGCCCTCACAGTTCGGTCAGAGTCTACGTTCCTGATGATGGCTTTTTAAAGCCGAAACGCGTCGAAGCATGGTTAATGATTGGTGTCACTAACACTAAAGCATATTTCTGCCGCATGCAAAGAGCGGTGGGAGGGTGGTGCTCTTTGCAAGCTGCACACTGCACGCTGTGTTATAATACTAGTCAGGTGTCGGGACTAAAAACTAAATATTATTCTTGTACATTTTATAAAAAAAAAAACAATTAAATTAATAAATAAATTGTGTCAACAACACACAGAACCATCTAGCCCCGTAGTAAGCAACTAAGCTTGTGTTACGGTGACTAGAGAACAGATATAATACTTATTATTTATTTTTCTTTTGTAAATACATACATATTAAACATAGAGGAACACCCAGACCAGACACAAATATTTATTTTTTAAGCATAAATACTTGCACCCGGCGGGAATCGAACCCCCAACCTTCTGCATTGCAGTCGTGCTTTCGCTAGACGCGCCACAAAGGTCGTCAATAATCTAATGTACTTGATAATCTATGGACATATGGTGAACTTTGTAATTATTGGTTTTGATTATTATTTACTAATCGGTCAATTAAATTTTATAACAATTCACACCCTTGCACAATATTAAACCCTCATTTAAGATACATGTTTTTGCACCCGCATTCCCCGGTTTGTATTAATAACGGAATTCGCCCGCAAGGTGTGGCGAGTGGTGAGGCGGTCGCGTGGTCTTACAAAAACTTAAAGGTTAACCCGACAGATGTTCAGCAAACGGTAATGTCAACCGTAACGCACGTCTGCGGTTTTTGTAATTAAAAATTGCATAGCGTGTAATGATTACTATTGGTATCTATGAATAATTAAATTGTTATTATGTCATTATAATGCCTCGTCTAATTTGCTCTGTAGTTATGAAGTAATAGTAAGCAGGTCAGCATGCTATGTAAAGCATAGTTATAAAGAAATAGGAAGCAAGAAAGCCCAGCATGCTGTAAGTGTAAACCACACTACAAATAAGACATTGTTTTTGAGGTTTATTTGTGGTAGGAAACGTTAACACTTCTTATGAACCTGAAGATCTTTTTATTTGTGAAAAAAAAAACACTTCCATGGTGTGGTTGGCTTGTATTACCAATAATACCTATCGCCAATATGGACTGTAATATTGGGTCAACTTCAGTGTCGTAAGGCCAATGATTGCATTTTCATCTGTATATAATAATAACAATCAGCAACCACATTGTTGTCTCCAAACGAGAAAAAATATTTAAGACCAATGAGTTTTTTTTACAGAAAACCAGATGGCATAGGACAAAAGAGCACAAAGCTTTGTAAAGCATTTATGCAAAATCTATTCAGCAAACCTAGACTTTCAGTATAATAAAGACAGTATTCAATTCAGCAAACCCCAGGTGTGTTCCAAAGTTTCAATACAGCAAAAAAGAAATACATCATAGTCATTCAACTATGAAAGGTCAACGGCAAGACAGTGTCCACGCGTCACCATATTCTTCGGATATTCATGACTCACGGCACTTATGGCATGCACCCTACCGTGCTTTACCGAGCGTGAATGCACCTGGTCACTTTCAAACTCATAACATTCCATTTTTAACCCTAAAATTATTAATGCAAAGTTTATTTTAGCGAATAGGATATAAAATAAAATACCAAGGTGTATATCAGAGTAATTTCAACTTTGAGGTTAAAGAAATGTGGTTGGTTTTGCAGTTGAAGAGATGTTACGGTTAATTTATGCATTGTTTGAAAATAATAAGACTGTAAGTCTGATTTTTTTGGTTGCAGGTGGGAATGAATGAACACATCGTCGATTATTATCACTAGAACTGTGAATCTAATTAGGAATAATAATTGCTTACGATTCATTAATAACGTTTAAAACACTTACAACATACTTACTAGTAAATTGTTACAGAAGTTGTATTGTAATTCATTAATTAAAGAAAACATTTTAGCTTTCTTAAATTATCAATTTTATTTTATGTTTGGTTTGAACTCACGACCCGCAGGCCAGTGTTAAAATCGAGGAAACATTTGGTATTTTTATTTTATTACCTAGATACTTATTCAAATTTAAAGTCATTGACATTTTTTAATGTCACCGGAACGGAAAGAATTTTCCCATAATTTTATCTGTTGGTCAACAATCCACCCCCATAACTTATTGTCCGATCCATTAAAACTAAAACGTGACCTGAATGGCCCTGAATAATTATATACTTTATCTCTTTCACACTTAGCGGAAGCCATTAATTAAAATCTTGAAAATGAGATCAACAATTTTAAACAATCACTTCTGCAGATCTCTAAGGCCATAAAAATAAAACTGATATTGCGAAAGCAGGTTGTATTCCTAAAGTTGCATTATAATATTATTTCGAATTTGCCATTGATTCTTAGACTGATGGAAATAGGTACGATAATAGAATGGCTAGAGGAGTCCTGGCCAGTGAATATGAGAGCGAACATGAAAGTCAATACGTTAATCTGCATAATAAAAGAAATATTTTAAAATACGCAAATGGGCACGCGGGTCCCTTAATTGCGGACCGTGGATCAATTGTCACACAAAAACTGTCCACTCCATTGCTTTTGAATGAGCTTCAGGAATTTTTGTTTTAAGGGTTTGTTTGGGTCAGATGAGAGGCTTTTGAAATTTTTATGAAGTGATTTATTTTTATATTTAGGTAGGTTTATGTTTTAAAATTTAATTTTGGACCCACTGAATATTATCAAACGATCGTGCAATAAACAAATGAGTCGCAGTAAATGGTCGTATTTCGTCAAAGTAGTCTTAGTACTTGTTTTTGTGAATTGGAAAGGTATAATGGTTTAATAAAAATATTTAAATTAAATTAAAAACTTAAGATTATTGTAAGTAGTATTTTTCTTTTTTTTAAATAGTACCTTTTATTTGTAACCATATTTATACCAATTTTAATGAATGAATGAATGAATAAAAGTTTATTTTGAGAACATAACTGCATAACTACAAAAAAAACAAAGAAAAAAATATACATAACATTACATCAATAATACTAGATACATAAAATTATTTATTAAGTGTATAATGCACCCAAAAAAGGTCCGACCTCAGCATTCTGCCGGAGCATAAAAATGAATGCCTGAGCGCTGATTTTCAGGAAAAACCTTGTCGAGGTGCGTGGTAATGAGTATTTACAGCTTAACACACAATATTATTTTTGATTATTTACATTTATTCAATAAAAGTTGTATTAAAAACGATTTTAATTATCAATAGATCTACTCCACTCATTTCGTCGTAGGGTTAGCGTCCATCTTTTGTCCGTCCCAAATGACCCCAAATAGCAATCACCTCCATTCAACTACTTTCCCATACAAGATACGGGTTATTTGAATACCATGATTTTGTACCGTTAATTAACCAATCGCCACTGGACGCTGCTTATATCGGGGTTAATTATGATCTACCGGGTTATTGCTAACAACTTGGGACAAACAACTACTGATTGCGCTCATTATTAAGCAGAATTGGGTAATAATTAGAGGTTCATGATTTCAAGTGGTCGTGTTATTTTCAGTGTATTACACCGTAAGGGTTGAATTGGAATTGTTAAGGTGACAGTAGGTGTTCTTTAATTAAATTTCGGATTGTGCGTGCTATCCTGCTGGGTATATCATGTGGGTTTCCCTTGATGAATGGACATAAATAACTGAGAATAATAATGATCTAGAGTAAATTTTATGAATGTAATTTTGAATCAGAAATAGGATGTATTGAAGTAATTTGATAAGAGAGTACCCGATACAAACGTATTTTCTTATTTTCTTCCTGAATATTGCTATCAGCTTTAAAGTAAATTTTATAAAATATATCCGTTTGCATAAATATTAGGTATCCGACATGGGGTTTGCCGACTAGCAGACTAGCAAACTAGCCGACTAGTCGGTTGTAAAATTGCCGACTAGTCGGCAATGAAAATCATTTAAATTCAGAGATATTCGGGTTAGTTGTAACTAACAAAACTTCCGAAAAATTGTTAACCAACATGTTAAGATGCCCCGGCTTGGAGGTGTTTGTTTACGTTTTTCTGACTGCCGACTTCTTAACTGTACTAATAATTCAATAAATATTGGTTTTATAGCATAATTGTTAGTCGGCACCCACGGACAAGTCGGTAAAACTTAGTCGGTCCATCACTAATATAAATGTTTTTTTTATATTTTGTTAAAATTTTGCATGCGCATGCATCCGTCAATAATCAAATCATATACCTACCTATAAATACAGGCTTTGATGCAAAATGTCACTTTCGCAAAAAATGTCATCAAAAATACTTGGTCGATTTTGCATAGTGGCACCTGCGCAAAAAGTCGACGCTGTCTTCCTTTATTACAAGTAGAACTAGATAGTCAATTTACAGCACAATATATAGCGAAATCGCATTCTCCGATTCCACGCACACATGCATTCATTAATAAAGCGAGAATACCTTCGGAAACCATCGTAAACCTTTTACGATCACTGCACTGTGCATTCGTAAAAATTCGGAAACGGTTCATGAGCGTGACGTCATTATTATGTCGACGTTTATTGGTCGACATGTTCCCGTTTTACGCGTTTATAGACAGTAGAATGGTAGTTATTTACGCGATTATTGTTGGTATAGATTTTTGTATTTATTATACAATTATTTATTGCCTACTAGCTGCGCCCCGCGGTTTTAAGTCCTGATCCCGAGGAAATATCGGCATTAAAAGTAGTCTATCTCCTTCTCCAAAGTCCCATCAACCTCAAATCAAAACGTAACAAATAACCAAAAACACAGTTACTTTTTGGCATTTATAATTATAGTTTATTATGAGAATTCTAAACTAATATTATAAATAGATTATTTGATTTTTTTTACCATTATCTTATTTGATGATAAAGATTTCAATGTGTTCCTAAATATAACACACTTCCCTACTTATAACAATAATTAAGAGTTGAACGAGCTCCGTTTTTGCCTTCCTTAGTGTCCACCCCACCGATCTAACCCACGTATTTTAAACGTTTCGAGTAATTAGGTACTCTGGCTAAGTAAAATCTCTGTCACATTATCGCAGACGTTGAAAACCACTGACAAGTGCGAGACATTACTTAGCCAAAGTAATTACTTATTTGACTTGTTTGGGATTAGTGTTAGAACTTCAGTGCGATTCTAGTAGCTCTAGTCGCATAGGGGGTTGAAATCTAAAAAAATGAAAAGTCGATTAACATTTCATCTGCTCCACAGATTAAAATATTAAACATTTTGATCACTCGTTTCAATCCATCTGACCGCCCAAAACCTGCCACGTTTCCCCTAAAACAATACCCAAAAAAGAGAACAAAAAAAAGAAATATACGTTGAACAATCCTGCATCAATTACTATCACCCTACCGATTTTTCCGTCATAACATCTCGACGCGTGCAATAAATGTCCGGTGTACCGTTTGTCCGTCCGAATATTTACGGTCCGCGTGCGTACGGTTTATGATTATGTCCCGAAATGTCCCAATGTTGATTGAATGGTCATGGTCACCGTACTTTTGTAGTGTCCTTTTATTGAGTGGTTTTAATGATTTTTGGGAATCAGTAGCAGCATTTCCTATACATAGAGCTCTTAATAAAAAAAACTTAAATTTGTCCCCCTTACTTTGTTAAAATTAGTATTTGAAAAAAAAAATAAGTACAATGTTTAATGCATTAGAATCCTGCCGTGGCGAGAATTGAACCCGTTCCCGTTCGTGCGTGTAAGAAATGTAATAAAATATTGTTGTTTATTTCACGTTTGTTGTGTAGGTGCACTTTCTTGATTCTGTTTTTAGTATTTTTATAGTTGTTATAACGGTAACAGAAATACATAATCTGTGAAAATTTCAACAGTCTAGCTATCTCTATTCATGAGATACAGCCTGGTGGCAGAGTGACGGACAACAGAGTCTTAGTAAAAGGGTACGGAACCCTAAAAACGAAAAAAAAATCATAGCACATAATAGTTAAAATTACACAATTTTTTCGGTTTTAATCGGTTTTAATTATCTATTATCTATTATTACTATTATAAAGCGGAAGAGTTTGTTTGTTTTTTTGTTTGTTTGTTTGAACGCGCTAACCTCAGGAACCACTGGTCCGATTTGAAAAATTCTTTCGGGGTTAAATAGTCCATTTATTGAGGAAGGCTATAGGCTACTTTTGATCCCGATATTCCCACGGGATCGGGACTTATGTGGGTGAAACCGCGTTACTTATAATTTTATTTTCCTCGGGGCTTAATCGCGTGATTTTCACTTTTTTATTTTCTTTCCTCGACGTTTCGACCATGTTACAACGGTCTTGGTCGCGAGGGGACTGTCCCTCTCCTGTGTCAGTCCCCTCGCGACCAAGACCGTTGTTAAAATTATGAGTTCCAATCGTGTTGGTTTAAAATGTGTTTATTACTTTTAGCATTGTTTCAATAATGAAACGTTGAGTATTGAAACATCGCGAAACAGAAGAAAAATCTACATAAACAGTTACAAATATTACTTCCGTTTTTCGCATAATGTTATAGGTACGAAGACGATGAGAAAATACAAGAATCGTTTTAACAAATGTGCTAAAAAGACAAACGTTCTGTCGGTGCTATGCTCTGGGACATATGATAATGGGGTTGCTTTTCTTAGCTCTTACTGTTGCAACTCGAATTTAACTCGAATATGTTAATTATCCACGCAGAAACCTACAAAGAAAGCCTAAAACGGTGCGGTGGGCAAATGGAAACGAAGAAGGTTGTAGATGTAGAAATATTTTTTTATTCATTTTCGGTTTTAATCGCGTGGTGTTTATTACTTTAGCATTATTTCACCGCTCAACGTTTCGAGAACTTTACAGATCTCTTCTTCAGGATTGACTGAGATGTGATATTTTGTCATTTTATTGTATTAATAAAAAGTTATGTAAGTTCTATGTTTAATTATACATTAATATAGTATAACATACCTGGAGGGGTACCTACCTGATTCTACGAAAGAACGAACGAAAGAAAGAAAATCTCTAATGCCTCCTTCAAAACCGTCAGAAAATAAAATTTGAAGACGGATGGATGACAGATTTTCTTCTGGAATTATCGTTTAATTTTATCGTTAGTAGAATTAAAGTACATGCCCTGCATCGTACTTTGTGAAATAAACTTATTCATATATTTACTTGGCCGTTTTTTTCCTTTATAACTCTAAAAACAGAAAAACGTTTTCCGAATTTTCCTAACTTAACTGTAGCTTATTTTAGTAATCGTGTTATATCGTTTCGAGAATCAAAAGACAAGTAGTAGGGGTACCTCCACCTTAATACACAACATAACTAGACTGTCTCTTAGGAATATTTAGAGAATAAACTTTATCATACTAGTTTACGTTACAGCTCGCGTTCAGTTTGAACAACTTCCTTTATATTTTGGATGAGTGTTTCAGTCTGATTCTAAAGTTATGACGTGTTTATTTTTCGTCTTCTGAAAGTATTTCTTATTTACATAGTCATTTTTTATATGTATTAACTTAAATTAGGTACCTACTTCTGACCTAGACTTAGGCAGTGGTCCGACCGCCTCGCCAGCGAGATAAAGCGACTAATTAGGTGCGATTTTCTCTCAAGAAATGCACAATTAATAAACATATCGCTTCGTGCCTCAGTCGAAAACACTCAACGGGGTGAAATTACGGATTGCATCCCAATGCGATCAGTACCAGTGGCGCAAGCTGTAGATGCACTCAGCAGCAAGTTTAAATTCTGACGGCTTCAAAATTTTGATGTTGTGGACATTTGGTCAAGCCAAAAAATAGTGTCATTTGGTCAAGCGTATAGTTACCGCAAATGAAGGTGTTATTTCACTTGTTTTTTTCAAGACTAAATATTAAATGTAGGTAACTATGTAACTTATAAATTCGCCAAGACGTATTTCGGATTACATTACCTTCGCTTCAAGACATAGCAAAAAAAATCGTATTCACCATCACCACTTTATTCCAAAAACCCAAGTGTCCCACATCAATGAATCACAATCGATTGAATGAACTTGATTGAAATCAACTTCAAACCGTCGAATCTCTTGAGTGTGAACTATCCCTCATGTTGTCACCTTCTTCAAATTATGCAAATTTATCTCACTTTCTCAGAGCTTTTGATGTTTTGCAGACCCGAAATAACTTTGTTTTATCGTCTTGTAACGACCTTCTGTCGGTGGCTTTAGAGGACGACTTGAAGAAATTGTAGAATTAATGTCAATATAATATCTCAGTAATTACAAAACGTACGGAAACCATATTTTTGTATTTTATAATATATTCTTCTTTTGGTTTCGTTTTGGTTGTTTTGTTTACACTGTCTGAATTTGTCAAATCTGCCGCTCAAGGCAACTGCCCCAACTTCCCTTTAGGAAAATCCGCTACTGGCACTACAGAAGTCTACCAAATACCCAATTAAGTTTAAAATTTGGTTTAGCTAAACCAGGATCATTAATTACACATAATCCAAAAGTAATTAAAACATGTCGGACTGTCTCTCGGGACAGGCCCCTATCAAAATAATTGCACAAGCGAAGATTGAACATCATTGCCACCCTTTCTGGTGCCAATTAATTTGACATTGTTAAGCTTCTAGTATATTTAGTTTGATTAACTATGTAGTAGGACCTACCTACATTAGATTTTGTAGATTCTAGCTGACCCGGCGCGACTTCGTATCGCCATCAAAAATAAAACTTGACACTGGCACTAAATGCCCAGGTTAATATAATGAAGATGAAGATAAATGAAATTTAAAGAAAATAAGAAGAAGATAAAGAAAATTATGTTTCTTTTCTCCTTTTTCATCCCTAAGGTGGATTTTTTTTTACTCTAATGAACACAGAGTAGACAATAAATGATAATTGAGTTACGTCATAAATAATAAAATAAAAGCTTTTCAGAATTAAATCTAAACTCAGCTATATGTAGGTAGATCAAACAACATCTTTATTACGATTGAAAGGTTTTTAAAATTTAAAAATAATACAGTAAAATACCATTTCCGATATCATCTCCCAGGAACTACGAAATGCCTACAAAAATTTAATATTCCCATCAACCCATATAAAACGCCACAAGACCTAAGAACAATAGAATAAACAATGACCCTCCAGACACGTCACTCAGTTATCAAACAACCTACAATGGAGACCGGCAGTAGAACGGCACACTTATGCATACATTATTGATTCACAAAGCACCCATGTCTCCTGCGGACTTTGGTGTGACCTTTTTAGAAAAGGATTTGGGTAAAGAGTAAGTTGGTAAGCCGAATGGACGATTTTATTTATTTATTAATTTTAATGGTAGTTTACTTGTCGAGGTGAATACTAACGAAGAAGCTGTTCTCCGCCTAGTGCAGTTAGAGATAATCGCCGGTTTGGTGGCACTTCATAGTTTGCGAGTAAAATTGTTATTGAAAAAGGCCTCTACTCCACGTCCATAGTTTAGTAGGTATCTGTAGACACGTGATACTGGACGTATAACATATAATAATAATTTAATCTAAAACTAAAATAAAAATCCTTAATGAATCCCTCCCCAGGTATGGTACCCAAAAGACTGACTGTATTACCTCCTAGGATAGCAATACCTTTCCACCACTTTCTTCCTTGCAGTCATATAAAAAGTGTAATAGGTATTTTTTAAAGCGAAATACAAAAGTTCATCCAGTCAACTAGTTACTCTATGATGAGTGTGCCGGGCTTATAAATGTAGGGAATTAAGTTTAAAAAAAAAACAATGCCTACCTAGAGTAATTACATAATCATTATATTCTCCTGCCTTAATTTCATAAAAAACCAACTGAAAACCAATCGTATCTACACTTAACTTTTAAGGCTGGAGCAGACCGGATGCGTATACGTATACGTAAGCGTAGACGTGCACGTACAACTGAGTTTTAATGTAAGAAACTGTATGAGACAGGACACACTGCTTGCGTCGTCTACATTACGCAAGCGGTGTGTCCTGTCTTATACTGTTTCATACATTACAATATTTATCGGGGGGAATCGACACAGGGGGAAACGACATTGGGGGCAATCGCAACGAACCCACAACTTAGCGGTACGTGCACGTCTACGCTTACGTCTACGTATACGCATCCGGTCTGCTCCAGCCTTTAATCTTTGCCAATCCGAAAATCCCTTCACGCGTCCTTTTGTAAGTCCTTATCAGAAAATCAGTTCAAGCAACGCGTCAAACCCAAACCAAGCACTTGTGACGTCACAAGAGTCAGCCACCAAGTGCTGTCAAAGTTGGCCATTTCGTTCGCAGTGGACAAAGGGCAGTGGCTATTGAAACTTAATTGGAAATGTCAGAGGTGTTGACCATTTTGAAATTTGGTATATTTTTCTAGAAACTCTATTTTGAGAGACGGCTTCGTTCAATCGTGCTTGCTGCCTACCTTTATCTGCAGCTCTTTTGAAATCTTTGAGGTTTTCCATTTTTGAAATATTAAGAGAATAGTCTCCATTCTCTTTCTCCATACAAACGTAGTTTAAATTTTCCTCCCTGGATAAAGACATTAGAGCAAATATGTTAATGCAATAAAACTTATATCTGTCATGACTATGCATCCACCTTTTTATTTTTCTCGTTTTATTTTATTTTTATTTTTATTTTAATTAGAAAATAAATAAAAATAAAAAGGTAGATGCATTGTCATGACAGATATAGGTTTTATGGCATAAACATATTTGCTCTAATGTCTTTATCCAGGGAGGAAAATTTAAACTACTTTTGCATGGAGAAAGATAATGGAGACTATCCTCTTAAGGTTTATTGTGCCAGTTTTTAGAGTCATGTGTTGTCGTCGTCTCTCCCCCTCTAACAGATATACTGCATTTTTTAATTGTAGTGAAATTTAAAAAAAGAAGTATAGGTTGGTACAATGTATTTACTGGTATTCACGATATTAGATTAGGACTAGAAGAGAAGTGATAATATTCATTTAAACTGAAGTATTATTTTCAGAAAAAAAATATCATTCTGACTGAACTGTCCTTTCAAATTTATGAGTGGGTACGTGAAAAAAGTAAAAGTTCGAAATCTAAATTACTACGTCTCGGTATTTCGGTTCCTAGTTGTTGTTTTTTTTAGGGTTCCGTATTTAAATTGCATTCGAATGGTTATAGAAACTACGAAACGGACAAGGCACATACTTTTTCCTAATTTGTAAAACCATCTTGCTATGACAAACAAACCAGCTTGACTCACGAAACAATAAATTCAAACAAAAACCCACTCAACACAATCCCCAGAAGAGTTAACTCAACTTAACCTCAATAAAAAACTCAATGAAAATATGCAAAATTATGTACACACAATGAGACACTTAGGAAAAGAGATCGCCCGCATACTTTGAATCTTTTAACTTAGGCTCTAAGAGACTCTTAGAGACTCTAAGAGGCTCTAAGAGTCGATAAGTACCGTCTGTTTAATGCAATCTTAGACTATGCAAATTGTTTAGCGAGAGCGTTTGAGATACTTTTTAACCGACTTCAAAAAAGGGGGTTTATATCGTGTGAATTTTTAACTGAACCGTTTTATGAAACTACTCACAACGTTTTTGTATTATTTTCTTCAGTATTGACATCGCGAAAACTGAAAAAAAAAAAAAACATTATTTATTATAATACTTTTAAATATTACTTCTTAACTTTACATCGAAGCCTTAGTTTTCAATTGCACTAACTAGTGAATTGGCAATTTTATGGGAGAGTGTTTTAAAGTATTTTAAATTTTAGACACGAACAGAACAGAACAAAATAAAGTAAAATACAATAACAAATGCATAATTTCAAATTCAAAGTCTAGGCATGTTAAGTCAAATAACGATATATTTCCACGGTATCAGAAATTTTGCAGGTAAAACCGCAAGACACAGAGAGTTTACTTTATATTACGTAATAATATTACTTGATATTTATTGACAAAAGTGTTACCTTTATTTTCTTTCCATTTTCTGTCAGTTTGTTTGTTTCTGTATCAACAAATACGAGGTAAGTGTATCCATGTTTTTGTTAGAAATTGATTCTTATAAGAGCTTTTATTTCGTAATGGAATTTTCGTAAACGAAGTTATTTTAATTTGCGAATACGGTTCAGACAATATGGCCGGGAAATTATCAATAATGTTTATGATGTTTACGTAAAACTAGCTATGTCCCGCGGTTTCCCCCGTGTAAGTCCCGATCCTGCAGGAAAATTGGGATAAAAGTAACCTTTGTGTTAATGGAAATCTCCAACTATCAACGTAGTAAGTTTTATGTTTAATTTACGTATACATACAGCTGCTGATTTTGTTATTTATAGGTCTATCTATTGTAAAATATATCTACATAGTTCAAATAATATCGAAAAAAATCTGCACCCAATACTTACCACATACTTATTACTTAGGTACTATCTAGAAAAATATGATAAATAATAACAATAAAATACAAATACAAACGCCAAACCACAAAACCGGAAACGGTTGCGATCTCTCGGACTTGTCGTAAAATTTTACGATAACGCCGCGTACACGTGTGGACGGACCCTAGTGATGTGACGTCATATTTATGATAGTTGACGGTTGATGGGTGATGCGAGAGTGATGGGAAAGTAGCGATGGGTTGATTGTTGGGTTGGGCCCTAGTTATCGACAATCGTATCTTATTTTACAAGAAATATTATATTATTCATGGTATAATACATCTCGAAAATTCATTCGTACGCTTACGTTTTATAGTATTTGGAAGCATGGTTGTTCGTAGGTACGTACCGTCTAATCTCCGCACATTAGCCCATTAGCCCATGTATGAAATTCGGACGAAAACGTATACAAAGTGCGCCCGGTCTTAAACCACACAAGTTCTCGCCATAGCAGCGAATTTTAGAATATTGTATGTTTTTCTGTACAGTATTTTAGACTTAGTCTTGTACCTTATTTGTTTACTTTGTTACAAACAAAAATCACGCTATTATTTTAATTCCGATAGTAGGTATGTTTTTTTTTTGGTTGTTTGGCTGTGAATCACGCAAACGCCTGAACGGAAATATTTGTCGAATCTGCATTAACATATGATATTTTATCCCGGTGTAGTCCCGGTAAAACTTTTGTAGAAATGGTCATTATCAAAAGTAGTTATTTAAAAAAGTGAAAGGTATTTTACAATTGTGGTCAAATCGGTCCAAACTATCGATATCGATACAAGTCCAACTCTTATAACTATACAACACTATTTAATTCAGAACTCGCGATGCGATATCGAAAATTGTAAACGCGCACTTATTGTTTATTGCTAATAAATATATTATCCGGTTTCGCGGAATTAATTCAGAAGCGTGCCCGTAATGAATGTCTGAACTTTATGAGTCCACTCAAATTGTGAGAAAATTACTAATTATGCTATTTTGTGGAATAGGAATAATAGATTTTGTGTGAAAAATTAAAATGTTACTGTCGAATGTCTTTCTTCTCCTTTCCATTATCCCAATTATTTAGGGTTGATAACGTTGATCTGAAAATCGGCAAACAGATTTGCCAACATTTTTAAACTCAGTGTTCGCTAGTCGCCCCCAGATCTCTTAGTCGCCTTTTTCGACACCCACGGGAAAAGGTGACGTACATTTAAAATTTAAGAAGATAGTTCAATACGAAATTCGATCCCCTTTAACTCCCTTAAAAGTGGAATTTCAGAAAATCCTTTCTTGGTAGGAATACCTAAATACCACAAAAAACAAACTCTTTAAATTTCAGGTCTCTAGGACTAGAGGTTTGGGCTCTGCGTTGATATAAAGGTCAGTCAGAATTTTGAATTTGAAATGTATAGATGTTCTACATGCAGGGCAAAGGTCTTCCTCGTCCTTCCAAGTTTGTCGGTCCTGAGCGTTTAAAAAAAAAACCTGCATCTAAAAATCTAATTTTTTTAAAGTAGGTTAATAAAATTAGATTATTTTTGAGAGATTTTTTATCAAAAATAAATACTTTTGCCTATATTTTCTATACTTACGTATTGAAATAATTTCTCCAATTTCCACATCCACAGACAGACTCAGAAGGTAACCCTTCAAAGACGATGAGATAATTCGATTGGGATGCGCGTCGCAAATAGAGCACACTAATGGGTTAAACCCATACACCGAATGGCATAATTCGATTACGGACCCGTGAAATCTATGACTATAGGACTATGGGAACGTTTATGGTACGTCCGGGCATATAGTTGGTGAGGTAATTGAGTTAAAGGACAGTTATGGGATCGCTTTATACTGAGCCATCGTTGGCGTTTAGTTAGGTGCGCAGACAGCGATGTTTGCCGATTGAACATGTCTCAAAAGTCGCTGTATGTTTGTAATGTAAACAAAAAATAATTTAAAAAGGACCTTTAAAGTCCCTAGCATAGTCAGAGGCAGACATTTTGATTTAAACCGATCTCTTCTCTGCCGACAAAAAATATATATTTGGATATAAGATACCTAAATAAACATAAAATATCCTAAAGTGACAGGTTACCCAAAAAAAGACAGCACTACCCGAAAAGCCAAATCGTTACTTTGCGTCACTGCTTCGATTATCTTTAATCTGTAGATTGAAAAATTAACCCTTAACAAATAGCCAACTTATTTATCGCGATACTATCTAGCTAGTAAAAATATGATTATCTATGATTTTGACAATTTTTAAGTGTCAAGCAGGTGTCGGCGATAATTTCGTGACAAATCGACAATCGTGTCGTACAATTACGTGTCATAGCTAATTTAGTTGCGCATTTAGTGCATATGTCACTATTTCTCACTATTTTGTGTCACTTTTGTTATAGAGAATGACGCACAAAAGTTTGGTAATTCGTGTGTGTCTAAAGTGATGTGAAATAAGTGATCTAGTTTGAGAAGATCATTAGCCTAGCTGCAATTGCCGATTTGAATAGTCGAGCGGGTTAAGCAACGCTTGGCGCGGTCATTACTTGGATGGGTGACCGATAATGTCTCACAGCTCGAGAAAATTAAGCATAAAAATATTTTTTTGAGCTGTAAGACAGAGCGAAAGACATCATACCCTCTAGTTAGGTATATTTATTTAAAGTTTTAGGAATTCAACATTCATTTTTTGTATCAGGTATCAGTCCTTATTCATTAAACAAAAGTATTAAAGAACATAAAAAGTAAGAAAAAGTAAACATAATTGAGAAAAAGAAATGATACTGAAACTTGTAATTATATTTGCCAACTTTAAAATTTGCCATGACATAATTTAAGAGTGTTATCTTCCATTTTAATTAAAAAAATGTTTCATATTTTTTTCCCTAATCAAATTGAAGCCCGAAATAAAATAGCATTTTCTAAACAACTCAACATTTGTGTGTACAAATTGCTATAATTATCGTTTCCCTTACTTGATTGGCCGCAGGATAATGCGTTCACGCAATTTTGGGGTTCCGTCCATTCAGGGTACCGTATCTTTTCATAACGTTTTTAATCTCTACCATCGTAGTATCAAACTGTCATTTCTGGTGGCAAGTTACTAATTAAATAAGTACTTGTATTTTTTTATCCGGTTTTGATTAATTTTATTATTGATGTGATGTTATCCTGTTTTTATACGTAAATAAGTATCTAATAATTCTACTTCGATCAGAGGGTTCAAGTATAGGAATATACTTTGATGTATCTACCTATTATACTATACCTACCTACTAAATATAACATAATTAAAGAATACAGTTTAAAATCAATCGATCAGAGACGGTAAGACTTATTGTAAAAGAGACCTATATGTATAAAAATCCTGTTCCTAATTCCTATACCTTGTTATTACCCAATTCTTTTGACACCAAATAAATAAAAAACTTGAGAGGTGTCAAGGGACACCCGGATGGAATGAAGTTCCTTTCTATGACAGAGAGTGGAAGACAAAGAAACACGCGCACGACGCACGGCTTACAACTATAGCAAAAAGTGTCGTTACAACTTTTGGTCTTAAGTTTTTCCGTCTAGCCCCCTTTTGCACCGCGCGATAAGGAACTTCGTTCCAAAAGGATATCACTATTATAACCTTAACGACAATTGAATTTTTCGGTATCGATATAAATTTTATTAAAATTATTTTTTCATTTTAACCGCGTTTCTTTTTTATTATTTTTAGCCCGACGTTCGTTCGGTCGTTTGCTGTCGCTTGTTTGGTCCAAGCCAAGCTTATTACCTTCGTACCACAATCCAAACAAACAAACCTTACTTTTAATTGTTCCTTACTACTAATTCCAAATCCCACTGGTCACGGTTGTCCGACTGTCAGTAAATCGTGACCTAACTAAAATACGGACCTCGTAAAAATACTTGCGCCGCATTACATGAGTTTTACTGCAATGAGTGTCTTCGGGCACCTTTGTGAGTCAGTTTCGAAAGTAAGGATTCTTTTAATAATGATTCTTTGTCTTGATTTTGATTATTTTTTTGAAACTTCGGGTCTAGATCGCTTTATAGATAACTATGGATTTAATAACCTCGAAGTTAAATAAATTAATATGAACAAATCGTGTTAGTGTGGTTTTAATTCCCGGCCAATATATGGAAAAAAATGGCAGATGCAAAAAGTCGATTTTTCATAGAAGTTGTTTCATAGAATGTCCTGCGCGAACCTTCCTCTTCTACGTCATTTTTTTTTTCAACTTTTCTGCCTGTCACTGTTTGTACAGTGAGTTACCCAATTTACTTCACTAATAATTTTCACCAGAACAACATCATCAGGCGTTTTTACATCTCCATTCCAAAACTTTATACCTTGTCCAACAAACATTGCGCCAGTAATTAAACTTCATTACCACCAGATGTCGCCGCGCTGGTGACATCGTAACTCCTTTTTACCTTCTGCTCTGTTTTATGGTTCCCAGTTGTGTTACTGTTGTTTCACTCTGGTTCTCTTAGGATTTGGACTTTGTTTAGGTTGTTAATTTTGTGATGTTATAGTTACAAAGAAAATAAGTAAGTAATATGTTTATTAATTATTATTTTTACCAATAAAAATAAGTCTAAAATTTAATCTACTTTACCTTATCTAATAAAAATATATAAACTACGTTTAATATTTTTCAAAACCTATTTTTCTAACCTAACGTAACCTTTTTTTTTTTTTTTTTTTTTTTTTTTTTTTTTTTTTTTTTTTTTTTTTTTACGAGGGGAATCTCCTTAAGACCGTCAGGCCGCTCCCGGGGGAGAGCGGCCCGGTGTGTGGGGGTCCCCCCGGCCAAGATGGTGTGCGGCCAGGGTATACCCACTAAACCCCTCGGTGTCAGACGGGAAACGCTCTCGCATACTACCGTCTGCCCCACAGCGGTTGGCCGCGTCCGGCCTCCTCTCCAAAAACCTCCGTAGGAGGTAAACCCTCACGAGGGGCGGCGTGGACACGCCGCCGCCACCTCAGGCTCAATATTTGGCGACGAACTCCCCCGAGTCCGCCGCCAAGAGCCGTTTAGGGTAACCAGGGATGTCTGGACACCCCTGGTTCCCCTGCGACGGGTGAGGTCTGTGGCCCCGTCGCCGACCACTTTTCGGCTGCAGGGGATAGGGCGAGCGGCAACGACACACCGACACGCCTCCTCCCCTGCAGCCCCACCGCGTCCGCCATCTAACGGTGGCGGCCCCGCCGAGGCCGCGGCAGATAGGGAGAGCGGCAACGAAGCACCGACACTCCTCTCCTGCCGCGGCCCCGAAACCTCCTCCAGCCGCAAGCCGAAGCTGAAGCGGCTCCTCCTCGGGTGGGTTCCTCTTCGCTTCACCGTGGGTGACCAAGCCACGGTTACTAAGCCCCCCCGCCACGACAAGGCGGGAACCCTTCGGGGGGGAACCTAACCTAACCTAACCTAACCCAACGTTACGTGGACTTTACAATGCTTATTTTTCATAAAAAACTGAGTACCTACCAACCGCTATTGAAACCGAAAACTTAATTCTATTTCATTATTTAACATTTTAATTTTACGTTAATAAAAACACTAAGACTGAGAACTAACTAACTGAGAAATACATTCATTAAATTAACAAACAATTATTATCACAATTGCTTAGCTGTTAATTGCTTGGTAGTTAAATTAATTAAAACAAAAACATAAGCTACCAACCGCAACAAATCGACATCATGTCCCAACACTCACAAGTCCTTTGACAAGTCCAAAATTCGCACGAGCACCAATTATAGACGGTTTTCAAAAGTGACGCAATTGAAAATCACAAACACCGGCCGGAACGAATCTTGACGTCACTTTAGAACTGTCAATGTCACTTTAAATAACCCTTTGAGAAAAATTTGACAACGCCACCGTGGGAAAAGCGATGCAATTTAAAATTGACACGCCTTTT
The DNA here is from genome assembly GCA_958496205.1 of Idaea biselata. Lineage (NCBI taxonomy): Eukaryota > Metazoa > Arthropoda > Insecta > Lepidoptera > Geometridae > Idaea > Idaea biselata. The sequence continues at coordinate 25,825,962 of OY292402.1, forward strand.
AGAGAATCCTAGTCTATGTACCTACCTAACCTACCAATATAATAAAATAAAATGACTAAAACACATGTGTATAGAAATTATTATAGACATATCTTAGAAATAAGGCACAGTATTCAAAACATCTTTGTAGATAATACACACATTATAAATTCATTAAATTTTATAAGTTATTAGAATTAAGATCTATATTGCAGTGTCCCACCGGGTTCATCTTCTACTATATAAAAATAAGTCGGGTTTTCCTTCCTGACGCTATAACTCCAGAACGCACGAACCGATTTCCACGGTTTTGCATTCGTTGGAAAGGTCTCGGGCTCCGTGAGGTTTATAGCAAAGAAAATTCAGGAAAAATTTAATCTACTATATAAAAATAAGTCGGGTTTTCCTTCCTGACGCTATAACTCCAGAACGCACGAACCGATTTCCACAGTTTTGCATTCGTTGGAAAGGTCTCGGGCTCCGTGAGGTTTATAGCAAAGAAAATTCAATTAATTTATAAGGCAAAACAACGTTTGCCGGGTCAGCTAGTGATATTATAATAATAAGACCTTTGTGATTTAGTAATATGTTATGAAGCAAACAAAAATAATTGAAAATGTACCTAAACAAATGTTGGTTGATTACGTTTCATAAAATTAGATTTCAGCACTCTTTTCTTTAACATTTTTTAGCTGAAACTATTATTTTGCGAATTATCGTGATACGCCATTAATAAAATCCGTCAACAGGAGTTGAAAAAAATCATATTAGCATTGCAAAAAATACGCAAAAATTAACCGTTTAGCAGTCACACAATATTTTACGTCTAAAGAGAATCATTTAAAATAGTTTTATGACATTATTTTGATATTCTAATTTCAAATCCAGAACAACAATAGCGGATATTAAAACATTAATATGTTTTCACAACTTTTTATTGCCAGCAATTAATGTTAACGACTAAATTTAAATTTAGAACCGCAGATGTCTTTAATCTTAACACTTGAATGGCCAGAATAATTTTGATACTTTTTACGATCGATTTGTCAAAAAAAACTAGTAAAAGTCATCCGCGTTCGTTCGATCATTAAAGTTATTTTATTTATTACGCATGATTATGCAAATTTCTTTATATTTACAAATCAACCGTTACAAATTAATGTTTACAATAATTAACATATTTTTCAATGAAATCGCGTGTCATCTTTCGACACCCTTACCCCTTTATCAAGCAAAAATTATGCACAAAATACCTTAAACATTATTGCGTCATTAAATTTCGAAAAAAGAATTCGCAGACGTCATCGATCCATCAATAACTAAACGTATGTTTATGCAAATTTCGCAAAAAAAAAAAACGAAAATTCTAATTACGAATTTAAATTCTTAAAAATCGAACGATCGCTCATAAATTGTCAATTTGACATTGCCAACTGTCAAAGTGACATTAGCGACATTAGCGACATTTGCAGCAATATCTTCCGCGCGAGTTGCTTGGGTTTTGAAGCAATATTTTTAATGGTATGTCAAATTAATGTCGATTCTTTTGTACGTCACATATTGGTAATGTGTCGATGGGTTAAGGGATAGAGAAAAGAAATGTGTTGGTTTGTTTGATCGCACCCTTTGAAATTTCACGGTAGCGCTTTATGTTTTTAAATTGAATCAACACAATATAAAAGTTCATACCCTTTTATTTTGTTAAATTGGGTTTTAAAATCTTCAATGAATATAAAGATGTACTGATGTGCTGAATTTTGTGTCAGACGGCAAATGACAATGCGGTCTAAGATAACACTGTTACTTAGAAAAGTAGGAAGGTATATGTCACTAAAACCGGCTGCTCCGGCCTACGTGTCGGAACAAATACAGATCCGCTTAGCAGTACGACTTAAGCCGGTAGGTGGGGTAGATGAAAAGTGACGGCCGACGGAAACCTCCTCCACGAAAATTCACCATTAAAATCAACAATAAATATAAGACCATCAACAAATCTGTAAAATAACGACACAATAGCCCGAAAAAATAATCCAGGACAATAAATTAACCTCGCCGTTATCAAGGAAAGTACTTTTCACTATTTGTCCAATAACTCGTGGTTTTCCCCGATACTGACACAAATCTTGAAAGAGAATTTCCCCCAAAAAATATACTCGCAAAAAACTGTGTTAACAAACAAAAAGATTTATTTTCAAGTGTCTGATATGAGGGTACACGGGCGAATAAGCGATTGGAGTCACTTTCTTAGTTTATTGAGTACAAATAATCAAATTCATATCCAATAATCCAAGAATTAAAAATACGCAAGTTTAGATTTTTATCTTATTTCCATTTATACCTAACCATGTAACTTACTTGTAGAAACGCCACGCAGTTTCTATACGTAAGTCACAATCCCAAAACTACAGGATCTTCGGCTATAGATCTACATACCGAGTTTCATCTTAATCGGTTCATCTGATTTTGCGTTAACGAGCCACAATTTTATACACACGTACCTACACAAACTTTCCCCTTTATAATTTGAGAAGGATTACCTAATAGACGCATCATCGTTGATCAATAGATGAGGTACCTATAGTTGGATTTTGAAACCAAAATTCATTTCATTTTGACTTTAATAATATTTAATCTTACCGAAATGAATTGACAACTTACATTAAAAATAACGGATTAAAAGAATATTCGATTTAATTAACAAGGTAGGTACATACTAGGACAACTTAAATCTTAATATATTTAGCAACAATCCAAATTCAATGCTCGTAAATGCAAGTTCGTTTACAGTTACCGTGGATTTGTTAGAAAGAACGTAAGATAAATATAGTGAAAACCCAATAAAAGTATATTGCCTAATCTCTATCCAATATTTTCTTAGAGAAGCGATGAAGGTTTTCCTTTTAGATGGTTTTATGAGAAAGCTTGATATGGATACGACAACTAATATTTCGATTTTTAATCTGTTTTTGCGATGTTAAACTGAAATTATTTTCATATTTCGATTTTAATCGCGTGGTGTTTATTACTTTTAGCATTGTATCTATGTTCAACGTTTCGAGACCTTTACAGGTCTCTTTTTCAGGATTAAATGAAATGTTATTTGTCAAGCACCGATACAACTTATCGGTGCTTGACAAATAACATTTCATGGTTTACAAAACTCACAAACTCCCTTCATTTTGGATGTTCAAATTATTATATTACTAGCTGTGCTCCCGTGGTTTCACCCGAGTAAGTCCTGATCCCGTGGTAATACTGGGATTAAAAGCCCTTATACCCTACTCCAAGTCCCTTATAAATGGGATATAGATAGATAGCGGTTTATGCATGAAAGCGGAACAGACAGACAGAGTTACTTTCGCATTTATATAATACTAGTAAAGATAGTAGGAATTTAGGATTACTTAACTAATTTATTTTTCCTTATTACCTTGAACGTATTATGTTACCTTGCAAATATTATGCTTCAATGTGGTAGGTTCAATATTCTATTATTTGTAGTTTTTATTGTGTCTTATCCACACTACCATTCACATGGCAAGAAGACATTTCCACCTTATGCTTTTATCGCGACCGTTCACAAGCGTTATTGTAAGCGATATTTGTGTTATCTAGAATTATTTAAGAGACGTTCCTGAACCAATGAAATAAACACAATCGAATGCAATTGGACGCAAAAATTTAGGGGAATATTTACCTCAATAGTGAAGTTAGTGGCGATAAAATAGAGCGAAATTATTTGATCTTGAGTGTAAATTGAAAACGTTATTTTTAGAAGATGATATTTTATTAATTTTATTGATTTAATCAAAGATTGAAATTTGAATTCCAGCAAAGACAAAATTAAACAAAAACAATATTAACGTCGCTACTACTTCTTTACATAGACCAACCCATTATTATCTATGTAGTCTAGATGATAACTAATCGTGACAAGCGATCGATATTCATAGTAGGTAGGTTACAATCAGTACGACCACGGACCAATGGTCAAGGTAGAGCTTTGACCATTGTTGTACCTATCTATGGATTTCTGGATTTCTATCTCAATTATTTTCGTCTTTCGTCCTTTTTAGACCAATTATTTATAGGGCTCTGTACCTCAAAAGGTAAAAAAGAAACCTCATATATTTAGTTTAAGATCTTGTAAGGTCTTACACTAAGAGTAATTTGTTACAAAAGCAATACCTATCTTTTAGGAAAGCAATAATTAATCTTATGTATTACACAGCCCTGCACAAGCTGAACGTAGAAAAACACTATCATGATAATAAAATGTCCGGTCTATTTCCCATATTCATTTGTAAGTCTTTGAAGTAATACCTTCCTAGATGTATATTTTGTCTCTTATTTTATAGAATTTAATCCTTTCTCACGATGCTTACTCGTGTTTGAAACGAACTAAACTAGCCAAATGAAGTAAAATTGATTTTAACCCTTGATCTGGCAAATCTGATTAAATGGTTCGGACAGTGGTCAGTTATTGTGTGATTTTGGTGAGAAATAGGTAGGTCTGTACGTTATTGTGGTCGTCGAAAACTTTGTTCGGTGGTAAGAATCGAATCCTGACAGATTATAGAAATTCAATTATATTCATTTAGTTCTCATAAACATGGATATGTTATATTATGAATGTTCTGTATCTGTAACTAGGTGCGTCCCGCAGTTTCACCTGCGTAAGTCCCGATCACGTGGGAATATCAGGATCAAGTAGCCTATGTTATTTAGGGTGAATGTCGCTTTCTAATGGTGAAAGAATTTTTGAAATCGGTCTAGTAGTTTTGAGTTTATTCATAACAAACATACAGACCCACACACACACACACACACACACAGACAATAGTACAAATCTTTCCTCTTTATAATATTAGTATAGATTAGATAGAGTCGTTACATTTTAGTCTTTTAACCCAGATACAGCAACGGACCACTACAACGTCGCCCGCGGCCACTACACGCATCTGGAACACCATCGATATGATGCCGGAGTATCTGAGTTATATAATTACGCCTTGTCGCGACCAAGACTATTGTAAAGTGGTTGAAATGTTTAGGTAAGAAAAAAAAATGTCGTTAGATTAAGGCCGTAGGGTGACCTTAAAACTCTAACACTACTGTATGTAAATCTATATTATAAAAGAAAGTCGTGTTAGTTACTCCACTTATAACTCAAGAACGGCTGAACCGATTTAGCTGAAAATTGGCAGGGAGGTAGTTTAGAGCCAGGAGAAGGACATAGGATACTTTTTATCCCGTTCGATTAAAAAAAAATGCTTATTTATTGCCTTTAAGGCGGAACAAAGTTCGCCGGGTCAGCTAGTTAGTTATATTTTTCAACGCCTAATAAGACGAACCACGGATGTACAAAACAAATTATTGCAATCATTATCGCGATGATAAGCATTGACGTTTCCCGTTACTGTGGGCAGAACATTACAAACGAAAACAAATCACCTACCTATGAGAACCAACAAAAACATTTTCTCTCACAACATACACAAAATAGGTATATATTTATCCTATCGGTGGTGTTACCAATCGGATTATTGACCAACGAATGGCTACCTACTGACCACTGACCACTCACTGGCCAGTGGCCACTAATCTGTTGACACAGTATTAACAATATTGGATTAGTGTCAGTGGGTTTGGGTGATAAAATTGAAGAAGAAATACGATGCGAATTGTATACCTACTTAGTGGTGTGTCTCTCCTAGTGATCGAGTTTTAACAGAGAGTGAAGGAAAACATCGTGAGGAAACCGACATGTCCTAGGACTCACCACGATCCAAAGGCATGGGATACACACATCAACACCGTCTAGGGATATTCAGAATTTCTCAATTTACTCAAAAAATGTGTTTACTAACAAACAACATGTATATATTTTTGTAAAGCCTACTTATCAGACTATGATTTAGAATACAACAAAATATTGTTTTATGCTTAAATATTTTTTTATTAAAAAAAACGCAAAAAGTGAAATAATGTTAAATTTAAGATAAAATGTCTATCTAAGGAAAAAAATAAAGTAAAACGAAATTATTAGGTTTTTTTATTTGAAGTTAAAATTAGTAGTCAGTGAAACCACCCGTGACGTTAATCACGGCCCTGCAACGGTTTTTCATGCTTTGAATCAGGTTGTCAATATCTTGCTGCGGAATATTGTCCCAGGTCCTGCTAAGATGCAAAAAAAGTTGCTCTTCAGTCGCAACATTTGGAGGCAAATTCCTCAAAGCCCTTCTTTGAAGCATATCCCACGCGTGCTCTATGGGGTTTAGGTCTGGTGACTGCGCGGGCCAGTCTAAGACCGACACGTCGTGCTCCTCTAGCCAGCTGGTCACCACTCGCGCAGTGTGCGGACGGGCGTTGTCGTGCATGAGCGTGAAAACTTGGCCCATTTGCAGTCGATGGGGATAGATTATTGGTGCTAGCACCTGATTACGGTATTTTTCGGCAGTCATAGTGTTTCTGATCCAAACGAGGTCTGTTCTTCCACCAATACGAATTCCCGCCCAAACCATAATTGTTCCGCCATGGTATGGATGGACCTCCTGAGGGTGTTGCAGACGGTTGTCACGACCAGAAGCTCGCCATACGCGTACTCTACGTGAATCAGGATGAAATCCGAATCGGGACTCATCGGTTAACAACACTACCGACCACTCGATATCTTCCCAAGGCAAATGTTCTCTAGCCCACTGTAATCTTCGTCCACGATTTCCTCTGCGTAGTGCTAGAGTACGAAGCGGCCTGCGAGAATGAAGGTTAGCCTCGTGCAGTCTTCTCCTCACAGTTTGGTCACTGACAAGCACCTGGTGGTCTGACTGGAGCGTTTGAACCAACTGCATGACCGTAACATTTGGTTGTTTTCTCGCGGCCACTTGCAAAAATCGGTCTTGTCTTTGGGTAGTTATCCGCTTTCCGCCTGGATGCCTTTCAGCCACTTCACCAGTAGCACGATAACGTGACCACAATCTTGATATCACGTTTTGTCTTGTTCCAATCTCCTCGGCAATACTCCGTTGAGTAGCCCCAGCTTGGAGCATTCCTGCTGCCCTTAACATTTCGTTTCTTGTTAAATGACGCCGCTGCATGATGCATACAGTTGTATTCAATTGTAATTAATCAAAAAAAAATATTAAAACTTCAATTTGTTTAAACAAAATGCTTAAAACTGCGTTAAGTAAATTTAAACCTTCGAACTCGCTACAATAATTGCCGCGCTAATCTTATGTTTTTAATTAATTTTTTAAAATTCAAATTTGGAATCATACAATAAGGCCTACACAATAAGGTTCCATTAAAATATTTTTAAATCGGCCAGTATTTTTTTAAGTTTAAGAACTTTATATAAAATATCCCAAGACGATGTTGATGTGTGTATTTGCCAATCCGGAGTAGGCTCCAGTGGCGTCTTACTGCTTAACCCCTCCATGAAATCACGTACAATGGCCCAATTGCTAAGTGCGCCAAGTGCTTAGTGCACTTGGCGCACTGAAACTTGGTGCACTTGGCGCACTGAAACTTGGTGCACTTGGCGCACTGAAACTTGGTGCACTTGGCACACAGAAACTTGGTGCACTTGGCGCACTGAAACTTGGTGCACTTGGCGCACTGAAACTTGGTGCACTTGGTGCAGAAAAGGCAAAGCAAAACTAACCAAGGGTACGGGTATCCCCGTCCCTTAGTTTCTTGATTCCGATTTCCGATTTCTTGGTTTGTCTTGGGAGGCTTGTTACCACTCATCGTCTAAGTCGTAGCGCCAAGTGGATTTATCCGTGTTCAGATACGTAAACCGGTGTAGCCACTAAGAAACACGGGGTGGATCTTGTTTCACTGCCGTCTTCCTTCGTCTAGATGGGCGACTTAAGACGTAAATGATAATAATATTATGGTCTGACGACCATATCATAACTTATCTTACCATCAAGTGGTCAAATGCTCCTCTACCATGTTAAAAAAAGAAAGAAACCAATATAGAAAAACAAAAGACAATAAACAAAGATAACTGTTATATTTTTTTAATAAAAACCTACATTCAGTTAATCCCAGAGCGGTCGTAAACATTTACGACCGCGACTAGTTGTGGTGTGAACGCGTCCTTACGTCGTCGCTTGTGGACGGATGTTAAGCTGTGTTCATATTGGAATCAGAGCCTAATGCGACAAAAGTTGGAAAGGAAAGTTTGTTTGTACCTCCAACCGAAGTCGTGGGATATTTAGATTATGGACTGCAATCGAAACGTTTTAGATTCAAACATGTATGTAAAATGGTATTCTTTAAATATTTTTTATCGAAAAATTAAATGTTATTTGACAAACGTCACGTTTGAAATAAGAGATTCACTGGTCCGGGGACTGATGGTTTATTGGCATAACCCCCAATAAAAGGTCCCCACAAGTGAAGAATGTGTTTTTTATTTAATTGGCGTTTTCCCCATTATCCTTGCTAACTTGCCCGCTTGCACATACCCGAGGCAAGTGGGTTTCGGGGGTGGGAACTACGGGTTCTCCCCTTTGGATTAGGGTACCGCGGGGTTGGGTTAGCCCGGCAGCCAGAACGGCCACATCTATCAGTGGCTTAGTAGGGATATGTCGCCCAACATGGGTTTGGCCTCGCGGGGGTTTGTGGTTTTCAGTCGCAGAGGGCGGCACGTTTGTCTACTTCGGTATGCTTGTCACCGGGGGTCGTCCTCATACGCGACGAGCGCGCTCGTTTCGACGAGTGCGCGAGGCTCTGGGGCAGCCTTAGTGGTTCCTCTCGGGGTTCCGCATCTCCGGCTGCGCTGTGCCAGAAAGCGTAGGTCTCCAAACGCTAGGGATGACCGGTCCTTACCAGGATTTATAGGAACATGGTAGGCATGTGGATCCATGCCGGGAAGTGAGCGTGCCTTTAACAACTCCGGTACCACACATGGATATGTGGTAGGTGGCTTCACTACCGGCCCCAGCGAGGTTGTCGTTAGCTCCTCTTCCGAGGAACGAGTGGTGAGCGGCTTCATTGCTCCGGTACCAGTCTGGACAATCTGGTAGTACCACTTTGGTACGGGGTAGCTCTCCCTTTAGAGAACCGAATCTTGCGTTTGGGGACACGATCTGTCTATAACTGATCCCGCACGGTTGCCCTCCGGGGTGGTCGGACGGAACAGCGGACCCATCTCTTCATACCCTAGCTGGTTATAGCTTGGGACGCTCTAACATATTTATTTAGGCATAGAGGAACGGGTTGCTATCCTTGCTAACCCTAGTTAGTGGGGATAATGGTAATTGTCATAATCCCCTATCTGTTGCACCAGTGGGAGACCGCGGTTTCTTATTTTCAAGAAACAGTCCAATGTATGTAAAATGGTATTCTCCAAAAGTTGTTTGACAAACATCAAGTTTTAAATTAACGATTGACTGGCGCTACGACGAGACCGTTGGGTGGTAACAAACAAACAAAATATCTTTTGGCTTGAATAAAATACGAAGCCTATTTTATTCTAGCCACAAGATATTTTGTCGCAGCGACATACCGCTCCATTCTAATGCCTTAACAATTTCCCGCGACACACTTCAATATCACCACTTATTGTATTTTGTATTATTTACTAAGGTTTTATGACGTAGCCATCTTTCTTATTTTCAAGTGAGAGTCCAAACTACTTAAATTTTTATGTTCCCGTTTTCCACTCCAATAATGTCTGTGAATTTTATTGTTGCTAATAAAATATATCTTCTTTATATTGTTTAATTGGATGGAGTTTGGGGTGCAGTATACTTACTGATGTCATATAGGACGATCAAAGTTTACTAAACAATAATAGTACTACTCTACTTTTATTCTTCTTTATTCTTTAACTAGCAGCTCCCCGCGGTTTCACCCGCATAAGTCCCGATCGCGTGGGAATATCGGGATCAAAAGTAGCCTATAACCTTCCTCAATAAATGGACTATCCAACCCCGAAAGAATTTTTCAAATCGGACCAGTGGTTCCTGAGATTAGCGCGTTCAAACAAACAAACAAATAAAAAAACAAACAAACTCTTCCGCTTTATAATAGTAAAATAGATGTACACATCACAAAACATACAGACATAAAATAAGGAGAATTTATGTACATAGGCGAGCTTAACCCTAAAAAGAGTTCTCTTCCAGCAAACCTTGGGGCATAGAAAAGGCGATAGATGTGCAGGCAATTGGTGTGCTTTTACTGTGTGTTTCCGCAACTATCCCTATAACTGGGGCTTTTTGCGTGACTTGAAGCCGTAGGTTTCCTCACGATGTTTTCCTTCATTACATTTTTTTAAAGAAAAATCATTGGTGCGCTGTCGGCCAGGATTCGAAACCACAACCTTCGGAATGAAAATCGCGGTATCTACCACTAGACCAACACCGCTCAACAATAATAGAAAAAAGTATCTAAAATTATTGTTTTCATTTTAATACTAGCTGAGCCCGGGATTTACGGGATCGAAACTAGCCTCAAAATTTAATTCAAAATATGTTTATTCATTTGGATATTCACAAAACACTTTGAATCGTCAGTTATCTAATTTGTCTTCGGAACGCAACCTCCAATGAGAAAAAGACACAAGAAACTCATGGGTTTTTTTTGCAGTGATCATATTGTGATTCACATTCTCGCATATTTACTATTGAACAATAGTGAACCTAGAGAAATAATCTATAATATAATAATCCTTACTAACATTACAAGCGCGAAAGTAACTATGTCTGTCTGTTAACATAAGTTTGTATTACGATTTTAAACCGACATGGTTGTTTTCACTACAAATATTAATTGAATATTTGTGCTCGTCCAAAAACAAATTAAAACATGGTAAATACCCCGTTATTTAATAATATTTTAAAGTTTGTATTATTTACTTAAATAAAAATATATAAGTAAGAAACTCTCAATCTATGAGAATTCCCAAAAGCAATAATCTCACAATCTAACACACTCAACGCCGATAAACGTGACAATTTAAAATCATTAACCGATCATATGTTTTGACAGGCCATTAAACTTTGACAGCTCGACAGCCGATATTGACTGGTATTGACAAATGTCATTTTATAGATGACATCATTTTTACAATAGAAAACGACAGTTAAATAGAGTTTGTCCGTTTGTTAATGGTGGTAAAGTGCTTTTAATGTGTTTTTTTGCAGTATTCAATATCTACACTAATATTATAAAGAGGAAATTTTAGTATAAAGAGGAGTTTATTTATAACAAACATACAGACACACACAAAATACAAATCTTTTCTCTTTATAATTTTAGTATTAGTATAGATATACACGGTGCTCCGAGGAGGGGGTATTAAGCCGAAAGGGGGTTGTTCTAGAGGTCTAGGCGAACAACTTTTGTTCTACAAGTTTCGGAAATTCAAAGTAGTTTTCGAAAATTTTGAGTTTAAAGTTTGCATGAAGATCAGCTGTTTTTTAGAGTTTGAGGTCATTGGCCTTAAGGTGCCGCGTTAAGGTTTTTTTTTACAAAAACAGCTGTTTTTTTAGTGATACAACTTTTAAAATTTTAGATAAAAAAAATCGAATTTAAAAGTCGTAGAATAAAAGTTGTTCGCCTAGACCTCTAAAACAACCCCATTTCGGCTTAATACCCCCTCGTCGAAAGACCCTGTAGATAACGAAGTATTTACCATGTTTTAATTTTGTTTTTCACGGTGCTCTCGGAGTAAATACGTGCATTATCTATAGGTAGGTACATATAAAATTTAATGTCCTGACTGATCTATATATCAACGCAGAGCCCAAACCGCTGGTCCTAAAGACATGAAATTTGGAGAGTGTATTCTTTGTGATGTGGGTATCCACTAAGAAAGGGTATTTGGAAAATCCCGCGGGATCAGAACTTACGCGGGTGAAACCGCGTTACTTTGCTAGCTGATACATATAGCCCCAGTACCAGAAACAGACATAATATAGGTATATCTATATGGACATCATTTTATCTCTCTTGCACATTTAAATCATAAACTATACAGTATGCATCTAAACACAACTGAACCAATTAAAACACTACGGGTCACTTTTGACCACAAAATTAACACCGTCACAGTTTGTATTATGAAGATGTTGTTACAATGTAAATCTGTTGACCACGTGCGCTCATTTAGACCTACACGGATCATTTATGGAATTCTGATTTCACACGGAAATTGAGGGGTTAGATTTTGAGGTTTGTGAAGTATTAGTGAATTTGTAATGTAAAGTAGATCGTTGACACATTTCTTTAGAAAACAAATAAAATAAAAATAAATTATCGGTAAAAGTTATAATTAACTAAGCTGTGAATTATGTATGTCCAATTCGAGAGGTCAATCAAGATAAGTGGAGTCCTTACATTAAAAAAATATTTATTTTATTCTGTTTTTAGTATTTCTTGTAGCAGCAACTGAAACACATAATGTGGATTTTTTTAACTGTGTAGCTATTACTGTTTATCAGATTTAGCTTAGTGACAGACACACAGACGGATAGTAGAGGCTTAGTCAATAGGTCCCATTTTTACACTTTGGGTACGGAACCCTAAAACTAAAAGGTAGGTAGGTAATTTCATTCCGTTTTAAAATGAAAACAAAAATTGCATGATAACTACGTGCTTAATCTGACCCATCTTTAATAATTGATAGATTTTGTCGCATTATGAATATTGTAAATTAACCTTTTCATTAATTAAGGAAGGGTTAGGGTAATTAATTAAATTGATGCAGATCCGATCACTCTATTTTCTAGTCGAGTGACAGTTAACATGACGTTTTGATGTCATGTGGGCGGTTTGATTAGGTATTATTATAGGAATAATTGTAATTTTTAGTTAATATACGTGGTATCACTACGAGACAAAAGGCCTCTCCCATGTCTTTCCATGAATCCCGATCCGAAAGGTTTATACAATATTATAATATACCCTTTAATAATATTTTTTTATAAAACTTTGTATGTAGATATATAGTTTTAAGTTTTTTTTTGGCAGGAACAACGACATTCTATACATATAATATATATGTATGTTTGTAGAATATCATTGGGCAGGAATAAAGAAATAGTTTTAAAAGAAAAAATACACCTTCTAAATTTCACTCACGGCGAGAATCCTCGTGTGATCTAGTTCGTTAAGACTTTGGGTCAGTACCCTAATGGTACTGACCCAAAGCAGCGAGTTCAAACCTTGCTGCGAGTAAACGTTTGAAGATGTATTTTTCCTTTAAAATATTTTTAGTAGATCTGGCTAGAGTAATAAAAAAACAAATTACGTAAGAATAAAGAAAAATATGAATTTTAAAAATGAATCTTCTTAAATTATTGTGGATACCTACCTAAAACACATTTTCAATAAATTCATTTAGGTATTTATGACTGTCACGGCATGGCTAACTCTAAAATCACTGTGACCGGGTTACAAATGACCCCTAAATTCATGGACAATGTATTTTTAACATTTCATCGAGTTCAAGTGCAAATCGTTATAAAATTTGTAACGCTCAGACACTAGGGGTCAGTTTTTAGAAAATTTTCGCCTTTTTGATTTGGCTACTCAATTTTGATATATTTATGTGTTTTCGGGTATCACCGTTTAGATATGGATTAATGTTGTATAGTCGTTTTTAAAGTCATCTATTTTTGTTCGTATTTAGTGTCTGATACATGTGTGGATTTTACACACAGTTTTTTTATATAAAATAATTAATGATTCGTTAACGTACTTAAAAAAAATAAACGAAAATTGACAGTTAAATATAATAATACTACATATTAATAAAAAAAACTAAATTAATCACTAAAAAACGAAGAGGTGTAACCATTAATAAGTATAATTATTTACGTTTCACCTTCAAAAATCATTATTTAAAATCAACCCAACCGTAATCACACCACAAACAATCGATTAAGAAAGCTATAAGCACATTATCAATCAAAAAACTGACAATGGGAGAAAAAAAATTGCAAAAAAATGTCGGGTCGTTTTCTACCCCTTGGCAGTCGAAGGGTTAACTTGACAGGGTGTTTTATGCTCACATGATTATGGAAAGGGGAAAAATGCGTTTTTTGTGTAAATTGTATTATTGAATTTGGATATAATATAGAAATTGGAGTGACCGATGGGAAAATCAAATTACGAAGTTAAGTGAGAATTATTTTATTGTAAGTTTAAAAATAAAAGGGTTCGAAATGGCTATTAGCTAAAAGTGGAGATGTTTAATGTCAATATATCAGCTATCATCAAAATAACAGCTATAACTATAATTTACTTTTGTTTGGGTTTTGCGATACTGACGCAATATGAAATTTATTTTCGATCATGTTGCTTTGTTAATATAAACGTACAAATGTGTGTACAAATGTGGCGTATTATGTTTCTATGATAAAATAATAAAAACAACGCAGTTGATACCGAAAAATTAGCTTAATTTCGAAGCTGTTACCAGGAACATTAATAAAAACATCATTTTTTTAAATTATTTGTTTTTATTTGATATATCTCAAATAATGTTTTACCTATTTTAAATTTTGAAATTGTAGAAAAATTAAACTAATTTGTACCATTAGAACCATAAGATACCAAAACATACCTAACTTCTCTATTCCTAAAGTACCTACCTACCAATATCATATAATTTAAGGGAGTTACCATTTCAAATCAGAATGCATAACAATTCACCGAATTTAAACCTCATAAAGTTAAATGGAGTGTACAGACCCTTAACATGTGTACTACTAATGGATTTAAAATTTATCACTACAACGCCGCCCGCTTTGCACCTATTTGGTACTTTAAAAAATGGACCAAATAATGTTACAGTTTGAGGGTTAATTTTTTGTTTTTGGACTAAAGTCGTACTGAAAATAGAAAAGTAGGTGACTAAAATGTATTTCGAAAAATTTCAAATCCTCCAAGTTTCCAAGTTGCTTTTTTTTTACTTGTGATCATGGAAACTAAAAAAACATTGATATATCTTTTTTTTTTACAAAAAATAATAATAACAATATTAATACGATTACTTCTTATTAAGTTACGAAAGTGAGACAAATATGTAACAACATTTATAGAGTAAAATGGTTAGATAATTTTTACTTTACTGTTATCGGACTTGAGGATTTTGTTTCTCCGCGCTTTCTAATGTATGTTGAAAATAAACAAATTGCTATTATTATGTTAGCATTTTCCAAACACCATTTTTCAGTTTTTTTTTATTTTATTGTTACCTATAGCGGCAACCTAAATACAGCATCTGTAAAAATGTTGACTGCCTAGTTATCACGATTCAACAGCCTGGTGACAGACACGGAGAGACAAACAAACAGACGGAGTCTCAGTAGCAGAATTCCGTTGTTACCCTTTGGTTACGGAATCCTGAAAAAAGAGTATAATTTCATTCTAGAATTGCGAGAACCGAAGAAAAATTCAATATTTTTTTCTTTACTTTACCACGCAATACAGATATCCTGTCAATAAAGTACGACGGCGACCATACGTTGCTGTAACGACCTACATCGATTCGCCAAGAAGTTCATCGTAAAGTTTTACGATAGCTATCGACTTCCGTTACGTAGTAAAGGGTTCATTATATAGTTTACGAGAGTAACTACCCAAACTAACTTAACTGTAGTTCAAAATTCCGCTTATATTCTTGAACTCACTAGCTATGCTATAGGTAGGACGCCAATGTACCCCTCCTTCGTAATACGTTACGTAGTTCGTCTGTAGTTATAAACATTATGGTAGATAATATAGGTAATGTGTAAAATTCACGTTCACATTTGTTTGTTTTTCATATTTTTTTAACGTCGTTGAAACAATGCTTAAAGTTAACACCACGCGATTAAAACCGAAAAATGTCTGTAATTTCAATACAACATCGCGAAAACAGAAAAAAAATCTGTGTTAAATTCAGTTTGTCTATTATGTTGTTATTGCTCAAGGCATTTTTACTAGAAATATTTTACAAGGAGAAATACATCACCTCGAAACGAGAACATAACACTATCCAAATAAAAACAAAACAAAGATTACATGAAAACAATAGACTTTTTGAAAATAAAAGAATAAAAGAAAAATAAACAAAAAAAGGCGACTCAAAAGGAAACAAAGCAATAGAAAATAAAAATTAAAAGACTTTAAATTTACTTATGTTCAAATCAAAGTATTTTCCTTTCGTTTCTTCAAAGAGACTTTACTATAATGAATCAGGTGATTTGCATGTTTCGTTGCAGGAAAAATAGAACGAGAAAGTCGACAAAGACGATAAAAACTCATGTAAAAAATATTGCATCGTAAGATCGTTAAAATGAAAATAATCACGCTGCAAATATTGCAGAACTTGATTTGAACAGTTTTACTGCCGCCAAACATCCTCAAAGTTTATAGAAAAACATCACACGATACATTTTGTCAAATTTGTTTTATTTAACTGACTTCGCGCGCAGGAGACTCTACAGCCTAAAGAAAGTTTTTTCGTTTCTTAAATAGCTCAAAAGTTAATTGTGAAATTCTTGAAAATTTATAAAGTTACCTACGATAGATGTTGGAAAATCAAATTTCACTTTGACGTCTTCAAAATCCCCACTGGTTGACATAGGTACACTGTTAGGAACGTAAAAACTCGGTCAGCCTCGAGTCAGCCTGGGCCCGTCTGAACTCAGCCCGTTTTTAGAGGAGCAATCGGGGTAGGGACGGGCCCAGGCTTACTCGAGGCTGACCGAGTTTTTTAGGCATAACTTTTAGTCTACTTTCTACCATAATAGTCCCAACTTGGTACTCGATGAGGTAAGTTCCCAGGCCCGATTTATCCCCTAAAAACGGGCTGATTTCAGACGGGCCCAGGCTGACTCGAGGCTGACCGACTTTTTTTAGCATAACTTTTACTACTCTTTCCACCATATAAGTCTCCACTTGGTACCAATGAGGTAAGATGACCAACTTCCCCCTCCTAGTCTAGTATGTTGTGCTTTTGAAAACTTTGAGAATCTCTGTAGTAGTGCAACATCAACATTACAATAGGACAGACGCTGCGGAAGTCTTAGTAGTAAATTTTTACAACCACCTCACAATTATTGCGAGCAAGGGTTGATTTTTATTTTATAAACATATATTTTAGGGGTCTTCATTTCGGCGACGGAAACCGTTTGGATGTGAGAATTCTGTAACCAGTTCTAGTAAGAGGGTTTCGTTTTTATTACCTTTTGGGTACGGAATCCAAAAATGATAATCATTTACCACAATCCAGACCTCATTTAATTACTTACTCAAGTGTTACTAGCTTTTTCCGAACGAACAAATGATCAATTTTTTTTTAAACATTTAAATACGAAATTTAAAAGTTGTTTGATACCTTAGTAGGGAATTATCGGTCGTATGTTCGTTCAAAAAAACATAGTAACTTCTCTAACATATGGTCTAGTCTAGGCTCCAATTCTTATTTATCTACTAAAACTTTATTCCTTAAGTTATGTAGACCTTAACCTGGTTAACGAGTAAATTATACATGGAAACACTTTTCTATTGAACTACCTATAGGTACTTACTATTGTTTAAAAACTGATAAAGGCACTTTTTTAGTTATTTTAGATTCAGAGCGTAGCGAAACTAACTAAAATAAGTAGGTGTATTGTTCAATAAGTAAATAAAGAGAAGTTGACTTGCTACGATGTCTACGAAGATCTACGGTTAAGCTACGAATATGCATGCACTGAGAGAAAAATCCTACTAATATCATAAACACGAAAGTTTGTAGGTATGTATGTCTATGCATATATTATGTATGTGACTTTGTTACTATTTCACGCAAAAACTACTGAACCGATTGCGATGAAACTTGGAATATAGATAGCTTGAGACCTAGAATAATACATAGGCTACTTTATATCCCGATATTTGAGCGGGATCGGGACTTACGCGGGTGAAACCGTGGGGCGCAGCTAGTACATCTATAAAAACATAAAGCGCATGGTGGGGACTAGAACCAATATCTATATTTTACCATCTACTCAACTTGGGCATGTTTGAATCGTGAATTTTTCGCGTTTGCTCCCGGATTGAGTAAAGATGCGTTGTTGGTTCTTTTAGTTTTTCTGGATTGAGTAAAGATGCTTTTCGTTTCAAATGATTTTCCTTTAAAATATTTAAAGCTATGTATATTTTTTTATGAAACTTTAAAACCATCATTATTTGATCTGTTCGCGCAGACAGCGGAGTAATCAGCGGAGTAAATACATAATAATTTTAATTAATTAAATTATTTAATCCCGTTGTGACTGTTTGCATACGGAACCCTAAATCTATTTACAATAGGATACCTAAAACGATACGAGGTGCAACTTCTATCCACAGCTTCAAAAATAAAACTAAGAAGTGGTTAGTGGACGGTTGCTACTATAGTTTGGACGAGTATTATAAGTTACCGATAATACCATGTTAATATGATTACGCAACACATTATTTTAATTTTTACTCTAATTTATTTATGAACTTATTTAAGAATTAATTAAATATATCGTATTTTTATTACCTATTAAACAATGATTTAGTAATAAAATAAATTTGAACCGAATTGAATAAAATTATTGATTATTACGATGAAATGATGAACTGTGATAGTGATAATGACAAAATAATACCTATACTATATGTATGAACCTACATAGTATAAATTGATTAAATTTACTTACAATGTAAATTGACATGTAACTTTGTTATAAATAAATGATTTGTATTTGTATTTGTATTTGTAAAAATCAGCCGAAATAACAACTTCCTCCTATTAATGGTATCCAGTTAAATCCATAAGACCATCCATTTTCCCATACCATCTTCACCCAACTCAAGTAACTAATATGTCCACAAATGAATGTAAACCGTGTACATTTCCCACGTCAATTCGACACGTGCTCATTGGACGGTCCTCTAACGTGTCCTCAGCAAATATTGTCTTTGAGGACACACTATTCACATGTCCTTAAAATATTGTCATTGTACACACCCTAGATACAAGTTCTTATGGGTTGATGTAATTTTGACTGTTGAAATTAATTGGATTTGTATTGATATTCGAATTTGTTTTACATGAGACTTATGATAGGCTAGCATTTGACCTCACCTCACCGTATGGGAAGAAATGATGGGGTCCACGAAGTACCTATAATTATGCTTTCCAAAAGAAACTCCAAGATTTTAGTTAAGGGCTATAATTTGAAGTTTAAATTTGTAGGTTTAAGACCGGAGCAGACTGGATGCGTATACGTAGACGTGCACGTACCGCTGAGTTGTAATGTATGAAACTGTATGAGACAGGAGTCAGGACACACTGCTTGCGTAATGTAGACGACGCAAGCAGTGCGTCCTGTCTCATACAGTTTCATACATTACAACTCAGTGGTACGTGCATGTCTACGCTTACATTTACGTATCCGTAAACATCGGATATCGGGAACAAAAGTAGCCTATGTCCATCTCCAAAGTCCTCGATCTCTATAACTATAACAAAATTGATCAAAATCGGCTCAGCGATTTAGGCGTGACAACATAACAAAGAGACAGAGTTACTTTCGCATTCATAATATCAGTAAGGATATATAAAACAAAAAACGGGGCAAGTGCGACACTCGCGCACAAAGGGTTTCGTACCACTATCACAATTGGATACGGAACCCTAAAATGGTTTACAACAACCAATTTTTCAATTTTATAGGAAAATATGAAATATTTATCTTCGATTCTTACTCCCATCAAACGACCGAATCACTCAAAAAAAAAAAAACCTTGGCACAAAGAAAATCTGAAACATAAAAGAAACTCTTTGGTAAGTAAGGCAGACTGGTATATTTGACAGATAGGGCAGCCATTTTGAATTCCATGACCAACTCGATTTGTCCTGACCAATCAGAAGCGACCTCACATTGTAGTACTAAACTCCTTGTTATTTTTGAAACACGTTTGTTGTATGGGAGCCCCTTTTAAATAATTGTTTTATTTCGTTTTTAGTATTTGTTGTTGTAGCGGCAACCGAAATACATCTTCTGTGAAAATTTCAACCTTCTAGCTATTACGGTTCATGAGATACAGCCTGGTGACAGACGGACGGACGGACGGACGGACGGACAGACAGACAGACAGACAGACAGCGAAGTCTCAGTAATAGGGTCCCGTTTTTACCTTTAGGTACGGAACCCTAAAAATACATTTTTAATAGATTAAATACGCACCTTCTTTTTTACTTTTACAGGCTAGTTTAGCCTCTAATCTCCTAATAAAAGCAGTTTTCCCTTTATACGCTAAGTCGCACTCATTACAGCAGATCAACCAAAACTCTACCAATTCCCAAGACATCTCAAGAGTCTCATAATGACCCTTCGGACATCAAAACAAACAATAAGGTCACGTGGCCAAGCACAGTCAGTAACAAAACGTGACCACCAATCCTAATACCTTGATTTAGAGAAGAATTCAATACATTTTTGGATGACTGTACGAAATATGTCAATTATAATTATTAGGGGATTTTATACGTATTGTATTGAATGGACAGTGTAATGGGGATCAAAGTGGACCAGAGCCAAGTACAAAATATCCTGTAGTTAGTAGGTATTGTTGGTTGGACAATATTGCTGGGTGCCTATTGTGTATAAGTGATTTTAATTGTTCTGCGGATTTGTTTGCGGATATTTTGGTGATTATATACTTTCGACAATACGAAGACTCCTGTGGCGCATTGGGCGAAAACCCAACTATAAAGTTGCGAGTTCGATTCCCGCCGGGTGAAAGTATTTGTGCTTAAAAATATGTATTTGTGTTTGGGTGATTTTTATGTATCCTGTGTAAGTATTTACAAAAAAAAAAGTATAATATGCAAAATATCTGTTGTCTAGTATCTACACATATTACAAGTCCAGTGCTTAGAGTGCTAGATAGTGCTAGATTGCGTCCAGATCAAACCATCCAAGCAGACGCAAAAAACAGCCGGCAAGGCGCTCTTTATTTGTTTATTAACCAATCAATAAATTACAACCAATAATAAATTTCCCACGAATCAAACCCTCGATTAAACTATAAACTAATTTTCAAACTCTACTAGGTAACAAAGACTGGAATTTGTTACAAAGTTTTTGCTACAATACGCCACGCGATCGCCGCCAGCGTTTTACATGAGTTAACGTGTAACAATAATAAAATCAAAGAGGGTAATGAATAAAACGTTATAAAAAATTTAGTTTAAATATTGTTAAGACATTGCAACTATTTGTAACCGGCTTTCAAGAAGGAGGATAAATACCAACGTCGCCGACCGATTTTTTCACAGCTTTGAACAAATTTTCAACCGGAGGACTGGAGGTTTTCTACTTATGCAGAATAGCATCGGCTCCTAATAAACTGGGTTACTTTTACCTATAGATTAATGGAGACATAAAATACCTCATCTTCTTCCCGTGGGTGTCGTAAAAGGCGACTAAGGGATCTGAGGGAGACTAGCAAACCATTTAAGTTCTCTCCGCGCGGAGGCGGATAAACTGCTTGGTCCCTAAGAGGGTTGGTGTCAGGCAGGCGGCCGGCCGTAAAAATATTGCTAAATCTATTTGCAGAAGGTATGGTCAATGATGACTAAGGTAGACCTACTACGCCGACCGTAAATTTATTTGCGGCTTAGCGGACCCCGGGCTCCCGAGACGGATGCAACCGGGAACATCGCTCGGATGAGAAGAATGGAGCACCTGAAACCACCTTTTCATCACAAAACTCTTCAATGATTAAAAGTGGCAGTTTTATGTGCACTAAAACAATAAAGTACAAACTTATTAATTTTCGAACTTCAGATCGGTTTAAACCAAAACTTTGTAATACCAAAAATTGTTTCTAAACATAAAAAAAATCATTTAATTACAAAAATGCAGAAACAATGTTTTCATTTACCATCCAAAAACAAACATTTATCCCATTTTGTTTGTATATTTGTATCTGATTGTTTTTCTATTAGTCACGGGAGAGTCGGTTTGTGGGATATAACCTGAGGCAGTGACAGGAAAATAAATATAAAGTAACGAAAAGTGAACTAAAAAGGAAAATCTCTATTTTTAACGAGTTGTTTAAATTATTTTTATTTGTATGGAAAAATTATAAATAAATCGTGTAAACAAAACAACCAAAATGATGGAAAAAGATGAAATAGGTACTAGAATATGGTTTTTGTATGTCTTGTATTACTGAGATATATTTACATCCATTCAACAAATTCTTCTTTAGTTACAGAAAAAATAACTGCTTTTATTAAATTTCTCTGATTATTTTGTTTATATACCCTTGACTTTTTAACCAACTTCTAAAAACGATGGAGGTTCTGACTTTCACAACTAAAGTAGATTAAAAAAATACAAAAGAAGCAAGACAAAGAAGCACATTTAACAATTGCAAATAAAAACTTTACACTGGGTTACTATTTAATATTTACTATTTTACTATTTATCTTTGTTTTGAGGAAGTTTGGTTAGAATTTAAACTAAAAATGGTTTTTTTTTCATCAAAATCGTAGTTACATTGTTCGGAACCGTAGAAAAAGATTAAAAACTACCGTTTTCAAACAACGTTCTAAAATTTTAATATTTTCGCTCCAATAAAATTTTATTCAATCCACGCTAACCTGAAAATGACGGCGTCATACAAACTAACAGTTTTCTATAAAAATATTTTTGTACTTTACCTTTAGTTAAACTTTAAAGTATTTAACCTGTAAATAGTTATTTGTTATGCAAGGCTGCAAAGTTGGTTTTTGCAGCGAGTACTTGTATTGAAACCTGAGCTAGCGAAGCAATCTAGGATTGCGGAATCTAGGATTCTATATTTGAATTTGAAATATAGAATGCTGAGCGTCGCAAAGGTTTCAAAGGTACGAGATGCAAAAAACTTTGCTGCCGAGTGTAACACACAATTTTTCACCTCACTACAGCGAGGAAAACGCTAGGTGCATTTTTCCGGTAGAAAACTCAATTCGGCATTATAGACCACTTATTGTACCGTAAATAATAAAAATAAGCAAACGATCTCTAAATTGAATAATTCATGAAAAAATCAGCTTGATACTAATAATAATAAACAATAAATACTACATTGGCAATGTGCAACAATACTTCGTGGTTCGATGCCATGAACAAAAAAAAAAGAAATGAGGTTCCGGTTAGCGCATTTTCAAAGGACTTGCTCTATATAAAAGTATCGAGAAGACAGATTCGAATTTTAAAATCTCTTTCCACGCTAGGCGCAAAATGCGATTTTGCACGCAGAAATCAGCGTGCAAAACGATCCTTTCCGAGGTTGTGAGGTGAAAAAAGTATTTTCACCTCACAATTGAATGAATTATTCAATTTAGAGATTGTTTGCTTATTTTTATTATTTACGGTACAATAAGCGGTATATAATGCCGAATTGAGTTTTCTACCGGAAAAATGCACCTAGCGTTTTCCTCGCTGTAGTGAGGTGAAAAATTGTGTGTTTTACTCGGCAGCAAAATTTTTTGCATCTCGTACCTTTGAAACCTTTGCGACGCTCAGCATTCTATATTTGAACCACTCGCTTGCGCTCGTGGTTCAATCCTAGAATGCTTCGCCAGCTAAGGTTTCAATACAAGTACTCGCTGTAAAAACCAACTTTGCAGCCTTGCATAACAAATAACTATTAACCTTTCCGCCGCATGCAAGTATTTATGTTTTAAACAAAATAATATTTTTGTTAGGTAGGTAGGTATATTTATAAAAGATAAATAAATTTAAGTATTTTATCCGTTGTCTACAAGCTTAGTAGCTTACTATGGGCTAAATGGCGCCGTGTGTTGTCCACAAGCAGAAAACTTATACTACTTTTAAAACTTCGATAGGTACTGCGATGTATTTTTTTATTTCCTATTTTTAATTTTATTTATTTAAACACAATTCGCCTCAATACATTTGTATGAACAATTGGCCTAAGGCCCTCCGCACGCGTAATGCTAGTTTCGAATGTCACGCGGACCGCCCCGGGACGCCCGCGTGCGTCCGAACTAATCGACACAGCAGGAGATGAAATTAGGTAAATATTGTTTAATTATCAATAAAAAAATGGAGATAAATAAATATTACTAAAATTGTAAACTAGTAGCGCTACGTGGTTCACTCGCTTTACTTTACATGGGAGGCTAGATTAATGCAAAATAGTCATTGTCTAATCACCATCATACATGCTTAATATGGGAATAAACTCTGAGAATATTACATAGCGCTATATGACGCTCACAAAGTTTATTCATTCATTCATATAAAATATAATGTATGTACCTACCTAAGTCATCCAATAAGTAAGGATTTAAAAAAAACCTTACTTATTAGATGAATACATCATATAAAAAACACACTCTCCCTCCACATTTTAGCCTTCTACTATCAGTGGAATAGGCTGTACGTTGATTCGTCAGTCAGTCAGTCAGGACAAACCATTTTCAGTTGTCTATGATAGGAACCTATCCATAAATGACTCAAAATATTGCTCCTCTTAACATAACATACATTCATACAAAACTCACTACATTATAAAGAAGCCTACACACTACACACCGCAGACACGCTAGAGCCCAACAATGGAGTGTTAAGGGGTGTGCACACTCGCGACACGTGACCGACACGTGGACCATCATGGCTACCGGAAAATTGATGCGACGTCCGTCTTACATGGGTGGTGTGGAGACGGCCTTAGTGAAAAATATTACAAATATTATGGGTAACAATTAAATACTATATACTTAGTCTTTTAATTCCAGTCTAGGATCTGACGTTTTGGTTCTTTGTAATTGATATTTTTGTTTAGGAAGATGTATCAAATCATGGGCTGCAATTAAAAAACGAAGTATAGGTACAGGTGATGGCTCAAACATACTCGTATTCCATGTTCCTTTTACGCGAATTAAATAGAAAAACCGCTGCAGTACTGATAATATGTTTACGTCCATGGTAAATTGCTTAGATTAAAATAAAAAACTAAAGATACGGTACCTAGTCTCGAATAATGAGACGATAAAACTGCGTCTAGCTGACGCACTAGCCTCAGTCGTGTGTCGAACCGTTGCCGCCTGAGCACGTGCTGTCACACTGCGATTGTCTTTTTGACATCCATAAGAATGTCTTTTTGCTTATTTACAAAGCCTGAATCATTCTTAAAGACAAATGTTTTTAAATACAATAATTTTATGAAAATGCATGTAGGTGTTTCTAGCTCATTTTTCGAATTCGCAATGTTAGAATATACCGTATCTACTATTTTTGTTTTCATCTAAGGTAAATTGACTGTTTACAACTGTCTTCCTTCTGTCATCATATTTACTGTTATGGTTGTGAGTCTTAGGAAAAATTATGTCAAAATAGAGTAAAAGTAATTATCAAAATCAGCCCACTTTTTACCCTACTGCGGGATGCAAAGTACCTATGGTTATTAAAATTGTATTAAAAAAAAACAGAAAGAGCAATTCTTAAAAAAAAATCCCAAAAAACAGTTTTAAACCAGCTAGTTAAATAAATAGGAATTTTTAAACTTTATCATCAACAAAACCAAAAATAATAAATTTAAATGAGAAACTCCACCCATTTCCCTATTCCGCGCTTTTACATCTTCCATTACGTCCGTTTCATTCGACGCTGATTTTGTCAAAGCCATCGTAAAACAGAACCCGGCCGCCCGATTGTTTTTATACAATTACGGCGCATGCACGCTTTTATACGTTACTTATACAAGTTTGTGTATACGTTTTTGTTATACACTGAGATCAAATGAGTTAAAAATATTAAGCGTACGACACATCGGATTAGAAACGATTTTTTTTTCAGTTTTATTAAGCTTGTTTATTACTTTTTCTGGTGTGCAACAAGTCATAATTAAAATGAAACAATTGTTTAAAAATAATAATGGGCTCAGAATCTAGAAAATGTTAATAATATTTAAAATCACTGTAATGTATGTATTCTAAGGTTTTCAAAGATTCCAAAGGTTGTTTGGAAGATATTTCTTCAAGCGATAAGCGATCATTCGAGCACCTGGATTTCAGATGTTTAAAATAAAACTAATTTTTCGATTTTAATCCTGCTTTTATTGTCTATATTTAAAAAATATCAACACATGGCGTTTAGGTACAGGTCTTTACAGTACATCCTGAGTCACGAGTAGCCAAGTAGCTACAATCTGCCCGTGATCAGAAGGTTCGGCCGAGACTATAAAATATATTTTTTCATATAACAAAAGAAAATTTAAAAAAAAAATTAACTTTAACGTTTAATATTTTTTCATTTATACACTAAATACAAAAAAAAAATACTGAAAAAAATCATCTATTTTATTTATCAATCTCAACTACTGTGAAACGTCACCCTAAGCTAAGTACAAAACAACGCGCGTACGCTTCTGACCTGTCGTACGCTTTAGTCCAGCGTCACCATCCTTTTATTTGGTTTGATTTGCGAGTGACGTTTGTTGTTTTCCTATGTTTTGATGTCATGTTATCTATTTTTATATTATTTCGGTAGGAGCGTGTCGTAGTTTTGATTGTCTGTCAAATTTACATTATAATTGTGATAGTTTTGTCTCCGTGAGAATGTTTTGTGATGGGATTTTGGAAATTAAATGATAATAGAATGGTGTTGATTAATAAGAAAATACTGATGCTTTCGTTGGGACCCTTGTAATTAATATACACTTTCATTTAATCTTATGTAAAACGAAGTTACTTATACAGTCTATATTATACATTAAGTCTATCTTTTCTTTATCTTAGTAATTGTGTTAGAAATTAATAAATAAATATTGCACGACGTTACACACAACTTAATCTAACCCCAAAGTATAATATGGACTATAGGTACTAGACAACGGATATCCTACATTATTATACTTATTTTTGTAAATGCATATTTCATGCAAAAATCGCTGAACCGATTGCGATAAACTTGGTATGCAGATAGCTGGAGATCTTGATAAGTAAGACATCGATCAGGTTCAATATTAACGCGGGTAAAACCGCTGGGCCCAGCTAGTATAATAGAATTACAAGATGACTTTTCACTCCAAAAAACCAATCACCCGATTAAAATCGTCCATCGAACTAAATTCATTAAAATCAACACGCTCGGACTGTTTTAAATCATCCCCCTTTAGCACGATTCAATAATTACATACGTTTTAACCAATACGCTACCCTCCCTGTATTTGAATATGGGTTTATTTCAATTGACTTAACGAGAGTTCCCTATTATTTGACTGGAGAATTTTGAACCTTATTTCGTTACACATAGAGTTCATTTAAGAGTGTGATTTGGTGAGTGTTTAAGGGGGGTTTTGTATAGCAAATTAATAAATTTTGTTATTAGAAAATGTAACTTTATTTGTAGTATTGTCACCGCCACTTAAAATGCCACATGTCGCCTGAAGGGCTTTTTGGTGTTATTGTTCTAAGGATTTTTTTTGTTTGAATTTTGATTTTGACTTTTTTTTTGTTTGTAATTGGTTTGGTAATAGTTTGATTTTTATTGTTACGTGTAAAGTAGTGCGTGCTTAATCTTTTCTCAATGGCAATCAATCAAAAAACTTGTCAAAAACATAAATAAAGAAATAGCTATTAAAATAATTTAAATACATACATTCAATTAAAGATTAATTAAATATATTTCTTAATTTTTAACGCTCTTATTCTACTAGAAATATTTTTAAGGAAAAATACATAATATTTAAAAATTCACTCGCGCCGAACCTCGAACTCGTATCTCTAAGTCTAACATTTTTGCAGGATTAGGACTTACGCGGGTGAAACCGCGGGCCGCAGCTACCTAGTATAGATAAATTTAGCCAACGTACCGCTTCTCATTTAAATGGAATAAAACTTTAAAATGTTTAATAGCTTTTAAATTCGCACTCGGTCGGTTAAACTCCGTATTTGCTTAATGGACACCGGACTGAAGGCAAACCGCGAAATGTCCGGACACGGAACCAAACTTAAAATAATTGGTCCGTTTCCACGATCGACACTTGTTACTGCGATTGCGTTGTCTTGATCCTTTAATAAAATATTGATACGCTGCTAAGAAATTATTATTTTAAATTATCTTACCTCGACGTTTCGTTCGAGGAGACACCGAAAAAAAAACAGGAAGACCCGGGATAAGTCCCGGAAAATGTAAATATGAGTGCAAATCTTGTAATGAAATTAAAGACATTTTTCGGTTTTTTCAAAACAGAAGAAAAATCGATGGAGTAGTAACATAAGAAACTTTTGATCCCAATATTCTCAGGGGATCGAGACTTACACGGGTGCAAGACCGTAGCTACCCTAATAAAAAGACCAAGACAACTCTATCGTTCTATAGAAGAGAGTTATACACAGGCACTCGTAAGTCATTAACTAATACAAATAAATTAGATTTACTGCAAAAAATGGCGGATCGGACTATGGCGATGGCGGTAAAACCTCCCGAGGGATTGTGATGTAGTGGACTTTTATATACAGGATGATTTATTAATAATTTTATTTTTATTTAAACAGACACTGATTAAGAAATTAATTATATTGCTTTTATAAATTTAGTGTACGTACGCAAACAAATGACCGATTGTACTTTGTATTTCAAGGCTTTTATTACTTTTTAATTGGTTCTTTTCCATCCACATTTTTCATAATTTTTACTAATACAAAATTTGCTTGTGCAATGAAAATAAGATCAGATTTTTTAAATATTGTATTTTTTTGCAAAATTGTAAATCTTGCGTATTGTACATTTTGCGTAAAGTATCTATTCTCCTCCGCTGCTCCGAAGCATTTGTTTTTAAGTGGACTATGTACCCCATTTTAGAATTTCAGGTCATAGGTTTTTTTGTACCCAAACAAAAACCCCATAGATTTCTTTCATAGTTATTTTCATATTTTTTCCTTAAAAATTGGCAGTTCTTTGTTCACCCATTTTGATCTAAGTTTCTGAA
Source organism: Idaea biselata (assembly GCA_958496205.1). Taxonomy (NCBI): domain Eukaryota; kingdom Metazoa; phylum Arthropoda; class Insecta; order Lepidoptera; family Geometridae; genus Idaea; species Idaea biselata. The sequence goes on from OY292402.1 coordinate 25,854,921, forward strand.
ATAGGGTATAGACTATAGATACATTCTCAAAATGACAAAAGATACCTACATATTAACATGAACAAGGCACATGTTTTTCTCACATTTACCAAATGTTATTCAATTCAGAAAACGTGAAACAAACAGAACGTACAAGAGTGGCGTTTAATTAACCGGTTAAAGTTAGGAACGGGGATTGTAGACAGGTTTTCTCTAGTTTTACCGGTTTGATACCGTATTTATATTATACGATTAAAAAATTAAAAAATGTGCTTTTATTTTTTAATCGTATTGGTCGGTTAAGTATTACCTTTATCATTGCTTCAATGCTTAACGTTTCGAGACCTTTTTAAATCTCTTTTTTAAAATTGTTAATCCTGAAGAACCCTGAACCTGTAAAGGGCTCGAAACGTTGAGCATTGAAACAATGCTAAAAGTAATAAAAGCCACGCGTTAAAACCGACAAAATAAGTTTAATTTCTATCCAACATCGTGCAAACAGAAGTAGAAAAAGAAAGAATTCCGTATCTAAACCACCTTTTTATCACGAATAGTTAAATATATAATAACTAAATTTTGTGAACATCACACAGTGCCTTCTAGCCCCGTGATAAGGTAATAAACTTGTGTTACGGTGACTAGACAAAAAATACATACCATACATACGTAGAGCAACACCCAGACCAGAAACAAATATAATATTTATTTTAAAGCATAAATTCTTGCACCGGGCGGGAATCGAAACCGCAACCTTCTGCATTGCAATCGTGCATTCGCCCGACGCACCACCGAGGTCGTCAGAGGAATACCGAATAAAGATAGATAGATAGATGAACGCTTTATTTGCACAACATTAAGTAGGTACCTATATAATACAGTCATACATTAAGTATAAAAAACACAAAATCTTAAATAGAAAATTGCACAAAAAAAAAGCAGGAAGAAGAAGATTCAGATATTATTAAATCGTATCGTGACATATAAATCGGATCCTCGTTTCTGTTTACATGTAAAACTTTCAGAAAACATTATGAATGTGAGCGCTAGGAAATTTAATATTAGAGGCGCTTGTTTATTTATATTAGTAGTTAGTACTATCGCTCTGACGTATTTTGTGTTTTGAGTAAACAGTTCTTAATACTAAATATTGTTTTAGTTTTAAAGGAACAGTGTTTTAGTGACGGGTGGCGAATTTTAATACAAATTGTTTTTTAATTAAAATGCTGTTTGGAATTGCGATCAAACTTAGTATGCAGATAGTTGGAGATCTGGATTAAGAAATAGGCTACTTTTTAACCCGACATTTCCGCGGAATCGGGACTTAGGGGGGTGAAATCGCGGGCTCTGCTAGGTATTTATGCAATTATAAAGGTTAAGAAGAAAATTGTTTTTACAATTCTGTTTGAAATATCTGTTATCAAAAAATGACATGCTAAATAAATGATACAATTAAGAGGATAGTCTCCATTCTCTTTCTCCATACAAACGTAGTTTACATTTTCTTCCCTGGATAAAGACATAAGAGCAAATATTATGTTTATGCCATAAAACCTACATATATCTGTCATGGCAATGCATCTATAGTGACCGGCACGAAAGTTGAAAAGTTTTGTCGTGAAAGGGGAAAGTTCGCGCAGTACATTTTACATGCGCTTTCTATGAAAAATCGACTTTTGCGCATCCGCCATTTTGTTTCAACTAAGCTGCCGCCTACTATACCTTTTAATTTTTTTTATTTTCTAAATAAAATAATAAAAAATAAAATGAAAAAAATAAAAAGGTAGATGCATAGTCATGACAGATATAAGTTTTATGGCATAAACATATTTGCTCTAATGTCTTTATCCAGGGAGGAAAATGTAAACTACGTTTGTATGGAGAAAGAGAATGGAGACTATCCTCTTAAATAAAAAAGATTACCTATTTAAATCCTATATGTTTGTTTGGTAAATTCTTCGTTTGTTATTTAGTAGGTACCTATTTAAATACCTATTCAACTGAAGAGTTTGTTTGTTTCTTTGTTTGTTTGAACGCGCTAATCTCAGGAACCGCTGGTCCGATTTGAAAAATTCTTTTAGTGTTGGATAGTTCATTTAATGAGGAAGGCTATAGTATTTTATAAAATAAATTACCAATTTATTTATGTAAGTACCTACCTACCTATTTCATACATGTAGTTTTATATTTTGATAATCTTATAAAAAAAACAACCTGTATAATATTTCCTTAACCAGTTCACAATGACAGACCTAACCTTTCCGCCATTTAATTACATAAAGTGCTTTTTATTCTCCTCTCGGACTATAAAACGTAAACGTGGTTTTAAGTTAAGAGATTTTTATGGTTAAAAGAACGAATAAGCTAAATAACTGTACCTACTTCTATATTTTTCTTCGGTTTTCGTGATTTAACTATATCTAATTATTTTATATATTTATATTTATATTTTATATTCGGGTTTAATCGCGTTGCTTTTTAGCATTTTCAACGCCCCAGCGATATTTCGAGGTCTATTTTAGTATCCTGGGAGTAACGATCAGTCGATTTTTTTTTCTTTTCTTTTATTTTTTTTCTTACCTGGATGTTTTAACCATGTTACAATGGTCTTGGTTGCGAGGGGGTCGCGAGAGGTACGCGATTAAGACCCGGGAAAATGTAACTATGATATTAATAACCTTAGATTTTTCTTTTGTTTTCGCGATGTTGTAGAGGAGTATATACGCCAACGACCTTGAAACTGAAAATCCCTGTCGGGCTCATCGAAAATTGTTGATTATTTCATGGCGGAATGTCGTAGAACTTTTTTGATTTGGCTAAAATGTCGATAGGCTTCAATACGTTTAGACATATTTGTATGGAAACTGCACTAAAATATTGGAAACAATGTCGCCTACAATCTGTACACAAAAAAAAGTTCTACGACATTCCGTCATGAAATAATCAACAATTTTCGATGCGCCCGACATGGATTTTCAGTTTTTCAGAATAGGGCCCTTAAAATTAAAGACATTTTTCGATTTTAATCGCGTGGTGTTTATTACTTTAAGCATTGTTTCCTGTAAGAAGGGACATGTAATGAAACAATGCTAAAAGTAATAAACACGCGATTAAACCGAAAAATGTCTTTATTTTCTAAGACTTCGCTATCTGTTTGCCTGTTTGTCTTTAACCAGGCTATAATTATCTCATGCACAATGATAGCTAGACCATTGAAATAGAAAAGAGACAGTTTCACAGATGATGTATTTCTGTCGCCGCTAGATTTTTGGAACGAAGTTCCTTATCGCGCGTTGTGAAAGGGGGCTACACGGAAAAAAATTAAAACCAAAAGTTTTAACAACACTTATTTTTTTTTTGCTTGGAACTTCGTTCCGTACAAAATATACAATTAAAACCGAACAATGTCTCTCATTTCAATAATAACCTTCCTTATTTTCACCCTTTATTAGGTAGGTAGGTACCAAAGTAATTGCAACCTCAGTAAACCACAGTAACAAAATACCGGTACATTAAACGTCAGATGCGAAATATAATTAAATGGATGGTGGATCGCGTGACCCGACCGCTGTGTGCAATGGAACGTAATTTGTGATATTACAAATTAGTTGGTATTTATTATTAAAGTATTTTGTAATTAGTACTAACTAACCAGCTTTTATATTATAGCTTAAATTTTTTTAATGTTAAATTGACAAAGCTAGACAAGGCAGCTATCCTTGTCGTTCTACTAATCAGGGTGTTAAAGATTTTGGGGCAGCTGCTTATGCACGTTGTACTACACGTCCAGTTGGCTTATGTCCAAACGGGCCATTTTTTTTCCTATTCGGGCCAAAATGTTTAAAGTACAAACAGCAAGTAATTATACACGTACCTACCTACTAAACAACACTACATTTTTTACTGTCTTTTTTTAATTCGTACTTCGATGCTATGACGCCACGGAACCTTTTTCTGGAATGGCGAATGTCCTATGCCTTCGGATTATGGTGGGTCCTAGGACGTTATTACGTCGGGTTCCTCCCGACTTAGTGATGAATAAGGAATATAGGTACCTACCTAATAAATAATAGTTGTACTAAAGTATAATATACTAATAGTAGTAAGTTGTGAAGAGCAGTAGTGGTAGGTAATAATAATAGTAAGTAGTTGGGCTAGGATCGTCACGCAATATGTGCCAGAAGACGGACGTCGGAATCGAGGCAGACCCCGAAAACGGTGGCGTGACGATCTTGATGCATTTGACGGAGATTTGCTAAACCTGGTCCAGGACCGGCCTGCTTGGAAGGATGTTAGGGAGACCTTTGCCCAGCAGTGGGACAATATAGGTTAAGTAATAAAAATAAAATAAAGTTGCGTATAATAGTTCTATCAATCTTCCCACATTTACTTATAACCGACAAGTCATGAGACATTTCTTAGTATATGAACGTGCTGCAACTTACCTTAACTCTAAATATCATCACTTATTACCATCTCGGAAGATGGTAAACAGTCACTTATCATAATGCATTAAAATTGTTGAGAACAGGACGACCTTTACGATTATTTACATTACGAGTCGTAACAAGGTAGACTTAGTCGTAACGTATCGTTGTTTCGAAAACTACTCCGAGGCGTCGAGGAGGCAACCACCCTGTCCGACGGATCCAGGACAAAAATATTAGCTTAAAGTTTTCCTCAACTCAAATTCAATTCAATTCAATTCTATTCATTTTATTCAGTCAGATAAAAAACAATCCATTGAGGTAAGTAGTTGCTTAGGCTATGTTAGTTATTTACTAATTATCTCAAATTTTATTAACATTATTATTATTTAAATCATATTAATTCCATGATCCAAATGATTTTTAGTCTTATTAATTCGGCCACAGCACCGCCTAAAACAAGTTCATCGTTTTGACCCCACAAGCAAATTAATTTTAATACCATGCTAACTACAATTAAATTAACAACAACAACAGATAGCTATCCAAATGACAAATTACAAAATTATCAACGAGAGAGACAATTTGAAACCCATCATAAAACCTCTTTACACAAATACATTTTTAATTTCGTAATTGCACCTTCATGGACGACACGAGACCCCATCAAACGAGATCACGTGACAACTGTCACATTGACAGATGCTGTCAGTCACTGACCTCCATGGTACAAGTCGCTGGACAGGAGCCTTATTTTTGAATCGCTTGTACTTAAATATCTCGATTTCCGCTGATTTTCGTTCGATATCGGACTCCTGCGGCGATTGGTTGAGACCACTGGCTGCGGTCGTGCGATTTACATAGAAAAATTACTTAGATCGAACGTTAATCAGTAGAAATCGAGGTATTTAAATCGCTCCAAATGGCACAAGCGATACAGCCCCATGTCATAGCGCACGGAATTTTATGCCTTTTTGATCTGCGCCATGTTGCCCATGTTGCGCTGTTGTCGCGCATTTTCTATTGAAAGTGATAGTGACCGTCCACGGAACTATTAGTTCCACGGACGGCCACCATCACTCTCAATAAAAAACGGGCGTCAATAGCGCAACATGGCGCAAATCAAACCGGCATGCACAAAGATCTAATGTCATTTATTGACGTATGGTAGGTATACCAATTCCAGCGTAGGTACTTGTATAGTTTCATTTCAGTGCTGTCAGTGCATTCGATTTTTAAATCAAGGGATTAGGGTTGATATTTGGACTAAAATTATAGAGATGCAATTTAGGAATTAGGTAGGTTGGTAATAAAGGTTGGGTGAAAAGTGTTATTATTAATTTAGTTTTTTGTGGGGAGGTGATTGTTTTGAATCGTACTTCTGTGTAGCTTCTGTTTTTACTTTGTAACACAATGCGATGGCCAGTGTCTTCGTAAATTTATCTGAGGGATTTTGTTGAAGGATTTACCTACCAAAAACAATTAAAATGAAAATGAAAATCTTTAAATCCAGAGTTTAATTTAAGTTACCTATATTGTAAGACTTCGCTACACAGGGGCTATAACTATGTTCACATCTTAATAATAGAAAATAATGCTCACACGTGTCCAGTACAACTTCTTTATATCTCTCACACAATAATAATTGTCTTAAATACAACTCAAATCTCCTTTACAAATGTCCTTAATATTCGAGGATTTAGATAATTTAGGCACAAAGTTTATCCTGATGATCCTACAAGACCCAAGTCAAAAACCGGAATGCCCTCCATCCGATCCACGACAGCCCGACCACGCCTCCCTACCAGTCCTACTATTGACTTTCCGGTAATAATTTATATTTGAAATTATTTAAAATTTACTACCGGAAGATGTACCAGAATGTTGCCAGTTGAATAAAATAATATTAAAGGTCAACTGAAATACTTATAAAAAAATAATAAAACATAACAAAATTCGAATAAAATATCATAAAATTAATTGAACCTAACACTCGACCATCCTGACCACGTGCACGTCCTCGTGCACGCAGTCAGAAGGGTGCAAGATAACCTAACACTCGGGCTGTGGTAGATAAGAAGAACATTCAGATTCGCAATTCCCACCTGACACTTCATTACATTGATATTATATTATTATCTATTTTAAAATTTAACTTCTATATAATATTATAAGGTACATTATTCCTACGATTTGTTAATCTTATTAATATTCCAAATGTTATTACAATACATATTTTAACTAGTTATCCATATTTAACTTAAAGCAAATTATATTATCATTCTTGAACAAGTTAATCATATTTAACGTAGAACGAATTAACAAAAAAAACATAAAACATTCAATACATTCTTAAAATAAGAATCACTGCATCCACCACTTGGCACAATTTGCCCGTAACATAGGATGAATCTGAGTGTCTCAGATCCACCTATTCTTAATATGAGTTATCTGTGAACCCTTCCTTCTCACAGATACACTCATCCAATACATCCTCCACTTGGCACAATTTGCCCGTAATATAGGATAAATCTGCGAGTTCAGTTCTCACAGATTCACCTATCCATATATGAGTTATCTGTGAACCCTTCATTCTCACAGATATACTCATCCTTAAAATATAGAAATGTCAGTGCAACTTTCCGTTACACTAACAATCCTATCCAAATGTGTGTCACCATGAACCCATCCTTCTCATAGTTATAGACACACATCCGTTTAGTGTTTCGTGGACCCCTCCATTCCGCTACTAGCAGTGTTCATCAGCTGTAATAATTTTATAGAGTACAGTAAATCATACTTAAAATCAATAACTACATAAATCAGATAATCATACAATATTGTAATAATATTGTCATAAGAAGTAAATTAACAGTTGTATAAATTTCATAGAACATTGGTCGAATACATCAGAAAATCATTCCTTGCTCATTATTATCCTCGCTTTCGGAATTGGTTTCGTGTTCACTTTCATTGTTAACATTTAGTGCAGCAATGTGTACCCAGGGCAGCATACGGTCAGCCGCTACGGTTGTTTTACGCTTACTTTTGCTGTTGCTGAGACCTGGTATAGAAGCCAACCTATATCGATCGTTGCCCAAGACTTTGACAACTCTGTATGGCCCTATGTATGATGGAAGAAGTTTCTTACTTCTACCATCATTGTTAAAATTAGTTTTGGTTATTTTAACCAATTCTCCTTCTTTAAAAGTCCGAGCTGGACGCCTATCTTTGTCGTAATATTTCTTTTGTTTTTGTTGTTCTACCTCTATCCTTTCTTTTACTTCGTTACGGACTGAATCTAAATTACTATTTTCGCGAGTTTCGTCAACTATCTCATTCATTTTTGGATCCACCTCAGAATGCATACTTGAACCAAACATAACCTCAGAAGGAGTCCTACCAATTGTCTTTTGTCGGGTATTGTTCATACCCCACTGTATCTTGCCTACCTTATCATCCCAATCTTTCTCATTACTATTTAGATTTTGGGCTGTTAATGAATCTATGATTGTACGGTTGTACCGTTCTACTTGCCCATTCGACCGAGGACTAGCAACAGCGTTCAACACGTGCTTAATACCTTTATCGAGACAAAAGCGTTTAAAGGTATGAGACGTAAAACACGTGCCTCTGTCACTAATGATGCGATCGGGGCTTCGGAAGGTACAGAAAATGTCCTCTAAGACTCTGATAGCCGACAGTGTTTTGGTGTTACGTACGGGCCTAATGAAAACGAATTTGGTAAATGCGTCCACAATAACTAAAAGATAGGAGTTTCCTCTCTTAGACCTGACAAAAGGACCTAGATGGTCTAGATGCAATGTATGAAATGGTATGCTCACTTTGGTTATCGGATGCAGGTGTCCGCTTTTTGATGGAATCTGTTTGGAATAGGCGCATTCGATGCATGCTTCCACATACTTTTTAACAAACCTGGACATCTTCGGGAACCAATATGTTTTCTTAATCCTATCCAAAGTTTTCTCTACCCCAAAGTGACCAATTTCATCATGATTTTTACGACAAATTTGCCATCTAGCTCCCTTTGGCACGACCCAACGAAGGTTGTTACCATCTCCATTTAAACACCTATATACTTTATTATCTTTGACAATGTAGTTCTCCTTGATATACTTAAGACCATCCGCATCAACATCTGAAACCAATATGTCCTTGATCCGTTCTACCTCACTATCGCCTAATTGAAGAGTTTGAAGCCAGTCTTCATTGGAAATGGACATAACCGCTGGTAACGGCTCGATATCTAATAAATCGTCCGTACTCAAAACAGGATTTCGCGACAGAGCGTCCACGTGCGACATCCTCGAACCGGCACGATACTCCACACTACAGTTAAATTCTTGCAACGATAGCCACCATCGGGCGATACGTGGAATTAAGTCCCGCTTCGAGAATGTCGAACGCAGAGCGCTGCAGTCAGTGACTATTTTAAATGTCTGCCCTATCAAGTAAACTCTAAATTTCCTAAGCGAACATATCACGGCAAGAGTTTCAAGCTCAAAAGCATGAAAATTTCTCTCTTCGGGCGACGTCTGCCTGCTGTAAAAGGCTACGGGACGAAAAGAATCACTTTCACTCGTGCGTTGGAGTAATATACCGCCTATTCCGACTCTGCTGGCATCGGTGTGGAGTTCTGTCTCTGCGTTGGGATTATAAATTGCAAGTAGGGGCCTATGAATCAAACTTTGTTTCAAGACTGTGAAGGCTTCTTCTTGTTCCCTACCCCAGTTCCACTCGGTGTCTTTCCTCAGCAGCTTATTGAGAGGATTAGCCAAAATCGCAAAATTCTTAACAAACTTACGAAAGTAACCTACTAACCCCAGAAACTGTCGAACCGAATGAACATTGCTAGGGACCGGGAAATCTTGGACCGCTTGTATCTTCTTATCCCCAGGTCTCACACCTTCGCCGCTCACCTCATATCCCAAATACGAAATCTTGTCCTGAAGAAAAGTACATTTCGACAAATTTAGAGTCAACCCAGCTCCCTCAATAAGACGCAATACGTTTTCCAGGCGCTCAAGACACTCATCTACTGATTTGCCATAAATTAAAACATCGTCGATGTAAGCCGTTGCTTCGGTAAATCTAGCAGGTCCCAAAACTTTATTCATCATGCGCTGAAATACCGCCGGCGCATTTGCCAACCCGAATGGCATGCGATTAAATTCGTATTGGCCATCCGGGGTGACAAATGATGTGTATGCTTTGGAAGCCTCTGTAATTGGGACCTGGTAGTATCCTGAGGCTAAATCTAGTGTGACAAAGAATGAGTGGCCAGAGAGCCTAGAAATCTCATCCTCTATAATAGGCATGGGATAACGCTCCTTGACTGTTATTGAATTTAGTAGCCTATAATCGACACATAACCTCATCTTGCCATCTTTTTTTCGAACGAGAATGATGGGACTAGAAAACTCTGACACTGAATCTCTGACTATCCCGGATTCGAGCATTTCGCCTACCATTTCTCGTACTTGTTCACGCTCCTTATGAGAAAGCCTGTAAGGCCTATAGACGACAGGTTTTTCACTATTCAATTCTATGGTCATTTGCGTGACGTTAGTGCATCCTAATTCTTTTAACGATGAAGCAAAACAGTGCCGAAACCTATGCAACAAATCTACTAGTTTCTTTTTCTGATTATCATCAATACAACTACCAAGCTGAATATTTGACACATCAATGTCCGCGTTTTCTGTAGGCCCTAGGTCGCTAGACGGTGACACTATTCTATTTACGACTTGAACTTTCCTGGCTCTGCCTATTTTCATTCCTTGCAGCATGACAGCGCTTTTACCTAACGGAGTAATGTAAACATAAACAACATGATCCTTTACGAGATATGCGCCTCCGTGAACCACCACTTGAGCTAGTGGTTTTCCTACGATTCTATCGTTCAAGAGAATAGTTCCCTCATCTACAGACTCTACTATAGCTCTAACCGACGTCGGTCCATAAACTTCTACATCCGCCGTGATTACTACAACAAGGGGTAATTCATCGATTTCATCTGTTTGAATTGCAGGCAATTCTGAATTTATGCTATAAAACTGCAACGATTCTGCATTCTTCAGGACCAAAATGTGAGATTGCTCTGTAAACGTTTGTCCTATCAAAAGTGGTACATCCAAAAAACTATCATCAACTACAAGACACTGTACGAAAGCTTCGACACCATCTATTTCTAATTTGACTATAACCCTACCTGTAGAATGAACGAGATTGTTCCCAAATCCCTTCATAGGGGTTAACTTGTGTTCAACAGACAAGGATAAGGCATCAGATGCAGATACACTTATCAACGAGACCTCGCTACCAAAATCAACGAAGGCTTTGAACATAACCCCGTTAACCAAACATTGCTTTGTAAATTTAGAATTGCTTTCAGACTCGATAATACGCATTGTCTTTGGTACTTGAGGAAACTTATTTGGAGTATTTTCGATGCGCACCATGCAATTTTCTACCAAGTGTCCATATCTTTGACACTTGGTGCATTGCACGATTGGTTTTGGACACTTGGATACTGGGTGCCCCTTTTCCTTGCAGTTAAAACAAAAGATATTACTGCCGAAAGTCCTACTAAAAGGTTTGTTCTTGTTTGCGTCACCCTCAGGCCTCCCCTTCAAACTTAACCTATCATATTGGGGAGTAATATCTTTGTTGGACATCAGAAAAGACAAAAGTTGTTCCGGTTGAGAGCAACGAAGAGCGTTAGCACTAGAACGCAGTGTCCTATCATGTAGACCGTGTATTAAACAGTCAACCGCACGCTTGCCCTGAATATCACATTGATTTAACATAGCTAATTTTTCATAATAATATATCTCTAGAGGTTCGTTATATTTGCTCCTTCTCTTTAGCATATCCTCCAGGGATTGGCCATAATTCTGTTCGAATGGAAATGCGTCTAATAATTTCTGTTGCCATTCGGTCCAAGAAAATAGTATTGAGTGAAGGCTTTCATACCAGGTTTTGGCCAATCCCTGGAGCTTCTGCATTGCGAAATGAATAATGGTTCTTTCATCCCAGTCGTATACACTGGCACATTCATTGACTTTCTTTAGCCAAATATCTATTCTTTGTCCTTTAGAGGAAGGGTCAAAATCAGGAAGAATATTCTTATGGTTAATGCTATGAGACGAATGTGCCAGACTATGCGACTGAGGCTTTTGTTGTGCTAAAGCGCTCAATAGTTGCATAACATCTTTAGACGAAAATGTAGGACTACATGACCTGTTATTTTGTTGATTCTCGTGCTCGCCGCAATCACTTGACCTCCGGCGTCGATGATCCCTCGGTGTTGGAGAGCGAGATCGGCCGCTTTTGCCCACCTCGCGTTGGCGTCGATGTTCAACGTTGTCCGTCTCTTCATCGCGAACACCACCAGATTGATGGCCCTCGCTGGGTTTGGTACGCCTAGACGAACCGCGCCTCATGCGTGAAGCCTCGGTTCCCAATCGAAGAACGCGTTCTCTCCCCATGGCCAGCTCACGCTCCAGGTCATGGCGGCTCCTGCTTCTGCGTCTCTCGCGTCGCAGGGGACTCCTACTGCGGTTGCATGGACTCCGCCTCGGTGTCTCCCTGCTGCGACCACGTTCAGGCGCCGTCATACGACGCGGCGTACAGGCATCATCACTTCGATCCATTTTTCTGAAACTCGAAATAAACATCTATGTAAACGTTCTTGTTTTAATTAAAAATAAAAACCTATGATTATTGATTATTTATGGTAGTACCTACTTATTTTACATTCAAATATATTTTTATTTAGACAGAAAAACTTGTGATTTCTTTGTCCGAATTCTTATTTTAATCTGGTTTTCTTTCTCCCAGGCAAACCAGTAGGGACCGGGACCGTAGCTTAGTTAGTTTCCGGTGAGTGATTAACGAAAAGATCGACTTAAAATACTCAATTGTACAGTTCAAAACATGTTTACACACATACAATTACACTAAAATGGCATAGAACGGATTGCGAGTATGCTGTACCCTTTTATACTCGCATCACAAGGGTTATTTGTCATGCGAACCATGTGAGAACCGTTATATAATGTAATATGAACTACGTTTTCCAAAGTTGGTTTAGACATCCGTCCTTTGAATCAATTATTCGGGTTTGAAACTCAAAAACCGACCGTTAAGAAGTGAAAATAAATTTTAAAATAAACCTTTGATTTTCAATCGACCTAGGCACTAAAAGGCACAGGTACTTGTCACTTCTGATATGTAAGACTTCGCTACACAGGGGCTATAACTATGTTCACATCTTAATAATAGAAAATAATGCTCACACGTGTCCAGTACAACTTCTTTATATCTCTCACACAATAATAATTGTCTTAAATACAACTCAAATCTCCTTTACAAATGTCCTTAATATTCGAGGATTTAGATAATTTAGGCACAAAGTTTATCCTGATGATCCTACAAGACCCAAGTCAAAAACCGGAATGCCCTCCATCCGATCCACGACAGCCCGACCACGCCTCCCTACCAGTCCTACTATTGACTTTCCGGTAATAATTTATATTTGAAATTATTTAAAATTTACTACCGGAAGATGTACCAGAATGTTGCCAGTTGAATAAAATAATATTAAAGGTCAACTGAAATACTTATAAAAAAATAATAAAACATAACAAAATTCGAATAAAATATCATAAAATTAATTGAACCTAACAATATTAATAATTTGAAAGTCGCGTCATCTAAACTACGTTTTTTTAATTCTACACTATATTAGTATTGTTTCTTCAGAAAGATGTGTCAAATGAATATTGCGATGGCAATAAATACATAATTGCCCGAGCAAGCGAAGGGTCTCTCCTGGTCAAAAGTCGCTTTCGTCTGTCAGTATGTAGGTACGTAAAAAGTAACAATCTTTACTGTGTGTTTCTAAAAACTAGTTCAATAACTAAACTTTTTTGTGTAACTTTAACCTGTGGGTTTCCTGACGATGTTTTCCTTCACCACACCGAATGTAGGTACCTACGTTCATTCTCCTCTACAAACCGCATTTTTATTTTTTAACCGTGTTTGATCAAACTAGGTAGGTACCTACTTATACAATTTCTTTGATCAAACAATTCACAAACAAAGCGATACAGTTTTTACAATCTCGCTTCATTTTCAGCTTCAGCCTCTCACGTAGAACAAACATAATTAGGCTCTGTCCTCACTAGAGAACAAATAGAGTAATCCTCGGTATGTTTATAAAGCAAACAGGCGTGATCTTTGTACCGCTAACGATGTGAACTAGGGTTTACTTCGATAATATTTTTTCAGGAAAGTGGATGGGTAACTTGGTCTTATTGTCCTTTGCGGGTATTTGCGGATGAAGACAACTTTTTGATCGGGCAACGGATGAGGGCAACATTTTGTTTGGCCGATAGCTTTTCATGACTTGGCCACATTGAGGGGAAATGTCGTTAATTATCTCAATGATGGTTGATAAATGTTAGTGTAGCCACTCCATTAACGCGTAAAGAATATTGCAATAATTATCCCGATGATAGGCATTTACGTTTCCCGTTATTGTGGCCAGTACATCAGAATTAGGTATCTGAAAAATTTGAAGAATAAGCATCAGCTTATAAAAGGTGAGCGTATAACCACTTTCAAACTAAATGAAGTGGTCTAAGATGTAGCATGCTCACCTAGCAAACTAATCCATGTTTCGATCCGTAGGCCTATGCAGACAGTAGAGAAACGGGCTATGCTCAAATACATTGGACAATAAATAGGACAGCAAACAAATAATAGACAGACCTACTAATAAGCTATGTCTATAATGAAATGTAGATAGTGTGTTCTCTATAATGAATGATGTAGGCATCTAATAAGAAATGCGGGACGCAGCTAGTACCTACCATACATTAGATAGGTACCTACTCCACAAATGAAATAAATCTCATATTAAACTGTCAAATTAAATAAAAACCAAACCAAAATAGCTATTATAAAACACAACAGATGGTCTGACATATAACTAGAAAGGAAACTAATCTCTACAATTGAAAGGAGCGATCCCTCAATACGTTACTTGAAACCACTCATGCGCAAGATATTTGACAATGTAGCAGTCAGCGATTTAAGCGCTTTTTAGCTGACTTGTGACTGTGAGAAAATGAAGTGGTTTTTTAAATAAATCTGTACCGTCCCACCGCTGGGAAATGGTCTATCCCATCTCCCTTCAAATGTGTCAAATCTGTATTTTTCTGTCTTATTTTTGTGTTTTTTTTTTCTGATTCTGTTGTACATTTTTTTTGTTTTAAATTTATTTTTATTTTGTCTTGTATTACCTAGTACAATAAAGCATTAATCTATCTATCTACCTTCATTGGTTTTACTATTATTGTAACTACCCACGCTCGAAAAACATAACCCTCCTTACGCAGTCGGGTAAAAAAAATAGAAGTTTTACCACTTTTTTTCAGTGTCTGTGATAAAGAGCTACTGTAATGTCCTCGAAACCTCTGCGTTGCAAAATGCTAATATTAAAAATCCTTCGGCAGTCGGGTAAAAAAAATATAACCTGTCCAAAAAATAATTTTATTGTCAAGTCGTATCGTCACCAAAATAATTTCATAGTCATGTATGAAATAATAATTAATTAATTATTATGAATTAAAACAATCGATATGTTTTGGTACTTTTATAATACTTAACTAATTAAAAACAAATTAGGTAACTTATCCTGATAAAAAATATTTCCTAAGAAAAGCGATTTATGCGTAGACATTGAAGTTTAGATAGCGCTTTACGCCATCACAAAATATCATGGAGCAATATTGAAATAAACGATTTTTTCGCTCCAAAACATTTCGACAATTGCCAACAGATTACCACTCATAGTGACAAGTGTAGAAATTGTCACCCAATTTGTAATAGGGTGGTTTTTTTTCACTTCTCGTTTTATCACTTGACACTTTAACAGGGTACTGAGTACTGACAAATAAAATTAAATGGCCGCAATTTCAAATGAAAAATATATTTCAAAAGAAATAAATTATATTATGAACAGTATTGCTGACAAATATTGCTTTTATTATTATACATAGACGCATCTCATCAGAAGGTAAGTGATGGATGATTTTGTGCTTTTTTTTCCTACACGTCTTCGTCGGTGGCTATACTGGCCTACGTATCTGAACACGATTGAGTAAATTTTTGAAATTGGAAATTATCTTTTTGTCACTTGCAAACCATCAATAACAATATTTATTTAATTTTGAATAATAAATTAAAATTTAATGTAGTTCATAACTTACTGAAAAATTATATAAAATAATACCGGCGGTATTTTTTTATAAGACTTACCTATTCAAACATTTACGATTGTATGAATCAATCCTTAGATTTATGTGTTATTGTTACGAGCAATTAATTTCAAAAGTGTATGGTTCAAGTATCAAGACGATCGAGTCGAATATATGTAATTAAAAAAAAATGTCTCACCAGTGGGTACCTGTCCAAATAACGATGTAGTCTTAAATTTAGCTACATACACGTCATTTTATTTAAGTTCATATCGAAGTCAAGAAATCATCAATGCTTATTACATCAGTTATCAATCAAGCAAAACAAAATACTTATACTCTTAGAAAAAAAAATTGGACAGTTTAAGCATCAACAGATGACGTCATCGATTGACCCCGGCAATGCCATAACTGGCGTAAATGGGGGCAAATGCCGAACACACCAGTATTTTATTCTATCATTCATTGCCTCAGATGAAAGTTCTTTGTGACGCTAATACGCCTTGGCAGACGCCTCATATTCATACAGCAGTAAAATTTCCACGACCGCTTAGAGAATGAGCGGAAGAATAGAATCAATCACCAAGCAAGACCGTCTTGCTTACATCCTACACCACAGGCAGTCTTAGAAGACCGCATCTCTTAACTGGAAACTCTTATGAAGCCACAGAAAACGCCTTTGCCTCATACTCGTATAGTAAAGTTTCCACTATCGCTCAGAGAAAAAGCGGAAGAATAGAATCAATCACCAAGCAAGACCCTCTTGCTTACATCCTACACCACAGGCAGTCTTGAAAGACCGCATCTCTTAACTGGAAACGATTTCAGCTCAGGTTATGAGTCAACTGGGCGATATATCCAGTTACGAGATACTGACCGTGAATAGAAAACTAAGTTGAGAATCGACACTAAACCAACCAGACTTGCCATACGAAACTTTTAAATCCATTAAGCTGGCATATTTTTTGTAGGACTTTCAAATTTTGTTGATCAAAAGTGCGCCGTAAACGGTTTTTTACACTTGACGCAAAGGGTGTGCGAAGTAATTATGTTTTTCCTGGGCTAAATGCTATAAGCACTAAACTGATTTTCACATCTACTATTTTTTTATGTGGAAGAAAATACAACTTGAAAACGATTTCTAAAAACACTTTCATAATATTTAAAAAAATGAACTGTTGAACTTTAATTACAAAAATGAGAAATATAATTATCGCCATATACCCACCTGGAGACACACCATACAGTTAGAACTATTGTCGACGTATGTATACAGTAATTTAAAATAAAATCTTATTAGGCATGTAATATTCTAAAACTGAATTGTAAGTATTTTAGAGACCTGTATTTAAGTACGTAACTTAGTTATCATCAGCTTCCATAGGTACTTAGGTACAAATCAATTTGAAAATGATCTGTACAACTACTCTATGCCACTAAAAGGAGTGAACTTATAATTGAATTTCTGTTAACTGCTCCCTCTGGATTGTTAAGACTTGGTCATAACTTGATCGCATACGTGAACCTTTGTCAGGCAACATTGTATCAAGTATCAAGACTGTACGGTAGCGGTATATGCTTCAATTAGTATTAGCATAGTTTTAGGAATATACTAAACTTAGTAACACTGTAGTGTTTTGGGGAAGGCACATTTCTGGACTGTTTTCTTTCTTGTCCATGTGCTATTTTGAATACTTACAAAGAATATACGCCGTTTTCTTCTACACTAATATTATAAAGAGGAAAGATTTGTATTTGTGTGTCTGTGTGTGTTTGTGATGATGAATGAATAAATGAATGTCCGATTTTATAAAATGAAAGCTACATTATCGAAGAGTAAGATAGGCTACTTTGATCCCGATATTGCAACGGGATCGGGACTTACGCGGGTAAAACAGCGGACGCAGCTAGTGTTTAATAAATTTATATGCGAGTGTTACGGGATTCAAATCCCAGAACCCCGTTCGTATAGAAATGATACTCACGTCATATTGAAATACCTGTTTACTTCTATTCAGACATTACTTTAAATGAACTCAAATACAATACTTTTATAGCCAAATTCCAATAATCTATAACAGTTATCTATTTTGTCAAATACAAGACATATCGTTTTATTTCTCCACAATCTTTTTTTGCCCCACGCTAACGCGCGCTCCATTCTTCTGCTTTTTTTTTTTATTTTCCCTCGGCCGTCTGGCCAGTAATAGCCACTGTCATAATTATGTTTACTACAAAATCAATCAAAATTGTTCATATTAATGAAACCTTGACATTCGACCATCCTGGCACCGTGCATGTCCCCATGCACGAATAAAGATGTCACACTACCATGTGACATCTAGATTAAAACCTTTACATTCGGAACTCTTGTACAGGCCACAAGAAAAGAAAAAAAATTACAAATAATTCACCTTCACATTTTCCCAGTATACAACATAACATTTGAAATATATATATACAGTATTGAAACTTTGTAACTTAATAGGTAATCTTTCTCATATTAGTTCCTTAAATTAATATGTTTAACAGATTGGTTTTGTTACTTAATAATAATTTAGGTACACTTTTCATCTTACATTAGTTGCCTAAGTCAGACTTTTTAAAACATGATATCACACAACATAATAAGTTAATAAACTATCAATAGTTTGCTGCCGACACGGAATTCTAGGTTGAGGTTTTCATCTGTGTTTTAATCACATTAGTTTCCTAAGTCAGACTTTTTAAAACATGATATCACACAACATAATAAGTTAATAAACTATCAATAGCTTGCTGCCGACATGGAATTCTAGGTTGAGGTTTTCATCTGTGTTTTAATCACATTAGTTTCCTAAGTCAGACTTTTTAAAACATGATATCACACAACATAATAAGTTAATAAACTATCAATAGCTTGCTGCCGACATGGAATTCTAGGTTGAGGTTTTCATCTGTGTTTTAATCACATTAGTTTCCTAAGTCAGACTTTTTAAAACATGATATCACACAACATAATAAGTTAATAAACTATCAATAGCTTGCTGCCGACATGGAATTCTAGGTTGAGGTTTTCATCTGTGTTTTAATCACATTAGTTTCCTAAGTCAGACTTTTTAAAACATGATATCACACAACATAATAAGTTAATAAACTATCAATAGCTTGCTGCCGACACGAAATTCAAGGTTTAAGTTTTTACAGTAATTTAATGTTTTGTATAAGTTTATACTTATAAAACATACAGTTAACCCTTAGCACCACACACTATTTCAGGCTACACATCTACACACGTGGGGACCTAGCTCCCCATAAATAATACCCGATATTAGCACGATTTATATCATAAATCGGAATTTCTTTTTACAAAATAAATCAATGGCATTATATGAATGAACCTATTAAGAATATTGATTTCTATTTCCAAACTTAAAAAGTGCCATTTTTCTCAAAATCAAGGAAGAGTACGAAAATATCGTTATATTTTTACAGTTACTTGACTTTAGAGGTCATAAATATTATAAAACTTTAATTAGCAACCAAACGAAATTATTTTTCTAATTACTAGTATCATACTACGAAATAGATTGAAAGATCTACAAAAACTCTGAAACATCAAAAATGACAAAGGGAAATAATGAACATAATCTATTCTATCGTCTCATATCTCTTAAACCAAACATGCTAGCCTGGTGCAAATTCATTCCTCGCGAGATGTAATACTGAGAATACATGGACTCTCAATCGCGTTGTGTTTAATACACTTGAATATTTTCAAAAAATTGTTTGTTTGTCAATGAAGTCATTTATGCAAAAAGTCTTCATATTCCATTCTCTATTCTAATATTGTGTTTTCACTACATCAATCAATACATTTTCAACATAATAAAAAAAAAGTATGTGTTAAGACGATTTCTTAGATATCCACCAGCAAATAACGGATAATTTCGGCTAGCAAAACGTGTTTACAACGTATATCAAATCATTTTAGATATTACTTTTTTGTTAGAGTTTTTATAACGTATGTCGTAGCTGAAATTGCCTTGTTAAAATAATTAACTAATTTCCATTAAGATATAAAACATTATTCCAAATGACATAGAATTTGAATAAGTCGAATCAGAGAAGTACTATTTTATTATTTACTTTAATAGACGATAAAATTACATTGTTTTAGTTGGTTGCTCCCAACGGCGTTCCATCTAGCTAGATCGGTTCTAATCAGGTTTGATCAATTTCTGGAATTCCATTTCGTCACCTCTATTTCGATTTCATTTCACTTTATTGAATCTCATGACAGTTTACTTAATCTCATGACAGTTTACTTAATTTCATTACATTTTACTTAATTTCTTTACATTTTACTTAATTTCATTACATTTTACTCAATTTCTTTACATTTTACTTAATTTCATTACATTTTACTTAATTCCACTACATTCAACTTATTTTCATTTTATCGTAATCCGATGAACACAGTCCACCCAAAGAAATCGCGTTAGATCAATCCCTGGAATTCCTAACAAATTCGTCAACTCAATTTCGATTTCATTACACTTTGTGGAATCTCATTACAGTTTACTTAATTTCATTACATTTTACTTCATTTCATTTCATTGCAATCCGATGAACACAGTTCACCCAAATAAATCCGGTAGAACTGGTCCAATCATATGGACACAGTAAAACCAATCTGGCGGACACAGTTCCATCTCGTCCTCTCCTCTGCCAAGACTCTTTAGTGGGTGAGGCCCTTGAGTATCGATGTTTTCATTTCTATCCTATTCATGGCATAGGTAAGAGTTCTTAAATTACTTGTTTCTTTACAATGATTCATATCATAATGTCCTTCTGTTTGCTTAAAATACTTTGTTGCTTGTAGGCATAGATATGCTTTATGTACTAGAACAAATCCGGAGTCACGATCTATTGTTATATCTTTGGTCATAATAAGTGGCTGCGTGCGTGCTAAGTAACTAAACAAACATTTCACTTCACATTTCTGCACAGTCCACTCAATAAATTTGATAGACATAGTCCAATCAAATGGTACCATAGTTCACTAAAACATTAAATAAATCTAGAGGATGATGCTCTCGGTATTATAATACAGCCCTAAACTAAGCGGCTAGGCTAGAATACTAAACGTAATATAATTTTTATGTAAATACATAAACACATTATGGATCATATAAAAGACATCCAGATCAATATTAATGGTTAGCAAAATACTTGTCCTCGGTGGGAATCGAAACCTCTGCGTTCATCTGACAGACATAGTCCAATCACATGGCCGCTGTCTACTTAAGTCAATCAGGCAGAAATAGTCCAATCGTATGGACATGGTCCACTCACGTCAAGCCGGCAGACATAGCCCGATCATTGATAAACGTAATCCATCCAAGTCAATCCGGTAGACATAGCTCAATCATATGGACGTAATCCACCACTCCACGCAGCCCATCTAAGTCAATCTGGGAGACAATGTACAATCGCATGGACACAGTCCATCTAAGTCAATCTGGGAGACAATGTCTATTCGCATGGACACATTCCATCTAAATAAATCTGGGATACAATGTCCAATCGCATGGACGCAGTTCATCTAAGTAAATCTGGAAGACAATGTCCAATCGCATAGACGCAGTTCATCTAACTCAATCTGGGAGACAATGTTCAATCGCGAGGGACACAGTCCATTTAAATCAATCTGGGAGACAATGTTCAATCGCATGGACACCGTGCATCTAAATAAATCTTGGAGACAATGTCCAATCGCATGGACACAGTCTATCTAAGTCAATCTGAGAGAAAATGGCCAATCGCATGGACGCAGTCCATCTAAGTCAATCTGGGAGACAATGTCCAACCGCATGGACGCAGTCCATTTAAATAAATCTGGGAGACAACGTCCACAAGGACATAATCCATCTAAGTCAATCTGGGAGAAAATGTCCAATCGCATGGACACATTCTATCTAAATCAATCTGGGAGACAATGTCTAATCGCATGGACGCAGTCCATCTAAATCAATCTGGGAGACAATTCTCAATCGCATGGACACCGTCCATCTAAATAAATCTGGGAGACAATGTCCAATCGCATGGACACAATTCATCTAAGTCAATCTGGGAGAAAATGTCCAATCGCATGGACACATTCTATCTAAATCAATCTGGGAGACAATTCTCAATCGCATGGACACCGTCCATCTAAATAAATCTGGGAGACAATGTCCAATCGCATGGACACAGTACATCTAAGTCAATCTGAGAGAAAATGTCCAATCGCATGGACGCAGTCCATCTAAGTCAATCTGGGAGAAAATGTCCAATCGCATGGACACATTCTATCTAAATCAATCTGGGAGGCTAAGTCTAATCGCATGGACGCAGTCCATCTAAATCAATCTGGGAGAAAATGTCCAATTGCATTGACACATTCCATCTAAATCAATCTGGGAGAAAATGTCCAATCGCATGGACACAGCCCTTCTAGTCAATCTGGGAGACAATGTCCGACCGCATGGACACAGCCCATCTAAGTCAATCTGTGAGACAATGTCCAATCACATGGACACAGTCCATCTAAGTCAATCTGGGATACAATGTCCAATCGCATGGACACCGTTCCCCTTAATCAATCTGGCAGACAATGTCCAATCGCATGGACACAGTCCACCTACATCAATCTGGCAGAGAACGTCCAATCGTATGGGCGCAGTCCACCTAAGTCAATCTGGCAGACAATGTCCAATCGCATGGTCACCGTCCACCTAAGTCAATCTGGCAGAGAACGTCCAATCGTATGGGCGCAGTCCACCTAAGTCAATCTGGCAGGCAATGTCCAATCGCATGGACACCGTCCACGTAAGTCAATCTGGCAGAGAACGTCCAATCGTATGGGCGCAGTCCATCTAAGTCAATCTGGCAGGCAATGTCCAATCGTATGAACACCGTTCACCTAATTCAATCTGGCAGACAATATTCAATTGTATGAACAGTCCACCTAAGTAAATCTGGGAGACAATGTCCAATCGCATGGACACCGTCCCCCTTAATCAATCTGGCAGACAATGTCCAATCGCATGGACACAGTCCACCTACATCAATCAGGCAGAGAACGTCCAATCGTATGGGCGCAGTCCACCTAAGTCAATCTGGCAGACAATGTCCAATCGCATGGACACCGTCCACCTAAGTCAATCTGGCAGACAATGTCCAATCGCATGGACACCGTCCACCTAAGTCAATCTGACAGACAATGTTCAATCGTATGAACACAGTCCACCTAAGGCAATCTGGCAGAGAACGTCCAATCGTATGGGCGCAGTCCACCTAAGTCAATCTGGCAGACAATGTCCAATCGCATGGACACCGTCTACCTAAGTCAATCTGGCAGACAATGTTCAATCGTATGAACACAGTCCACCTAAATCAATCTGGCAGACAATGTTCAATCGTATGAACACAGCTCACCTAAGTCAAACTGGCAGACAATGTCCAATCGCATGGACACCGTCTACCTAAGTCAATCTGGCAGACAATGTTCAATCGTATGAACACAGTCCGCCTTAGTCAGTCTGGCACACAACGTCTGCCCTGCTTCTGCTCTGCTTATTACTGCCGCGGTCATCTTCAACTCTGAACATAGCTTGTTCGCTTGGTCGCGCATCGCAGCTCGCGCTGAACTTGTACGAGTATCAGACTCATCATTTATATCTGCTCCAACAAAATCCACTGCACAGAAAAATGTAAAACAAATAAAACAGAACTTATGTCATAAAATCTGAAGGTACAAGCAATAATTCTTTATTTCTTTTCCTTTTCTTAATTTCTATCAAGAAGATTGAGCATTTATGGCCCCTTCTCTTGGTGCCTTTTTATCTGACTCCTAGTCACTTCCATATAAAGTCGCAATCAACGTGAAATATAACTTGGTCACACTTATTACTTTTAAATATTGGTATTCTACTCCATACGCAAATGCCATTTTTAGCCAACGTTCTTTTATGGTCAAAATAGTCACTGAAATAGGCACAACTGTGAAGCTTTTCATTATTAACTAAAAATTAGCTGTTAGCTCGTACTATATTCATAAAGGTGATAAATAAAGACCTGTACGTTGATTACTTGGCTGTATATTATAGGGTCTTGAAATAACGGGTTGTACAATATTTGGTTGTACATTATGGAGGTCTTGGCCAAAACAGAAAATAATTATTAAGCATTCTGTCTGTAATTGGCCTTTACTTCCTCATAAAACTATCACTCACTGTCAACAGATTGATAATAAAAAGATTTGTATCTTAAGTGTCCAATCTGATATGTTAAGTAGCAAAATGAATGTTCTTACCAAGTCAATTTACTTTATGCAAGTTAATACCATTCGACTTGCATAGCCTTTGAGTCATCCAGATGGTGATTGTTCAATGTTGAATATGTTTAACTTGTTGCCCTAAAGGTTCAGTGTTCGGGCCATGCATCGGCTCAAAAAATGTTTTTAGCCATAAACTTAACACGGGGAGTTCTGCCATGAGAAGGCCTCTCATCATGGAATGCAGATCTTGGCTTCTCTAAAGCAACTGAATTTCAAAAGTGGTTTCTGGTTCATGTCGCAGTTGGTTTGAGGCAAACAGTTACCACTTTATCTTAGGTACTAGTGTAAACTTTTTAATTTAACCTGGACTATGTTTCAAAATAATATACTAATTCTTACAAATAAAACATGCCAACCATCATGTGGAATATCCAATATTTATATTCCAAGACATTCATTTTAGGATGGACAAAGTAATTATTGTGCATACCCAGAGAAATTTAACCATAGAATTGGTTGTTCTAAATAAACTAATTTAAAAAGAAAACAAAAATACTTCTGTTACTACATCGTTAAATTCACTCTTATTCATCAAGTGTGCAAAGCATCTCTACTTCGAGTCTGTCACAATTTGCTTTTATCGGACACTTTTAGTGCTACTTTGAGGATTTAGTCATTACTTGTAATTTTCAATTTGTGCGGCCTTTAGCTACTAAGGAGTAAGTAGGTGCTTGCGAGGTCTTATAAATACTAGTAGGTATCTCTCTCAATATCTTACTCGTCATTATTGCTTCAATTTAAAACAATCTAGGACAGATTACCTTGAGTTTTTGAAGCCATTTAAAATGAACAGAGTCGAATCTAATCTAGTACCTTTATGTGACACATCATTGTGCCAACATAAGGAATTTTTGCCTATTGAATGTAGCGAAACTCTCAGTTGAATTGAATTTTAGACTGAATAGTGGTTCTGCAAAAACTCTTAGTTCTATGTCTGTATCAATGAGAATGACAGCTACCGGTACAACTTACCATTGGACCGTCGATTATTTGTACCTAGTAACTTAGGTATTACATAAATAAACTACATATAAACAAGTAGGTAGGTGACTGAAAAACTTTTGACTCTTTGTTTATATCACTTAGGTACATGTTAAAACACGTTTAATCGATCAAAGCAAAGTAAAAATTGTAAGTAATTGAAAGTTATATAGCTGTGGGCGTACATTACCTTGGTTTTTTGTCACTTCTGAGATGTTACGGGATTCAAATCCCAGAACCCCGTTCGTATAGAAATGATACTCACGTCATATTGAAATACCTGTTTACTTCTATTCAGACATTACTTTAAATGAACTCAAATACAATACTTTTATAGCCAAATTCCAATAATCTATAACAGTTATCTATTTTGTCAAATACAAGACATATCGTTTTATTTCTCCACAATCTTTTTTTGCCCCACGCTAACGCGCGCTCCATTCTTCTGCTTTTTTTTTTTATTTTCCCTCGGCCGTCTGGCCAGTAATAGCCACTGTCATAATTATGTTTACTACAAAATCAATCAAAATTGTTCATATTAATGAAACCTTGACACGAGATTTTAAGGTTTTCGGAATATTAAACATTGGATTTTTTATTAACTGAATGGGAAAAAATGGCACAATCGAGAATAAGCCGAAAAATTAATATAAACAGCAGTAAACATAAACCTACTTAGCCTTATTAAAAAACGTGGAGTAAGGCCGGAGTAGTCTTCTTCTTCTTTTCGTTAACAATAACTTGTCTTTAACAAAAACTTGTCTCAAATTGACAGACGAAAACAAAATTTGGCAAAATTACTCCGACCTAGAATTACTCCAGGACGTGTACTAATAAGGCTATCTGTGTATTAGTGTGTATATATGTGGGTACAAATATAATCTTCAACAACGAACAGACAGTTGAAATCCAAGTTCCGAAACTGCCATACATCTCATATCCTCAAGTCGGGATTTACATCCTAAACAGTATTGGTGTGACATCGAATGATTTACGCGCTCTTTACGCGCCTGAATAGAACGATAACCAACGTAATTTACGTAGCTGTTGCGTAAATCTGTATTTACGTTAACTTGAAGTAAAGGAATTATGTGGTTTCATGAGATTTTGTGAGAATTTCGGTCTTACTTTTTCATGAGTTGACTTACACTTAGGCATTTGTAATTAGTAATTATTTAACCATCGAATGATCCCATTTATCTCCAAAACGGCTTATCTGTTTTTGATGTTGTTTTCAGTTACATGTTCGGTTATAATAATGGGGATGTTTTATAAATCGTTGTTATTACGATTACTAGCCAGGGGTCGCTACAATAGTTTTTACTTTACACTATTTTGTGTACAATCCATTTGTTAAAAATGTCTTATACTACCAGTAAAGTTAGCGTTCAATAGCTATGTTTTTTCATTTGAATAAAATTCTTCATTTCATATAATATAGGTATTTGCGTTTGTGCCCTGGGTGCTTTCTATGTATTATATGTATATATTTACAAATAAAAAGTTTAATAAGTAGTCCCTATATCCGTTGTCTAGTACCCCATAGTACAAGCGCAGTGCAAAGTTTGCGCTGTGCATGTGCAACATCGTGCAATATTTATTTATTTCTTTCACTATAATATGAGGTAAGTAAGTGCTGTCCGGTTGTTCAGCGTTTAATTAAAGGCCTACGTCCGTCACAACGTTCCCTCTAGTGTCGCTACTCACTAATTGAAATACCGTAGTGCAGTCTAACATGGATGGAGTTACGATCTGTCACTTGGTGAATTCTTCTGCTAAATTATCTTAGGGTGAAATGTGATTACGTATTTAGTTCATTTTCACTTGCTATAATTTCCTAATATTAATTCTGCTTCTTAGCGTATCAATTTTTATTTTTAAGGTTCAGTACCTAAACGGTCAACCCAGGATTTTTTTTACCAAGATTTTACTGTCCGTCTGTCTGTCACTAGGTTGTATCGCATAAACCGCTATAACAACAAATACTCAAAACGTCATGCACTTCGCCGTTTTTAATTATTTAGATGTTAGTTTGACACAGTAGGTACCTAGCCCAAACAAGGCAACCAATTGTGCAAATTGTGTTTTAATTTAGATAATGAAGAAAATACACCTTTTTACTAAAAATACATTTTGATAAGAATACATTAATAGGTAGGTACATTTTTGTTTATATTTTTGATAAGCAAAATAAACAAAGATTCCAATTAGAAAGTTTTCAAATACATCACAGTTTTAGCTCAAATAAATCAAATAGGATAATCTAAAAAAATACGAATGTGTGGAGCAGGAAAAAAACTATAGAAATCCCTTATCTTAGTTTAGGTAGCTCCATAATTTTGTGTTTTAACATTTTTATGGGGAAAAGCGATGAGATTGTATTGGTTGTGCTAAAATAATGGCGAATATTATATATCGTATGGAAATTTGTTTTATTTTTACATGAGATAGGCTTGCATTTGATATGGAGGATAATTTCGAGAATCCAAACATAATAAAATGCACATAATAATATATTAAAATAATTAATAACGTATTTATTTATTTCATTTAACTTTTTAAAAATTCACTCAGCCTCTTGCACAAGCTGTAATTACCTTCTCCGACAAAAGGTTGCCTTAAAGAAACCGCTTTTAGCGATAAGACCGCCCTTTTGTGCAACGTTTAAGTTTTAAGCTTTCCGTGTATTTGTCTTACTAATGTTTGTTGTGCAAATAAAGTTTACATCTATCTATCTATCTAATCCCAGTCGGCACAACATAGTAATATGATAATTATTAGGTAAGTATTACTTTCTTCCTTGGTATTTCAATTAAATACAAATAAACTCTACTTAAAAAGTTACCTATCGTTTCATGTAAAACCACAATCAACAATAATTCCCTTACAAACAACCTTTAATTACTAAATACCCCGGGTTAAAAAAGAAGGTAAAAAAAAGGCCAAGTTCTAGTTGAACCCGCGCATGAAGTGTTCCGTACCATTTTCACCACAAAAATCGACAGATTTTTGTACGGGGCTCCCGTAATCCTTCCTTAAATATTTATTTAGCGAGCGGTGTTGGTCTAGTGGTAGATACTGCAACTTTCATTCCAAAGGTCGTGGTTTCGAATCCTGGTCGACCTCGCACCAATGTCTTTTTCTTTAGGAAAAAAATAAGTGCGCTATTAACATCGCTCTTACGGTGAAGGAAAACATTGTGAGGAAATCTACGGCTTAAAGCCACGCAAAAAGGCCCAGTTATAGGGCTAGTTGCAAAAACTCACAGTAAAAAGTAAAAATACTTATTTATTTTATTCGATTTTTAAATTTAATTGTATTATCATTAATTTTAGAACCAGCTATCTACTAGCTAAGTAGAGAGAGCTATGGATTTTAATTACCACAACGTTTTGGCAAAGGGGTTACACTGGCCGTGGTCGCGAGGCTGAGTCTTCTCGCGACCACGGCGGAAATTTTGTATGTTTAAAAAGTATGTTGTTTCAAGTATTAGTAGGTAGGTACCTATCTGTGAAAATTTTAACTGTCCAGCTCTCACGGTCCATGAGATGCAGCCTGGAGACAGACAGACAGATAAACAGACGGACAGGTGGAGTCTCATTAAAAGGGTCCCATTAAAAGCGTTTTCACCCTTTACCTATATACGGAACCCTAAAAACGTAATACCAACACTGCAATATCGGATTCTTTACGAAACAAAAAAAAAGAAAATAATAAAATAATACTATACAACACACACGGTTGTAACCTCAGTGCGGTGACTCATCGCCGAGTGGTGCTAGTGATGGGCGGTTATCGGTAGAAATAGGTGAAAAATATCGATACCTTTTAAAAATTCTCACAATAGGGACTGGACCCAACTAGCACTAGGCAAGAAAGAGTGGAGAGAAGGGAGGGAGGTCTTTGCTCTGCAGTGGGACAAAATAGGCTAAAAATAAAATAAAACTTAAACCTAAAAAAACTTGTAGGTACACGTTTTTCGTCCATCATTATTGGTATCGGACGACTTGGTTAATGTTGCGGGTTCACGTTGGATGCAGGCCGCTTATGACCGAAGCATCTGGAAATCTATGAGGGAGGCTTATGTCCAGCAGTAGACTTCTTACGGCTGAAATGATAATGATTATTGGTAATTTAAATCCAAATATTCAACAACGCCATCTAGGCCCGTAGTTCTAATAATAACTTTTTTAACACCATACATGAGCATTTCACCACTGTCTCACCTGGACGGTAAGTGATGTTAATAATAATATGGTCTAAGATGTACTTAGTCCAATCATTTACAAAAATTAAATCAAGCTTAAAATCTACATGTTTCCTCTTTTACCGACTACGGCGAAGCCAAAAGGATGGATAATGTTATTGGCAGTCTTATATAGGTATGTATGTTAGGGTTTATTATTATAGTTACATACGCTATGTAAGATCATGCCTAGGTTACCTAGAGGGCTCGGCAGCTTCTTTTTTAAGATGTATTTTGCCTTAAAATTGGACATTTTAATTCAACTAAAAATTATTTATGGGATGCAGGCTGGTGTGATGTGTTACGAATCTGATACGAATTTCAGAAATATGACCAATATTTAATTTGATTTAATTCCAGTTAGAATATTATTCTAACTGGAATTTAACAGAGTTTTCTACTATACACTGCCTGAAAACAAAAAAGTTGATTAAGGTAATCTTTATTAATAATCCTATCCTATCCCACTTGCTATCGTACCCCTTAATTTTTATTATATTTGAAACTTGGTGTAAGTGTGTTGTTTGCTTCTTAACGTAGCTTTTTATCTCGATATACCCACAAGATCGGACCTTTTGCAGGGAAATCCGCGGGATTCTGCTAGTGTTTAATGAGAATCGTAGTTCCACCATAAAAGTATTAGAAATTCAAATCCAATATCATTATTTTTTAAATTATCGAACACAAATTGTCTTGTAAGTGTGTATTATTTTGTTATGCGACTAATAGCACTAATAGGCAGTTAGTTAAATGCCTTTGTTGTTGTTTTTTTAGCTAATGGGCTAAATGCATGCTAAATAGCTTGCTGCAACCCTAGGGTTTTGAATTATAAAGAGGTGTAGGGGACAATAGTGGTGAAGTTAAATACTTAATTAGTATCTACATTCTCTACTTTGTTTGCAAAGGTTGTTAAGTAGAAAAATAACATAAAATTAACTTTTTCATGGTATTGGTGTTTTCATATGAAAAATAATAATTAGGGTTCAGGTACCTGAAGGTACCGAAAACTGGAAGCTCTTACTACACTGTCCATCTGTCTGTCACCAGGATCTCTCTCTGTATTCTCATAAGCCGTGATTGCAAGACTGTTGAAATTTTTACAGATGATTTGTTTTCTGTTGTTTTGTTGTCTGAGGTAAGTATAAATATAACAAGGTATATTTGTTGTTACAGAAACAGAACCTAAGTTGTATTATTTTTTATTGTTCTTCTAATTCTAAACTAAAATTTTGAGACCTTTCACAATAAACATTTGCCGCTAAAACCGAATAGTCGATAAACAATTCATAATTAATATCGATATCGTATAGTGTTGGGACGCGCTACGGTAAAGGGTGACCGACATAGTGTCGCCGCGGTAACTGGGGGCGTTCTAGTGAACAGGGTTGTCAACAGATTATCAAGTAAATAACCACCTACATTTTTATAAATTATTTCTTAGTTTATTTTTTTTTCCCAAAATTCTTGCCTTGGCTTTCGAACCTGCGACCTGTGGCAATCTTTTTGTTTTTTTTTAAATTACGTTAGCGATATACCGGCTTACAATAAATATGTTAAAAAAACTGATAGGTAAACGACTAACCTCAATCATACAATATGGTAAGATACCTACGATGCGGTCAGATTCACATGCTACTAAAATGTATTTATTTGCTAGATATGCACCCCGCAATTTTGCCTGTAAGTCTTAATCCCACGAGAATATCAGAATAAAAAGTAGACTTTGTATCAATTCAGGTCTCCAGCATATCAAGTTTCTTCGTTATCGATTCGAGTTTGGATTAAGATAATATTTGGCTAAAAATTCGCGGGGACCCCAGACTCCCCGAGACTCAGGTAGCTGAAAACCAGGAGACAGACATGGGATTTTTTTCTCTACAGCGAACAAAGTTAACAGAGACAGCTAGTCTACACTTATATTATTTAAAAAAATGTATTTAAATGTGTCGTATGTTTGTAATGAATAAACTCAAAAACTACTGTACCGATTTCTTTCACCAAAAGAAAGCTACATTATAGAGGCATAGGCTACTTTTGATCCACGGGATCGAGACTTACGCGGGTGTAACGCAGCTATATTATAATAAAAATCCTATTTAGCCAAGTGGCAACCCTACTCAAAAAGGGGGACAGCGCCTCCCTCATGGGGACTATTGTCCATTGGTGGGAGACGATACATCAACGTTGAATATCAATGTAGGAACATCTATCGTTTCGCTTTAGGCTCATCCTGTTTAATTCAGCACTAGATGATGTAATTATTAAGATGTATGAAGATGTTTTTAGTTATTATTGAGATTTATAAATCACGAAAAGTAAGTCGTAGACTATAATAATAATAATAATAAGTCCGCAGGGCACCTTGAGGCGAGGTGTCGGGGAGTAGCGACCCCGCGGCTTCCCGAGTGCTCCAGGGGGAAATCACCATTCCTCACCTCCGGCTTGCCTTAGTTGGCTGGTCGGAGTGAACAATGATGAGGAAGCGGTCCCCCGCCTCTGGCTTGCCTTCACCGGCTGGTCAGAGTGGAGTCGCGAGAGCAGAAATGCTCGGAGGATGGACACCTCACGTCAGTGATGAGTTGGCCCGCTCTCTGGCATCCCAGTGATGGTTTAAAATCCAGGGAGGTCTCTCCATCCTTTAGCCTCTCACGTCCCTGTTGCTCCCTTGCTGTAATTTGCTCAGCTGATTAGGGGGCCCAGTTTGTGAGTTGGCAAGTCTCCGCCTGCCATTTTTACGTGTTTATTGAACATTGTTACGGCAGGCGCCATAATCACCATAGTTCTCCCCAGTAGCCAATCCACTACCACCACATCACTATAGCCCATGTTGTTTTCATCCGTAGATTTCTCAATAGTTCTATCCGATCCGGTGGTTGTCCTTGGCTGCATGTTATAGTGCAGACAGGGATAATCGCCGGCTTTGTGTCCACTTCATTGTTTGCGAGTAAAATTGTTATTGAAAAGGGCCTCTACGTGTTGGCTTCGGCTCCACGCACGCCTTCCAAAAGTCCGGGGCTCCATAGACCCGTGATACTGGACGTATAACAGACAATAATAATAAATTGTTTATTTCAGTAACCAAAATATACATTACATTTTTTCCGGTTCCGGTTTGGTTATCATAAATGATACATGTTTATTTTTGTGAATAAAAGGGTTAGATTTTTCTTCAGTTTTCGCGATGTTGTATTGAAATTCAACACATTTTTTGGTTTTTGTTGAAAAAATGCTAAAAGTAATAAACACCACGCGATTAATACCAATTTCTAAATAACTAGCTTTAATGGTAGTCTCAGTATAACTAAATTGACCACTTTAAATCTAGATTTAATTCAAAGTGTTTCCTAAACTTTGAAAGTATAGTTTTTGAAAAAATATTTCCATAAATTCTTTCCAAAAGGTTACATTACAACGGCTGTGTAAGGTTCAAATCCAGTTCGGTGCAGATTTTTTGAGGAAATGTAAGCGTAAATTTCGCCCAACCTCAATCTTTGCCACCGGGGTGGGTGATGGCACTAATAAGAAATACTACAGTCCAGTTTGAATTGGAATAATAGCACCTAGGGCTCTTTGAAACCGTTACAAATCAAACAAAACATAAACAAAATCACAGTATACACCTGTGTTTAATCTTCACATATAAATCTAAAAAAAACTACTAAAATTCAAATTTAGTACAATTCTGAGGTCAAAATGTGATCAGATTGGTGTATTCGTAAGGTCAGATTTAAGGTCAAATTGGGGTTGATTTTTTGGAACCAGTGACATTGAATTTTTTATCTAAGTATTTGATCTTAATTAATTGGATAGAATTATTTTCAAAAAATAAATAAAATAATGGTGTTTTTTTACGATAAAATAGAATAGAAAATGTAAGATTTAAAATAGGAGCTATTGTTTTCGGTTGTAATGATTTTATCTTTTTTTTTAACATGATATTTCGGGGATACATGTAATCAGCAGACAGATAAAAAACAATATTTTGATTTATAACCCTTGAAATACAGTAACATTTTTTTTAATCTGTCAAAATATCATTTTGAATGACCAATCATTTTGATTACAAAACTATTTTTTTTTAAGCTTATGCATTAAAAAAAAGTTAATTTTGAATAGCAACGAAACTACTTTCCGCACGTTTGGTTTTAACTTAACATAATAATATGCTAAAAAATAATAACTCATCAAACAATGTAACTTACATTTACTAACAAATTTTAAAAATATAGCGTTTTTTTTTCCTAAATGTCTTTTTATAAAGGCCCTTATATTCTAGTAATAGTACAGGGGTTGAAAACATCTGTAATTCACCTTATTTATGGTCAATTATGTCTTACGAGTGCATTTTAACCTATTGTGCAAGAATATTTAAGAGTTCTATTTAGGATGGACAATAATGGACAGTAGGCTTTTTATGACCCCTTTACTAATAAATGGAGACAATTATGGAACTTGTTTTTTTTTAAATTGGTTGTCAAAGAGTAACTTTGATTTCAAAATGTCCGTCTTTGGGCACACATAAACATGGTAAGGTCTATAATATAACTATTTTAATTAGGATACTAGTATTAGAAGTAATAACTTAATTAAATTCATTTTTATTTATTTAGTATATATTTTTCTAAAAATAATGTAATAAAGGAAGTTATGAGAAAATATAAAATACATACGTACATATAAAAATTTGGTAAAGAAGTAAAACAAAGAAAAAGAATTGTGGTTATAAAAAAAAATGATTTTACGGTTACATTATACAGTAAATAACCAAAATTTAAAGAACACAAGACTGTTTCTAACCATTTTGGTAAAAAAAAATATTCTCGTGAATGGTATTTTTAAAAATAAATTCGCTTTTACAAAAACTCATTTTTTTTTCTCCATACATTTCTCAACCCTTCCATGACCAGACAAGACAACTTAACAAAAATTTGTCCTCATAACTCTACAACATTGTCACCAAAAGAAAGGCGAAAGACGAATAAACGACCATGTCTTATTTTATAGGACTAGCTTGGGCACCATAAAGTACATAAATTCGACAATTTATGGTCTAGAATTAATACAGGAGCTCATTACTGGCTATTCTTCGAGTATTTGTTTATGGGTCAAGGAAGATAGTGTGAGAAAGGGTTTAGAAGAGGGGTCTTTTTTGGCACAACTGGTAGTGAAGGGTTAATGTGCGATGATGTGATTGAGCTTTTGCGTGGTAAAAAAGGTATGATGGTTTACGATTGTAAGTTCTTGTTACAATCGTAAACCATCACCAAAAATCTTATTTGATGTTTCTCTAAAAAAACGCTGAATCTTTTCCGTACGTCCTCATAGTTATAGTCCTTTTTACGTGATTTAAGACGCGGGTTTCCTAGCGATAGTTTTCTTTACAGTAAGAGCGATGTTAATAGCGCACATATTTTTTTCTTGAAGAAAAATAAATAAATAATGTGAACAACATAAGCTCCATGGTAAGCTACTAAGTTTGTGTTATGGTGACTAGACAACGGATGTAGAACTTATAATTTATTTTTCTTTTGTTAATACATGCTCCCGGCGGGAATCGAACCCGCAACCTTCAGCATTGCAGTGGGAAATTTGCTTGATACACCACAGGCACAGAGGTCGACAAAAAAACATTGGTTCGCGGTCGGGCTTGAAACTACGACCCTCGAAATGAAAGCCTGGCCTATTTACCACTTGACCAACACCGCTCTATTTTTTAAATTTTCTATATTTGGTAAAAGCAGAACACTGGCGCGTTCTTAAAAAACATTTCAAGTAACTTGCAAATTGCCCAAAACAAACACGAATTCTCTTTGTTTTGGGAAATTTGCTTATCGAATTAGCATCAGATGTTAAATCGATCAGTTTCTGTTTATTTTGACTATTTTGAGTTGCTTGCTACGCCTACAAGCCTCAGTATTATTGAATCCGTGGGAATATCTGGTATTAGGGTTAATATGTAGCATAATTGTTTTGTATTTGCTTCTTTTCATATACCTAATTGTGTTGCTCACTCGTTTGATTATTTTAGACTTGGTATATTTTCTCCTCGTATTTGACATTTATTCTTCAGCAAGATGTGTTAAATCGTAGTGTTCAATTAAAAAACGAAATATAGTGTCAGAATTTTCAGAAATCCCACAAAACTCTTAATTGTCTTGAGCTATCTGCTATCACAGATAACAATCAGGATCATCTGCTTAGCGTATCTTCCAAAGCATAGAAATATATCGAGCTAGCTATTTACATACCAAGTTTAATCGCAATTGTTTCAGTAGTTCTTCCGTGCAGGTGAAACAAATTGAATCGTTTATTTATTCACACACTTACTTTCTCTTTTAAAATATTAGTAGAATGAAATTGAAGCAAAATCGACCGTTTAACATCTATAATAGTTAACAATGAATAAAAGCAACACCTTGCAGACTAATTTAATTAAATATTTTATAGTAAAAGTTCACAACTATTCAAAGAAACAGTAAAAAATTAACGAAATTAAATCAACCTGCTTTTCAAGCTTACAATAAAAATTATTGCAAAAATTCTCACAATATTATTTCAATAGTGATACTTTATGCTATTTTCGTTGAACAATCAAACCAACCTTTTTCAGAACAAATTAAAATCGTTCTCATCAAACTTCTATATTTTATTAACCATTAAAAATTCAAGTGTCTTTAAAAAGGACAAGAATATTAAAATGTACTTCTAAAAGAACGAGAAAATTAAATTGTACTTTTGGTAGTGGTCCTTTGTTAGTTTTCTTTTTTTGCGCATTTGTCACGTTGTTTTTGAAGGGGCAAAATGCTGAACCGGTTTTGATGAACGTCAATGTTGCGATGTTTATTAAACATGATAATAAGCGTGATAGCTAGAATGGTCACGTTCTGTTGCATTAATATACATTGTAACATTTTGATGTAAAGATTTGACGATTGTGCTTGAATAGAACGATCTTTCATTGATAAGGGGCAAATTTAGAGAGCAGTATTGCTAACGGTGTATGTATGTATATTTACGATTGATTTATCTTATCTTACTAATATTATAAAGAGGAAACATTTGTGTTTTTGTGTGTCTGTATGTTTGTAATGAATAAACTCAAAAACTGCTGGACCGACTTCAGTAATTCTGTCACTAAAAGAAAGGTACATTATCGAGGAGTAACATAGACTACTTTTGATCTCGATATTCCCACGGGATCGGGACTTACGCGGGTGAAATCGCGGAACGCAGCTAGTGCCTAATATAACCAATTCCAAAACATTTTTAAACTTACCCGGCGCATCTTGTCATTTACTGGAGATTACAACCTACAATAAAACATAATATTTAGAAGTTTGTGATCCTTCTTGTTTTCATAGTGGCCATAGTATTCCAATACTAGTATTGAAATCGACCTATAACCTCTAAGTTGAGCTAACGACTGCTATCAGAGAAAACATCTGGATATGAAATCCTCCGTTATTTGTAAGGCACGGTAGTTGTTCCCAACCTACTACCCGCTTTACAAAGGACGAAGGATTTCGTGTCGAGGACCACCTAACCTAACCTTACCTAACCTAAATTAGCTCGCACGACCATACAAAGTCGGCTTTTGAAGCTATGCGATACCGTTAGCCCAGTGAGGTCCTCTAGTGGTCCTCTCGGCGCGCGCGCTTCTACGAAGCGTTGTCACTTTCACTCAAGACCCAACTACCTATCTACCTATCCCGTTTGCACTTTGTCGCACTTCCCTGCACAAACTACCTACCTACATTTAAAGAATATTATTTTTACCGACTATATATTTCAAAACTACCTACTTACCTACATATGAATAATATTATTTATCACTAGAAATTATTAATATAAGTTACTTATTTTTATTTTTACTATTGTAGACTATTGCATGCAGTCACGGCACTTATACATACACCAGACAAATCTTAGTGATTTTTGGTGTTTAGAATGTTATTTAAGTTTTTATTACTGTTTAAAAATTAATAAAAAAAAAAAAAAAAAAAAAAGTTGTAGTTTCTAGACTAGAAAATGATGTTCTAGGTAGGTACGCCATTGATTTACACCTTGCAGCTATTTTATTCGTCGAACTAAAAGTGACATATTTACTACATTTGATGCACTATTCTGCTCATCACGACAAAGATCCTTATCATGTCATGACCAATTTTTATCTGTCTTTACTTACTCGGTCTATAAATCTATATCTATAAAATGCTTTGTCCTTACTGACTGACTGATAGATCAAGGCATATTCCAGCTTCTGATTTGAGTGAGCTGAAATTTGTAAAGTGTGTTCTTCATGTATAGGCATCCGAAAAGAATTTTTTAAACAGCTACAGAAACGGGACGCAGCTAGTAATGATATATGGATATATAATGTGATATCCTATGTCCTCTTCCTGGTTTTCAATCAAACCCCACCAATTTTCAATCAAATCGGTTTAGCCGTTCTTGAGTAATTAATGGTGTAAGTAACAGCTAGCTGTGCCCGCGGCTACGTCCGCGTTGCTTGAACACCTACCTACCGCTGTGCAAAAAACCACACTTAAACGGACGACCAGCGAAGCACTGATGCTGCCAGGCGCGGTAGCGCCTGGCAATATCTGTACTTCGATGGGCGCCAGCCGCCCGTGCAGGGATATCCACTGGTCTCCGGACACCCTGTATAGATGATCTAAATTATGAATAACTCACATAATGTAGGTATCTCACCCATTACGTCAGACCTTTGAGATAGAGTCCCCATCTTTATCCTCAACACCCCGGAACTAAACACAATCAAAATGGGGTCATCACACAAAGAAGATTCCGTTACACCTATTAAAAATAATATTTCACACCTCTCCAAACATTTAACGACACATAAGAACAAAGAACAACATCATTAATCTAGAAATGGTCAAATAATGACCATGAATAAATGGTAAGCTTGAAGGGTCTCAGTGTTACAATAGAACCCTTGTGCCACAAGGAGATATATTTGGACCACGATTATTTTAATTATACGTAAAAGAATTGTAGCACAATATGTCAGTAGATTGATGGGAAGTGATAGATATTATTTAGAGTGTCATTTGAATTTGGAATGAAGTTTTTTTGTGGGAATTGTCGTATGATTTTAGAGTTCATTTAGTTTTGAGATGGTTGTCAGAGCGGCAATTGATGGCAGTGTGATATATTTGAAGAGTGGATTATAAAAAAAAATGTCTATTAGTGTATTATATTATGTTATAAAATATGTCAACGCTTTCAAATGTTCATTAAGAATGAATAATTGAGGCTTCAAAGTATGTGTATTATTTCTTGGTACTTACTTACCTTTGATTTTGTAGCATCAGATCGCTAAGAGACGTTTGAAATAAAATAGTTGTACTTGTACCTACACATTATTAATTTCTTATAGCCCTATTAATAAACGTGGAGTAAGGACGGAATAATTTTACCACTTTTTGTTCCTGTCTGTCAACTTTGAAAGTTCTTGTCACGGAAAAAGACAAAGCATGTTCTCACTACTTCAACCTTACCCCACGTTTATTAATAAGGCTATTAATGATTACCACACTTAGGAAATACTGTTTTTTGAAAAATGCTTTAAAAATGTTAATACCCCTTTTACCGGCGGCGGTGTTGGTCTAGTGGTAGATACCCCGGCTTTCATTCTGAGAGTCGTGGGTTCGAATCCAGACCGCGCACCAATGTCTTTTTCTTTAAGAAAAAGTATGTGCGCTAATAACATCGCTCTTACGATGAAGGAAAAACATCGTGTCCTAGGACTCACCACGGTCCGAGGACATGAGATATTCAGTGTTTTCTATGTATCATATGTGTGTATTTACAAAAAAAAAGTATAATGTGTAGTATATCCGTTGTCTAGTACCCATAGTACAAGCCTAGAGCTTAGTTTGGGGCTAGATTGCGCTGTGTGTAACGTCGTACCTCGGACCTTGGCTTCCCGAGAGGGATGGAACTCTGGGTTCCCGAGTGGAAACATAGCTCAGATGAGAAATAAATATGATAGTGTTTTTTTCTACTTTAGTGCAAGTGTTAAATTAAGTAATTCATGTTATTTAATTAGCAGCCAATATGTTCAGCTTTTATCAGTGCAGACAGTAACGTCGCGCGTCGAACAGTTAACCTTACTTTATGGCCACGAATGCACTTCACTGTGGAAAAACGTGGCAATAGTGCTTATTGAAAAGCCTCATAAATGAACTTTTTAAATTAACACGATTTGCTAAGAATACGACATGATTTGTTTGTCTCCTCGCGACTAAAACTGTTGTAATAAAAAAATTAAAAACCGACTTAAAAAAAAAGCTTTAAATAAAACCGACTTAAAAAAAAACATAAAATAACTTCGCCTACGTAGAGTGCCACCGACTTATCTGTTATGTAATCTGAAGTCGGGCAGCCAAACTACTTACAATCCTACTTAACCAACCCAGTAAATCTGCCCGACTTCAGATTACATAACAGATAAGTCGGTGGCACTGTACGTAGGCGAAGTTATTTTATGTTTTTTTTAAGTCGGTTTTTTTAATGCTTTTTTTTTGAAGTCGGTTTTTAATTTTTTTTAATTATTTTTTTATTTCATCCTTTTTAGTGTACTTTCAACTACCACTAAAATCATTAAAATTGTATCCATAACTTTTATCATTGAGGAGTTCTGTGATGAGAAGGTGGTTTCAGATGTAGAGATTCCGAAACCATATTCTTATTCATCGGTATCTATTCTTTATGGCCTTATTCTACTGGTGAAAATCAAAAACTGAGCACTTTGCTGCACTCTCGAGGTGCAATCCTGTCCATCACTCCGAAGATCCTCATTCGATCTTCACCAAAATTTTATGGGACCAACTGTGATGTATCTCCTTTCAAACAAAAAAAGAATTATCCAAATCGGTCCAGGCATCTTTGAGTAATCGGGGAACATACATAAAAAAAAAAATATATATCCCGACGAATTGTGAACCTCCTCCTTTTTTTGGAAGTCGGTTAAAAATAGGCTGTTCTCATTGAAAGTCTTTTGACGTTTTAAGCGTTATTTATCGGTTATTTAATTTATTTCGATTTCGAATCTTAGTTATTTTCATCATTGTTATTTTATGTTAACCGACCACGTAACATTATTGTCAGCGCTGCAGTGACTTTTTATTTTTATTTTGCGTAAAAGGAACATGGAATATGTTTGAGACATCACATCTTGTTACTCGGCGACCTCTGGTATGCAATCTGGCAAGCATCTTGCTCCAGTGATCTCTGTCTGTGGCCTGATGAAGAATCGTGCTAAGAGGCATTTCCAAATTGTTCGGATATTATGTACCATCAATATATCAATATGCTACGAAATGGGTTTCCGACCATAAAGGAGGTTGTTCTAGACGTCTAGGCGAAAAACTTTTGTTGAAATTAGAACTTTTTTCGAAAAATTTGAGGGTAGGTTAGTTTAGGCAAGTGCATTGACCAGACTAAATTACAAAAAAAACCTTAAGTTCATGACTTCTTACTCCAAGAAACAGCTAATACAATCTTAAAAAATCATGTAAAATAGTTTGAATTTCCTAAAGTTGTAAGAACAAAACTTGTTTCCCTAGACGTCTAGATCAACTCCCCATATGGTCGGATTCCCATAATAAATAAATAAAATAAATAAATAAATTCTGTGAACAACACACAGCGCCATCTAGCCCCGTGGTAAGCGACTAACCTTGTGTTACGGTGACTAGACAACGGATATAATACTTATATTTATTTTTCTTTTGTAAATACATACATATTATACATAGAGGGACACCCAGACCAGACACAAATATTTATTCTATAAGCATAAATACTTGCACCCGGCGGGAATCGAACCCGCAACCTCCTGCATTGCAGTCGCTTTCGCACGACGCGCCACAGAGGTCGTCAAGACCATTTCGCAACATACCTACTTTATATCTAGTAGGTACTAGTAGTATCTAGTACTACATATAATATCTCAAAGGCTGTTCCAAATTTAAAGTTTCCTTGCAATCCGCGTGTCAGTGCTAATTTAATTTTTCGTCCACTACCGGTGACAATGTTGTGGACATTTCGCGAAATGTGTGGTTTCATGTATTAACGGTCCCGTTTGTCCCCGTTTTATTACTGAAGCCATTTTGATCAGATTTTACTAATGGTATAGTGAAATTGGTGTTACAATGTTGGTATTGATATTGGTAGAAAATTCACGTGCAAAAGTCCCGATCCTGCGGGAATATTATGATAAAAAGTAGCTTAAGTTTTATTCCGAGTTTTTAGCTATCTACATAATCGAGGTTTATTGCAATCGGTTCAGCAACTTTTGCATTAAAGATTAACAAACACACGTACATATACACACTCACATACTTTCCTGTATAATATTAGCAGGACTACCATTTAGTTAAAGCAATATAAATAATTAAACTATTTTTTTGAGATCTTTACAGGTCTCTTCTTCGGGACCTGGAACAATTCTGAAGGTAATAAACACCACGCGATTAAAACCAAAATGAGTTTAATTTCTATTCAACATTGCGAAAACAGAATAAAAATCTATATTTTTTCTTAAAAACCGAATTAAATATCGATTATCTGAATGAACGGTTCTAGAAACTCTCCTTAGTGGTTGCTTCAAAATGGACACCTTGTGTGCTATTAGGAAATACAAACATTTAATTAAATCAATTAAGATTATATATTAAACTGTATTTTATTTTATTATTTACTAGCAGCATCCCGCGGATTCACTTGCGTAAGTCCCTATCCCGCGGGAATTCCGGGATAAAAACAAACCTATGTATTGTTCCATATCTCCAGCTATCTACATGACAAGTTTTATTGCAATCGGTTGAGTAGTTTTTGAGTGATTGAAACACAAACATACAAACTGTCGCATTTATCATATTAGTGTGGTTATGGAAATTTAAACATTTTATGGTTTTTTTATTTGATCATATAAACGGAAACTAAAATATACTTCTTGAACCTAACAATAAATTGTCATAAAACCACAGTTTTCAAACACAAAAACATAATGTTTACATCGAAAGGACATACAAACGGGTACCCCATTAGTGTTATTTTACAAGGGAATTTATGTGGACGTCTCGCCGAAAGCACAAAGATATTTTTACTCAGATAAATATTACCTTATTTCTTGTTCCTACTATACAAATATTAGAGAAACCGGGAACCCATGTTTTTAGCCGAAACCGAATATTTTAGTTACTGAGAGATTCGGCTACGATTCGGATTCGGATTCGGCAACGCAACATAATTATGTAGTTGAAATAAATTTAAAAAATGGCCTGAAGGTATTGAACCAAAACCTTCAAACCATTTCAGATTTTAAAGTTCATCGTGTGCTCTTAAGTCTTTATAAGATTTTATAGGCTATAAAATTAAATATCCAAATTAGAATTCGATAAAATATTACAAAATTATCTATTCTTATTATATAATGTATGCGAAAGTCATTGTATCTGTTTGTATTTTTTAAACAACTAAACCACTGCACATTTTCAAACATACGTTTCGACTTTGTAACAATAGTCTTGGTCGCAAGGAGACAATCGAGACAGGAGGAGAAGACATTAGGTCACCCAGTAAAATTTAACTAAATTCGTATTACCATTTTAAACTTCCATGGTTGTGAAAACAAATTAAAACATGTTAAATATCCCGTTATATAATAATATTTGTAACAAAATCATAAAAATATCTGTCATTTTGCAAAAGTGTGAAATGGACATGACTATAATAACTAAAGTAGGTTGAATAAATACCCACCATAAAATCATAAAGTTGGACTCGGAGAATTATTTACTTACTTAGTTTCGCTGGTTCAGCGACCCGAAATGGATATTGGCCTCTGACACCAAGAGCCGCCA
The DNA here is from genome assembly GCA_958496205.1 of Idaea biselata. NCBI lineage: Eukaryota > Metazoa > Arthropoda > Insecta > Lepidoptera > Geometridae > Idaea > Idaea biselata. Next base: position 25,898,096 of record OY292402.1, read on the forward strand.
TTGCCCTCTATCCTGTACCCCTTGTTTTTTTTCAGGTGCTAGCAGATTCACATTTCAACTCAAATTTGGACATTTCAACTTATTTCGTTAGCTACGTAATTATGTAAATAGGTTATTTCTTTTTGTTTTGTTTAGTTTTTTTCTATTATTATTATTTTATTTTTTTATTTTTAGTTTAGCGTTTTGTATTTCTTTAATAATAAAAGTTTTTTTTTTATTATGTCAAAATCTTTACCGATAATAAAAACAACCCCGTTTCCCATCCCTAGTCGTAAATAATATTCTTTTCATGAAGCTTATTGCACTTTCCGCATGTTTGGGAAAGAAACAAATAGTTTCGTAGGGCGCCTGTATAGACAAAATTAATATCAAATCTAATATTGTTTTGCCTCTCAAATTAATTAGCCAATTTTTGTTTAACTCGGTATAAATATGAACAAATGAAACAGTTTTAGTTTCATTTTTATCCTTTTTTTCCACTAATCTAGTGCAATTTGCGTATTGAAATTGACAAAAACTACATTCTTAATCATTGAACGCGCTAATCTCAGGAACCGCTGATCCGATTTAAAAAAAATATCAGTGTTGGATTTATTGAGAAAAGTTAAAGGCAAAAAGGTATTATATTGAAATTAAAGACATTTTTCGGTTTGAATCGCGTGGTTTTTATCATATTGAAATTAAAGACATTTTTCGGTTTGAATCGCGTGGTTTTTATTACTTTTAGCATTGTTACAACGCTCAACGTTTCGAGACCTTTCCAGGTCTCTTCTTCAGGATAGACTAAGATGTGATTTGTCATTCTAATGTATTAAAAAAAATCATATATATAAATCTATATCATATTTTCAAAAAAATTAAGCGGACAAAGTCGCGGGCACTGCTAGTTAGGTATATACGAGTAGAGTGATATTTTGTCTATGCAAGCACCGTCACGTAGGTTGTAAGTAAAACCGTAGAAATACGTGGATTCCAAGTTAAATGTACGTTCTCTCGTCCGATCTCAGTCCGCTATTGTCCATTGCGCTTTGTCCGATGAGAAAATTGAGGTGCTACGAGGAAAAAAGGTGAATGAAAAAGTCTCTAGGTAGGTAGGTAATACATAGGTGGGTAATACATACATAGGTACACACACGTATATATAGGACGTACATAGGTAAGTAAACATATAACACATAGCTTTAATTTGCTTAGAATTAGAGATAGACAGAAAAATATAGAAATCGCTTTTAGCGATAAGGCCGCCCATTTGTGCAATTTTTCTATTTTTTAAGCTTTTGTGTTTCTATACTTAATGTATGACTGTATTATAGTAAGTTGTTATAAATTATAGTAACTTTAAGTTGTGCAAATAAAGCGTTCATCTATATATCTATCTAGACATTAAATAAGACGCAAAAACTACAAGTACAAGCAGATTCCCGAGGTCATAGGTACTAATGCGACCGAAGACATCGCTCAGGCAAAGTATTAAAATTCCACCAAAATTCCCCTAGTAGAAACAAAAAGAACAAACAAAGAAAACAAAAGAACTTCGAGTTAATTCTTCGCCTAACAAGAATCAAGTAAATCATATTCAAACATCCATTCACATGTGAAACAAAAAAACTGACACCGATCTTATCAAGTTTAATGATCCGTAAGTAAATTGTCCACCTATGAGACATCAATGAGCGCTTGCAATACGAAAGGTGTTAAGTTGGGAAGTAAGTTTCTTTGTAGGTAACATGCTACTAATATTATTAATGTAAAATTTGTGTGTAAGTACACAAGTGTTTGTACTCCTTCACGCAAAAACTACTGAACCGATTGCGGTGAAACTTGGTATGCGAATAGATAGGGAGCATTTTTTTGTACATCGTCCTTTTAGAAACTCGGTGTGCTTATTGCTGTACAGAGAGGAAATCGTCGATTCTAATGTCAGAATGGCTGGCAATTTTTTGCAAAAACTAGCAAATATTCATGAACTAGCTGCGCCCCGCGGTTTCACCCGCGTAAGTCCCGATCCCGCGAGAATTACGGGATAAAAAGTAGCCTATGTGTTATTCTAGGTGTCCAGCTATCTATATTCCAAGTTTCATCGCAATCGGTTCAGTAGTTTTTGCGTGAAAGAGTAACAAACATCCAAACATCCATACAAACTTTCACATTTATAATATTAGCAGGATAGGATAAGTATATTTTAATTGGCATATGCTACAGGTAATGACGCTAAGCCGTGACACACAGCTCAAACTCAGCAACTAGGCTTGTACTATGGGTTCTGGACAACGGATACACCACAATAGTGTTTTTTTTTGTAAATACATAAGTACATTACATATTACATATAAAAAGACCCAGAACCAGAAAACAACATTTATAGTCAGCATAAATACTTGTTCCCGGCGGGAATCGAACCCGCAACCTTCTGCATTGCAGCCAGGTATTCGCCTGATGCGTCCCAGAGGCCGTATTGTAAGGTTAAAGTTCAGAACGTAGCTTAGCTCGTATTGCACGAGTCCTAATATAAGTAGATCAACAAAACGATTCCTTTCGGGTTTTTTGTTCGATTGTAATCTTCAAAGAGCACAAAGCATTTTTTAAACTTTATTATATTATCCAACGAATTGTTTGAGGTTCACGAACCTCGAGATTAAAGTGCTGTAGTAAAATATGGTGTGGTGGGAAATATGGCGGTGGTATAGTGAGTCATTTTACGTAGTGGAAATGTGGGAAATGTACAATTTTACACTAATATAGTTGTTAGTTGTTACCATGGGATACGGATGCCCCTAACTGTCATGTTACCTGCAATCTCTAGTCTCGTAAACAAGCCAGTTTTCATAGAACTGTCCTGATCTCCTCTAGAACTGTCCTATCTCATGATAGTAATCCATTTCAAACTCGTCTCTGACGGACGAGCTTCACCAGTTCCATAGTCAAACTGTTCGGGAAATTACTCACACAGCTTTAAAAAAATATGGATCATAATATGAACTTCGTTGTTAGAATACCCCACCACCTAAAGAATCTAAGTTAACATGGTTGTTACCATGTTAATTTATATTGATTCTCATCGGCACTTATTACACCATATAAATAACACATTCTCAAATATAGATAACATATAGCTTCAGTAAAGAGCTGCTATCAGCCTTAACTCTCTACTGTCAATGGTTTAGGCTGTGCGTTCATCCATAAGTTAGTCAGCACAAAACATTAGATACCTATATAGATTGACATTCATGGAATCGACATGTAAAGAAGCATATCCATTAAGCGATCATTTTTTTAAACGTACGCGTTGCTTACTTAATACCACAGTACCTACCTAGGTACCCCTACTAAGGTTTTAATTACTAATCCCCTATCAAAATTCCATACTCTTTCAAATTTTAACTCGAAACATAAACAATTTTTATTAGGTCCACGCACTCGCAATAAAATCAGTGTAACTGACCTGCCTCAACGTATCTCGACTTCGGCACGACACGACCAAGATATCATTGCAGATACCAGTGGCGCTAGCCTATTACGAATCCACAAATTTCTTGTAGTAAAACTTTAGTTCTCAATTTGCCCGCCTGCACGAATATGGTTGTAACGCAATCTACTCAACTTTTAACAGTCGCTAGTAATAAAATAAGTTGACTTATGTCGTTAATCCATTGTGCAGTTTAGTCTGCAGTAGGTAGTAGCCAGAAACAGACATTGTGTCTACAATATTGTCTTTTCTTTAAAAAGTGACGATGTTACTATTTGTTTTAGTCCGAAAATTGTATCGTTTTGAGGTCTTTAAGTGAGGGACGATCGAGTTATGTGGTCAGAATTATGTAGACTGGGAAAGAGGTATTTTTAAATAATACGATATCTGGACCACATCAGCTCGGCACTTGTCATTACAAAAATGCTAGTCAAGTGTTGCTTCAGTAATCTAGTACGTCAGCCAGCACTAGAAATTCGATAAATACCTAATCTTACTAATATTATAAATATGAAAGAAGTATGTAAGTAAACGAGTATGTATCATCCTTCACGCAAGGAGAACTAATCCGATTGCGATAAAACTTGGAATGCAGATGCTGGAAAACTGTATTTTAACACAAAGGTTGTGCACTAGATAACACTTTGCCCTGCTATGGGACGAAATAGGCTCAAAATAAAAGTCACGATACGATTTGCGGTTTTTTACCAGCGCGTAGCAATCGAAAGACCCGACTCACATTTTAAAGAGTCTTTTTGAATATTTTTTCAATCGACTTAAAAGTGAGAACCATTAGTACAGCCACTGTTTACAGAACCTGGATTTAATATCCTTCAGCAATAAACGGAGAGATGGAAAATATTTTCATTACCCTCGTAGGACATGACTGTAGGAAGACATTTACTCTATCTCTGTAAAGTTTTTATTAGAAAACTGGTAGTACGGGACATTGTTAGTGGGTTTTTAATTAAGATTTGTTTACGGGTAAAGAGAAAATGGTTTTTATTATTTGTAAAAACTCGCCTCATTTTTTTTTCTAAGTTATCAATGTTTTAATGTAGGTAATAAGTACTTGTTTTTTTGGTATTGTAAGTTATTTAGCTTTTAATGTAGATTTAAAGAACGTCTATACCTCTCGTGTTTGAACTTATACCTTTTTTACTTAGGCTCTATTTTAGTGTACTTAACTGTACATTGTACAATTTCTGCCGTAAAGCGAATCTGTCATAAAGGGATTCTGCCGTAAAGCGAATCTGTCATAAAGCGAATCGCGAATAAAGTGTTTCGAGGTCTTTCCAGACCTTCTGATCCCGAATACTGATCAGGAAGACTGAGGAGTAATTTGTCATACCTACCAATTGTTATTTTTTAAATAAACATACCCATCTAACACCTATTAGCAGTAGGTATTATAGGAAACCTTTATCACTCCATTACATATCCCATTTATTCCAACACTATAGATTTTAACAGACCGTCTAATGACACCTATTTGCTAATACGCGAATAGCGTGAAATGGCTAAAAAGTCATTTTGCTTCATTGTCTGTCTTTGTAGGTGCCATAAAAGTTACGCCCATAGATGAAATTGATAAAGTTTATTTGTACAAGTTTGATTGTTCTAACTGCGATGACTTGATGACCTTTGTTACGCGATTGGTGCGCCTGTGACGCATATTTTGAGTAAAAGGCTTAGCACGCACTCCGATTAAACGCCTGCGTTTTCCCGTAGGTCTTAAACCGCAAAAAATGCAACACATTAACTTTCTATACAACCCCACGCTGTGAGCCCACGCATTAGCATTTTTTTCTGTGACTGATTTTGAGTGTTGATACGCGGTTCTGCGTTTTCAGCTATTCGTAAACCGCTTGCGTTTAATCGCAGTACCTACGCGCTAAGCCAAAATGCTGGTTTTATTTTAAAAAAGTTGCGGCAGGAATCGAACGCAAAGTTACTGTAAAATTTGAACCTTGTAGCCCGGATCCAAAAGAAGATGTCTACAGTATCCTCTGCCTGTTGTAAAAGGTGAACAAAAAGGGTCTCGTTCGTGTCCTGATAGGTAGACCTGTGCAGCCACTAAGCCGTACTAGTCGGATCTTGTTCTACTGCCGTTTTCCTATCTTCTAGATGAGCGTGCTAATAGGCCCCATCTTCTCATCACTTACTATCAGATGATATAGTTTTCAAACGCTCTTCAATTGATTTTTCTTCTGTTTTCGCGATGTCGTATTGAAATAAAAGATATAGTAGAGGAGCCCGTGAAGATCGACCTTCACCCATCTGATAACCAGATGAGACATAATTTTTATCAAATATTATACATTAACGAACATGCCTATGATAGCTTGCCTATCGAAAAGTGTTCATGGCTATTTTTAATTAAATTAATTTTAATCAATTTTTTTTCATCACCTTCACTCTTTTGATAACCGAATGAATTGTATCTCAACTGATAGTTTTTAACATACAGAATATGCCTAGATAGGCTTGCCTACTAATTTCTGTTCATGGCTACCTGGCAAGCAGGTGTGAACATGTAAGTCAATACCTATAGGTAACTACGCCGATCTGATAACCAATTCAAATGTATATCATAAGAAAGATAATTTAATTACAAAAGCAATCGTATAAGCTTGCCTGCAAAAAACCGTTCATGGAATACCATTGCCAAGCTATAAAGTTTTAGAATTGGAGTCATTTAATAGGTGCGAGAGAGAAAGTTTATAGCTTGGCAATGGTATTCCATGAACGGTTTTTTGCAGGCAAGCTTATACGATTGCTTTTGTAATTAAATTATCTTTCTTATGATATAAATTTGAATGGGTTATCAGATCGGTGTAGTTACCTATATTGACTTACCCGTTCACACCTGCTTGCCAGGTAGCCATGAACAGAAATTAGTAGGCAAGCCTATCTAGGCATATTCTGTATGTTAAAAACTATCAGTTGAGGTACAATTCATTCGGTTATCAAAAGAGTGAAGGTGATGAAAAAAAATTGATTAAAATTAATTTAATTAAAAATAGCCATGAACACTTTTCGATAGGCAAGCTATCATAGGCATGTTCGTTAATGTATAATATTTGATAAAAAATATGTCTCATCTGGTTATCAGATGGGTGAAGGTCGATCTTCACGGGCTCTTAGACTAATAGCATTGTTTCAACGCTCAACGTTTCAAGACCTTTACAAGTCTCTTCTTCAGAATTGACTGAAACGTCGAGCGTTGGAACAATGCTAAAAGTAATGAACACCTCTCGTTTAAAACCGAAAAGTGTCTTTAGCTCTCAATTGTTTATAAAAATAATAAGAAAGTCCTCAATAATTATAACCTATCCTTTTTTACCTTTTCAGGTACCTCTTCGCAATACAATCATGCAACCACAATTCAATGAAAAAACACTAGGTATAATGAAATAAAAATGAAGTGATGACAAAACTGATGCAACAGAAGCAGACCGTAACACATGGTCACCGACCCATGATCTCATCAAGTACTCCGCTAGGAATGCAGCCATGAGTCATGCTGAGCAGCCAGCGACCGGTGGCAAGTGACTCACCTGAAAATGAGCCTAGTTCCTGTGTGCTGGTGAAGTTGAGAGGTTTAAGCGGTATTTGGTACTATAGCAGGGAATCTATCTATACTTCTATACTAATAGCGGCGTTGGTCTAGTGGTAGATACCCCGGCTTTCATTCTGAGAGTCGTGGGTTCGAATCCAGACCGACCGTGCACCAATGTCTTTTTCTTTAAGAAAAAGGTATGTGCGCTAATAATATCGCTCTTACGGTGAAGGAAAAACATCGTGAGGAAACCAACATGGCCTAGGACTCACCACGGTCCGAAGACATGGGATATTCAGTGTTTTCTATATATCATATGTATGTATTTACAAAAAAAAAAAAAAAAAAAAAAAAAAAAAAAAAAGTATAATATGTAGTATATCCGTTGTCTAGTACCCATAGTACAAGCCTAGTGCTTAGTTTGGGGCTAGATTGCGCTGTGTGTAACGTCGTGCAATTTATATTATTTATATTTATATTATTTGGAATTGGATGTAAACGAAGATTAGGTCCTATAACTAAATGTAATAATTATAAGAATCAATAAGAGTTCTTATCTAATTCTATTGATGCGAATAAATTAAAATCTTACTTTTAAAAGCTTACATACTGAAATATTTATTTTAATAGAATATATTTTACATAATAAACGTTACAACAATAAATATACTCTTAAGTTCCATCACGGACGTTTCCTGAAACAAAAAACATAATAAAATAAGATTTTATTTTTATTATAAGGGCTTGCCCCTGCACTGGACTTCCTTAGAAATATTTACAGGATAAATATTTCTGCAAAAACGCACGCGTCGACGAACGACGCTAAACGGAATTCGAACCGACATCTTTACTCCGGGAGCAATGATTTAACCAACTGCGCGCATAGGAACCCACGTTACACAGTCAAATTAACGATTTTGCTCCCTCCTCGTTTATTATATTGCAGACATAAAAAATACTAAAGCAACATTGGTTTTATTTAAGCCCTTTTAACCTATTTTCAGATATCTGAATTTGAAACATTCAATTCAATTTTTTCCCTTCAGTATCGGTCAAAGGTTTTACAAATATACAGTTTGGTCAAACGATCAATTTCAACCCCAAATGGCTCGGGGACATTTTGTCTCCCAATCCGGACTTGTCAATTTGTAACTGACGATAGACGTTTTGTGTTACAGGACATTTCGTAAATGTAGCTCAAGGCGTTTTGCTTTGGTTTTATCAAAAAACTGTTAAAAACATGCTGTGCAATTTAGAATAAATAACATAACTTGTATTTAAGTATTTATGTAGTTTAGTTAAGAGGATAGTCTCCATTCTCTTTCACCATACAACCGTAGTTTACATTTTCCTCCCTCGATAAAGACATTAGAGCCAATATGTATATGCCATAAAACTTATATCTGTCGTGACTATGCATCTACCTTTTTATTTTTTTTCATTTTATTATTTTACTAGCTGACCCGACAGACGTCGTCCTGTCGTTTAGTATAAAAAAATAAAATTCATCAAAATCGGTTTAGCATTTTTTCTTTCATAAGAACCTTCTCCTGACAATAGCAAACACAACAAAAAAAAAATTATCGAAATCGGTCCAGCCGTTCACGCGTGATGTCGTGACAACGGAAAAGTTTCATTTTTATATATAAGAAGACTAGCTGACCCGACAGACGTTGTCCTGTCGTTTAGTATAAAAAAATAAAATTCATCAAAATCGGTTTAGCGTTTTTTCTTTCATAAGAACCTTCTCCTGACAATAGCGATCACAACAAAAAAAGAATTATCGAAATATGTGTAAAAGTTTAAGTGTGATGCCGTGACCAAGGGAAATAGGGATTGATTTTTATATAATAGATTAATTTTTTATTATTATTTTAATTAGAAAATAAAAAACAATAAAAAGATAGATGCATTGTCATGACAGATATAGGTTTTATGGCACAAACATATTTGCTCTAATGTCTTTATCCAGGGACGAAAATGTAAACTACGTCTGTATGGAGAAAGAGAATGGAGACTATCCTCTTAAGGATTGTAGCCATAACCTCCAGCCAGACTCTCCCAAGAAGGATGCGCTCAGATGAGATATATTAGTAGAACAAAATACACAGACAGACATACGAACAGACAGACGGATAGATGGACAAGCGAGTAATATTATAAGCGTTTCTTATAAAATCACTATAATGTGATTAAAGTCTGAGGTGGTAGTGGCCACGTATTTAGATATGTCCTGTCAGGCGGAACTGAAGGTAAAACGGTTTCAAAGATAAACAAACAGGCAGACATTATCACAAAGCCGAGCGTCCACCGTAAACTAAACTAAGTTAGCTCGCTTAGACAAGTAAGCATAGTTGTCATGTTACGGCTCCAACGAAGAAAGACTAGCGCCAGTCGAAAGAATGGCATTATGCTGATTTGGGGCCGTTTGGCGATAAAACTAGTAAACAAATAAATAATAAATTCTGTGAACAACACACAGCGCCATCTAGCCCCGTGGTAAGCGACTACGCTTGTGTTACGGTGACTAGACAACGGGTATAATACTTATATTTATTTTTCTTTTGTAAATACATACATATTATACATAGAGGGACACCCAGACCAGACACAAATATTTACTAGTATCTTTGTCCTTTGGGCTATGTATGAATTAAAAGCTGGCTTAACAATTATGCAAACTGAGTTATCCAACTCGGTGATGCTCGGCTTAAAAGAACACATCAAAACTTCTTCTTATTTTCGTGTAGTTGTGTGGCTCACCTAGTGTTAGGGTTTTCAGGTCGCCCTAATGCCTCTAACTTGACCTAACGACTGCTATCAGAGATAGCAACCGGGACTAACTGCTCAACGTGCCTTCCGAAGCACTGAGGAGCTCGAGAAAGACATCAAAACTATTACAATCACAACCGACATCAACAAAACAAACTAAAGAACACCAAAAATCGATTAGAGACATTCAAATTCTAAAACTCTCTAGGTGGCAAGGCACAGAAAGGCGGTGTGCTTGCAAACACGACACAATAAAAGAAAGGAGACCAGTAGAAAGACGGCATCCGTCTTTTACAAATAGTACAATGAATAACAGAGTTGCAACTGACCTTTGGAAACAAAGAAACGGGCGGCAAAGGGAAATGTCCTGCTGTGCTTGAAAAGTGTTCGAGACGTCTTACTGTTGACCGAACGATGGTCTTTTAAAGTTTTAAGGGTGCATGCGAATAGGGTTGACACTGCGACTATTCTGAATTCTACTAATTTTGTTAGAATGTGTATGTATGTGTGAATGTCTGTTGCTTGTTCACGCAAAAACCGATAGACCGATTGCGATGTAACTCGGTAGATAATATACACTAGTGGAGACACTGGTGCCTCCATTTCTTGGTAGTCCAAGGTATATTAGTCACAAAACCACTACCTTGAAATCTAGACAATCATATTATTATACTAGCTTAGGTAATAATCGATCCACCTATCTCTTCAATTCTTTTTCATCCAAAGGTTGCCTAGGACAGTTTGATTTTACCGATAAGGCCGCCAACTGTGCTTGTTATTTGAGTTTACTTACTTATGAGAACAATGTTTACCATGTACCTATTCATTAGTTTTAAGTTCAATTTCTGACAAAAAAAAATGTGTTTATTTTATTTGTCTATTTTTTTTTGTCTGTGGTCTTTTGTAGCATTTGGATATAATGCTTCGAAATCAACTAGATGAGGGAAATCGACCTCATCATCGCTTACCATCAGTTGAGTTTAGTCCATCTCATTAAAAGAAAGTCAATTAAAAGTTGCCAACCCTACGAAACACACTAATAACCACCATTTATTCAGGTTCATCTGCAATTTATAACATTTCAACCAAACGCCTTTCAACAAACAGTTTTATACAAAGAGAACTAAAATGTCGCCAAACAAAAGTTTCGACGACATTTTATGGCCGGTAATTAGTTTCGTCTCCTGTCGCAACTCCAGAAGTAAAAGCATGCATAAATAGCAAAAAAATTGCCATAATTTTTATGCTTCGTCTTTATTTTTGCGTAACAAATTGCAAGATTTGCTTTAAAATTTTGTAAAGAATAAAGAAGTCAAAGAAACCGACCTTGTAAATAAATAGAAACATTTAGAAATATGAAAAAAAACGGCTAAGTGCGAGTGGGACCCGGGTACGAAGTGTTCCGTACCATTTAAAAAAAATCACGTTATAGTTTGATGTATGGAAGCCACACTTAAATATTTATTTTATTCTGTTTTTAGTATTTTTTGTTATAGCGGCAACAGAAATACCTACATCATCTGTGAAACTGCTTCTTTTATGTTTCAACTGTCTAGCTATCACGGTGCATGAGATACAGCCTGGTGACAGACAGATAAACAAATAGACAGCGGAGTCTTAGAAATTAAAGACATTTTTCGGTTTTAATCGCGTGGTGTTTATTACTTTTAGCATTGTTTCAACGCTCAACGTTTCGAGATCTTTACAGGTCCCTTCTTCAAGATTCGTCTCACTTAGTAAAAGGGCCCATGTTTTTACCATTTGGGTACGGAACCCTAAAAAACCGTTTTATGGGCACAATTTTGTTACAAACATATTGACAAAGACGGCCGATAATGCAGTTGCATAGGACAATGATGACGGCGGGTTAGTTTGGCCAAAATATATAACAGTCACTTTAAAAGGAATTATTACAATTAGTTGGCTACTTTGTTCTTACCGACTTCTAAAAAGATGGAAGTGTTCAATATGTCTGTAAGTAGGTGTGGGATGGGATGGAAATCATGGAAGGTGAAGGGGAAGGAAGGAAAGTCTGGCAATAATACCTAATTTTAAAAATGAATATTCAAGTTATACTTACTTTAGATTACAAACTTTCGGGTCCATCGAAATGAGGTAATTGTTCAGACTGTTTTCGCAGTTGGCATATGCCAGACCGAAGCCGAGTCCTCCCCCGATGTACAAGGGCCATCTTCTCAATCCTCGGAGGAAGAAGCTGCCCATCATGCTACCGATTGCCATACCCGTTACTGGAAGAAGATAAAAGATATTGAGAAATTTGATGAGATTCACCACTTTTTTAAAGATTCATGTATTCACGATAGCCAGGAAGTCTAAAAGCATTTACAATTCAATTCATTTATTCATAACTGCTTGCACTAGGTAAACTACAACTGTTATAAAATAAATATGATGTCCTCTAGGCTCACCGTAATAGGTAGATGTTATAGTCAACTTAGTAGTTTAAAATAACATAAAATGTCAAAAAAGGTTATAATAATAAAATTACGAATTTCTGAACATTCTTTCTGCTTCAGAATATCAATCGTTGCTTATAAAATCGTTTTCAGTAGTACGGTGTCTAAACGGCTACAGTACCCCTTCTTGTCGCAAAAAGCGACCAAACCAGGTTTCCTGGCTACGAATGCGGCTTGTTACCCACCGGACTAAGTAGTAGCGCCATGTGAACCGGTCGGTGAATATCGGGCTAAAAAGTACCCTATGTGTTATTCCAGTTATCCAGCTCGATACATAGCTCGTTTCATCGTAATCGATTCAGCTGTTTTTAAGTAAAAGAGCAACAAATACACACTCATCCGCACTTTATAAAATTACTCTCTGCGCCTTGAGGTTTCACTCGCATGATCCCGTGGAACTATCAGGATAAAAAGTAACCTATGTGTTAATCCAGGTCTTCAGTTACCTGTATAGGTACCTAGTTTCACCGCAATCGGTTCAGTAGTTTTTGCGCGAAGACACTCTACATAGTTGTTGTAACGACTTTTCCAAATTGCAATCCGTGTTATTTTATGGAAACTACGAAACCCTACACTGTGTAAGGCTCGACAAGGCATGCTGTTGCTTATTTTACTATAAGTCGATTAATCAGAGATTCCCCTCACCTGTTTTTAAACTGAAGTCTACCATACAAGCTGAGTATCTAGATTCGAAGTCCCGTTTGTCGGGCTTAGTCATTTCTTTCTTAACAATCAGGTTACAAATGATAATCCTCGATTAAACATTGCCGTTGTAAATAGTGCGTTGTTTTATCAAAATTTGCCGTTTTTTTTTGTATAAATATTTGTAAAAATAATAGTGCACCCAGAATGACAGATTTGACGTTGAGTTTTTAGTTTTTTTTTTGTTTAAGAAAAAGTTTTTGTATGCTGAAATCTGAAATAGGTTGATATGAAGTTGCAGATACTTCTCTTTCTCTCGCCTCTTATATTCCCAACGGCTGCTCGGCCACCGTGCCCGTTGGGAACTTAAACGGGCATGGAGAATTACGCGAATCATCTCACAAAATTGTTTGTGAGATGTCATGCTATTTTACCATTGTCGAAGACAAGGCCCAGTGACATCATATACCTACATGTAGTGTCACTGAGTCCCGTGCCCAAGTGACACTACATGGTATGAAAGTGCGCACACTACTTCAATTATGTAGCGGCCAACAGGTTCATGCTGATTAAACTATCGGTAGAAAGCTTAATCAGGTGAAAGTGTGTATAGGTGTACCAAAATCAGATGGCAAATAGGGTAAATTAACACACACAGTGCTATGTAACGCTATGTATGGTAATGCTATAAGATAGTGGGAATCCGCAATGAAACGGACGGGTTTCGAAACGGACACTCTCGAAAATAGCGATAACTGAAATATCGATAGTGTCCGTTTGAAAAGACGTCCGTTTCAGATTCCCCCTACTGGTAGACCTATAGTATGCGGGGGAGGAATGGGGAGCTTACGCCTAAGACTATATTTGCCTATTCGCAGTCGAAGCAAATCTGGCCACTAAAATACCTGAATACGCAACCAATTAAGTTCAAACTGGGCGGAATAAGCCGCTCTCCCGAGGGATTTACCTTGCCTAGTAACTCGACTAATCCACGGACAATTAATGCAGCTAATTATTATTTCAATCAAATTCGCTAATGTGATTTGATTTGTGTATATTAGAGTAATTATTTCTAAGTGTATTGACAATGTAATTAATATTGATGGAATTTTAGTAGATAATTAAGCATAGGTACTTAGGTATGGATTACTATTACAGTAGTAATAGTATGATGTGTTAGTGGCAAAGGTACCTATCACTAAAACTATCCCTATGCAAATTTTCACTCAAATCGGTCAAACCGTGAAAAGGGAACAAACAAACAAATATACAAACAAAGTTTCGGATTTAAAATTAATTAAAATAAGTTTAGATTGTGATAAAATAAACAATTACGAATCCACAATTTAATTAGCAAGAAATTGTGCAAATTCCGAGTCTAAATAAGAATGATATTACAAAACATCAGGCGTAACCTATTTCTTAAACTATATCTTGCGTACCACATTTTCGTAGGCGTACCAAAACAACTTATATTTTCCAACGTTCCTGGTTGCGCCCCTCTCGGAAGCCCAGGGTTCGCAAGATCCACAAATTACTGGAGGTCATAACAGTAGATAAATCATTGTAGTAAATAGATTGGGCAATGCCATCCGCCAGACACCAACCCTCCTTGAGACCAAGCAGTTTACACGCCACCATGCGGGGAAAACTCGAGGTTTGGTTGTTCGGGAGAACAACCAAACCCGGTGGCATAAAAGGCGAGAAAGGGGGATCCCTTTCTCGCCTTTTATGAAACCCACCACGTGAAGATATTTCGCATCGGTGGAATGACTCTGTCGGCGAATCTCTCAGAAAATAAATGTCCTGTCGGCGATCAGTCTGAAGGCGAAACAACTGTTGGAAAACGGTGGGACTTTTAATGGAGTTCCCCTTTTCTGTGCCGTACCTATACACTGTCAAAGTAACTTCAATTATTGACTATATTAAAATATAGTAACTAAGTATACCACTTACCTAATTGTTGAATCTTACCACTAGATGGCGCTGTGAGCAACAAATAACAACAACTCCCTCTATTCAGCATCTCCAATCAATTACGGACTAGCCAACACCCCCAATAACCTATTTACAAACAAAACACGTCCAATTCAGTTGAAATCACACATAGGTACCTAATTGATCCGGTATGAACCGGACAGAACTAGTATAAACTAGCTCGAACTAGTCTAATAGACAAAGGATTTAGCCTAACAAGCTGGGAGCTTAATCAGAGACGGCTAATACTGTTTGCATGTCTTATGTGTCTTATGAAATCTGTTTCTCGTTGGACGATGAGAGGTGTGGTCAGGCAGATCTCTGAATGTCAGGAATTATAGGGACACAGACTGTGTATGCTTCAATAGAATTCTACGTAGGTAGGTACTACCTATTGATAACATTTCCCTGATGTTATTACAATGTATTGATCTCAAGATTAGATTTAGACTGTACTGTAGCTGTAGCATCAGTAGAATCAAGCTACTGAAGTTATACTGCCTCAAATTCAAAAATTCTTTTCATTTTCCTTTTCTAAGCGTAATTCATCGACTTCATCTCAGCACCCCCATCGATTGTCATTTTGTTATCAGTGAAATAATTGAAATCAACGATTTACCTACTGTTAACAAAAAGGAGCTCTAGAAAATGTTTTAATTGAAATCGGGATAAACAGTAGCCTAACAGATCTCCGGCTATCTGCATACTTACCAAGTTTCATCACAATCGGTTTAGTAGTTTTAACGTGAAGGAACACTAACTTTCACATCTATGGTAACATATTATTATAAGTAGGTACTTAATATGTATTTTCCGGGTAAACTCCGAAACCACTGAACCGATTTCAAAAATTCTTTCTTTAATAGAATCTTACATTATCAAGGAGTAGCATAGGCTATAATTTATGCCAGTGAAACTGCAGGACATAGCTAGTTTATAACATTAGAAGAACTCCATGCTGTTTAGAAAAGCAGTGCTTGTAAAAAACAAGTCACGTAACCACATCTTCTTCATTAATTCGTTCCACTAATTTAATTAAGTCAGCAGACACGATTACCAATTCAGTACACATGTGTGGACAACCCTTTTTATTGCGGGGTTCAGGAATTTTTAATATGCTGACCGAAGTTCTGTTTGGATTGAGTTTTTAGATTATTGGATACCATACCTACCTATAGTCAATGATGCAGAAAAATACATCGTCTGTGAATATTTCAACTGTCTAGCTATTACGGTTCATAAAATACAGCCTGGTGACTGACGGCCAGACAGACGGACAAACAGACAGACAGCGGAGTCTCAGTAATAGGGTCCCGTTTTTACCCTTAGAGTACGGAACCCTAAAAAGTAGTTTTAGATTTTATATGGCTGCAAAAAGTGAGGGTAAATTACCTAGAATTTGAAGCAAGAGCGAGAAGTAGGTACGTACGTACCTACTTATGTCGTTTTATGTGAGAGAAGAGAACAGACAAACAGACGGACAGTGGAGTCATAGGAAAAGAGTTTCGATTTAACCATGTGGAACCCTAAAATAAAAACTAAAACCTTATTGTTTGTTTATCTTTTTTTTTGTATAAATATAATGTTGTGTTTGTAATAAAATTAGTTCTGAATTTTTAAGTTAAGTCATTGTATTTTAAATGTGTTGGAATGATTAATAAACCTAAACTCATAATTTTTCTGTAGAAATAGTCGATTCAACTTTCAGTATGATTACTACCCCTGTATCAAAATATTATTCTAAAGAATTACATGAAAAGTCTTTTATCTCAGCCCTAATTTGTTAATTGTCAAACTAGCCGCGAGCTATTTACTTTACTTTGATGAATATTAAGCCAAGTTAATGCAAATTGAATGTAAAAGATACTTAGTTAAGTATCTATTATAACTTAATTTGTACGCAAACCCCTAAGGCAGTATTTAAAAGCAGCTTTACAATTTTAAAGGATTAGTTGCAATACAATTTTCAGTAAGTTTTTGTTATTTGTCTATTTTTAATGATAAATGCCACATCAGGTTATGATTTCTAAAGTAGTGAAAAATAGGTAGAAATTTTAACTTTTACATTGCACATTGGTATTAAACAGCGTAATCGAGGACAAAATTAAAAAGTTGTTTAATAAAATTATTGTTTCATAAAACAATTATTGACATTTTAATTCATGTTTAAAATTAAAATGACAAAATGGGTTGACAAAATAGGTATGTAATATACAATACTAAACACAATTATTATAACCACAAATTTAAGGAAAACTTTGTAGTAGTAGGGTGTGGCTATAAGTAAGCAAAAAATTAAGAGATTATAATAGAAAACTAAATAGCCATATACTAAAATTTTATTATAAGAAGTTATCGCCCTTCAATAAGGTACCTACCCAATCTGGTGCTAATAAGCAATAAAAATTACGAATTAAAAGCAATACTTAGTGTGATTTTTTAAATAGGCCTACTAAAATATGAATTTATTATTCCTTTTTTTACCCCGTATTAAAGACAGTGTTTCTGAAGTAAGTTCCAATAACTTTTTCCTCATCTTATACAGTTGTACCTTCCATCTGTTTACAATCAGTCACACCATTTAACTCCACGGTGGTGACATTGCAATTTAACAAAGACACAAATCTAAATTAAGGTATCTGTTGACACTAAGATAAATTGTTTACAATTCTTTTAAGTGATGGCACGGGAGTTTAATTCTAATATTTTGATTTTGTTTTCCCTTAATCAACAGTACAGAAAAGATAACTATAAAACTAAAACTTTTTAAAATGATGAAAAATAGGCCATACATAAGGACTTTGAGTATTTTGAGTGAAATAACATTTTATAAATTTGGTGTGAAAAGCTTTTATAGGGAATCGGTAAAAACCAAAGAAGATCAAAATTTACTTTACTTAATCATAAACGCTAATGAATCTAACTTTTCATTTCCCTTTGACACTTTTAAAAATTGACAGACGGCAGACTGTCGACAAACATATATATACTAAACTGCGCTTAATAAACGTATACAAATAAACCCCTTAAACTTTATCAATATAAAAATCTACCGTCCAATCAAGAGTCACGCCCAATCATACAGACTAATCAGTGACCGTAAAATTAAGGCAACTATAAAACCTTAAATCTGTCGAATCCAACTCGTAAAATAGATGAAGGCATTCGTAAGCTATTGCAGATTTGTGAAGGATAAAATTCAGTAATTCGTCGAGGATAAATCCAGTAATTTGGTGCTCGGTAATTCTGTGACAACGAGCGTCTATCATAAAAGAGATTTTGAATACATTTTGAGGAATTGCACAATTTGTTCTGGGTATTTTGGGGTCGGTGTAAGGTACGTGTTAATTTGAAAGGGTAGCAGCAACCATTCTTGTCTTAAGATTTAGATAAGATAAATACATCATTGTTGTTATATTAAAAAAAAAAACATTACCTACAAAAACATAAAAACTTAGAGCTATATTTTAAGGCACATTGGTCGGCTATATCACTGAAAGCTATTTTTCCCAGGCAACCTTTTATAAATTTAAGGATTTTGTTGTATTTTTTAAAAATATGTTAAGTTAAATAATCACAAATTTGATAGCAATCACAGAACTGCTTTATTATAATTTATATCACGAGCGTCTATCATAAGTCAAATTATTCATCTGAAACAAGTACCTACTTGTTTCAGTTTTACCTATACCTATCTAGATATAGGTAAAACAAAGAACATAATAATTTTAATAGCATAAGCTTTAAAGCCATGTCAATACCACATTTGAAATTACATGCCATAAACCTCTGTAGATTAATTAAATGCAAATGTGAGGTGGTAAAATTTTTAGTGTCCTCCCTTAATGAATCGGGTGCAATAACGGTTCGACATAACGTGATAATGCTTTATGTTGTCAGTAGAGGTCGTAGTAAATCTAATGGAGAATTATTATAGTAGATCGTTTCTATTTTCAAAACTGCAGCAGCTGTGCCAGTCATTGATCTGAACTCTATCAGTAGATATTGTATATGCAATAAAGACCCGGAAAAAGTAACTATGTTAACCAAACGTGTGAATTAAAAAAGTTTAGTAAATATGACATCAGAAAGATGACAACTGTAATTAGGCTTTGCGATACTATTCTGATCTCAGAGCAATCAACAACAACAGTTGTTCTGCAACTCTGAGGTTGCAGAACAACTGTTGTTGTTGATTCTGATACTGTTACTGAAAACTCGACGTTTTTGACAAAATGTAAATATGCTATAAGTCAGTCACTATATCTACTTTGAAATTATCATGTGAGTAATGATACTTTAGTCCGCTATAAAGAGAAGCTTAACCTAATTACAGTATGATGATGGTCCTTACTATTCATCTCGTTTCATAACATTTTTAATTGCAATTTGTGTCAACAGCTCTTGACCCAGGACCGAATCTAGGCCAAAGTACTGAACTACTTGGTGAGAGTATAAAATATATCAAATTTGTTTTACATGATGGAGAGTGGAGTGCAGGGAAAACAATACTTGTTCTAAATGTTTAGTTGTAAACTGGATCACATAAATACATGGAATTATTTTTCTGTGGTTTGATGAGCTTTTATTTAGGTAGGTACTTATTTGAATTAAAATATGAAAGCAAAAAAGATTGAATTACAATTAAACCTTTCTCAAAGCCAAATAACAAAACCAGTGAAAACAACAAGAAACAAAACAAAACATAGTACCAACATCAGTATTCCTGACATGTTCCCGTTTAATATTTGCACTGCGACAGACGGATTAGGGCACAAAATGCATAGGTAGTAAACTTTACGACTATGCAAATACAAGGGAATGATGGACGTAAAGTGTAAGCCCCGAATATGTAGGCGTGATTGCCAAATTAACTGTATTTGGTAACTTGTCGTAAAAATGTTGTAAATTAGTTTTCTTCTTTCTAATAGGTATATCTATTCTGATTAAAAAGTTGTATGTTGAAAAATTGTTTCGGTTAAGTTTTGGTCTTTTAATTTGTCTTCATTTTAATCTGCCATTTCTTAGAAGAAATGGCAGTTTTTGTTTTAAGGTTTGTCTTAAATTTTCGCTTTTGTATGAGAGTGAAATAAGTTTAAATTAATTTAAATTAGAAGAATTAAGAATATTATTTATTTTAAATAATATTCTTAACAATTAGATTGACAACTATACTGACAATCACAAAAACCACAATGATTAAGTTTCACCAAAAAAGGAAGCTAAAAATGAAACATGTAATTTAAACGTCAGAAACAAACATCATTACACCCTCGTTTAGAACATTATTTCTATTGATTTGTCACCAAACCAACAATTTTAAAACGAACAATGCGTCTAAAGTTAAAATACCAAATTAGATACAATTACTGAAACTTATTGACCATTCAAACATACCAACGTATTATTAGTTCTTTTAAAACCAACCCTTAAATGATTGACAAACTGACAACGCCTAATTAAATTTCATCAAAATATCATCCAAATAAATTATCAATCAAAATCGATCTCTAAATTCAAAACTGTAAAACACACAGTGGTGCAACAGTCAATGTTCCTGACAAAATTAAGTTTGTAACTAGAATTTATTTTATTTAAAGGAAAACTAGGGAAGGGTACGTAAAACGGTTGTTAGTGTAAAGTTGTGTTACGCACAATACAATGAGTGTAAAAGCTCAGGTGCGTAACGAACTAATTAATTCGAATGCCCGCATTTGATTACTCAAATCAAATGGTCTATAAATGTGGGGTGAAAATGAGAAATCGCTAAGAAATTTGGTTCGTCACGTTTCTGGTTCGTTTCCGGTTTATTTTTTTGTCAGTAACGCTTTTATTGTTGTGAGTTTTGTTATTAAAATAGGATAAATAATAATTGTCATGATCACTTCCTTTATTTTTAACCTAACTTTGGGTTAAGTTTATATGAGTGAAATTTTAGGTTATATAAAACTGTTGTTTTAAAGTAAAAGGGACGCTTTCAAGTACTTTAATATATTTAATTTATCTTTACAAATAACAAGACAATAATATGAATGAAAATAGATGAACCATTATAAACATATGTGTACTAATTTATAATGATTCATTTATTTTCATAGAAGAAACAATATACCGCGTAGGTATACCAGATACCTATAAATGTAGGTTTCCTATGTTCAGCAAATAATTATTGTATTAATTTAAATAAGAAAGTTGATATTATGTTTTCCTCTAAAAAGTGTTGTATTCTAATAGCAAATCTTTTCCTTACAGCTCTTTTTAATTTTGATAAAGTCTAATGTTTTCCCGAATAAAAAAAACAAACCATAACGAACCAAATAAAAAAATCCCGTCTATAATTCTCATCAAATCTACAAACAGTCCACCCTTACACAGGTGGCATCGTTTCACACGGCGTATAACGCATAACGCCATTTTTACTATAACTCCTTTATTATTTTGTCCGGTAATTACTCGATGCGCGCCCAGTGGGCGGTTTGACCGCGACGACGGATAGATGGGGTGGTAATTTTGTTATTAGTAATATCTATTACTAAATAATATTTTTTGGCTCCTTTTAAACTTTTTAAATTCACTAATTTGTTAACATAGTTACAAAGGTTGGAACGTCGAGATAAGAAAATAGAAAATAATTGTCAATTAAGACCCAGTAAAATGTAACTATGTATGCGTTTTCTTAAGAACTATCACACAATAATTTTGAAATGGCTGAACCGATTTTCATCAAGTACACCTACAACTAAGGTTTGGCTGACAGTCCGTGACTGGTCTGTGTTTCGATACGTAGATAAGCGCAGCCACTAAGAAATACCAAACTTGGTTGTTTCACTACCGTTATCCTAACTAATCGAGTCACGAGTTAACAGGTATCTTCTATGTGATCGTGCTATATCTGAGACCGCATCGTCACTTAGGGTGGTAGGGCGAGAAAGTGATCAAACGCTTATATTTTATTAATGAAAACCACAAATATTTTATTTGTGGTTAGCTAAACACAGTTTGAAAGTTCAAGCGAACAATTTATCGCCCTTTATTTTTGGAAATTATTTGGATGATTATCAACTAATTGTGTGAAACCACCGCCAAAAATATTGTACCCCACAACAAGCGTGTTTTCTCACAAATTATAAAAAATGATGATGAGAGTGATGATGATGATAAAAACAAATAGATAGTATTTTTAACAACAATTTTTTGAAATAGTGTTTTCTAAAATTCTTCATAGTATTGTAGTCAATTTTTTGTGTAAATAAGTTGTATTATAGTAATTTTTTAGCTCTATCACTTATTATTAATCTCTGTTTGTGTGATGTGGCAAGTTGACAATTAAACTATTTCAAGTAAGATGAAATTGTATTAATTTTTACAATTAAATTAGCTTCATGGGTTCTAAAATTGTATTTAAAAGAAACAAATAAAACCAAGCACCCGTAAATATTACATACTTAAAGCCAATTTATTTACACCACTTTCACACTAAAACAACAACCAGATTAACGTTACCCATTAAAATGACAAATTTCTAAAAAAAACTTAAATTTCTCCATGTCCAAACTACACAATAACAACCTGCTAATAAAAAATGATTACATCAAAAACAGTACAGCCAGCGAAATCACCCTCGGACATGGTTTAATTAAATTAATTGTCAGAGTTCCGATATAAATGACGAGCTATGAAAACGTTGATTTGGGAAGATAACGCCTTAATAAAACACTTTCCTGTTTTGTGTGGTGTCTCTTGTAACGAATATTGTTTAATAAAAATTATTAGTGTTCTGTAAAAAAAACAAATCGTTGGAGTCGTTTTTTTTTTTGAAAAGTCCAAAAATTGGTAATTTACTGCATTCTAGGATGCTTTTCTGCTCATTACTTCGCAAGTTCTCATAAGATATTTATGAACTTGGAAGTTTATGAAACTAAGTAGAAGGTAATACCTTCTAATTAAAAAAAATCGCAATTGGACCCTAAACGGCGTGATAATACTGATAATTTATCCAGAAAAGTACATGGAAAAAAAAAACTTCCTCCTTATTGGAAGTCACATAATAACCAGTGGTCTAGTTTATAAATTGTTTCTAATACAAAAAATCCTCTTTATACCTAATATTAGTTCAGATATAAACAGGGCGCGTAACATGTTACCTCGTAGTCGCACTGTGCGTCGCTGCTTATTCAAAGCAAAATCTGACAAAAGAAAGGAACATAGTTGAGCCACGCAACCAAAAATAATTTAGTTATTAGTTTCAAAAACGTTTTTTTTTTAATTTAACTAACATAAATAAATATTGCACGACGATGTACGCAGCTATTTACTATAATACAAATAATTCGTCACAGGAAGACTTCATTCGACCCGCATGATGTGCATTGTTACCAAAAAACTAATGATACACAAAATCGAAGCGGTTGTATAATGTGTATGCGATTTTAATCATTTTATTAATTTAACGATTTTTATAGATATTTTTGTGCGATATTAATTTCAATTGCATTGGAATCGACTAAGTAGTTTTTAAGTAAGGATGTAATATAAAAACATTTATTGTAGGTACTTAAAAATACTAGTTTTAAAAATATTTTTGAATATTTTATAAAACTAAAGCACATTGGAATATTTCTGTAAAAAATTTGGTCAAAAATATTTGACACTAGCACGCCTGTTCATACTGGTAAAGATACTATAGCACGTGACTTTACCAGTCTGAATTCGGGGTTAGCTGGGTTATTCACAAATAAATGTCTATATCACTCCCCTTCCTTAGGACCGTATAATATTAATTACTATCTTATCCTGCAATTATTTTGTAGGTATGAATTATTTATATATATATATAAAAGAAAGTCGTGTTAGTTACTCCACTTATAACTCAAGAACGGCTGAACCGATTTAGCTGAAAATTGGCAGGGAGGTAGTTTAGAGCCAGGAGAAGGACATAGGATACCCGTTCTATTAAAAAAAAATGCTTATTTATTGCCTTTAAGGCGGAACAAAGTTCGCCGGGTCAGCTAGTTATTTATAAATCATACCTACAAATTAATGCACTGTCTAAAGGACTTATCCCTGAAAACGTACCTAACATACAAACAAATAGATTAACTTTCATTATAACAACAAATTATTGGTAGGTAGCTTTAGTATAGTAGAGAAGTAAGAATGAACGCAATGTGTCAAAATGTCCCATTTTTCAATAAAAATTAACCCCAAATCTCGGCAACTATTAAGACAACACATTTATTCTCCTGACAGACGTCATCAGTCACATTGTTAGGAAATACCTTTCTTCTCTCGAAATAGTGTGACAATTAGTTTTAATGTGTGTCAATATTTTTAAAGAGTTTGAGAAATTGTGGTGTCTAAAAATAGGGAAATGAATTTTGGGATAATGGTAAGGAAGAATTTTTGTTAGAACGTTACTAAGATAATTGGGTGGCCTCTGTGGAACATTCGATGAATACTAGCTTGCGATTCAGAAGATTATGGAATCGAATTATGCAATGCAATATATTTGTAGTACATACTTTAAATACCGCAAATACATAGGAACATTATAAACGAAAAACATGTACCTACATAGGCGAGCTTAACCCTATAGAGAGTTCTCTTCCTAAAAAAAAAATCATAGTACGTTTATTCATTCGGAAATAAGCAAGATATCTCTTTGAAATGTAATTTTTTTATATTTAATCTACTCTACTGTGTCTTCGGAACGCGACCTCCGTGACATGAGAAGAAGACCCCATGAGTTTCTTGTACTCATGGGGTTTTTTTTTGTATATTTTTTTTTGCAGTAATCATGTGATTTACATTGATGATAGACGTGCAGGTAATTGGTGTGTAGACAAATGAAACTTAATATTGGAAAAAATATCTCATGATTCATTATTTACTAGCTGAATAAGCTAATCGGTTTTACTCGCTTAAGTCATGATTTTATTTTGAAAACCCCTTTCTTCTGTGCTCCATAATAATATTAAAAAGAGCACACTCTTCAAATAAATCTTAAAAAGAATCAGTTCTCTACTATCAGCGATTTAGGCTTTGCGTTAATCCATCAGGCAGTCAGTCATGACCATTTTATCGATATTGATTTAGGTAATAAAATAATGTAATTTTAATGAGTGTAAGATTATTAAAAAAAACTAATTTAAAGCTTGTGGTTCAATGCTTGGTACTTGATAGGGAGTTGTAGATATTTAACAAACATTGCACTATGGCAATTTACTGCTCTAATAAACTAAATCTACTTTCAAGAATTCTCATTTAACCAATTATTTAAGCACAAAGAAACCCCTGTTCTACGTAAATTGATGCAAATGACACCTTCTTGTACGAAATGCAATTACCAAGTTCATTTTACCATTCAAAAACAAATTGACATTCTAAACTGACCCTTCTTCCTTTACATTACAGTTCATAACATTTTTCAGGAAGTACACGTTAATTGCATTTAGTTTTTTTCCTGTACAAAGTTAAATTCGTTACCTAATTTAGAAGAGTCGTTCGATTTTCAAGCTTATTTCTAAAGACATAAGGTATGTGCTATTTCAACGATTGCAACACCATACTTAGCGATAAGTTACTTTTGGTGACATGTAAGTATTGACACAAAGTATTTGTTTTAGGGGTTCCTTGTCTAATGTTTGTCGATTGCGAAGACCAAATTAGGGGAAGATAAAAGAAGATCAAAAAGTGAAATTGAGGAGGTATTTACCTTATCTTTGTACAGTTGTATCTGTTTTAAGCAACTTTAAAATAAGAAATTTCTATTTACTTCGACACTAATCCTGCCTAAAACTATTTTTACTTTATTATTATCTTACTTTTAAAATTGAATAAAACTCACGTTTGTTTTGTTTTATGCTAAACATAAAAAAATATTTAAATCCGAGATGCATGGTCCATTTATCTTATCAAGTCTTGATCTGAAAACTGTCCAACATCGTCCGAGCGATGTTCCCGGTCCCCTGCTTTTGCACTGCGCACGATCTTCAGTATCGCAAGTAAGTAACTCTTGCTTAGTTTAAGGATCCAAATGGCAACTCGGTTAGCCTCCTTTTCTCTGAAAGCAGGCCAACATAATAAATTGCAATCAAAGTTTTTATTACCCTGCGGCAAAAACTAATAAAAATACGAAAGATTTAGTCAGTTGCAACTTGTAACTAACACCTTATTTTATTACCGGTGTAAAATAATAAATTGATCGTAAATTTCCAACATGGATATGTCAGTACATTTAATTTATACGCATTTAATTCAAAATGTAACATCTGTTTGTTTCTATGGTTCGTACATAATTTGATTTTAAATAATTCATTTGTTGTGTTTAATTGAATATATTTACACAATTTTATACTAAAGAGGTTAATTTGGATGATTTCTTTTAGGACTATATTCGAGTCTTGAACCATTTCCTTCTTCTTATCTTCTAGCATTCTACGTCACAGACCATATCATCACTTACCATCATATTGTAAGTCTTCTCGCAACCACGATCGGTGTGACCCGTTTGCCGAAACGTCGAGGTAAGTAAGTTTTAAAAGTATATTGTGATATAGTAGTCAAACGCCTCCACCCACCTCCAAGGTCTTGGATTTAAAATCTTCGTATGACATTTTTTTCAGCAATTTTTTTTTCTGATCTTCACACTGAAGATGATATATTTGTGGACAAAAGTACCTACGATACTATGGTGCGATATAAAGTTATTTTTTAACTTTAATAGGTATAGAAAATGCTAAAATTTCAGTACAAAAACTAAAACCTATCGTGTAAAAAAATGTAAGTTTCTTCCACGTTATTTCCCTGAAAAAATCCTGCGTGTTTCCGAAACTTTTATCTTAATTAAACCGATTCGTGTCGTAACCACCCCTTTTGATAGTAAATTGTCGTGCGACCGAACATCTGGACGATTCTGATCACGATACGATAAAGTTGCGTTTTTATGCTAATTTCACACTTGTTCAAAATGGTACAAGTGTCAATATTTCCGTGGTAATGTTTTACTGTGTTTTTCATTTGATAAAAAATATCAGTAGAGGTCTCTACCACTACGTAAGGTTAAAAATCATTCCATAGTTACATATTAAAATTTTGTTTAAGATTGGTCTAACGGCGGAATACAGAAACGCAACTCAAAATTTGAGTTCTACTTAAACAATAACACAAACTCAAAAATTATCATACTCTTATTAAATTTAGAAGCTGCTCAATTATTTAAGCACCCCTCAAATTTAAAGTGACGTTTCTGTATTCGGCTGTACCTAAGTCATTTTGATATAAATTACCTTAATACACATCAACATCGTCTAGGGATATTTTATATAAAGTTCTTAAACTTAAAAAATACTGGCAGATTTAAAAATATTTTAATGGAACCTTATTGTGTAGGCCTTATTGTATGATTCCAAATTTGAATTTTAAAAAAATAATTAAAAACATAAGATTAGCGCGGCAATTATTGTAGCGAGTTCGAAGGTTTAAATTTACTTAACGCAGTTTTAAGCATTTTGTTTAAACAAATTGAAGTTTTAATATTTTTTTTGATTAATTACAATTTAATACAACTGTATGCATCATGCAGCGGCGTCATTTAACAAGAAACGAAATGTTAAGGGCAGTAGGAATGCTCCAAGCTGGGGCTACTCAACGGAGTATTGCCGAGGAGATTGGAACAAGACAAAACGTGATATCAAGATTGTGGTCACGTTATCGTGCTACTGGTGAAGTGGCTGAAAGGCATCCAGGCGGAAAGCGGATAACTACCCAAAGACAAGACCTATTTTTGCAAGTGGCCGCGAGAAGACAACCAAATGTTACGGCCATGCAGTTGGTTCAAACGCTCCAGTCAGACCACCAGGTGCTTGTCAGTGACCAAACTGTGAGGAGGAGACTGCACAAGGCTAACCTTCATTCTCGCAGGCCGCTTCGTACTCTAGCACTACGCAGAGGAAATCGTGGACGAAGATTACAGTGGGCTAGAGAACATTTGCCTTGGGAAGATATCGAGTGGTCGGTAGTGTTGTTTACCGATGAGTCCCGATTCGGATTTCATCCTGATTCACGTAGAGTACGCGTATGGCGAGCTTCTGGTCGTGACAACCGTCTGCAACACCCTCAGGAGGTCCATCCATACCATGGCGGAACAATTATGGTTTGGGCGGGAATTCGTATTGGTGGAAGAACAGACCTCGTTTGGATCAGAAACACTATGACTGCCGAAAAATACCGTAATCAGGTGCTAGCACCAATAATCTATCCCCATCGACTGCAAATGGGCCAAGTTTTCACGCTCATGCACGACAACGCCCGTCCGCACACTGCGCGAGTGGTGACCAGCTGGCTAGAGGAGCACGACGTGTCGGTCTTAGACTGGCCCGCGCAGTCACCAGACCTAAACCCCATAGAGCACGCGTGGGATATGCTTCAAAGAAGGGCTTTGAGGAATTTGCCTCCAAATGTTGCGACTGAAGAGCAACTTTTTTTGCATCTTAGCAGGACCTGGGACAATATTCCGCAGCAAGATATTGACAACCTGATTCAAAGCATGAAAAATCGTTGCAGGGCCGTGATTAACGTCATGGGTGGTTTCACTGACTACTAATTTTAACTTCAAATAAAAAAACCTAATAACTTCGTTTTACTTTATTTTTTTCCTTAGATGGACATTTTATCTTAAATTTAACATTATTTCACTTTTTGCGTTTTTTAAAATAAAAAAATAATTAAGCATAAAACAATATTTTGTTGTATTCTAAATCATAGTCTGATAAGTAGGCTATACAAAAATATATACATGTTGTTTGTTAGTAAACACAATTTTTGAGTAAATTGAGAAATTCTGAATATCCCTAGACGGTGTTGATGTGTGTACCTTACCTTAATAAATTAATAAATTATCACCTGGATCCTCTTTGCAATTAATTACACCTACGTAAACCAAATCTGCACACCAAAATGAAATAGGTTAGATACACCTAACTATTAGAAATTTTAAAAAAATTAAGTGAAAATGTAATCATTTGTTTACTTACTTAATATGATTTTTTTGATGGATGGTTCTTACAACTATTACTAGTTTGACTCATACGTTATTTCGCCTCATTTATCTCTGCCATGCCTTGAACATATATTAAAATTTATGGTTTCTGCAATTACCAAGAATATACCTAAATATCTATAACTATTGTTTTGGAAAGCATAGGTAGATACTTTTCCAAAAACAGTGTTAGTTTAGTGTGGTAGATACCCTGACTTTCATCCGAAGGGCGTGGTTACGAATTCCAGCCGACCGCGCATCAATGTATTTTTTCTTTATGATAACTTTATGTCTTATTTTGAGTGCTTAAGCCTGCATTGGGCTTACTTTGCTTTTCGTTTGACTTACTCAAACGAAAAGCAAAGAAATGCTGGTTCGAAACCGGGAGTACTCGAGCTTGAGTAAGATGCTGGTTCGAATCCAGCCCTGCGTCTATTGTGCGTTTTTGCAGAAGTATTGTTTTTTTTTTAATATTTCTAACTTTATGTCTGCTATTACTATCGCTCTTACGGTCAAGGAAACATCGCGAGAAAAAAATAAATTTGCCAATTAATTTGGCTAAAATGGCAATCAATTTGGCAATTGTGGCAACGTATGGAAAACGTCCAGCGCATCCTTTAAACAATTCTCTGTGCCAAATTTACAGACAAACGGACAAACAAGCGAGTGATTTTTAGAGGTTTCTCTTTTACCTTTTACCTAAAAGGGAAAGTTAGGTACTGCTAACTGCGCACAAAAGCGATGTTTTTCAAAACATGCACCATTACTCTGACATTATTATTTAGCGTGTTAAAAACCCAATTATGTCCTCTGTGTGGTCCACAGTCCACTATGACTAATAAGGGGCAACACAAAACTTTTATTACGCTTTGTCAATACACAAAGTTATTTTGTCGGCTAATTCGGAAAGACGGTACCACTGTGGGAGGTGCATTTATTCGAAACCGATCACTGATCTTCAATTGTTATGAATTTGTTTTGAAGTTTATGGTAGAGCGTAACGAAATGTTTTTTTCTTAACGAGCCTACTTACCAACAAGTTATTTCCAGGTTTTACTTTAATATTTGTTTAAGATAGATACTCTTGAGTTAATTCTTTATTATAAATTTGTAAGACCAGCTAAAATTATAATTATTTCTTATTTATAAGAAAATTAATGAAAGGAAGAAAGGGTTATTAGAAAATCCAGCGGGATTCGCTAGTATAATACATTATGAGTATAACAAATAGAAATAAACTTCTAACTCTAATATTCTTATTCTTCTCCTCATCCGAGCGATGTTCCCTGTTGCATCCCTCTCGGGGGCCCGGGGTCCGCTAACCCCAAATTAATTTGCCGCCTGCCTGACACCACCAAGCAGTTTATCCGCCACTGCGCCCCTCAGAGTCTCCCTCAGATCCCTTTTATGACACCCACGGGAAGAGATGAGGTAGCCCTATTCTACGCCGGGGCTACACGGCTTCTATGCCGGGGCTACACGGCTTCTATGCCGGGGCTACACGGCTTCTATGCCGGGGCTACACGGCTTCTATGCCGGGGCTACACGGCTTCTATGCCGGGGCTACACGGCTTATCCTCTTATTAAAAGAGTATAAAAATAAAACAACTTACTCATTTCCGCCATATCACTCCTCTAATAAATTAGCCCCCAGATTATGAGTATTGAACATTGAGCGCTAATTCTCAGTGAATTTTAACGCGACGACTGGACTACAGACAATTTATCGGCCGATAGCTCAGTCACACTTAGAGTAATTTAAACGTACCTTAACCGAAATACACAGAAACACAGAAATGCGTTTTCATCGCCAAGCATATTTCACGCAGCTGCCTTGAATTTAAAAAACTCTGAACATCATACAGAGTCATCTAGCGTCGTGATAACCTTGTGTTAAGGTGACTTGACAGCGGATAAATAAATACTTATATTTATAACTTTATTTTGTAAATAGGTACTTACATACATCTAAAAGGAACTAATAAAGAAAATATATTTATTTGTTTGTTTGTAATGAATAGGCTCCAAAACTACAGTTTAGTGGAGTAACATAGGCTTTTGATCCTGATATTCCCACGGAATCGGGACTTATGCGGGTGTAACCGAACGGGACGAAGCTAGTATTATACATAGAGACACCCAGACCTAAATACCTAATTTTACTTGTTTCCGGCGGGATTCAAACTTGCAGTCTTCTGAATTGCAGTGGGGTAGTCGCCCAACGCGACATACTAAACTATCGGCAGATAAACAAGTTCGTTCACTGCATCCACCCTACGCCCTAAAGAAAAATGGATGCGACGCTGACTTCGCAAAAGTACCGGTAGACCCCTTAGTTCCCGAAGCCATAGTTAATGTAGTTTTCTAATCGAATCAGAGGGAATTAAGCTGTCGGAAAATATGCGGTTTGATTGATAAGAACCATGATTGGGTAGTTTTTTGAGCGGGCTTGGTCGGCGTTGTTCAATCTGAGTGGAGATGAGTCGAGTGAGGATGAGTTATGATTTTTTACGGTAAATATTGGTTTAATTACTTTAGGCGTTAAAATCGCTGCAATTATGTATAACTTACTAACAGAACCCCAATGTTTTACCTGTGTAAGTCTCGATCCCGTGGGAATAATGGGATAAAAGAAGCCTATGTGTTAGGTATTATAGGTAAGCATCTATCTATATTCAAAGTTTCATCGTAATCGGTTGAGTAGTTTTTGCGTTAGAGTAACAACCGTATTCACAAACAAACTTTTACGTTTATAATATAAGTAGGAAGAAAGTAGGATGGGATTATTAATTATTATTTATTTATCATTTTTAGACATCTAAATTATTTTATTTTAAAATGACCTAAAAAATATATACCGACACGATAAATCTAGTGATATTGCAATGAATAAAATAATATATCATAATCCATACTATTACTACTACTAGGTATACTTTTATTGTGTGTTTCTGCAACTAGCCCTATAACTGGGCCTTTTTGCGTGACGTTAAGCTGTAGGTTTCCTCACGATGTTTTCTTTCACCGTAAGAACGATGTTAATAGCGCTTTTAAATTTTTCTGAAAGAAAAAGACTTTGGTGCGCGGTCGGCCAAGATTCGAAACCACGACCTTCGGAATGAAAGTCGCGGTATCTACTACTAGACCAACACCGCTCTATCATTAATCCATAATTTACGTCAAAATACGTAAACTTACCTAAAACCAAAAAGCCTACTAAAAAGCCATTTTCCAAAACCACTCTGAAACCTGAAATTCATCTTTATCAGCACCACTTCCTTTACCAGTAAAACGTTAAGATGAGTATCAATATTCGTAATATAGGAATTTATCATTTCACCCCCCTCCCCTTCCCCCTCCCCCCATCATGCGCAAAGTCATCATGACTCAAACTATAACATTTGGTAGATATCTATCGGTATTAAGTCTGTTGGAGTGATGTGTGGGACACACTGGGCGCAAAATACAGTATTTTTTTTACATAATAGTTTACATATTTTACAAGACGGATTGCATCATCATTGGGTTAAGAAATTCATGTTCTTAGGTAAATTTTAAGAACAAAAACGTGTGGCACTCGGGGACTACCGCGGTAAAGCTATTGCATAGCATTTTTTATCAACTTTTGCAATTATAATATTTTTTTATTTTGTACCACGTTGCCATTGTAGGCGGAGTGCCCCCACTGCCATTGTAGGCGGAGTGGGGGGTGTTAGGTTTTTTTCGTTACAAAATTTCTTCATTCAAAGCTCAAAGCCCGCGATAAAAGCTTAGCTTAAAAAAAGTTGGTAAGTTAACAAGCATTTATAGTTGGTAGGTAAGTAATAAGCTTTTAACTTTTTATTGACATTTAAAAAAAAATGTTCTCTCACTGTACCACAAACCTCTATTACATGCCATTTTACTTTGAAACTTAGAGAGTTCAAACATTTTAACTGAACAGATTTGGTGAAGGGTAAAATATGAGGGCTCTATTCACTATTTGCGGATTTAAAACCGTTCTTTTTAGTCGCATTACCTATTGGAGGGTGGCTTCGGGTAAAGTGAGCTTATAGAAAAATATATGTTTATTTATCTGTTTGATTTTTAACTTTAGGATTTCAGTGAAATTTACTTTTTTGTGTATTAAAGACGAGTGTTTGAGTAAAAAGAAAGAGGTTTAGATAGTAGCATACTCACATAGAACTAATGAAAAATGGCAATGGAAAAGACACTCGTTCTAGCAGGTAGGTTTTAGCGAAGAAGTTTTTTGTAAACGTTGCGGCGTGTCACTCGATGTAATTTATCAACGGTGTTGGTTTAGTGGTTTGTACCCCGCCTTTGATTCCAAAGGTCGTGGTTTCGAATCTCAATTAACAGTGTCACCAATCATTTTCTTCACGAAAAAGATATAGGGTAATACACTGACGGACACATAAACTGCATCAAAGTTCAGGTTTACTTTTAAATGAATATTTTAATAAGTACATATGCAAACCTTTTAGATTTACCTAAATTAAAAAATGAAGACTGGATATTAATAATTAAAAATGGAACTGCAGCAAAACAAATGATTTAGCCGGGAAAAGAATATAATATATATTTTCTTTTCCCGGCTAAATCATTTGTTTCAATCATAAAACAAGTTTGTATACTTAATTAAAATATTTATTTCAAAGTCGTCTTGTACTTTGATGCAGTTTATTTGTCCGTCAGTTTAGTAATAAGCCGCAACCAAAGCCTCTCACCATCATCTGAAATGCTCCCTATAAATTTATTCTATTATCTTCCTATCTATCTATCCATAATAAATAATTAACTACATCCAATAAGAAGATTATTCCTACAAATTGTTCAAACATACCATCTGTTGCGTTTGCCACATTGCAAAACACCGTAAACGCAATATTTTCTACCAGCTATAATTAGCGTAAGTAATCCGTAATGAGTTCACCTGTGGGGTTGCTAGTTCATGATGATTTATCGTGGATAGAGTTTGACGTATGACTTTGTATAATGGTTCGCATATGGTGGGATATGGAAAGGTATTTGTTGAGAATAATGAACACAATGTAAACAGTAACTTGCTTAATAGCTGATTGGTATTTTCCTGATTTTTTAACTAAGCTTGAATCTTAGGTACTTATTACGAATTAAGGGGATTCACAATTCACGTACAATGGCCCAATTGTGAGGCTAAGCGCAGAAAAGCCCAGTGAATCTACACTAAACTACTACTTTTATACACGTTTTGGTGTGATACTGTTAGTGTAAAAAGTAACTGTGTTAATAAATAAATAAATAAATAAATAACTTCTTACTTATCCCACTAACCTGACTATTCCTACTAAAATTATAAACGTGGATTTTTAGATGTTTGCTTGGATGTTTGTGTTTCAATAACGCAGAAAAAACTGAACCGATTGCAATGAACTTGGCATGCAGATAGTTGACGACATAGGTTACTTTTTATCTTGATGTTCCTGTGGGCTTTTTAACTAAAAAAAACATTGGCAATAGAGGCTTGCGTTTGACACACATTTTATAACACCAACACCTCACCTCATCTGATGGGAGGCAATGATGATGATGAGATCATAATTTCCCTTCTGGTGTAAGTACCTAAGTCAGGACAATAAATCAAATTTATATTCAACACATTTTTACTGCCAGTACTGCTTAGTACAGAGTCGATGACTTTGGGAGATGTATATGTCACACCACAAAATATGAGATAAAAAAACAGTTAGACTGTAAATTGAACCATTTTATACATTGAAAAAAAAGAATAGAATGAAATGAAAAATATTACACCTTAGTTCATTTTTTTTGCCCACGAAGTTCCTACTAATCTTTCCTGCAATCAAACAATTTTTAAAACAACTGCGTCAATTGCTTATTTCCGTATCGCTGCGTTAATAAAACATAAGTCTACAAATAGGAAATTACAAACCATTTGACATATGACACCGCGAATATTCAAATTAATGCATTATCGATATGGAAGGTGCGTTTGGGGGCGGTTTTATGACACTTGAAGGCAAAGAGTACAATACAGATACATAATACACCACAAGTTTATCTACATGATATGGAAAAAATGGCTGTTTCCTTGGTTTTGAAACTGAACAACCCGAAATTCGGCAACTACTAACAAAAGAACTATTTGCTTATACCTACTTACTTGTGCTATTACAAACAGCTAAATAGTTATTTTGGTTCGAACTGTGATTAATGATTATTGTAAAAGTAATTAGTAGTAGATTTTTCTTCTGAAGAGGTCTTTTAAGATCTTAAAATGTAGGGCATAAAAAATTAAATAATTTATAAAATGCTTCCATACCTATAAAAGGCTTTGTCCTGACTAGCTGCTGACTGACCATGGCACAGTCTTATCCTCTGATAGCAAAGGGCTGAAAATTGTAGTGTGTGTTCTCTATACGATGTAGGCATCGCATAAGATTTTTTTTAATTCCCACGGGATCGGGACTTATGCGGGTGAAACCGTAGGGTCCAGCTAGTAATCTAATAAAAGTCACTCGATTATAACCGGAAAAATAACTTTAATTTCAAAATATCTAATTATTTCACGAAATTATATTAATCAAAATATTCTTGTCTTATGTGCCATATCGGTACAAGATTGAAATACTCTTTGTCAAAGAGGAGGTAGGGCAAAGAGCGCCCCCAGGTTATGACACGTAATTTACGCGTAAATCAAATGTTGACCGGTAGGCGGCGCACTTGTCTAGCGCATATGTCCAAGTTTCTACACTACTTGATTGTTCTAAGTGCATTCGCGTGTAGGGATTCGTGATGAATGAGCATAAAGCTGAAATGGTTGGCTCGTTAAATAAGGATGGTTTTTAAATTGATGATAATGCGTACCTATGCTTGTAGTTTCTCGGTGGAAAGCTTAGGCCGTGGCTTGTGACCTTACCTTAAATAAATATAAGTATTATATCCGTTGTCTAGTCACCGTAACACAAGCTTAGTCGCTTACCACGGGGTTAGATGGCGCTGTGTGTTGTTTACAGAATTTATTCATTTTATATACTGGGTTTAGTTGTAAACGGAATCGTCCGTGTCCCTTTATGTAGCCACAAAAACGACGTTTTGGAGCTAGTTACGTTACCGTTCTCCCATCTTTTGAATGAACGTGATACATCTTAGACTACGTCGTTAAACAAATATTATAGTTGGCTGAACCTTTCAATAATTAAAACATCAAACAATATTCGCCTCACAACGAGTGAATTTTTGAAGACGTATTTTGCCTTTAAAATGTTTCTAGTATGATTTTTCATTTTCTAAGCATATCCTAAAATTAAATTTTAGTACCTACCAAAATATTCCTGTTTAAAGAAATTATAATCTGATAAAATCAGACAAGGGTGAATTCGACCAATATGGCACGGATAGGTCTCGGTGGTTATTTTGCATGATCTAATTCAAATGGTAATTTTATTCAAAAACCTTATGTCACAGTTTTATTTCGTTTGTTTGAACTTGCCTATCTAATTATGTATGTATTGTATTTTTGTGTGTATTTTTCTTGGTTTTCAGTAACCAACAAAACAATTTCAGAAGAAGAAGATGAATTTCCTATATATGAGTTTAAATGACTTAATTACTTACATATCTTGCCAAATGATTTTCAATATGTGGCAGGATTTGAACCCATACTTTTAGCATCACCGTGACGTTCTAATCTGAGCTACGTGCTAAGACCTTTTGACGACACGAGTAGAAACTAAGAAAAGCGCTCTTTCATTTCATTTGAGAATATTTGACTAAATTACATTAAGTACCTAAGTATATGTATTGGTATAATTCCTTAAAAAATATTGCCTTACTAAAAACGAGCAATTGTAAAAATACAGATTTATATTCAAGCAGATTTAATCAGCTTAAAACATTTACAAAATTACACTTACGTAAAATTAATCTAAAACTGCTCGCATTATTCTTCTAAATAACCACTTATCAGGTCGACTCACATTAAAGTACACTGATGGCCTCATTATCGTCATCACATTATTAACTGTATAGCTTGGGCATACGAGCGGTTTTCGATTGCTATTCGCAAAGTTCGGTGGTAGCCACAAAAAATATAAGCCACCCCAAATTCAGTCACTTGGTACACCTGCACTTTCTCAACTGATTTCGAATGCGTGGTTGCTTTTTAGCGTGTGTTGTTGACACGATTGATAACTGAGCGAACTTTTGTATCAAATTCTATTGAGTTTGTTTAGTTTAAAACCTCGCACATCTATTCACCGTGCGCTCTGTATGCACCCCAACAGTATTAGTAATGAAGAATTATTGTTTTTGACGTTACACTCCAGTGTTTTGTTGAAGGATTTCCTATCCAAAGTCTCTTCGGTCTTTGAATAAACACGTTTGCACTTGTCCCTGTTTTTGTATGTGTTATTGTGAAGTTTTTACAGCAAGTGTATCCTTTACACTTTTGCTTTTGTTTTTTTTTTGTGCGTTTAGTTTTATTTTGGTGCATCGGTTCTTTAAATAGCCAAAAATAAATTGTTTTTTGGATCGGTAACCAATATCTTCATAGTAAGAAATTGTTGTCATAGATATGAAGAAAAAAACATAGGAAATTTTTCAAAAATAGCATACGGCGTCTTGACTCGGTTCAATAAAATTGATTCAGTAGTTTCAGAGCCTATTTGTTATAAACAAAAGAAATCAAATCTTCCTCTCTAATAATGTTAGCTAATAATAATGTTTTCTTTTGCTATGATATCGAAAATACAATATAAGTTATTTTCCCGCTAAAATACAAGGCATTATATCACATGACTGTGTGATTCTGTCCCTTCAGAGAATGGACTGACATTATAAATCATTGCTAATACGATTTTCTTTTAACATATTTTAGCCATAGCTACTACTCCCCACTCTCCCCTGTAATAAATACGTTGGAGAATATATTTACCACCACCTAGTATTTTTTATTGTTATTTTTATCTCAGTTTAAATAATGTAGGTAAATAATTGTTACCAACATTGGCGCGCCCCGAAGATTTACCCGTTTAACACCCCATAGGAATAAAAAGTTGTCTAAAAATGAAGTGTTATCTATATTTTTGAATTTTTTCAGCTAGTTTTACGTGTTTCTATCGATTTTCATCGCTATAAGTTTATTCTTTTTTGCTTAAAGAGGTGTTTAGCACCCACCCATATAAAAAAACCTGCACAACATTAAAGTGTAAAAAGTTCATTGCCTGAAAATCCCTAAAGGATTCATCGAAATTTTTTGTATATTTTCTGATGCCATGGTTTTCTAATTATTTTCGTTTAGAGCGTTTGTAGATTAGGTACATTGTTTCCTGATGTAGTATCAAGATAAACATTTCTTTATTAACTATATATGTTTCGTCGAAATAACACCCATAAAATCAGCTTTATTTCGTATTTCATATTTAGTGCTCTAGGATAAATAGATCTCCAAAAAATCACTTACACCGAGACTCGAACTCGTTTCTCTGAGCCAGTACCCCAGCGTCTTAACGAACTAGACCACATGAGTGAATTTTGAGAATGTATTTTTCTAAAAATATTTCTATAAACTTACTTGTTTAATTTGGGCACTAGATGGCGCTACGGGTCGCACAATCAGGTAGAAAACCCGTTAGAACGGTATAGGGATGTAGGTAGCTAGATATATGTCTAAGCTAAGCTCAAACTCCAGCACCTCTGTTTGCACAACTAATGCACCGCGCCATCTACCCGTAGGCTTAGTAAACAATGAATGATCTATTGTTTTTGTCTGCGAGATTAGCGCGGACTGCAATCGAGGAGAGCATGGAGAGCTGTTCTTGTGTCTTTTTTTATTTGATTGAAGTTAGGGAAAGGCAGGCATAAAGCTCATACATATCTGAGGTTTTACCTACAGTCTCGTATAAAATCTCACTTGAACATCATCGTCACTTTAGTTTTCTGTTTTAAATTACTTATTTAATTAAATTATGCCTCATTTCTATAAATCCTTAGAACATTTTAAACGCTGCACATTGCTGTCTTGCACAGCGTTAGGTGTCGGGGCTAAAAACTAAACATTAATCTACAACATTATAGTGAATAGATGTCGCTGTGAGTCCCAAATTGTGGCAATCCCAAATAACTTCCGGTCATCTTTTTCTTTCTTCTTCTTTCTAATATATAAAATTTCCATGTCACAATGTTAGTTACCGTAGGTACTCCTCCGAAACGGCTTTACCGATTTTTACCAAATTTTATATGCGTATTCAGTAGGTCTGAGAATCGGCTACTATCTATAATTTATAAGGCAAAACAACGTTTGCCGGGTCAGCTAGTAATTAATATAATATTATCCAAATAAATAAATAAATTTTATTAATGATTTTATTTAACCCTTTTCCTCTGCACAGTACTCACATAAGCTTGAGCTTAACATCAGTTTGCTAAATTTGTACGGAAGCATAGCCTACGCATAGGCTCTACCTTTTAGTCTATTTGCTAAGATA
Source organism: Idaea biselata (assembly GCA_958496205.1). Lineage (NCBI taxonomy): Eukaryota > Metazoa > Arthropoda > Insecta > Lepidoptera > Geometridae > Idaea > Idaea biselata. The sequence continues at coordinate 25,937,517 of OY292402.1, forward strand.
TTAATCACGGTACAGTCAAGGGGTTAATTGCTGTACTAACTGATACCTAAGCTGTGTGCTGAGTAAGCTGATTATAGCTCATAGATAGACTTCGAATAGGAGTAGGTATTAAATCAAATATTGATTGATAATGATGATGGAGGAGAATTATTCTAAATGATATAGATAAACAATTAGTACTTATAACTTAAAATGATAAAATCTAAGTCTGTCATGCTTATGCCATAAAACCTATATTAGTCATGCATGACCTATTGACCATGCCCCTTGGTATGATTTTGTTCATATTCTAAACTAATTATCTAAATTCTATTCTAATTAGAAAATAAAATAAAGATAAACTTCAGGACATGGTCATGGCAGATATTATAGGTTTTATTTATTTATTTTATTTTTATTAGCAGTAAAACAAACAGGTATACATCACAAATCGAATATATAAAATTTCCATGTCACAGTGTTAGTTACCGTACTCCTCCGAAACGGCTTGACCGATTTTTATGAGATTTTGTATACTTACGTATTCAGTAGGTCTGAGAATCGGCTACTATCTATAATTTATAAGGCAAAACAACGTTTGCCGGTTCAGCTAGTTAATAATATAAAAATACACCTACAAACCAATTAAAATGTTTTCACATAAAAGCGAGTATGCACACAAAACTAGTCTTTAGAAAAAAAAGAAAAATGAATGATATACTTGTAAACATGATAAACAAAAACATACTATATGAAGGGTAGAAAATGAATTTCATAGCATAAATATATTTGCTCTAATGTCCAGGGAGGAAACGGTCGACTAAGTTTGTATGGAGCAAGAGTAGGTAGACTTACCTCTTAACTAGGAACCTAGTTATTCTTGCCTTGTCCAAACAAAACATCGCCTGGATGGATTAAGTTCAAGCTCAGAGCACTGTGTAATGTTTGTCTAACTAATGTAGGAGCGCCATCTAGCCTACGGTGTGTAAACATTAAACAATCCTGTTATTATGACAATGATATGGTTTTTTGGTTTTATTCGATGGATGTTATGGGATAAATCGAAATCCTTATATTCGTATCTAAAGGAGAAAATCACGGAGTTATTGACATTACCATCATCACGAAATCTTAAGTTCTCTGCTCTGTATGTAGAAATTGACACGTTCCGTCCAGGACGACAAAAATCCCGTTACGTATACAGATACCTTTAGAAACTCTAAGTGTTAAGAGTCTCAAATTTTGCATGGAAATTCCTCTTAGGATGTAGATGAGCCTACGTCTTAAAAGGAACCCACATGGTACATATCCCCCCCCGACTATTGACCCCCCCCACCCTCCGACTATTGATCGTAACGACTTTGTCCTACCTGGCTCATTGATCCTGATGATACCTGACTCATGGATCAACACACAACCAAAGCCGTAGGTAGCCGTAGAGAGGTACAATTTGGAGAGTGTGTTCCTTGTGCAATGTAAACATCCTATAAGAAAATATTTTTGAAAATTTCCACGAGATCGGGACCAACCCGGGAGCAACCGCGGGCCACGGCTCACCACAGCAATTCATATAAACTTTTATCAACATTAAAAAAAGGTTCCTTTTTTACCTTTACGGTAAGTACGGAACCCTAAAAACGACTCGGTTATTGCCCTCCAAAGTGACATAATACAACAACTAAATTATATCACATCTACAAACATGTTATAGGTAGGTATCTACCTATAACCTTCCTACAACACTCCTAGTATTGCTAGATATAAGTAGGTAATTGTGTTGTACGTTCCTTTTTTTACCTTTTTAGGTACGGAGCTCTAAAAACGACTCGGTTATTGCCCTCCAAAGTGACATAATAATACAAATTATAGCACATCTACAAACAAGTTATAAGTACGTATCTATCTATAACACTCCTATAACACTCCTAGTATAGCTAGATATAAGTAGGTAATTGTTTCGTACGTAATCTGTGCAGCAGTAATGCAGCGACGCACTTTATAAGCTGTTAGACGGAGGCGAAGTCACGGGCTTTGTTCTACAGGATGTTACAGATTATTGAGCGTGATTTAAGGATGATTTGTGCTAGACCGGGCCGTGTCCGGGCCGATGCGGGGACGGGCTACTTTTATATGAAGACAGCTTTTGTTTTGCATGTCGTCCGTGCCGCGTCCGTGCTGTCTTCATACAAAAGTAGCCCGTCCCCGCCCGGCCCGGACACGGCCCGGTCTAATATAAATCATGCTTTAGTGTTTTCTGGCGAAATTTTGAAAACATTACTATTAAATTAATTATATTAATTGTGACATTTACTTACAGGGTACACTTTCTAACCTAACACGGTTTCCGTCCATCATTATTATCAGAACTCTGGTCGACCACGCACCAATGTATTTTTCTTTAAGAAATAGTTACGTGCGTTCCAAAGACCAAATCAATAATTTTAAAATATCTAAAACCTTGGGCTCATTACATTACATGGCATCATTATTTACGCAAGTAGTGTAGCGCCTTAGAATCTAAGTAAGCTCAAATTTGACGCAAAAATATAGTACCTATAAAATAATCCTGGTTATTTTTCCGATCACTCCCTATATTAACAGTTAAATCAAGAGAGGGCATTTATCAATTATCATCAAGTAGATTAATATAATGAAACTAAGACAACGCGGCGATCCACTTACTATATACCTACTACAGAGAAATGGTAGCTAAGTAGACCTGTTTTGTTTTTGTTCTTGGAGGAAACCGGTGTGTGCTAACTTTGGCTGCTTACTGTCAAAGTTAGCAGCCTATAACCCGACCAAATTAAGAACGTGGCGACTGTTACCATTTCCATACAAACTTAATACCAAAATAAATTATGAAAAATTTAGTTTTCTAAGTTCATTCAAAACATTCATTCAAATAAAACGGAGACACATTTTTCAATGAAAAAAATGTTTCTCATTTTATTTCATTTCGAATGAATATTTTGGAAAACCTTGCGGTGGGGACCCCTTAAAAGTAAAATTGGTTGTAGTTGGTATTAAGTGTGTATGGAAATGGTAACAGTCGCCACGTTCTTAAGGTGGTCATTTTTGTAAAGTTAGCAGCCACCTATATGTATATAATATTGTCTAGGTATAAATAAGTATTACTTTACTAAGGTAACGATCCATGAGATACAGCCTCATGACAGACAGACAGACAGACAGTGGAGTCTTAAGGTAAGGTGTTTTAAAAGGTTTTTGGGTACCAACAGAACCTTAAAATGACCTACAATACCTCAGACAGGGAAGCGGAGTATGTGCCACATGTAATTATTAATAACTTTCACTGGTGAATATTTTAATTTTGCCGTGTAGCCCCGTCATAGAATAAGGTTACCCCATCTCTTTCCGTGAGTGTCGTAAAAGGCGACTGAGGGATCTGGGGGAGTCTAGCAAACATTAAGTTCTCCCTGCGCGGTGGCACATAAACTTCTTGGTCCATAGGAGGGTTGGTGTCAGGCAGGCGGGCCGTAACAATATTGCCAATACTATGTGCAGAAGTAATGATCAATGACGCCGTACCTACTACGCTGACCACTCATAAAAATAAAACAATTTGGGGTTTAGTGGACTCCGGGCTCCCGAGAGGGATGCAACCGGGAACATCGTTCGGATGAGGATGTAAATATTTCAATTTTAATAAATGCCTCAATCTTCCTAAGGTCAATGTACCGGAAGTTGGCAATATAATGACGTGGTGGTGGAGGAAATTGTCTGCTGATTGTCCATATTCGATAGTAATTGATGTCACTTCCGGGTTGGATAATGATGATTAATATGGGAGAGATGTACCTACTTGGGTGCGAAATTTGAATTTTCCTAGTTGAAAAAAAAAACACGTTGAACATCGAAATGTTAGGTATTCTAATTTAAAATACACGGTCCCTCTTTTTCGCATAAACTTTTTTGTCATAAACATAAAAGGCATAACGATTATGTTATTGTTATAAATTGGTAAGGACAGAGGTTTTCATTTTACAACGAAACGGGATACAACGGTAACGAAACGCGTGTGAGTTCTTAATTATATTTTTCGGTAAAAGTTAAATTAACCCCTTAAAACCTTATGCCTTATTGCTGGACAAACGGTTTTTTTTAAACTGCTTTGAACTCATTATAGTTTTTGAAAGACACCAGTTTTGGTACAAAAAATGTACCCCAGTATTTACCACTGCGCGGTTACGATTTTCCCCCAATTTAGTATATTTTTTACCATTTTTTGCAATGGGTTTGAACCCGTAAATACAGTTTTTTAACTGTCAAAATGAAAAGGCAAGTTTGTCATTAAATGTCAAAGTATTTTATGTTCTTATTGATTGGATTGACATCTGACGTGGGAATCCTTTTTTTTATTTCATTGTCAATTTTGTCTGATAATGATGACATTGACGTTTTAATGTTTATTGCTAAATTTCACAGGGTTGGGCTTTTTTTGGTAAAATAGATATTTTTATCCATTTCCTTCGGGGTGACTTTGACCCCATTTTGGATTTTTTTCTTACGTTTATAGTTAGGGTAAGGTTTGGATCACAAAATATTGTCTTACCTAACGGAAGTCAAAAAAAGCTCAGATTGAAAGATTAGGATTAGAAATATGTAATTCCATAATCTGTATCTATTGGAAAAAAATATTATGACTTAAGGAAATATATAATTATGTTTCAAAAACAATATTTAACTATTTAAAATGTTTAGCTTATACGTTTGATCCATTAATTTGTGCAACCTAACACAAGTACCTACCCGCAAAATTATGCCGAGACTAATCCTCTAAGCAACACATGTCTCCTTGGATTGTGACTTTCATGTTTTTTATACTTTTTATTATCCTGTCTTAATGTTTTAACCCTAGCTCCCTAACCTTAATTTCGAGTAACGTTATCACTAACGATTCGTAAATTTTACGACGGATTAAAACTTCAATATCTAAATAATCAACCTTATTTATGACATTAAATGACCTTAATTAGCAGTCTTGTTTTTCATGTTATCAAAATAACAATATAGTTTTTGGAAATAGCCTAATGGAAAAAAATTGCACATAGCAACAATATGCTTCCTGCAAATTGCTTTTTTGCAGACCGGTGCTCGTCATACGGAGATATAATGTATAGAAAACTATAAAACATCAAATGTTATAAAAACACACAGAAATTTATTAATCATATAATAATCTACAGTAGGTACCTGATTATTACGTATTACAATAACAAAAAATAGTAGGTTCAAAGTTGTGCTTTTTCTATATTTAAGTAATTCATACTTGAAAGGTGGCTCCCACAATTGTCCCAAATACCACCTTGATGATTATGATTATATTTGTCAATTTTTTATTTATTTATCAGTCTGTCAGTTAGGTCAAAGCATTTAATAGATATAGATTTTAGTTTAATAGACTAGTTAAATAAATTGAAGAAATATTAACATATAACAACCAATCAATTTAATTCAAGTCCCTGACAACTCAACTTGATTACACATTTGCAAACATACATGCGAACAATAAGACTAAATGGCTGCTTCGAAATGCAACCCATTCAGGGTCCAATTATGCCATCATAGAATAAATAGAGTAATCACTGAATCGGGCCACTTCAGTCGGAGTAGGAAGTGTGCAGTTGATAAGGGTGCAAGTTTTCAAACTCAAGATTTTGGTTTGAAAATGAAATACTGAATTCGGTTCAGAAAGTCAATATATATTTTTCTATATGTGATCCCACTGTCTTAGAATTCGGGCTTAAACACAATGATGCTTTTTACGTTTTAATTTTCATTCTTCGACTCCATCTTAGCGACGATGCTCATTTCATTTGTCCTTAAACGTAACATGATTGTCAGCTGCAGGTTGCAGCTTTTTGTTTTTCTTTCTTGTAACTTATGAAACAAAACCCAAGAAAGAAGACCCAAGAAGTGCTGGCTGACGTCGTAAGATCGGATGTGTGCAAATGGCCCTACTACGCGGGATGCCGAAGATCGTGCGAAGTGGAGACGTAAAAGTAGGAAAGTGGACCCCGGGCTCTCGAGAGGGATGCAACCGGGAACATCGCTCGGATGATGATGAACTTATAGAACAAAACATATTGTTTGAGACATCACTTCAAGTACAAGTATAATAATAATACTTTTTAATGGTCAAAACACGAACGAGTACGCTTAGCCAAATAATAAGTTGCACCTAAATTCATCTTCAACATCTAAAATTCGCCCATTATTTCAGATTCAACCCTTCACCGCCCTCACTCGTGTCGTGAGACTACCTTTGTTACCTCCATTCGGATGATAATACGTTAATTACCAGTTTTGCATCGAAATTAACTACCGAATACAACGTTATGTATGAATATTGTAATTTGGACTAAATGGAATATTAATTTACACTTGTTTTGCATGTGTTATTTTTTGCTTTTGTATATTAATTTGATAAATTTTGTTACCGTATAATATTTTTGTTTGTCAAACAAACAAATTCATAGAATTTTATACGGCTGATGTAAAATAATTTAATGAAACTCTATTATTTATTTTTTAATATTTTTTTTTTCGAAGGTAACAATTAGTGTACATTCAAAGGAAATAAAGTATTTCGATTTTTCGAATCATAAAAAAATTGAAAATGGCGCGTCTGTGGCAACAGTTTCTCGGTTTGTCAACTGTTTTAGTAAAAAATTACTTAAAAATCATAGTCCTTCAATGATTGGGGTGAATAAATGGACACTAAGCATCAAATTTCTGTTCCTAATAAGCGGAAGCGTAACAACTAACCCCTACCAAAACATACATCAAACACACACTTCCTTAAAATTAGTTACACTTTTAACCGTACTGAACCCAATTATGACCTACTTCATCTTTTCAACGTCAAAAAAAAAACGGTTAAAACGATTACACTATGACACTTGCTTTTGTACCTACCAAGGTACACGTTACGATGTCAAAAAAGGCCAATTTTTTGCACCTTCATTTAAGGGTTAACCGTGTCAAAATCAAGGGTTGCAAAAAGGGGGCAGGTTCAAAATTTCAAATACAGAACGACATAAATACCCTGTGACTGGCATAAAAGAAACAAAAAAAAAACTAACAATGTAACGTTTACAAATTTTAATGTTCCAAGTTTGAAATTTTATTATTTAATACACTCGTAGAACTGTTTTTAAACGGGGTACGTTTTGAAAGATGTTTTTAACAGCAGTTTAAGTTTTTTAAACGTTTTATTAGAGGGGGACAGTGCGTTCAGAAAGTATATTCATTAGTGGTAATAAAAAAGTGATATTCTATTGTATTGAATCGATGAATATCGATGATGATTTTGCGATTTTTTTACGATCTATCGTTTTATTGCACTTTTTGACTTTGATGCGTTTTTGCGTGAGAAATTTTGATGCCAGGTGATATTGGAGCCTGTTAAAAATCGAAATTAAATTAGAACTTATAGCCGTAAAATGGAAAAGTAAAGTAAATGCTAGGAACTAAGTTCAACTGTCTAGCTATCCAGTTCATAAGATGCCCTGTGACATCTCATGAACCGTGGCCTGGCCTTTATTGGCCTGAACCCACTCCATCAATCCAGGCCATTACAGGCCAGGGTCTAAATCTATATCTATACTAATATTATAAAGCGGAAGAGTTTGTTTGTTTGAACGCGCTAATCTCAGGAACCACTGGTCCGATTTGAAAAATTCTTTCGGTGTTGGATAGTCCATTTATTGAGGAAGTATATAGGCTATTTTTGATCCCGATATTCTCACGGGATCGGGACTTATGCGGGTGAAACCGCGGGGAGCTGCTAGTATAATATAATATTGCCTACCGATAAGCAGCGCGCGTTACCACTGTGCAAAATTCTACACTTTAGTGGTGGCCCATTGAAGTACTGACTATGCAAGGCGCTGCCTAATATTATAAAAAAGTAGGTAACGTTATTAACATCTATGTAGGTATGTGTTTTTCGGGTAATCTCAGAAACTACTTGACCAAATTCAAAAATTCTTTTACCAATAGAAAGCTACATTATCGAGGAGTAACATAGACTACTTTTGATCCCGATATTCCCGCGGGGTCGGTACTTACGCGGGTAAAACTGCGGGAATCTGCTTCTACTAAATATCACAGCTCAACTGAACTTATCATTTGCAAAACAGGAAACAGTGAACAATAACCGTTACCCCCGAAGCTTTATGGTTTAATTTCCTGAAAGCGCATTTTCATTTGTCTGTAACGTTCATACGTGAAACGTGATAGAGTTTTATGGGAGATATTAGTGCTGTAAAAGTAATTCAATTTGCGTGTGAATGTGGGATATGATTAGGTTATGGTGTAAGTTTGTTATACCCCCTTACTTATAAACGTTGACTAAGTTATACAACTTTTGTTACTGTCTTTCAACTTTAAAACTTCATGTTACGTTAAAGACAAACGATGCATAGTTTTTGAAGTTTGAAAATATGGATAAGGATAAAAAGTAGCCTATGTGTTATTCTTGGTCTCCAGCTCCAAGCTTCCAAGTTCCATTCAGTATATCGGTTCAGTAGTTTTAGGGTGAAAGAATTATGATAGCGTTACTCTTTCACGGATCATAAGACCCAACTTGGTGACATACAGACTGACAGCCGCGGCGCCTTAGTACCTAATAGAGTCCCTTTTTACACTTTGGGTATGGAAGATATCGCTTTAAGCGATAAGGTCGCCCATTGTGCCACCTATATTTAAGTAGTTTATGTTTTTCTTTAAATTAATTTTATTTTGGTGTTTTGGGGTTTACTTTCATAGACATCTAATTTTACTGAAAATCTTCATTCGACTCCAAATGAGTTACAGCCTGGTGACAGACAGACACACAGGCGAAGAGCGGAGTCTTAGACATACGGAACCCTATCACTAACGCTGTCCGACGTTTTTACCCTTAGTATACGGAACCCAAAAAATATCTAATTAGAAAACCCATAACCAATTTCCTGCGTAACTAATAGGTGGTTATTTTCAACTTAAGAGGTTGTAAGTTACTGATAAACATACATTACAATGCGGTCGTTAATTAATTTACATGTTCCTAATACGTGTGGTTAAAATCTCATTTCTATAGCCCGCTTGTAGAGTGACCCCTATTGTGGTACAAAGATATTAGATTAATAGAAGCGGCTTATGATACCGACTTTCAAAAATAGAGTAGGTAGATTTTTCTTCTGTTTTTGCGATGTTGTATTGAAATTAAAGACATTTTTTCGGTTTTAATCGCGTGGAGTTTATTACTTTTAGCATTATTTCAAACGAAACGTTGAGCGTTGAAACAGTGCTAAAAGTAATTTTATAAACACCACGCGATTAAAGCCGAAAAATGTCTCTAATTTCAAGGAGTAGGTAGGTTGCTTTATTTAAGAAAATGGGACTTGAACCGCCAAAAACTAAAACTGCCGCCACCGTTAAAAAAATTAGAAAGCATTTATTCATAATAGCAGTAGCTAACTTCCTATTTTCAAAGTGTGGTAAAAACTAAGAAATAATGTTTAGAAGGAGGAGTGAAAGAATTTTTACAAAAATACAAATCTTTCCTATTTATAATATTAGTGTAGATTGATCATACCACATCTAGTCCCATAATAATCTATAACACATAAACATAAGGGCGTGTTATGTCGTGTCTAAACGCAATAAATTAGTTAAAAAACAAATCGCTACGTCTAATAGACAAACTCTATACGGAGCGATGTTAAAATTATGACGGACCACTAAGTAGCCTATTATTATCATGTTAAATGACGTGCCTAAATTGTTTTTGATCGCATTCTGCGGGCCCAAAAGCGTTGGACTGGATTAAAGTGACAAATTGAATTAAAATGATGGAATTCATTTTAAGGAAGAAAACATGAGTAATATGATTGTGTACACTAGCTGCGTCCAGCGGTTTCACCCGTGTAAGGCCTGCTCCTGTAAGAATATCAGGATCAAAAGTAGCCTATATTACTCTTGGATAATGAAATATAGGCTGCTTTTGCTTTCTATTTAAGAAAGCACTTCCCTCATGTTTTTGCGAGTAAGGCCTCGTAGTGACATCGAACACGAGAAAGTGCTTTCTTAATTTCGGCTTACCCGTGGCGTAGCGGTTATCGTGCTGGAACGGAATACCTACCAGTAGTCGTGAGTTCGAGTCTCGACGGGTACAAAAAATATTTTTTTAACGTTTTTTTTTTCAAAAAGGCAGTATTTCCTAATTTAAAGAAGAAATAATGTTTAGCATAGTATATTTGAAAAAACATAATTTTATTTATTCTGCAATACCTAAACTCGTCAAATCTTCTTAATATGGAGTAAGCACCATTCCACCAATACGTAGTACCTAAAGATAAGTAAATCTCAACAATAATTAAAGTGCACCATCCTACTCCGTCAAATGTGGACATTTCGTGAAATGGCCGTGAATCCTCTTATCTAAATCCTGCCACGGAAGTGCTGTGTGGCCACCAACTTAGATATTGATTCAGGACCTACACAAAAAAATTCAGCATTTTTTATTCAAAAGTCTCACAAAATCATCGACAATCATTTTTATTCTGTTTCCTGCAGCCAATAGGTCTTTCCAGATGGTCTACCTCTACCTCTGAGCAAAAGGTCTGGAAAATTCTACACTAATTTTAAACAGGAAAGATTTGTTGTGAGTGTGTATATATTTATAATGAACTACCTGACCCGGCAAACGTTGTTTTGCCTTATAAATTATAGATAGTAGCCGATTCTCAGACCTACTGAATGCGCATGTGGAGTTTGGTGGAGATCGGTGAAGCCGTTTCGGAGGAGTACGGTAACTAACATTGTGACATGGAAATTTTATGCCTTATAAATTATAGATAGTAGCCGATTCTCAGACCTACTGAATACGTATACTAAATTTCATAAAAATCGGTCAAGCCGTTTCGGAGGAGTACGGTAACTAACACTGTGACATGTAAATTTTATATATTAGACTAGCTGACCCGGCAAACGTTGTTTTGCCTTATAAATTATAGATAGTAGCCGATTCTCAGACCTACTGAATACGTATACAAAATCTCATAAAAATCGGTCAAGCCGTTTCGGAGGAGTACGGTAACTAACACTGTGACATGGAAATTTTATATATATGATAAACTCAAAAACTACTGTGCCGATTTCAAAAATTCTTTCACCGATAGAAAGCTACAAAGAAGAGTAACATAAGCTTCTTTTGATCCCGATATTCCCATGGGATCGGAACTTACGCAGGTGAAACCGCGGGACGCAGCTAGTCAGTAAAAAAAAAATAAGTACAAAAACCTCTACGCTTCCGCGTCCGCTTCAGGCAAGGTTCATAGCCCCACGAAAAGCCTTCTGCATTATTAAACCGAAGCTTTTAATGTGTGACAAAATTAATGAAGTCGGCAAAAGTTTCGCACAAAGTAATACAGCAAAATATAGTAGCTGTTAGGAAAATGGCGTCGAGTAAACTTAATGTATGCAAAGCTGAACGACGTACCTACTTGGTAGGATTACTTAGAATGGCCAGATTTATTTTAAAACAAGCATTTTTGTATTTTTACCAATAACAGGGTCCCAAGTCTGAAAGGCTACTTTTATTCTATACTTCGTTTTATTCTATACTTCGTTTTAAGCCATTGCATAGCTTTTATCGCGGGTTTCAGCGCGGCCACCAAATCAAGAAATTCCGTAACGAAAATAAAACCTCACACCCAAAATTCAAAAAATTCAAAATTCAGAGTATTTTGACAAATCTTCCTAAACAAAAAAATTCAAATACAACCAAAACGTCAGATAGTAGTTTGAAATTGAAATTAAAAAAAAACCGACCAAGTGCGAGTCGGACTCGCGCACGAAGGGTTCCCCTATCACAATTGGGTACGAAACCCTAAAATGAACACTAGACCAACTATTCCGTGAACACAACGCGAAAATTAGTCTAAAAAGTTACTGCCTATTTTGAACCGCTCCGTTTTTTTAAACGTTTATCCCCCCTTACTATAAACGATGACTAAGTGTATGTAACGTTTGTCTCTGTCTGTTAACTTTGAATTTTATGTCACAATTAAAGACAAACTGTACATAAAGTTAGTCAACTTTTATAAGCAAGGGGGTTAAACTTTAAAAATAAAAATTATCAATATTTTATTATAGCCCATAGAAGTGTTAAAACTTAAGATTCATTGTAAAATATAATTTTTACATCATAATTTTGTAACGCCATAAAATAGAGTAATATTTCAATATTTTTACGACTAATTCACCCCTTTGTTTTAAATTTTAATCAAATTATTGTTATAAAATGTTTTTATTAGTTTTTGATTGTCGTAATTTAAACTTGAAGCTTTTTTATTTTATAGTCTTCTTCATTTCGTATAGTAGTGTGGCTCATCGAGTGTTAGTTTTCAGGTCGCCCTCCTCCCGGTTGTTATCTCTCTGATAGCAACCACAAGTTATGCCACGTTAAGAGCCCTATAGTTGCTAAACTGAAAATCCATGTCGGGTTCATCTAAAATTGTTGATTATTTCATGACGGAATGTTGTTGAACTTTTTTTTGTGCATGGATTGTAATCGACATTTTAGTGCAGTTTCCAGACAAATATGTCGAAACGTGTTGAAGCCTATCGACATTTTAGCAAAAACAGACATTTTTGTCTAAAATTTGGATAGGCTTTGCACCAATAGGAGGTTCTTGTCTTAAAACTACACCAAAATGTAGGAAACAATGTCACCTACAATCTGTGCACAAAAAAAAGTTCTACGACATTCCGCCATGAAATTATCAACAATTTTCGATGAGCCCGACAGGGATTTTCAGTTTAGCGAGTATAGTGATCTTAAGCAGTTGGTCCCCCAAATGCTTCCGAAGCAAATAAATTAATATTTTTTTGTGTTAGAACTAAATTTGTAGACTAGTCAAGAACAACTTCCTATTAACTTATAATACCATCCCCAAAATACTGTATAGAATGACCAACAGGACCCCGGACGACTAATACTATACATACATAAATAAATAATAAATAAATAAATTCTGTGAACAACACACAGCGCCATCTAGCCCCGTGGTAAGCGACTAAGCTTGTGTTACGGTGACTAGACAACGGATATACTACATATATTTATTTTTCTTTTGTAAATACATACATATTATACATAGAGGGACACCCAGACCAGACACAAATATTTATTTTTTAAGCATAAATACTTGCACCCGGCGGGAATCGAACCCGCAACCTTCTGCATTGCAATCGCGCTTTTGCACAACGCGCCCCAGAGGTCGTCAAAAGAGAGGTTGAACAGGAGACAGTACTAGGTAATAAATGTAGGTAAAACTATAATAGTCTTTGTCTTCCACAATCTAACGGATTTACGTGAGTCATACAACGCCATGCACCTCATATGAACCAAAGCCCGCATTTCTACACTTTTTTACTTGTTTCTGTTGCATAGAATTACGGTACTGCAGTGCAACAGTTCTGATTCATTTTGTGTTTGAAAACATTGTATTTTCAAGTACCTACTACCTAGGTTAATTTAAATAAATATTGCTATAACCCAAATCTAAAAGAATGACTACAGTATCCTGGCGTACCTACTATCCTCAATCGTGGTCACTAAAGATGACAAAGATATTTCTAGATACGGAACCCATCGTGCGCGAGTCAAACTCCTTAGCCGGTTTTTTATTAATCGAACCAGAAGACAAAATAATAGAAACATTAAAACCGTTTTATTAAACAGAAGACAAAGACAAAGGTGTTAATATCAACTGAGAAACGTGAATAAACTTCGATTAGAAGATGGAGCCACTGTAGCACTTAGTACTGATAGTGATGGGGCAATCATTAAACAAGACTGGTCTTGAAATCAGTATTGAATAAAATAAATAAATATTGCACGACGTTACACACAACGCAATCTAGCCCCAAACTAAGCACTAGGCTTGTACTATGGGTACTAGACAACGGATATACTACATATTATATATATTTTTTTGAAATATGTACAGAATAATACATCGAAAATGAGACCGGAAACAAATATTTATTTTTAAGCATAAATACTTGGCGGAAATCGAACCCGCAACCTCTTGTATTGCAGCTGGGCCTTCCCCCGACGCACCACTGAGGTCGTCGAATCCGTATTATATCTAATAAACTTTTTAAATTTACACGATTTGTAACTGTTGACATAGTTACATTTTGGATAGGATTATTATTGCCAGTCAAGCAAGAAAAACAATATAAGTATTTTATCGGTTGTCTAGTCACCGTAACACAAGTTAAGTAGCTTACCATGGCGCAAGATGGTGCTGTGTGATGTTCACAGAATTATTTTTTTAAGACCAATCCTTTTCTGTGATCTTTTCCCATCACTATAATATAAAACTCGCAGACGCCTCGACGTAATTGTTTATTGGTGCTTATTGTTTGACTCTAGTTTGTTTCGAACTGCTGTATAATTTGCAGTAAAAGCTGTAATAATGTGTATAAAACAAAGAAAATATGTACATTAAAAAGAAAACAGAAATATTCCCTTATTAAACCTTTTGAAACAGTTTCGTCGAACTGCTGTATAATTTGCAGTATTATCTGTAATAAATAATGTAGTGTTTATAACAATGAAAATATGTACATTAAAAAGAAAACAGAAATATTATCTAATTTAACCTTTTGAAACAGTTTCGGCCTTTTGCCTGAATCGTAGGCCAGTGCAGCCACTTCTTCATTTCGGGGTCGTCTAGTGTAAGAGTTTTTTAGGCCTCTAACTTGATCTAACGACTGCTATCAGAGATAACAACTGAGACCACCTGCCCGAGAAAATGTTGTTAGAGTGTTCCGATCGACCAATCAGTGTCCTTAGTTCATGACAGCGAACGACTCTTTTCGCAATGTTACTAGAGCAATGAGTTTTTTTGCAAAAATCCTAACTTATTTCAGTAAGATTGAGAAATATCATAGCCAATGTCTAATTATTCGATTTTTTGCAAAAAAACTAGAATTTTCGAAAAAAACCTGTTTATCAAATTATCCTACGACATAATATAGAAAGGTATGTGTTGTATTTTTTTGCGGTTTCAGATCTACGGGAAAACGCAGGCGTTTAATCGCAGTGCGTTCTAAGCCTTATGCGGATGAAACTGGCGCTGCTAGTCTACTCTCTTTAATATTAAGAGGAAAGGTTTGTGTGTGTGTGTGTCTGTATGTTTGTAATGAATTAACTCAAAAACTACTTTGCCGATTTCAAAAATTCTTTCACCATTAGAAAGCTGCATTGACCCTGAATAATATAGGCTACTTTTGATCCCGATATTCCCACGAGATCGGGACTTACACGGGTGAAACCGCGGGTCGCAGCTAGTGTAATATACGAGTAAGTATTATCGACTCAGCTCTTAAGCGAGTAACAATCTAATAAGATCCTCTAGAGCTCCAATATAATAAAATGTTCTAATAAAGTCCTCCACCTGGCTGCAGCTGCAGACGTCTGGAATAACACCTTTCTTGCTAATTTGTTAGCTCACTCTGAGGTGTTTGCTACAAGTGTTGTTAGAGACGAGATGAATAATTATTTCTAGTGTTTTCTTTTGTAAATGTTAGTTCAATCGCTTCAGGCAGGGACCTACTATGTTTTAAAGTTTTAACGGACGAACGTGAACGGTCGAAAATTATTATTGCAAACTATCGTAATTTAAAACGAAGTTTTTAATATGATCTTACTAATTAGTTTTCGGATCTGACCACTTATAGTCCAGGATCCCTGGTACATTTTTGCAAATTGATTACCATCAAGCTAGTTTTTCGTTAGTAGCTTCATTTTGATGAGACGCGCAACAATTTCCTATACGAAACTCTCGATTGTGGTAGATAACAGAGACAGGATCTGTATATGACTGTTAAATTATTTAAATACGGAATATTTTTTTCAGGTAACTACGGCTATTTTGCGCTCAATTCATTGTCTACCTCTACTACTCTTTGTTCTATGTCATTTACTTACTAAATCGAACTTTCATCGGTCAAACGCAAATCGTTTTCATTTCTCAGTACAAAATACCGTCACACAAAAAAGACCATATTTATTTCCAAACACACAGGAATTGATTTTCGACCCTATTCTTTATCCTTTAGAGTTCAAAATTAAGCTCTTCGTTATGTGTTTTGGATGAAACTTTTTGTATCGAGTAAGTTGTATTGGTAAACGATATAGTATGACGAATGAAGCAGACATTATTATTTTCGAATTAAGGTCGAAATGTCTCGTCTGTGAGTAAATTGAACCTTTGGTAAGTGCAAGGACTTTTAATACACAGATGGATTGGGCAACAATGCAAGTTTTGTAGGTAGATGTAATAGATAGATTTTGTCCTACGGGTCCTACTTATGTCCTACAGTTTTTTTAAGCTATTGCATATCTTTTATCGCGGGCTTTGAGCTTTGAATGAAGAAATTTCGTAACGAAATAACCTAACACCCCCCACTCCGACACTCGGCCGAGCTACATGGTAACCATAGCAACGTGGTACAAAATAAAAAAATAATTATAATTGCATAAGTTGATAAAAAATGCTATATTGCTTTAACGCGGCAGTCCCCGAGTGCCACACGTTTTTTTAAACACGATGGATAACCACAATCTCACCTGATGATAAGTGTTAATATGGTCTACGATGTAGCACGCTCACCTAGAATCAAACGAACCAGTTATCTGTTCACAAAAAAAACACAGAATATTTTAAATATAAAATCCAGACACAGATGATGATACAAAAAGTCGATGCCAGACAGACCGGAAGCATTTTACATTCTTGCTAAGGGTTTTTCCCTTTGGATCTTAATTGATAGAACTTGTGGAGTAATGTTTAAATTTAATTTAAGCATCGAAAAAAAAATAGAAGGATATCGTACCAAATAAAGCTAAGATCTAAAACACTGTTAAAAATTACAAACAAATAATAAAAAAAAACGTGTGGCACTCGGGCACTGCCGCGGTAAAGCTATTGCATAGCTTTTTTTTTCTTAGGCTACATGGTAGGCGGAGTGGGGGGTGTTAGGTTTTATTTTCGTTACGGAATTTCTTGATTCGGTGGCCGCACTCAAAGCCCGCGATAAAAGCTAGTTTAATAAAAATCCATAAATTGAGACTGAATGGTAGTCCCAAACGGCTGCATATCCTCTTCGAATACCTATTAAGTTAGCCAAAGTAGTAGCCAGCATAACCAGCAATTTTAAGTATAATATTTTATTTCATGTCTATTATACTAACAGAGCAAAAGATTACAGAGAGTCTTCCCACACAAAATCGTCTTTGCATTGCTGCAGCTAATTTTCGTTTACAATTTAAATTTTTAGAAACATTTTTACATGGAGAAATGCATGCAATCCTGTAATGTGAAAAGTTTTTGATGATGCATTTCTCCTTGTAAAAATATTTCTAGTAAAAATGCCTTGAGCAATAAAAAACATAAAGAAATATTAAATGTAAGTAAACCTTTTTAAACACGAAATTTGCTAAAATATTTTGTTAATGTATGAACAATGAACATTGTCTATTCTAAAGTGCCAAGTGGAACAAGCCACTACTTTTTCCTCATCTCCGTTTTTGGCTAAACCTGTTTAGTGTTATCCATATTGTAAATCTTAGTTCTCGGGGTCAAACTTGTTTATGTTTTTTGCAAACTTTTACAAGGAAATTGTAAATTATAGCTCCTTTGATTAAATTTCTAATAAATAGGTATTAGGTAGCCTAACTAACTTACCTAATTAAAAGATTTTCGAAGATAAAAGAAAAATAAATATAAGTTTTATATCAGTTATCTAGTCACCGTAACACAAGCTTAGTCGCTTACCACGGGGCTAGATGGCGCTGTGTGTTGTTCACAGAATTTATTAATTAATTAATTTATTTTATTTAAAACTAGCTGACCCGGCGAACTTTGTTCCGCCTTAAAGGCAATAAATAAGCATTTTTTTTTAATCGAACGGGATAAAAAGTATCCTATGTCCTTCTCCTGGCTCTAAACTACCTCCCTGCCAATTTTCAGCTAAATCGGTTCAGCCGTTCTTGAGTTAAAAGTGGAGTAACTAACACGACTTTCTTTTATATATATATATAGATATAATATATAAAATAGATAGATATTTTCAATAATCTCTTGACACGCAAGTCGACGATATTCGAGCGGTAGTTTCGCTAACGGGTTAAAATCTAGCATCCCTATTTCAAAAAACCTATTCACTAGTAACTTATGAATCACAAGACAAGTTTCCGGAAGTCCGACCCTTAGTGGCTGCACTGACCTACGCATCGGAACAAAGATGCGTTCGGTAATACGACTTGACAGGTGAGTGATGAACTGATGAGAAGTCGCAGATGGTTGCCAATATTTAGGTATACCTACTAAGTTTAGTTAAACAAAAGTTTTGTATTATTTTTAATGAAGTCTCTAAAAGTCAGAATCGGGAGTTACACGGGTGAAACCACAGACCACAGCTTGTACCTAAACCCTAGCACCTACCTGATGATGAGTCACATCTACCTTCAACTCATCGTGTTAATTGTTCGAAATAAAATCAAAAACTTACCCAAACCAATATAACATTTACCTCTTTCATAATAAAGTTCAAAATCGCTTACAAAATGAAATGGTGTTTAGTACGTTTTTTCAGTCTATGTGCAGTTGAAGAGCACCCAAAGCTCAATGGTGCAGGTGTCCTGATAACAAAAGGAGTGAGGTTCGATCCCTTACTCTGTAAAGCGATTTGTAAAAAGACATGGTAAAGAGTTTTTGGTGTTTTAATTTCGGTTCCGTAGGGTTTTTAACTGGGGAATTGAAATTTCAAAATGCTTTGCATTTTTTTTGTAAGCACGTTATGTTTTTTCACTGCAGGGTAAGACGCCACGGGAGCCTCCTCCGGATTGGCGAATGTCCCATACCTTTGGACCGTGGTGAGTGACATTTCGGTTTCCTCAAGATGTTGTCTTTCGCTGTAAAAGCTATGTTAAATTATTTTAATAATTAATTTTTATTTTTTTTGTGTAGGTATTATTTTATTAATAAATAAATTTAAATAATAAGTAAATAAAAGTGAGTTGGTATTTTAAAGTTACACTTACCCAATAATATAAGAATTTTCAAACAAGCCATACTTTTTGACAATATTGTAATAAAAATATGCCTCAATTCAAGATCAAAACTAACTCTAGCAGAGCCAAGTGGTGCTTAAGTATACCTACCTAACTTATTTTTACATACTTATAGTAAAACAAATTCAGCGAAAAATTCGCGCAAAAACGTTAATGCAATGAACCCTAAAAAACTTGGCTCCCGTCCGATAGTTGGTGGTGAAATGTACAAGTCACTGTCATCAATCAGTGCCAAGTTACAACCATACGTGTATTGTTGCTTTGCCAAGTCTCGCCATATAAAACCAAGTTATGTTTTCAGGTGAAATTTTTATGAACAACAATGGGTGGTTATCTATAAAAGGTCAAAATATAGTTAATGACCTCTAAGAAACCGCTGATTTTGAAGAAAGCTTTACACTCAAAATTGTCGAACAGTTCGCCTAGACTTCTAGAACAAGACTCCTTTAGCATAAATTATATTATATTGTCCTCAAAACTCCCTTAATATAAGACAATGCCCTGTGCTTCCTGACTAACTGACTATCTACCTGATCAACGCACAGCCTAAACCGCTGATAGTAGGTATATAGAGCATATTTGGAGAGTGTTTTCTTATGATAAATAGCCATCTGATAAGAAAGTATTTTTGACACAGCTATAATAGTCATCATCATCATTTCAAACCTCCCTCATAGATCTCCAGATGCTTCAGGTCATAAGCGGCCTACATCCACCGTGAACCCGCGGCCTTAACCAAGTCGTCCGTCCATCTCGTTGGTGGACGTCCAACGCTGCGCTTTCCGATCCGCTATAATAGTATTTTTATAAAAAAAGTAGGTAGGTGAAGAAAAAATCTAAAGCAAAAAAAAAACTGTAAAATGTATTTCAATTAAAACAGTTATTACCAAACTGTCTTTTCTAAACCGCCATAACAACACAAACCTCATTATTCATACAAAACCGTAAACACTCCCCTTGATCCACATAATCCGATTACAATGATGTTTATTTCAGTAGGTCAAACTAGCGGCGACAGATATGACCTACAAATTTAAATAATCATTGATACAGATCAGTCAATGGGATGAACTTTGTCTAAAATATGGGTTGTATTGACAAGGGAAAAAATGAGAGACTGTATTCGGTAGTATGATGGGATGGTGAAGCAAAAGAAATAGTGGTAAAAGGTTAACTAGTTAAATTTCTTGGTGTTTTACGTACCTAAATATGGAATATTTGGCTGCCTATCCCCTTTGAAACTGTGGGAAGTCCTAGGACATGTCAGTTTGCTCACGATGTTTTCAACGCCTGTTATTAGATTTACAATATTTTACAACTAGTTTTTATACTAGCAGTTTCCAGCGATTACACCCGCGTTAGTCCTGATTTATTTCATACCCATAAAATAAGTATATACATAATTTATACAATGTACAGAGTTTCCTTTTAGGTATAAAATACCTGCGATAGGAGACTCTGGCCTTCTTCTGAGGTGATACGTTATAGGTAATACGTCGATAGCTACATAATATCTACTAGGTACCTACTATCAAAATATAAGAAATCGGTAGGTGTACTATTATTTTATTACAATTACAACAGCTACATTAGCAACATTTAAACATTATTATTTTCTTCAGTTTTCGCAATGCTAATATGAAATGCCAAACAACAAATAGTTACATTTCATCCTCATTAAAACATTATAAATTCACCTTCTAACTCATCGTTTATTTTTGTCTGATTAATTTGATCAAAGGATATTATTTAAAATTTGTGAATACTTTCTTTATAAAAAATCCTTGCCAATTCTAAAGGGTTGCCACATTTGCA
The DNA here is from genome assembly GCA_958496205.1 of Idaea biselata. Classification (NCBI taxonomy): domain Eukaryota; kingdom Metazoa; phylum Arthropoda; class Insecta; order Lepidoptera; family Geometridae; genus Idaea; species Idaea biselata. The sequence goes on from OY292402.1 coordinate 25,958,476, forward strand.
TACTTACATTGCCTTAGTAAACTAACAAGCTGATTTGAATCAAATATCAATTGACAAGTTTTAAAAATTGGTGTTTCTGAAATTGACCGTGAAAGATTATTCAAATGATTAGGGATTATTGATTCGATTGATGATTGTGTGAAAGTTTGTTGCGCGTTTTTCCCGGGTTTAAATGAATGATGATTATTGTGGACAAGTGGATGGTGAATTTGGGATGATTATATTTGCATACAAACTGTTTACATTTAGTTTTTTACAAATAAATGTTGTTGTGTTAGTGGAGCTTTGTATTATTTGGTGTAACATTATAATAGTTACAAGTTTTGTAATACAAAAATAAAAACAAAACTTCATATTCTTAAAGTAATCGTCTTTTACAGGTTGCTGTAGCGGATAAAGAATATACTGTATTTTTTCTAATTCCATTTCTTTATATTTTTTAATATTCTTATTCTAAGTATTCTTAGCATCAATATCAGTTAAAATATGTTTTAATTATTACCGACACTTAAATATACATATTTCAATGTTTTCTTTAACTTTACCCAAAATCTTTAGAATATCTTGACTCAGCACAGACAAAAGCAAAGAAATCCCACCACATGCATTTTTGTATAAAATCCTAATTTAGCTTCTGATCAAGTCAGATTGCTGCAACAATTGCAAATTTGCATACCTCCCTTGCAAAGTCGGGACCAATTTAAATAATTTGCAGTTGACAAATGTCTTCGAATTAGAATAATACAATTTTTTATTCAAAAAACCTAGCTAATTGACCGTGTGAGAAATTTTACAAGGAGTCCCGCAAGGTGGTATATTATGACCTCTAATCTTTTAAATGTACACTATTGACGTATTCAAATTTTCAAAGATTATCATAGGAAGTGTACAAGTGTGTGAATGTAATTCTCATTGTATTCCCAAAGAAATAACTGGTTTATTGGATTTACATTTAAATTGCGCAGGTAGATTTTTCTGTTGGTAAATATTATTATTTTTGAGTAATTTGATTTTGATGCAAGTTTGCAATGGAAATAACATGGTTATTTCAACTGTCAAATACTTATCATCATGTGATTTTTTTTTATAAATGTTTTGAATATTTTGAAGAGATTTGTGCGGGATCGGACGTACTTTTTCTGAGCACGCACGGGATTTTGAGTACCTATAGCCAATTACCACATCTATTACTATTATAAAGCGGAAGAGTTTGTTTGTTTGTTTGTTTGAACGCGCTAATCTCAGGAACCACTGGTCCGATTTGAAAAATTCTTTCGGTGTTAGATAGTCCATTTATTGAGGAAGGCTATAGGCTACTTTTGATCCCGATATTCCCACGGAATCGGGACTTATGTGGGTGAAACCGCGGGGAGCTGCTAGTTATTATATAAAAGGTCCTGCCAAAAATAATGTTACGTAATAAGGAAAACAGATTGAAACTTGTTTCATCGTCACTGTCGTCTTTCTGTCTCCCGGTGGGCGTGCTACATCTTAGACCACATCGTCACAAAACTGTGATGAACTAGTGGTCAATCCACGATTAAATTACCAATTAATTAAGTATAATAAATAAATAAATTCTGTGAACATCACACATCGCCATCTGGCCCCATGGTAAGCTACTAACTGTTATGATGATTATGATAAGAAGACAACAAACAGAAGATGTAATAAAAATAAGTGACAGCATTTAAAAACAGACATACAATGAACTTTTTAAACTCACACGATTTGTAAACATAGTTACATTTTCCCGGGTCTATAAGAAGACGTCGCCCGCCGCTGCTCCAGTCCCCTCGCGACCAAGACCATTGTAACATGGTTGAAACGTCGAGGTAAGAAAATAAATAATTCGCGATAAAGACCCGGGAAAATGTAACTAGACATACAATTATTATTACTAGACACGAGTGTAGATCGCGTTATAGAAAATCATTGTCATTGAGTCTTCTCGGGACCAAGGCTGGTGTAACCCGTTTGCCTAAACCTCGAGATGTCTAATTAATAATAATGATTATCCTATATTACGATCTAGACCCGTATCTAATAATAATGATGGACGGAAATCGTGTAAGTTTGAAAAGTGTGAGACAGACAATGACCAATTCAAATCCCATAAACAAATAAATAATTCACGTTCACTTGCTATGTTGAAAGTGATGTATCAAGCTATCAATTCCATTTACAATTTCAGCTCCAGTAGTTTGTTTTAATAGTTTTTCAGCACAATAGGGTTGGTAATTACCGTGGCTTCATAGACGTAATTAATCATCGGACGACAGGGTTGAACAAAAGCTGGCAAAGTCAGGGTTGCAAGGTTGAAAATGTAAGAGGAAATAGGTATTTTATGATGGAATGTTGCCAGTCTTTCTTGTTGGTTTTTAATTTTATTGCAGTTGGCACCTCTGATTTATTAATCTTTATTTTCAGCGTCTTGAAATTATATTGAATCTTTGTGCTAGATTTTTGTAATATGCATTCATTTCACCGCAGAGTGTGTTCCTTCTTATTTTTTATTAATAAAAAAATGTTGATATTACTATTCAAGTGTGCCTCGTTGGCAGCAGGCACACGTTTGCTTGGACTCTTTTTTTTTGTTATATGAATATGTATGTAATTTTTTTGTTGTTTTCTTTTAAACCTTTCATAATACTGTTCTTTCTTTTGTGTGCTTCTTTGCCAATAAATATTTTTTTATTACTTTTGTTTTTAATTTTAAATAGAAATTGCATTGACTTAAAAAAAACATCTTGTACCAGCGAGCTACCTTCTGATGTCTTATCTACTGTTAAGAATGAGAAGAATGATAATAAGGATAATCATCGACCGATAACAAGTTTTACGTTTGTCCGTCTGTTTACGTTAGTCACGTGCATCGTGTAACTCTTCTAAGGTGTGTCATAGAATGTGAGTTTATTATTTATATATTTAATCATGTCAAGATCATGTTGGTTACAGGTTTACTGAATTGCAAAGTTGTCGCTATTTTACAATAACCTTCTGTAGAGACAGAATCAAGGGAAAAATGTAAGCAGTCAAGTGACGCCTAGCAAATGTGGAAAATCGACTCGCTACACATTATTATCCATCATATAGCGGGGCGAAGCGTCGCCACGGCCTAAATCGCCACGCCAATGTATAGGTTTACCCTCTCCTGTAGATGTTTCACATCAAAAATACATCTTTGAATATCGTCCGCGTCTGCGATGAGGATCGAATTTGCACCTGTCATTTGCCTGGCCAAACGGATTAGCTCTTTGAAGTGGCAGTGGGCAGGACATATAGCACGGAGAGCAGATGGTCGTTGGGGTCGAAAAGTTCTGGAATGGAGACCGCGGATCGGAAAGCGCAGCGTTGGACGTGCACCAACGAGATGGACGGACGACTTGGTTAAGGCCGCGGGTTCACGGTGGATGCAGGCCGCTTATGACCGAAGCATCTGGAGATCTATGAGGGAGGCTTATGTCCAGCAGTGGACTTCTTACAGCTGAAATGATGATGATGATGATGATTTGCCTGGCGAGTGTATATCCCAACCAGATCACACTGTATCAAGAAAAAGACATCTTCTTAAATCTACTCATTTCTGAAGACGTGTTTTTTCTCTTGTTAGTAAAATGACCATCACTTCGCAAGGTTTTCAGATGTGCCTAACTAAATCATTAAAAAATATTTTTTTTCCATTGATTACATACTTCAACGGATTTTTAGAGCAATCACTCAAGAAATTTTAGCAGTAGCTTGTCACAACCTACCGGTTTCAGTCGTAGCGTCAAGCACAATCGTTCACGTTCCGATACGTAGGCCGGTGTAGCCATTAAAAGAAAGACGGATCGGAGCTTGCTCTACTGTCGTCTTCCTATTTTAAGAGTTCCAGAAGTAAGTAACCTGAAAATTTAGAAATAAACAATTTTAAAATAGTCTACTACCAGTAAATAAGTCAACAAAACAATCAACCCTAAACGCCCGAAACTACTAAAGTACAATCGCGTGCATCAGTGTTGGCGCGAATTAATAGCGGAGAGTGAGCCGCGTTTAATGAATATTGCACAAATGTAAGTTGACTGATGTGGTGTACGGTTACACCGGGTACGGTACACTGCTGTGCTGCAGAGTTTGGTGCTGGTGAGAATAATGGTCTGAAGTTTGACAATTTAAATTCAGTACAAAAAAAAACCCCATGAGTTTTTTGTGTCTTCTTCTCATTGGAGGTCGCATTCCGAAGACACAGTAGATTACATTAAAATAACAGACGTTTCTAAGATATATGTTGCTAATACCCGAATGAATAAACGTACCTACTTTGATTGATGGATTTGATTTACCTCGTTAAATTCAGTACTAGAATATGATATTTATTGCAAATTAGTAAATAATGGATAAAATTAAAATAAAACTGTGAACATCACACAATGCCCTATGATAAGCTACTAGGCCTGTGTTATGGTGACTAGTCAACAAATGTACTACTTATGTTTATTTTGGTCTTGTAAATACAAAGGTAGGTACACATTATACATAGAGAGACAAATCAATGAGAGAAGCGCCATATATTTAATTGTTAGAAAATAAAATAATAGATTAAGTAAATGATATCTTGTTTTTTTTAGAACGACAACAATTCTAAAATATAATTACAATAATTTAAAAATATACGTTAAAGAAAATGACAGTGTTAACCTACACGATATTAAACTTAATATTGCTTGAATAAAAATAGGTTAAAATAAAAATGCATAATATTATGTATCCTGATATTAATTTAATTTCCGTTTAACCTGATAAAAATGGGTAGTGTTGAATCGCAAATATATATCAAAGAATACATAGATTAATACTTTCTTTGCAAAACCAATACAATTAGTATAGGTACCTACATCAAAGAAGACAAATACACGGAAAGCTTAAAATACCTACTAAGGTATAGCATTGGAATACAAAACCAAAGACAATGTATTTTGTAATATTAATTAATGTAACAATACCCATCACTTTTCCTCCAGTCAGTATCCACCTTGTCTATTGTTTAGGAAGCCAGCCATTGTTGTTAGTATTTACATGTCAGAACTATCGTCTGCGGCGACTCCTAGCGAAATATGAATAGCTCGCTCATTTATTTGGATCACCGAAGAATTTTAATAACAGTAGTTTAACAATTTTGTTTATGACTGTACTTAAATCATATTTTAAACTTATATGAATTGTATTTTTAAAAACAAACCTTATTTTTCTCTTATTTAATTTTTTCCGGCGGGTCTTATTCGCGTATTAGTATTTTTTAATTTTCTTACCTCCACGTTTCGACTAATATTACAACAGTCTTGATGGCCAGAAAACAAATTCCCTTAAAAATGAAATTACAATGCGCGAAAAAGACCAAGAATAAATGAATACCTATATGAGATTTGGTTGATAGACCATGCACAAAGTAAATACGATTAGTACTAGAAAATAGAGAAACAAATGAACCCTATTGTTTTGTGGTACCTACACTAAAAAAAATTAAACTAATAATTATAACAAAGAGGACAAGTTTGAATGAATATTAAAAAGTATGAATATTTGTTTGAGGTAGGAAATCTTCAAAACTAATGAAGCGATTTGGTTTAAACTTAACATGTTGATATTATATTGAATCTTTGGGTGTAATATAGCCTAACTTTTATCACGATATTTTCGCGGCATCTAGACTTATGTAGGTGAAACCACAGGGCAATGCTAGTTACCCATAATTAATACAAACTCACACTCAACGCATCCCTGCTTCCATATTCACCCTTTTCCAATCCATCGAAACTGATTGACACATGCATTCACAATCCATTTCCATCTGTTTCCTCAATATTGAACCCTAAAACCTAATTCTTAAAGTTCAAAATAAGTTTAAGTTAAAGTGTAGCTAATCGATGATGTATTGAAAAATCGCAGGTGTTCAAATGATTTGACTTTTTTGCATAGTTTTGGTTCGTTTGGTTTTGGCATTTATTGTTTGGTTACGCAGTTTGTTTTTGATTGTTTGAGTACAGACGAGTGAACTTGCGGGGCTTAGCTAGGCTAGTTTACAGTCGGAAACAAAACTGCAAAATCCACCGTTGAGTATCTAAATTTATTGTTAGTTTTCAAACAAATGAACGTTTTAAATCTATCTAAATCTAAATGAACATAAAGATTCTAGATCCAGAACAAAGGGCGGCTGTATGGCTTCAAGTTATCTCTTCCAGGCAATCTTTAGATGAAATGGGATCAAATAAACAAAAGACGATTGAAATAGAAATAAATGTTAATCGAAACAGAAATAAATGTCAATCTAAACGGGAACAAAATACGATCGAAACAGAAAAAACGACGATCGATACAGAAACAAAATACGATCGAAACAGAAAACACGACGATCGATACAGAAAAAATGTCAATCGAAACAAGAACAAAAGACGACCGAAATAGGAACAAAATACGACCAAAATAGAAATAAAATACAATTGGAACAGAAAAAGTACATAACACTTTCTACCCCTTAAAATTACAAAACACGGAACAAACGTAAAAGATAGGAAACATTGTAAGAATTTTCCACACTTTTCCTTTATATTGTAAACTACCCGCATACTGATGTTGCAACAAAAACGACCTTGCTTCGATGTGCAACTTGTGTGCAATATTATTTTTATGACATACGCAGTGGCCTTGCATGTTAATAGAACTAGTTTATGCCAATTTAAATGCATTTTTTCTATTGTATAAAGTTAACATCTTCTTTTAAACGTCACGTCGGAAAAATACGCAAATTAATTTAGGTACGTATATACCTACGTAGGTACGTCTACGTACTTCGCATAGAACTGGACTCTATTAGAGACTAGAAGGAGAAAGGTCGCCTGATAGTGATCTATTTCAAACTTGTCTCTGACGGACGAGACGAGCCAGTTCCAGAGTCAAACTGTTCGGGAAATTACTCACACACCTTTCAAAAAGATGGCTGAAAATTCAAACGACGTTGGCCACCATCTAGGTAATCTAAGATATACCTACTATCTATCTGAATAAATCTGTTATACCAGCGGTGTCTTGCAGTTTCACCCGCGTAAGTCCTGATCCCGTGGGAATTTCGAAAAACCCTGTCTTATCGGATGCGGCTAAGTGCGAATCGGACTCTCGCACAAAGTGTTCCGTACCATTATCACAAAAATAATCCGTTTGTTGCCCTAATTAAATATTTATTTTATTCTGTTTTTAGCTTTAAATATTTATTTTATTCTGTTTTTAGCTTTCCTGGTTATGGCGGCAATAAAAATACAAAATCTTACAAAAATAATCTGTCTAGCTATCACGGTTCATGAAATACAGCCTGGTAACAGAACAGACGGAAAGTAAAGTGTTAGAAAAAAAAAATATATACGGTCGAATTGAGAACCTCCTCTTTATTTTTTGAAGTCGGTTAAAAAAGGTTTTTAGATAGATTATTAAAAGCTTTATCGAACTTAAATATAACATACAAATATTACAGAGACAAACTTAAAACTAGTGTGGCACAATGAGCGATCTTATCGTCTAAGAGCGATCTCTTCCAGGCAACCAACCTGGAACCCTTTTTAGCCTTTGGGTACGAAGCCTTAAAAATATCCATTAGGTACAATTTATCCAAGTACACCAAGAAAACGTATCGAACGAGTAACAAAAGCGAAGCTCCAGCAAAACAAATAGCCCAGTGATTTATGTATCATAATAACCCATTGTCAGTTCCCTGGTTTTACATATGATTAACATAACATTAACTGTCCATTAGGCGAATGCCCGCAATTAGATAACAGCTCGTAAAGCTTAGGTGCGGTCCCAATTTATATTAACACTAGAGTAGTTTAAGCAATTATTTATTTATTCATATTTAAAAAATCAATAAAATGTACTTAAAATATAATAACAATAAGCCCGTTAAAGTGTCCCATTGCAGGGCAAGGGCCTCCGCTTAGAGGGGTTAGGCATTAAGACGCCGCTGGAGCCTACTCCGGATTGGCGAATGTCCCATGGCTTCAGACCGTGTTGAGTCCTAGAACATGTCGGTTTCCTCGCGATGTTTTCCTTCACAGTAAGAGCGATTTATTAGCGTACATAACTTTTTCTTAAAGATAAATATTTTGGTACGCGGTCAGCCTGGATTCGAACCCACGACCCTAGGAATGAAAGTCGGGGTATCTACCACTAGACCAACACCGCTCTTAAATGTACTAGGGCTTACAAAATATGTAAGATCGATATCGAAAGAGGCAATGCAGTCAGCTTTTTGGGTAACATACCTAAGAACTCATTTTGGATTTTTAGTTTTACTCCGTTACTTATAACGATGACTAAGTTCATATAACCTTTGTCTCTATCTGTTAACTATGAGAGTAAGAGTAAGAGACAAACGTTACATCAAGTTAGTCATCGTTTATTAGTGAGCAGCAAGCTTTGTCGCAATCGGGTCAGATATTTTTTTGTGAAGAAGTAACACATACTTTCTTGCTTACTCACTTACTTGCAAATAAACTTTCACCTTTATAATATTAGTAGAGTTTTTTAAGACCCTATTGTGTCCCACTGCTGGACAAAGCTCTCCCTAACTTTCTTCTACCACTTTCTATCCTGCGCCAGGTACGGCCATTTTTTAGTATGATTTAATTCTAAAAACCTAAGCTACAATAGCTTTAAAATTTAAATAAGTAAACAGCTCGAACGTTTTACAAGCTAATATTATCTACACATACAAGCTGGTTCAAATATTGATATTTACACAATGAGTCAGTAATTTGAAGTCAATAAACTGAGACAAAGAAAGACTTTATAACATTTTAGCTAGGTACTTGTAATTTGGTCCGATAAAAATTAGATACAAGTTAAGTATTTAAAGGTAATTTTAGAAAGTGAAATGCAACAAACTTAACTTAAACCATTGCAAGTTAAAGATTGAGTTTAATTAACTCACAGCCGAAATTTCAAATGTATTTTAAAACAAACATTTTATATGACTATTTAACTAACAGTTGAATTCAAGTCAATTCAACTTTATTCATTTATAGTACTATTATTCATTCGGATATTCACAATATATCTCTTTGAATCGTCAATTATATAATGTAATCTACTGTGTCTTCGGAACGCGACCTCCAATGAGAAGAAGACGCAAGAAACTCATGGTTTTTTTTTGTATATATTTTGCTTTTTGCAGTTATCATGTGATTTACATTGTCGCATATTTACTACCTATTAGAACTCATAGGTATCACCTGATGGGAAACAAAAATAGAGCCCCTGATCTTGTTTCAGTTTCACTGCCGTTTTTCTATCTACTAGACGAGCGTGTTACATCTTAGACCATATCATCACATACTATCGGGTGAGGTAGTGATCAAATCGTTTATAAAAAAAACTAGCTGAATCCCGCGGTTTCACTCGCGCAATTCCTGATCCCGTGAGAATATCGGGATTAAAAGTGGTCTCAGACTCAGGGTCAATGTAGCTTTCTAATGGTGATTTTTTTTTAAATCAGTCCAGTAGTTTTTGAGTTTATTCATTACAAACATACAGACACATACACCTAAAAATACAAATCTTTCCTCTTTATAATATTAGTGTAGGTAAGAATAAATGTGGCAGTGGGAATCGAATCGGCAACTATGTACATCGCTTGCGAAGATATCTTAAAATAGTTCACGACACAAAAAACAATTTTACACCATTTTATTTTATTAACGTCACAAAACCTATTAATCTTTAACGTTTTCTCGTTCTCAAACGCCAAAATGTTACATTTGATTTACTACCAATAAACTGGCAACACTATTGTTTGATTGTGTTTTAAATCGTTAAATATGGCAACAGCAAGAAATGTCACGTTTGCTTACCGTTGTGATACTGTATTTTAAGGTTGGATGCAGTTGACGGACTTTTAGTGGCGGACTTTTGTCTGCTAAGTTTTAGTGTTAACAAGTAAAATGTTTATGTGCTATGCTATATTCCTCTTTATAGGGTACGCCAACACAATATTAATTAGATCTAAAAAACCTGATTATAGATAAGTATAAGAAGCTTATTCAATCGACAAGTTAATGTTTTGCCACTATCGTACAGATTGCTAACAACGTGACGTAGTCTAAAATAGCATGCCAAGAATGTAGAAAGACTGCTGAGTAGTGAAACAAAATCTATGGTGTTTTATAAGTGGTTCTAAATTATATAAATATTTTAATGGGGTAGATTTATCTTTGGTTTTCGAGATGTTGAATTGATTTAAGCCTTTTTAGGTCTTAGGGCGACCTGAAAACTCTAACACTAGGTTAGCCACACTACTATACGAAAGAAAGTAGAATATCCACGAGTCGTGCGTTGAAAAATTTTTATTAAGTATATTGCTTTGTATTTGCTTGTAGCAAGAGCTTTTGCGGACAAAAAGTCCGTCATTTGTGCGTGGTCAAAAGTTATTTTTAAATATAACTTTGTATGATCTATTAGATCGTTAAATGTTAACTAAAATAGTTTAGTATTAGTAAAATACAATGTTAAAAGTGATTTTTGTAACAATTCAATAGATTTTTTATGAGTTTTTTTATAAAATAAGTATAGAGATCTAGTTTGTAGGCACAAAGATTTTTATTTATTTTTTACAGTTCTGTTCTATTGCACAAAAGCAGTTTTATTTCCTATCCAACACTGAAAGACTTTTTTTAAAATTTTTGAAATCGGACCAGCGCGCAGCGGTTCCTGAGATTAGCGCGTTCAAACAAACAAACAAACTCTTCCGCTTTATAATAATAGATAGATTACCCGCGCTTTGAAAACAGTTGATTCCGGTTGTTCTGATAGCAGTAGTTAGGTCAAGTAACAGGCCTTAGGTTGACCTGAAAACTAACACTAGATGATCAATTGATCAAATCATTAAAAAAAAAACTGTGACGACCTCTGTGGCGCGTCGTGTGAAAGCGCGACTGCAATGCAGAAGGTGGCGGGTTCGATTCCCGCCGGGTGCAAGTAATAAGCTTAAAAAATAAATATTTGTGTCTGGTTTGGGTGTCCCTCTATATATACTATGTATGTATTTACAAAAGAAAAATAAATATATGTATTACATCCGTTGTCTAGTTACCGTAACACAAGCTTAGTTGCTTACCACGGGGCTAGATGGCGCTGTGTGTTGTTCAGGGAATTTATTTATACAGTATTTTACAATTTGCTACCCTTTCTCCTAAATTTGGGGGGTCCTGTGGGTCAGGAGACAGTCTCTTCCAGACAGACAGACGGACTATGGCTAAGATTCTATAGTCCGTCTGTTTGCCTGTCACAAGGGGTCCTGTTTTTACTCTTTTGGCACGGAACCCTAAAAAAGAATAAAACCTTTAGCCCTCCAGTGTATAATGCACTTTTTAAACCATAGGTAATATAAACAAATTGTCGGTCAATAATTTGTGTTCTGTTTTTAAATCTCTATTCTTTGTCGTGAGAGTGTTTGACGATCGATGCGTGAGTCATCTGCGCCGGCGCATGGTTTAATACAGGGTGGTTCTTTTTTGTATTAATCATTATATCTATCTATCATTATATAATATGATATAATGATAGATAAATTTGTGCTATAATGTAAATTACACAAATATTACAGAGAAAAACTTAAATCTAGTGTCCGGCCTTATAGCCTAAGGACGATCTTTTCCAGGCAACCAGGTAGGGTTGCGTTGCCTGGAAATAGGTAGGTAATATAACATAATATTTTAATAATAAGGACCTAATAAAATACCTAAGCGTCATTTTGTGGTATGTTTTGACAGTCACTGTGGCGCGTCAGGCGCAGGCCCGACTGCGATGCGAAGGTTGTGGGTTAGATTCCCGCCGGACGCAAATATCAAACTTATGCAGGTGAAATCGCGGGACACAGCTAGTAAATTAATAAATAAACTAACGTATGTCACTTTATTGTGATTATAAAATTATTTTATAAGTGATTTATTTAAAAATTGCTAATAAATAAGTATATTCACACAAGGAGCTAGGAGGAATGGGTAAACATGGTAATACCCCTTTCTTTACACATAAAATGACTTTTCTTCAATGCAACACTAAAAGCACGCCAAAAATAAACTAATTTAGCTAGATTTAGCTCAGAATGTTTACGAGGTGTCTGCAAACGCAATATGAGTTTAGACTTTGTTTAGACCAAACATTTACTATGTTGTCCGTCTGTCGACATCAAACGATTAGACCAAATGAATCAATATTGACACTAAATAGGCGATATTACTAGTTCAGACTATCTATTGGTAACTGATATTATAAAGAGGTGATGTTGATAACATTATGTATATCTGTGGAGGGTAATATCCGAAACCATTGGACCAATTTTCATTTTAATTATAGGATTGCAGATTTCTCTTCTTTTTTCGCGATGCCTTCCCCTGAGCAAGACGTCTGGAAAGACCTCGAAACGAAGGGCGTTTATAAAATGCTTAATTTAATAACAGCAACGCGATTAAATATTAAAAAATGAGTTTAGTTTAAAAGGATTATTTTCAAAGAATTTTCAAGAGACATGGAATTCGCATTGTCTTTTTGATAAAGGTAGCTGAAAAACAAAATTCTAGAGCGGCGTAGGGGAGAGGGGGGCATGATGGGGACCTTAAGGTTTGAAGCTCAATAACATTGACTGTATTGTGTTTTCATAACTTTTTTTATCCACTTAATCTTCGTTGGCAATCAGTATTTAATAATTAAGTACTTATAACCTCATTACAATATGGATTTAATAAAAAACAGTGAAAAACTAGGAAAGTGCCTAACACCCCGTCTTGCCCTACCCTCGGGGTGAAATGGGGTACCCCCTAGGGGTATAATGGGATACAACAAGTTACAGGTGCTTCATTGTCTTTATTGATCATACCAACACAGCTACAGTGAGCCCATTTGCTGCATACAGCAAAAGCAGCATAAACTTTATCGTAGTTCAAATACCGAGGCTCGTAGAGTCACTTTTGTATGATGATGACTCAACCAATACTTTTTTGGACCTTTTCTTTTTATTGATTGTTGTTTTGGTTTATGGTCATCTCAATTTTTTTAAGTTATCATTGTTCTTTTCTTGTGCTTATTTTCCTTTGCCAGTTTCTTCATCTTTATAATTTTTTCAAAACTATTTTAGATGGGGTACCCTATACCCCATCATGCCCACTCCGGCCATTTTAAATTAAAAATCGTACAGAAAAAAACTGCCATGCAATACGAAGATAAGCAACTTCCTACCTGTTGTAGTAGTCATTGCCACAAACAAATCACTTTAAACCTAATCTGAAATGCTCTTGTGTCTCATGCTGCCACTGCTGATCTAATGAAAATGTGAAAATCACAAGGTGATCGACAAAAATCAGTTTTTTCTAAAAAAAAAAAATGCTCGTGGTTTTATCACTCAATCACTGCGTCATACTATGACCCCTTACCCGTCGCATCTATTCGCGTTTTTACGATTGTTATTGGTCAATTGGTTTGTGCTCTAAGGCCAAGTCCCCGTCTTGCCCGCAACCCCGTCTTGCCCCTCTCTCCCCTACTTATTAGAAAATAAAATTCTTATGCATTACATTTCATTTTTAAACTTGGTAATTCTGGCGTTAAACTAGAAAAAAAAACCATAGTACCTACCTACGTCGCTATGTCCTAAATGTTAGACGATTCCGACCGCGCCAGTCCGACCAATTCCTAATGTATATCCCGCCGACAGTCAATAGACAAAATACTTAATACGTAAATTAAACAGTTACATCTCAACTATCTGCCTTATAATTTTAAATTTCAATCAGCCTGTACCATTTATCTGATGCAACAGATAAGGTGCGTACACACTGTCCGTTTTTTCATCGGTGTCTCCCCGTACCACCGCAGCGCAGTCAGTATGTACCGTTCTACTTTTGCTATGACTCATGCAATGGTTAGTCTTTGGATAAAACTGTGGAGATGCATTAATCATGAAATTTTGTGAATTCGAAAGTTGGTGCGTTCGCGGATAACTTACGATATTGTTAGAAGATGACCAATATAAAAGAAGTTACTTAGTAAGTAAGAAGCTTTCACAGATGATGTACCTATTTCTGTTGTCGATATACCAATAAATACTAAGCAGATTAAGATAAATACTTAAGTGGGGCTCCCATACAACAAACGTGTTTTTTGTGCTAATGGTACGAAACACTTCATGCGTGAGTCCGATTTGCACTTGGCCGGTTTTTAATTTTTCGACTTGAAGTATAATATTATTAATCGTATGGCATCTTACAGTCGATCTTATTACTGAACTAAGTTGAGATGTGTATCCTTATCGAAAGAGGTAGGTATGTATACACGGTGCTCCGAGGAGGGGATATTAAGCCGAAAGGGGGTTGTTCTAGAGGTCTAGGCAAACAACTTTTGTTCTACAAGTTTTGGAAATTCAAAACAGCCTGTATAAGTACACTGGAGTGCTGTGAGATTTCTTAATAGTAATAGTTTAGAATATGGAAACTGACAGAGCTTATTTTCTGTGAACTTATTAATTTGACCTTTTAGAGAAATTGAAGATTCCTGAAATTAGATTTTTTATTAACATTTGTTAGTCATAGATACTTGAGATACTGCTGTATGATGTTCTGTTTTGTCAAAAAAAATTGATATAATTCTACTCTAAAGTTTTCTGTCCGTGCTCTGTTGACCAAGACATCTTTTTTATTAACTATTTCTTTATACACAGAAAATATTTAACTCTAAACGATTCAAATTATAATTAGGACCTTTTCAAACTCAAACGACCAATGAACTTGATTAATATCCCCTACTTTTTATTAGAAAATCAGTCTTATTATGAGAACGACATGGTTCTTAAACAATTTTTAGAGAAAGGGCTTGACAAAGTTAATATGATCCAAATGACCAATATTAATCTTGGTATGTCACCTATTGTTAAATAATCAGTTTTTTTTTTGGTTTTCTAATGAATTAGACGATTTTTGAATTAGGTACGTAGGTGTGTGTGGTAGTGACAGTGATAAATTAGGCATTTTGAGACCATTGGGGTGTTAGAGGCCCTGTCTTCTCATCCGAGCGATGTTCCCGGTTGCACCCCTCTCGGGAGCCCGGGGTCCTCTAAACCCCAATTTGTTTTTTTTTTGTTTTATTTGGGGTCGACGCAGTCGGTAAGTCAAAATTGACCTGGAATTAAGATTTGGCAATCTTTCTACGGCCGGCCGCCTGCCTGACACCAAACCTCTTTGGGATCAAGCAGTTTATCCCCCCACCGCGCGGGGAAAACTCTACCCGAGGCATGCTGCGATGTTTTTGTTTATGTTTTTAGCTTATTGGTATTATATTTTTAGTCGTTAATTTGCTGCTTCGTATTTTAGTTTTAAGTTTTATTAAATAAGTTAGTAAATTAAAATTGTCGATCACGTTTTTTTAGAGTTGGCTAAGAATAAAATAATAACAGAAAGTGCCTGCATACAGAAATAGGTAGATCCGTATCCTATAATTTCCTATATACTTACCTGTTTAATTTAATAATAAATTGTGTACGGTAGACATAAATCTATCTATATAAAAGAAAGTCGTTTTAGTTACACTATTTATAACTCAAGAACGGCTGAATCGATTTGGCTGAAAATTGGTGGGGAGGTAGCTTAGAACCTAGAAAAGGCCAATAAATGCTTTTTTAGAGTAGTAGGTAGGTACCAAGGTAGGATAATAGTAGTAGGTTAGGGAAGTAGTAGTAGAGGGTTCTAGGTTTTTTTTTAATTAAGAGGATAGTCTCCATTCTCTTTCTCCATACAAACGTAGTTTAAATTTTCCCCTCAGGGATAAAGACATTAGAGCCAATATGTTTTTTATTTTTTTCATTTTATTATTTTTTATTTTTTTATTATAAGTATTATTTTAATTAGAAAATAAAAATAAAAAAGGTAGATGCATTGTCATGACAGATATAGTTTTTATGGCATCCAGGGAGGAAAATTTAAACTACGTTTGTATGGAGTAAGAGAATGGAGACTATCCTCTTAACGGCCAGAACAAAGGCTGTAGGGTCAGCTAGTGCAAAATATAAATTATATTCAATGACATACAAACAAAAGCATACATCTACCGGTTTCCACATTCCGCACACAATTTCCTTCACAAAGCAATATAATTAAACATGAATTTGTCAAAGGTGACCCACACGACAAATTAAATACCTTTTTAATAAGTCCTACTTTAACACAAAAAGGCTACGGATGGAAGTTTTAATTATTTTCTCTATTAGGTTTCCTTTGGGTTAATTGTTCAAAATATTTGCAATTAGATTTTGTGTTTTCAACTGGAATGTGTTTTAGACAATGAATGTTAAATTAGTTTGTAGACGGTTTTAGGTATTTTTTGTATAGGTACTTGCTAGATAACTCAGTATTTATGAAAACAAAGTTACTAGCTGCGCCCCGTGGTTTCACCCGCGTAAATCCCGATCCCATGGTATAAAAAATCGCTGAACATACATGGGGTATTTTCGAACACCCTAGGAGGAATCTAAAAAAAAATATTGACGTCAGTAGTTGGACCACCCTGTATATCTGTCCAATAAAATGTAAATAGTCCAGGATCCCTAGTACATTTTTGCAAATTGATTACTATCAAGCTAGTTTTCCGTGAGTAGCTTCATTTTGATGAGACGCCCAACAATTTCCTATACGAAACTCTCGATTGTGGTAGATAACAGAGGTAGGATCTGTACTACTACTTTTGAGCGTAGGACCGGGATAACGTACCACGCAGTTTGTAGGACAAATATAAATAAATAAATATTGCACGACGTTACACACAGCGCAATCTAGCCCCAAACTAAGCACAAGGCTTGTACTATGGGTACTAGACAACGGATATACTACATATAATACTTTTTTTTTTTTGTAAATACATACATATGATACATAGAAAACACTGAATATGAATGGACATGTTGGTTTCTTCACGATGTTTTTCCTTCACCGTAAGAGCGATGTTATATGACTGATATCTACCACCAAAAGAAAAATTCACTAACTTTCAAAAATAAATCAAACCTTAAAAGGCTTTATAATTGACTGTGATTGATTTTATTCAATAGATATCTTTTATCTGTATATTAAACAAGGCTTACTTTTTTAATTAGGTACTCTTTTAAGAATTATTAGAAAAAAAAAGGATTAAAATGTTCTATCTTTTTATTTCAACAAGAACTACTAACAAAACGTCCGATCTAGGCTATATAGAACTGTACCACAGTTAAATTAACCAGAAGTCCAGAACTAATCAACGTACGAGTTCCATTAGTGCTAGTTGGACAAAGTTCCAAGTGATTAGGACAGTTTCCTTAATAGGTAGAAACTCTATCTATTGGTTGAATTCGTGAATTAGTTTTAGTCAATAGGGACATTTATACTAGATGTTAGTTTATTTTTAACCGACTTCCAAAAAAGGAGGTGGTTAAATTAAACTCATTTTTTTAGTTTTAATCGCGTGGTGCTTATTTATACAGACAGACCTTTACAGGTGAATTACAGGCATTGAAACAAAGCTAAAAGTAATAAACACCACACGACTAAAACTGAAAAATGAGTTGAATATTAATCCAACATCGCAAAAACAGAAGGAAAATATAAGAGGTGGTTATCAGTTAGGAAAAGTTAATAAAAAAAACAATACATCCTTGTTATTGTACTCATTGGTTGTTCTAGGTTGGTCAAATCAAGCCTTAGTTTAAAATGGAACGGAATATCAGTAGTCGCAGGTTCGAGTCCCGCCGGATAGGTACTTACTAAAGTTTTTGAGAGCATTTTTTTTAAGCATAAATGCGATTTTAACTACGGCTTGATTCGACAAACCTTTTTTCAAAAAACGCATTATTACCCTGTGTTGTAAACACTAAGAAATAACGTTTAGATCCCATTTAGTGCCAAAATGTTGAATTCCTAAAATGTTGAACTTCCCAAAATGTAGAGCTTCCTAAAATACTGAATCTCATAATTTTAAATTTCCCATAATCTTACCTTTGTCTTAATTTAATCGAGGTACCCCGGAAAATTAGAAAACATCGACTTTACAAAGAATAGGTTAAATTCTTGACACTTGGTGTAATGTATTCCTTGTCAGATAAGCACTGAGTCATTGACCTTCGTCGTTAATAATACCTAAACCTGCTAACTGGAAACATCTACATAGAAATGTAAACAAACGCACTGAGTCACAGACAAAATAAAGTTGTGAGAGAGCGTGACCTAAAATTTAATTTATGACAGGTTTTGTTTTTATCTACTTTTTATTTTTAAATTTTTTTTTGTGTGTGTATGTATGTGCTTGTCTGGTTAAATTTATTTTCTTTCTGTCTTCTTTCTTTAATTAAGAATTTAGTATTAGGTATATTTTATAACTAGCTGCGCCCCGGGGTTTAATCCGCTTAAGTCCCGATCTCGTGGAAATGTCGAGATAAAAAGAAGCTTATGCATTAATGCAGATTTTCAGCTATCAGCGTATCAAGTTTCATCGCAATTGATTTAGGAGTTTTTGCGTAAAGGAGTACCTAACATACTCGTTTTCGCGATGCTCATATGAAATTAAACTCATTTTTTGTGTCTACCGCGTTGGCCGGGGTAGCAAATAAGGAAAAAGGAATGATATGAAACAGTTTTTTAAGTTTTTTAGCATTTCGCCACTAATTTACCAAATAGTAAGCGACGAGGCGGTCTTAGATTCAACACTGTCCCTTGCACTATTAAATACTCACTATTGAGTAGGCCAAGGGATCTAATTTCGACTTCGACCCTTTCCTAGGGGTTGCAGCGACCTACTTATCGAAATGAAAACTTTAAAGAGTTTTCCTGGTAGTCAACTGTCAGTAGTCAACTGCCAAGAGGCACCTAATCCTAATAGTCTTGCTTCTGCAACTAGCCCCATAACTGGGCCTCTTTGCGTGACTTAAAACCGTTGGTTTCCTCGCGAGATGATTTCCTTTACCGTAAGAGCGATGTTAATTAGCGCACTAATTTTTTTCTTAGAATTATACTCGTCGCTTCATTCTCAATATAAAGATCATTTACGACGTAGTCCTTTTAACCTACAGGTAGCTAATCGCACGTTATTTCTAAGTTAAATCGATTTTACCCTCAATAAAAAAAGGAAAATCGAAAGTTCCAGCTCAATACCCTAGTTGCCATCTTAGTGTCTCATTCTTTTTTCGTGCGTGGTAGCAAACGGACGTCTTTATATTAAAATTTAAAAAATCGTTACATTTTTAAATTTAAGATGCCAAAACGTAAATTAAATAAGTTAGAATATTATCGCGAAAAAATACGTAGAATAGAGGAAAGCGAAAACAGAAGATTTCGTCGGATACGTGTAATATCGTCGGATTCGTCAGATTCTGAAGAAAATGCAAGTACCTAAGTGTTAATTATTATTCAAGTAATTTCATGGTGATGCAGTGTATTTTTTCTATAAAATGGTAGAAATTACTTATAATGCCTGGGGGTTGATCGAGAATCAACACGATGGTAAAATTTCTTTTTACATGTTTTCTATATGCCTGGGGGTTGATCGAGAATCAACACGAAGGTAAAAAATTTATATATTTTCGATATGCCTGGGGGTTGATCGAGAATCAACACGACGGTTAAAAAACATTACATATTTTCGATATGCCTGGGGGTTGATCGAGAATCAAACACGAAGGTACGAAAATAACGGTATTGTGCGTTGATCGAGTATCATTACACCAATTTACCTACATATCATGTAGTAATATTTCTCAAGAGATAAGATTAAGCCTGTGGGGTTGATCGTGAATCAATACGAAGGCCAAAAATGTTATAACAACGCCAAAGAGCTAGTCGAGAACTACCTCAAAGGCAAACATACGAATACATGTCGATCGAGTACCCGACCGAGTATGATATTTGGAGGGTAGACATAATGTATTTTTCTTCTTTGTGATTTTACCATAACGGTTAAATGCATTTAAAATATATTATGTTCTGTTATTTAAGACGCTTTACACATAGGGAGTATATGGTAATGATGGCATGAAAGGTGAGAATAGTTAATACACCGTACTAAGCAATAAATTTTGCTTTTGATGAGTGAACAGGCTCAGGTCACTGAGCAACCACCATCGTCCGAATCTCAAAATTTCCCGGAGACTTCTGCGGTGCAACCTACCGACCAGCTAACAGAAGTTGATTTGACGACAGATTCCCAACTCGGACTCGAGTTAGACTCCGAATTTTTACAGGCCCTAGGGGCTAAAACTAACGACGAACCTGTATTTGGAGACAATATTCATGATAATTTGTCGCAACTGTGGACACCGCTATTGAAAAAGGGTATGTCTTGAAATCGCGGCTGCACTTGCCGAAAGCGCCCGCAACAAAGATAAAAAACTTGTGGCGCATCAGCAGCAGTTAGGCCATGGCATAACTGCCGTAAACAGGGCAATAGATTAACTGCTTCGAAAAGAAAGCGACGAAAAACTTAACGCTATTAAGCATCTCAGCAATGCGTGTCGTATTCTTTGCGATCTTCACCACATCGATTCCCAAGTCAGAGTAAAATTAATCACTCCTAACTTAGATAAAAGCTTCCTGAATTTAATCCACGATAATAATCGAGATGAGACATTATTTGGGACAAACTTGTCTGAAAAAATAAAGTCTTCTAAGACAATAGAGAAGCAAGGGCTTCAAATAAAGAAGGTTATGCCCAACAACCCCGCTCCCTCTGCATCCACATCTCGTTCAACTCAGGGACGAGGAAACTGGACAGCACCTCCTCGGTACTCGAACAACAAAGGTACACGGGGAGGGTACAAGAAATCTCCCCCGACACGGAAGTCTCAACCACATCAGGCACTCCGTCAGCCCCCGCAGACTCGCCAAACTACCAAGCAGCAGCAAACGCGTTCTCATCCGCAACGCTAGCACAGGTACGACATGCGGGACGTGTCCAGTTATTTTATGACTATTGGGAAAATATCACTAAAAACACAGTAGTTTTGAAGTGGATTCGTGAAGGTCTAGATATCCCATTCGATAAAAAAGTTGTACAACCATTTGTTGCTCACTCTATATTTCCACCCAATGAAATAGGCGATGTCCAGTCGGCAATACAAAAGCTTATAGATTTGGGCGCTGTGGAAAAATGTTCAGATTTACCAGATCAATTTTTATCAAAAAATTTCTTGGTACCCAAGCCTAATGGCGAAAAAAGATTCATCCTGAATCTTAAAGGTCTTAACAAATTCATACCCATCAATCATTTTAAAATGGAAGATCACAGAACCGCTTCAAAACTAATTCCCAAGGATGGATTTTTAGCCACAATTGATTTAAAAGAGGCATATTTATCATTATCTATACATCCTAGGTATAGAAAGTACCTGAGGTTCAAATTTGAGGGCATAACTTATGAGTTTACAGCCATGCCCTATGGCCTATCAATAGCCCCTAAAATTTTTAGTAAAATAATGAAGGAAATCATCACCTTCTTGCGGTCACGTGGTTTGCAGTCTGTTGTTTATTTAGATGACATTTTGTGCATAGGAAATAATTATTTTGAGTGCAATAGTAATGTCCAGGAAACCCTGAAATTATTAGAGTGTCTTGGATTTACTGTAAATTACAATAAAAGTAACTTGAACCCACAAAAAGTCTGCAAGTTTTTGGGTTTTCTGTTCAATACTGAAAGCTTGACACTGTCTTTACTTACTGATAAACGGGACAATATTGCACAATTAGTCAAAAAGTTTTCGTGTTTGCCTCGCTGTACTATTAGACAATTTTCTCAATTAATCGGCGTACTTGTAGCTACTTGTCCGGCGGTAAAATACGGCTGGGTTTATACAAAGATTCTCGAACGACAGAAGTATCTTTTTTTACTCAAACATAATAATAATTACGAATCAAAAATTCATCTTCCTGAAACTATTTTATTTGATTTAGTTTGGTGGTCTCAAAACATTTATTGTACTACTTGCCCTATGAGAACTATAGGATATAATAAAGTAATATATACTGATGCTTCTTTGACGGGTTGGGGAGCGTTTTGTGAAGGAAAACGCGCTAACGGTAGTTGGAAAGATGACGAACGTAATCTCCATATAATTTTTTTGGAGTTACTAGCCATTTTATTCGGCCTAAAGAGTTTTGCCCGCGATGAACGCAATTGTTCAATATTGTTAAGAGTCGACAACACCACGGCTATCAGTTATGTAAATCGTCAGGGAGGTATACAATACCCACACCTGAATGATGTTGCAAGACAGATCTGGCAGTGGTGCGAGGTCCGGAATATTTGGATATTTGCCTCTTATTATAACACAGATGATAATAAATAAGCTGACGAAGAGTCAAGGAGAATTAACCCTGATATTGAATCGGAACTCTCTCCGATAGTTTACCAGCAAATTTTAGAAAACTTTGGTATTCCGGAGGTTGACCTATTTGCCTCACGCACCAATGCCAAATCTCAATGCTTTATCTCCTGGAAACAGGATCCTGAAGCGATGGCTGTGGATGCGTTTACTGTCAATTGGAGAGAATACTATTTTTACGCATTCCCTCCGTTTTCGCTGTTACTTAAATGTTTTAGGAAGATAATTGACGATGAGGCAACTGGAATAGTAGTGTTTCCATATTGGCCATTCCAGCCTTGGTTTCCAATCATGAAAAAGTTACTGAAATCAGAAATATTATATTTTTCTCCGGATAAGAACCTTTTGCGTTCTCCTTTCAGGGATTATCATCACCCACTTCACCGCCAGCTTACTCTGGGTGTCGCGAAGTTCTGCGGACAGCCTTTATAAAACATGGCGCCCCAGAAGAAGCTCTAGATGTGATGCTCGCGTCCCTTTCTAATAACACAGTTGCGCAGTATGGTTCTTCATTAAAAGCATGGTGGCATTTTTGTGCATTAAATGCAATAGATCCATACAAGGGTTCCAACAAGGATGTATTGAGATTTTTACTGGACCAGTTCAATAATAAGAAGGTTTCATATGGAACACTAAATTGTCACCGTTCTGCCCTTTCGTTACTATTAAGTACCAATAATATTGGTTCAGATGATTTTATTAGGAGGCTACTAAAAGGGGCTTATAAAATAAAACCGACAAAGCCTAGATATAGTTCCACGTGGGATCCTCAATTAGTTTTGAATCATGTGTCCTCTTGGATTCCCAATCAAGATATTTCTTTAGATAAATTAACTAAAAAACTAGTTATATTAACAGCATTATGCACAGCACATAGAGTACAAACCCTATCTTTAATTAAAATTGAAGTTTCGGTCCCAGTGTAGTTAAAATTATAATTACTGATATAGTAAAAACCTCCGGGCCAGGTCGGGAGCAGCCCGTCCTATTTTTACCCTTTTTTAAAGAGAATATCAATATCTGTCCTGTAACAGCTCTTCAGGAGTACCTTCTTAGAACCCAAGACATCAGAGATATGATCCCTAATCTTTTTTTGACGTTAAAGCGTCCACACAGAAATGCCTCATCACAAACCATCAGCAAATGGATTAAAAAGGTGTTATTGGATAGTGGAATTGACGTGTCGATATTTAAAGCGCACAGCATTCGACATGCCTCAACGTCAATGGCCAGTCTTGCTGGGGTTAGCATAGACACCATTCGTAAAACAGCAGGATGGTCTGCTTCATCGTATACATTTGCTAAATTTTATAACAGGCCGATAATTGATGAAGGCCTATTTGCAAGATCAATTTGCTCAACAATCACAACATAGAAAGTAAGGATTGATGATTTTTTGTTATGTTAGTTTGAAATTCCTTTTTTGTTAAAAAATACATTATTCTAATATAATTTTCCAAATAAGTCTTTCATTTAATAGCAAACCATTTTACTCTGAACATCTACGTCGTAAATGATCTTTATATTGAGAATGAAGCGACGAGTATAATATAAGATCAAACGAACTTCCCAAGTGAAGTTCGATCGATATTATATGAGTCGCTTCATTCGAAGATATAAAGACCCACCCACCCATCAGCCCTTAAAAATGGTTTGCAATACACTTTGCTACACAGGAACTCTGAAAAATGAGACACTAAGATGGCAACTAGGGTATTGAGCTGTAACTTTCGATTTTCCTTTTTTTTTTTGAGGGTAAAATCGATTTAACTTTGAAATAACGTGCGATTAGCTACCTGTAGGTTAAAAGGACAACGTCGTAAATGATCTTTATATCTTCGAATGAAGCGACTCATATAATATCGATCGAACTTCACTTGGGAAGTTCGTTTGATCTTATAAAATACTTTGGTGCGCCATCGCCCAGGATTCGAAACTACGACCTCTGGAATGAAAGTCGCGGTATCTACCACTAGACCAACACCGCTCTATCGTACTAATCTTATTACAAAACCAAAAATGGTAATACCACGCCTTTTACCAACGATCTAACAAGAATAATGAATCATTGGTTGGGTATCTTTTGTAATCATTTTACTACGTTTCGTCAGCTCAAGGAGCCATAAAGTAGGTATAGTAACGATGATTCAGTCGATATGTTTATTAAATATGGAAAGTCTACCTTCTCTTTCTCTATACAAACGTAGTTCTTTGACTGTTTCCTCCCTGGATTAGAGCAAATAAAATAAATAAATAAATAAATAAATTCTGTGAACAATACACAGCGCCATCTAGCCCCGTGGTAAGCGACTAAGCTTGTGTTACGGTGACTAGACAACGGATAATATGTTTATAGATTTTTCTTCTGTATTCGCGATGTTGTAATGATCTTGCGATGATGATGATGATGCGATGTTGTTGTTAATGTTGAAATTAAATACATTTTTCGGTTTTTATCGCTAAACAATGCTAAAAGTAATAAATACCACGCAATTAAAACCATTTTTCGGTCTTTAATTTTATAAATACTTATTTTTTTTTTTTTTAGATACACCACCTGTACCTAAAGTACACCAATGAGTAGTAGATGACTAATATAGAAAACTAACTTTGGCCCGCGGTTTCACCCGCGTAAGTCCCGATCCCGAGGGAATATCGAGATAAAAAGCCGTAGATATGTGTTATGTGTTATTCCAGGTCTTCAGCTATCTACATACCTAGTTTCATGGTAACGGTTCAGCGGTTTTTACGCGATTGAGTAACAAACACACACACATACTTACTTACTCTCAAACCTTATTATACGCGGCGTTTTGTACACTGCTAGATAAATAGTAGAATTGGTTACGAGTATATAGCTCAAAATACACACACACCTACCTACAGCACACCATATAAAGAAATTAGTGCATGTATGCCGTGGTGTAGTCTGTTTTAGATAAAGTGTAGTGTAAGTGAAAATATCATCGTGTATCATGAGGTTAAAAGGTAAGAAGGCTTTCGCGCTTGTTGTGACTTTGCTCTGAAGCTTTTACAGGCGTTTTAAGAGCTTTCAGTCTAGAAGTGAGGTTTATAATAGTGTCTCTATTGCATTTAGGTGGCTATATCTATACATAAGATGAGAAAGAGAGGACAAAACAGTCCGCACTTGGAAAAAAAATAGTCTATTATCTAAGGCAGTCATTCCAAAAGTGTGCTCGACGGAGCCCGCGAAGTTTCTAGGCTCCATGAATGTACGAGAAAAAAATGATTTTAGTACCTACAGAATGTTTAGTGATAGAATTTTTGCAATGTTTGAACTAATGTTTGTCCTTTTAACATTTCCCTTATTCGAAACCACATTGCCTGTTTTCGTCAGGGAAATAGTAAAGAGAGATTCTAGAATCGCTGCGCTGTAGCTACGAAAAACATTCTTAGGAGCCTATTTTTTAAATTTAAATTATCATCTTTATCTAATTTCTTTTTATTTGGGACAGTTATTATTTTATACTTTGTAGTTTTATACCTATATTATTTTTCAATTACCGAGTAATCAGTATCAAATCAATATTATTAAAATGCAAAAAGCAGATGTTCTTTATTAACTAAGCTCAATTAAATAAATACAGGAAGAACAATAATTAAAAATAACTTACAGCCTACAATAATAATAAAATTGTCAATTCATCTGTTATTTAACACATAGTAAATTTGTACCAAGATATTGTGATAAAGACGTTGAGGTAATTAAAATGACGACAAATAAAGCAACTGGCAATATTGTTAGATTACTGGTAGGTACAGTCAGAAAAGACTTGTATCTTAAGAACGTGGCGACTGTTACCATTTCCATACAAACTTAATACCAAAATTAATTATGAAAAATTTAGTTTTCTACCTTAATATCGATATTATTCGGATTAAGATTTTACTTTTATAGGGTCCCCACCACAAGGTTTTCCAAAATATTCATTCGAAATGAAATACAACGGAGAAATGTTTTTTTTTTCATTTTTACAGCGTAAATTACTTTTTATTTGGAATAATATAAAACAAATGAGATGTAGGGGAGAGAGGGGCAAGACGGGGTTGCGGGCAAGACGGGGACTTGGCCTTAGAGCACAAACCAATTGACCAATAACAGTCGTAAAAACGCAAAAAGGTGCGACGGGTAGGGGGTCATAGTATGACGCAGTGATTGAGTGATAAAACCACAAGCATTTAATTTTTTTTAGAAAAAACTGATTTTTGTCGATCACCTTGTGATTTTCACATTTTCATTAGATCGTGGCAGCATGAGACACAAGAGCATTTCAGATTAGGTTTAAAGTGATTTGTTTGTGGCAATGACTACTACAACAGGTAGGAACTTGCTTATCTTCGTATTGCATGGCAGTTTTTTTCTGTACGATTTTTAATTAAAAATGACCGGAGTGGGCATGATGGGGTATAGGGTACCACATCCAAAATAGTTTTGAAAAAATTAAAAAAAAAAAAAAAAAAAAGGTCCAAAAAAGTATTGGTTGAGTCATCATTATACAAAAGTGACTCTACGAGCCTCGGTATTTGAACTACGATAAAGTTTATGCTGCTTTTGCTGTATGCAGCAAATGGGCTCACTGTAGTTGTGTTGGTATGATCAATAAAGACAATGAAGCACCTGTAACTTGTTGTATCCCATTATACCCCTAGGGGGTACCCCATTTCACCCCGAGGGTAGGGGCAAGACGGGGTGTTAGGCACTTTCCTAGTTTTTCACTGTTTTTTATTAAATCCATATTATAATGAGGTTATAAGTACTTAATTATTAAATACTGATTGCCAACGAAGATTAAGTGGATAAAAAAAGTTATGAAAACACAATACTGTCAATGTTATTGAGCTTCAAACCTTAAGGTCCCCATCATGCCCCCCTCTCCCCTAAATGAGATGTAAACTAGTAATTTACGCTGGAAAATGAAAAAAATGTTTCTTCGTCTTTTTTTCATTTCGAATGAATATTTTGGAAAACCTTGTGGTGGGGACCCTATAAAAGTAAAATCTTAATCCGAATAATATCGATATTAAGGTGGAAAACTAAATTTTTCATAATTTATTTTGGTATTAAGTTTGTATGGAAATGGTAACAGTCGCCGCGTTCTTAAATCTTCAGATGCATTTTTAAAAGTTGAAATTTTTGAATAACGATATAGTTATAGTCTATTTCTTAATCTCTGAACAAATCTGACATTTCGAAATGTCAAAACTTGAGATAATGTTGTCACCCTCAAGATGGTTAGGAATATGTTAAATGTCATCTATTAATGTACAAAACGCATTTTTTTTATTTTAAGTTCAAACACACACCAGTTCTGCAGTGTAGCGTGCACGAATTTTCGTAAGCCTGGCCGCATACGTACGTTTTCCGTAATCGGATTCCTGAATGCTTCAAATCCATATAAAATGTCTTGATTACCGCACACGTTCGTTTTATTTCCCAACAGAAAATATTCCAAACGGAAAACATACTAACTGTAAACATTCCAAATGAAAAAAAAACGAACGTCTGCGCTAGGGTCATTGAATACCGAGTCGATATTGCGTATTCGGAATACGTTTACGGAAATCGTACGTGTGCGGCTAGTCTAAAGGGACGAAAAAAAAGGTTTTCATTTTCACCTTTTCTTTGCGATACTTTTGTGGTCGATTTGCTTTGTATTCTGCGTAAATCGAAACGCAACTAAGCAAAGTAATATTAGTATGACTGAACTTTTTGAAATACAGTAGAAAATGTCCTTTTTACGAAAAAATATTTTTCCAAAACTTTATCCATCGCGACTCGTGACTACAACGTATATAGGACGTAACGTAAGGTAAGTTTGTTTTTAATCTACCCGAATTTTCCTGATTAAAATCAACCTACCTCCTACTTAAATTTTCTTTATTAATATTAAACATTGTGAAAAAATATTGTGAAAAACTGTGTCACAAAAATAATAACGGATGATCATAAAATGTGTCATCTCGAACACCTTTTGGATAGTGCTCCGGATAGATTTGTAATTGATCTTCAAAGTGATTCATCATCATCAGAGACAGAATAAAATCTTCATTAACTACATACCTAATCTACGTTGCATTATTTTTACCATGTAAAAGAATAAGAATTGATTTAACTTTGAACCACCACGCAGCGCGGTGAGAACGCCGTAATACGGTACGACGTCGCTCGTGCCGTGATACAGCGCGTGCCCACTGCGCTGCGAACGCATTTTTCGCGGCGACGGCGACGACACTACGTTCGTGCAGTTGTGGCCGAGGTCCAAATCCTAATTCTATGGGAATTTCGAGATCACTTTATGCCCTTATCTACGATTTTTCTATTCAAATAGATCAAGCAGTTAGTCTTTGATGAAACTTTTAATTGTAGGTAATATTAATTCGGAGAGTATTGTAGCTAACTTATTTAAAATAAAGAAGTTGTGGAGAGCCTTGAAACTATAACTTTAGGGTATTTCATCATTTTTGCAATAAAGAATTCTGATTCCGATTCTATTCTGATTGAATGAACAGTTTTACTACGTCGCTATTTTTGTTTCATTAAAAACCGGCGACACCGAAAACGTCATATTTGTTCTGAGAAGAATAAATAGACTATAGGTATCCCTTGATACCACGGAAGACTCGCAAGTGCCCGCAGTCCCTTATAGATAGATAGATAGGAAGATAGAACGCTTTATTGTTCTCACCAAAAATAAATTACAATAAAATAAAGTAAAAAACTTAATCTAAAGTGGCACAAGGCAACTCTTCCAGGCATGGAGAGGATAAATAAATAAATAAATAAAAAATTTATTTACCAAAAAAACTTTAGGTAAAATTACTTTTGGCCCCCGCACAAGGGCAAGCCTGAGTTGCAGGAAACCAGTGGGTCCCTCTCGTCGTGCGTCCACCCTCTCGTCGTGCGTCCACCTTGCCGTGGTGAGAGGGCTCAGTAACCGCCCACCATAGCAATCCAGCTATGTTGGGCGGTGAAGCGAAGAGGCGCACCGGGCGGGTATACTTTGCACACACTCTTTTGGTGTGTGCGGAGTATATCCGCCCGAATTGGAGGTGGGTGCCTTGCCTTCATTGGCCGGGCACGTGGGTGGAGGGCTCCCGCGCAACCCGCGGTGGGTGATGGGGGCCTTGCCTTTGCCGGCCGGGCCCGGCAGAGCACACTGCCTGACCAAAGCGGCAGAGCACACTGCCTGACCAAAGCGGCAGAGCACACTGCCTGAACAAAGCCGAGAGGAGGAACGGGCCCGTGAGTTGCTTCGCGGCACTCATGGGCCCAAAAGTTCCAAAAACGGGCGGGTAACGGAGGTTACCGCCCTAACCCGACTCTTGGCGGCTGACTCGGGGGGGTCAGTCGCCAACCAATGAGCCCGAGATGGCGGCGGCGTGTCAACGCCGCCTCTCGCGAGGGTTGGCCCTTTTAAGGGCCAGAGAGGAGGCCTGACGAGGCCACCCGCAGTTGGGGCTGACGGACTTTTGCTAACGCAGTTACCGTTGGCCCCGACACTTTGCGGCAGTGATGGACACCCTGGGTTTTTAGTGGGTATACCCCGGCCACCCCCACCTCGGCCGGGGGGACCCCCACTCACCGGGCCGCTCTCCCCCGAGGGCGGCCTGATGGTCTTAATTAGATTTTCCCAAGTAAAAAAAAAAAAAAAAAAAAAACCAGTGGGTGATATCGTATAAAAATGTGGCTGATTTTTCCAGGATCACACGAATGATTAAGGGTGAGGTGCGATATCGCCTTATATCAAGGCGAGTGAGGAACCGGTGGAGTTTGAGTGGGTAAACCTATGGTCGCCTACCACCTTTAGGCCATAGGGAGCCCCACACACCGCCACACCACCCACACGCCGCTCTACCCCGAGAGTGGCGTGATGGTGCATAAGGATGCATTTTTCCACCTTAAAAAAGGTACCCAACCTAGGCCTAAAGCATTTGAATACTTTAACAGGAAGGATTTGTATGGAAGGGCGTTTGTATGGAGAACGAGTAGGTTCTCGTTCTCCATACAGACCGCTATCGGGACGGAAGAGCCATATCGACTTAGCTCAAAGGTTTCAACCGTCCCGGTCGCCAAGATTTTGCCTTCATATAGGTTTAAGATACCCTAAGCCAGGGTTCATGTGTCTGTGCTGTGTTCAAAAATTAAAATGCAAGCAGATCAAACTCACATTTTAGACGCCCAAAACAACATGACAAGCAAACGATTCGAAGAACAGATTATTTTTCGCGATATACAAGAGTACGCATTCTGACTCTCACATGACCGGTTTTTAAAGAAATCATTGCAATCATTAGTAGGTTTTTTGACATTTGAAATTTAGGTGTCACGGTTCGTAAACTCAAATTGCATATAATTAGGATATGGAAGGCTTTTATGGGATTTAAATTGGACACCATTGTTCGCTTTGATGTAAATTTTGCAAACTGTTTTGTAGGTAGGTTGTAAAATTTTAACGGTATTCCAAATGAGGCCTGATCTTAACTCGAGATCAAACATAATTTTATTTTAAAATGTTGACCGGTAACTTGTTACTAGTAATATTTTACAAGGAGAAATGCATCAGCAAAAATTCTCCCATTACAGGATTCGATCATGTGCCCCTCACTTGCCGGGCGAGTGCGCTACCATTGCGCTACACGGGAACCTACGTGACATGGTAAATTAAAACGATTATGCTTTTTCCCTTCCTTGTTTTGTTTACCGACAAAAGGCTCGGTTTGACTGGTTAATTACGAACTGAAACTCCACCCTCTCCCTGCTCTCCAATTTTCTATATTTGACCTTTGACCATAACTCGACTTTTACTTCTGATAGCAGTCGTTATGTCAAGATAGAGGCATTAGGGCGACCTGACAACTCACACCAGATGAGCCACACCAATATTCGAAAAGAAGAACAAGATTACCATGACCAACTTCAAGTATGGCTGGAGATAACCTACGTAAATTCCAGACCGTCGCAGCCACAACGGAAGACTTATCGGATCTTGTTCCACTCCTGTTTTTCTATCGTCTATACGAGCGTGCTACATCTAAGACCATATCATGAGCTACCATCAGGTTAGATAGTGGTGAAACGCTCACCTATCGTTTATAAAAAAATACCCTTTCGGCCGCCATGGTAACCGAGGTTTGGTAATCAGTTACCTATGAAGAAATTTTGCTCTTTACTGACCAGAATATAATACAAGACTAAAGATCTAAGATTAAAAGTATATTGTGTCAACTTTCGATTAAACTTGTTGCCAAATTGCGATGAAACTCGGCATCTAGAATCTAAAGCTAAAAGAA
This sequence comes from Idaea biselata, assembly GCA_958496205.1. NCBI lineage: Eukaryota > Metazoa > Arthropoda > Insecta > Lepidoptera > Geometridae > Idaea > Idaea biselata. The sequence continues at coordinate 25,990,196 of OY292402.1, forward strand.
GCTAAAGACCTGGATGGAATAACACATAGGCTAGGTACTTTTATTTCGATTCTCCCGCGGAATTTACGCGGGTAAAACCTCGCGGTTACTAGTTTGCAAAATGATCAACTGAAAAATATGATGCAATTAAAATCAGAATTGTGAGCAACGCACAACAGTGATTCACTTTGCAACTTTCTCTCTTCAAATTCATAATGCTTATTTTATTTCGACTAACGGGGTCACTGTAATGAAACAATTAATATGACTGGGGTGATGGGTCATAATTTGGTATCGGTATTCTGTTGTGAAAACAAAGGTGTGTCATATAAGCTTGTATCAAATTTATCTTGTGTAGTCGTGCCGATTTTGTACATCGCCTGGCGCGGTCATTACTTGGATGACCGATATGTAGAAATATTTTTTACAAGGAGAAAGACATCATCAAAAATCCTCCCATGACAGGATTCGAACCTGTACCCCTCGCTTGCCCGGCGAGTGCGCTACCACTGCGCCACACGGGAACCAGTGTGAACACGGGATTTTTGATGATGTATTTCTCTTTGTAAAAATATTTCTAGTAAAAATGCCTTGAGCAATAAAAACATAAGAAATATTGACCGATATGTGTAAAAACATTTTCTTTAGCTCCTCCGTGCTTCGAAAGGAACGTTAAGAAGTTGGTCCCGGTTATTATCTCTGATACCAGTCGTTAGGTCAAGTTAGGGGCCACACGGCCACACCACTATATGAAGAAAATAAGAGGTATCAATTTACTATTTTCGACTAACCTTGAAATGTACAATTATAGAAAAATCAGGCGTTCGTCATGTAAATATCCAAAAGTTTTCACTGTGTCATTACTAATCTGGTAGCAAAATCTTCAGGTGCTTATTACCTCCGGGGTACAAATACCTTATCTTAAACTCCTTCAGATTTAAAGATGGGTAAAAGTGACAGCGCCCAAATACCAGCATCAATAATGTAAGAATTTCTTCCCTACCGATAAATTACGAAACATTCAGAATAATTTTTGAATATTTTTATCAGTTTCAAAGCTATCGACTATGATGCAAAACAAGATTTCGTAAGCAAAAACTTTGAATTGTGAACTTCAGTAATAATCTTTACAGCATGGCTTCCTACATGTCTTATAAGCGCCTTCATTACATAGGTACGTACGAACTTTCTTTGCTAACGGACAGTCTAATCTACCACAAGGACCGTGTACATCTCGTTTGTTGACAAACTGTCCATGTTGATACTTTCCTTTAATTGTGTCTCCGTGAATAAATTGGTGCTGACTACCTCTGTATTCCATTCTCTTTGCGCAGTTTGTACCACCACACGGCCCTTTGGGGAATCCCATTGCAAGTATAGCCAGTTCACTATTAGTGAATGGAGCAACAAAGTCTTCGTAAACCTTTGGTTCTTCTACGGGTCGTATTGGCTCTCTAGTAATGTCGGGTGCACTGAAAAAGTAACACACAGGAGGTACTTGTTCAATAACAGTACCTTCCCAATGTCTTACTACTTCCACGTCCTTCAATCTGAGATCGTCAATTAAGTATTTCCTGCCAGGTAGTCGTTCCATCTCTGGCAACTGTACAAAATGACTAAGGATTCTGTTTCCTAAGCAACTCAGACGAATAAAGAATTCTATTTCTCCTGATGCTTTCAAATCTTCCTCGCATTGTAGAGGCCGTGTTAGTTCAACAGTATTGGTTACCATTTCTGGTTTGCTAGTATCTCTGTATTCTGCTTGGTCCATATTAACAGGATTAAAATCACCTGCTTTCTGGAGACAGTCGAAGAAAGATTTATGCCATTCTACTATGCAGAATCCTACACAATTCATGTCTTGGTCTCTGTTCCATACTGTTATGTAGAGAGGAGTTTTTTGTAGTGTTTCTTCAAGTTTTGATGGCCGCGATAAGAACATAACGGAATTTCCGACACCAAAATAAGGCGGTTGAGGTAAAGGTTCTGATGGCAGTGGTACCTTAAACGCGGCTGCTTTACCTTTTTTACCTTTCTTTGCTTTTTTTCCTTTCTTTCCTACGGGGGCGGGGGGAGGTGGAGCGACAAAGTTATCGTGTGCAATTAAGAAATCAAAAAGTGGTGGGCAATTCATCTGCATGGTACACGTCTGCATGAATTTCATTTCTTCTTCAGACGGCATAGGTGGCTCCTTGCCTTTCTTGCCCTTTTTCTTTGGTTTTGGCTTGTCCTTTTTTCCTTTCTTACCTTTCTTTGCCGCTTCTAGAGCCGCAAGTCGTTCTTCTTCCCTTTTTCTTTCTTCCTCTTCCTCGCGAAGTTCGTATTCATCTTTCTGATATGGCTCTACTTTTAGGATGATCTTTTTAACAAAAACTTCGATCATGAATACTTGCTCCATTTTGGTATCTAAAATGACAAACACGATGACTAATTACATTTTTTGTTAACGATTGACCCAAAAATGAGATCCAAATGATTATATTGTAATAAACACCGATTGACACAGAAACCTACATGTAAAATTGCGAGCAGGTTTATTTATTTGTAAGGATCATGTCATAAATGGTTAAGTAGTCTGTAAAAAAATATTATCACTTCTTGTAAAAGTGTGTATAGTATTAAATAACTGATGGTAAGTTGGTTTGCTTTTGGAGTTTAAAATATTTTACAAGGAAAATGTATTAACGACAATCCTTCCGTGACAGGATTCGAACCGCGGTTTTGTAAGTTAAAAAGGTTGGCCTGCGGCTCATCTTCTTCTATTATCTTCTATATTCTTCTTCCATTATTATAAAGCTGAAGAATTTGTTTGTTTGAACGCGATAATCTCGGTAACCGCTGGTCCGATTTTAAAACTTCTTTCAGTGTTGGATAGTCCATTTAATAAGCAAGGCTATAGGCTATATTATATTCTCATATAAAATAGGCGGACGAAGTCGCTGGCACTGCAAGTCGTTTTATAAAACCAAGGTGTAGGCTCGTACGTCAATTCCCCACTTTACATGTTAGGAAAACCTACCTATTGAAGAGGAGTCCAGCCGAATCGGACCATCGCTGTTAGGAACCGCGAAAGACTCGAAAGTTCCCGTAGTTCCTAATACCAAGGCAAGTGAGGAACCGGTGAGTTTTAGTGGGTAAACCTATTACCGCCTTCCACCCTAAGGCCATAGGGAGCCCCACACACACCGCGGCGCTCTCCCCCAAGAGTGGCGAGACGGTGGTGATGCATTTCTCCACCTTAAAAAAAAAGGTAAACCTACCTCAGTTTTACCTTTCCGTGCCTTTTCTATTCAAAACTGTATTCAATGAGTTTCTACGTGAAATCATATTATTATTCTTTTACAATTTTTGTAAACGTTAGGTTTCTTGCATTTTTATTCGATTTATCTGGACGGACTTAGAATTTTGGTTTATTTTTGTAACATTTTTTAAAGTTATGACATTTTTAAACCTTACTGATTTATTGGAGTGTCATTTTGGACATTTGTCATTCTGATGACCACGTTTTATTGCGTTTGTAATAAGGTATGTGTCGTGAAATGAGTTTTATTATCTTTTCGAAGTCTTCATGGCGAGGCATGCGTGACGAACTATTGCACATGCCTCGCGATGTCTGTTTGCACGATAAAATCTATAGCCCCATTTAACTAAAAAAAAGTTCGATACGAAGGACGGTGCAGCCTCTAAGCAAAACCAAAACCGTAGAAACTTGTGCCACAGATCCGTGAACATTTCGCTTCAGTTCACTAGTCCTACGCTAGACATGTAGAAAGCCATGCTGGAATATTTTGAATAGAACTAGCAGAGTGCCGCGTTTTCACCCGCGTATTTCCCGATCCCGCGGGATTTTCTAAAATCTCTTAGTGGGTCCATACGCACCACAAAGAGAACACACCCTCAGCAGTTTGGTCTCTGCGTTGATACTAGGTCAGTCAGGACATTGAACTTTATTAATATAGATGCGAAGGTATTAATATGGATACAAATAGTCATGCTAAAGTTTGAAATAAACGACTTTTTTCACCAAAAAAAATTCAAAAGTTCTTTGCCATTTCAGAACTATACGATGAATGTCCACTTTGGAAACTTTGTCTACAGAGAAGTAGTACCTACATACAATGACGTTATAAAATTTTATTATCCTTTGTGAATAAAACATAGTCCTAAGTTCGTCTTGAGAAGTCTAGATTCTTGATTATTTCCTAGAGGTGACTTTGAATAATGCAAAGCCCGCATCATAACATGAACATTGCAAATGCAGTAGGTAGGTACCTATATCGACTAACTCGTTTCTAAATTCAAATATCGAAGTGTGAGCGAGACGGGGAACTTGCGCTGGCGCATGTCCGAGATAAAATTGACTGGATGTGGTATTAAAATAAATCAAAGCAATACGAGCTATAGTAATTTATCAAAGTTCCATGGTCTAAATCCATCGTTTTTCTTTCGATTTTTTAAGCTTTTGCATAACTTTTATCGCGGGCTTTGAGCGCGGCCACCGAATCAAGAAATTCCGTAACGAAAATAAAACCTAACACCCTTCACTCCGCCTACCATGGCAACATGGTACAAAATAAATATTTTTACCAATTGAGATATCGTGCTTGGTATCCAGATTGTCAGATATCCAGCTATCTGCATACCAAGTTTCAGTGGTTTTTGCGTGAAGGAGAAACAAATCAATGTATTTACTTATTTCAACAAATAATAATAGTAGTAGGATTTATTTACGGTGCTTTACGTCCAGTATTACGGGGCTAATGGAGCCCCGGACTTTTAAAGGCGTGTGTGCAGCCGAAACCAACACATAGAGGCCTTTTTCAATAACAATTTTACTCGCAAACTATGAAGTGGACACCAAGCCGGCGATTATACTTGTCTGCACTATAAAATGCAGCCAAGGACAATTCACGGTGTTTTTATTATTAGTTATTTTATTAGCTATGTTCGGTTTTACCTGTTTTAATCCTGATCCAGCAATATTATGGAGATAAAAAGTAGCACATGTGTTAATCCAGATTTCCAGCTATCTGCATACGAAGTTTCATCGCAATCGGTTCAGTGGCTTTTGCTTGAAAGAGAAACAAACACACTCGATTACTTACTTAAAACTTTCACAATTATTATTATAATATTCCTAGGATTTACTTATCGTATTTGTTACCCTGTGGCTACGTTGTCTGGCCAAAGAATTCATCCTATCGCAATGTGGCCAAGCACTTCGTCGTAGATCGAACACGAAGTTTTTATCGCGACAACGCAACAAGAATTTTCGCGACTCTAGCCCTAGCAATTAGTTATTTAAAAAAGTGTTTTTTTGTCGAATCCAGTACAATTCTAATCAGTTTGTAAACATAAACTCGTCTGCCCCACCACGAGTCTACGATGGCAGCGTGCGTAAATGTGACCCCAACGTTGAACTCCGAGTAGACAGACCTTTTTTTCACTTTGTACGTGTTCGTACTGAGATGAGATCCCGTTTGGATGTAGTTGTGTTTGAGATCTGGCCTAGTTCTTAATTTGAAGGGTATTGATTCATCGATTTAATGTTTTAGTTGTACCTATCCCGCGGTTGAGGCTGCGTAAGTCCTGATCCCGTGGTAGTATCAGGATATAAAATGAGTTAATCCGGATCTTCAGCTAGGTATATGCATAGCAAGTTTTATCGCAATCGGTTCAGTAGTTTTTGCGTGACTTAAACACAAACAACTTAACTTTCATAGCCTTATTAATAAAGGTGGAGTAATTTCGGAGTAGTGAGAACATGTTTTGTCTTTTTCCGTGAGATGCATTTTCAACGTGACAGACAGAATTAAAATTACTGCCTTGTTCACAAATCAATTCAAAATTATCCCGTTTTTGATTAATATTTTTTGTTATGGTTGTCTATGTTAGTGCGAAACCCCCGGCTGCAACTCAGAAGGATGCGGGTTCGATTCCCGCAATGTTTGTTTCTGATTCTCAGTGTGTCTGAGGCCACGGTAGGGCCCGCCAAGACGAGCCACCAGCGTAGCGTACGGGCACAACCGACCTTTTCTCGAAGCGATTCGTCGGTTTTTTAAACCCTTTTAAGTTTGGTAAAGAATATACCAGATGAAGTTACGTGAATTACCTTCATCTGGTATATTCTTTAAAAAAAATGGGTAAAATGTGAATAATGTATCAAATAAATGTATATTACAAAAATAAAAGTAGTTTATCTGTTGTCTAATACCCATAGCACAAGCCTAGCTCCTTGCTTGTTTGGGACTAGATAGCATGCATGTATACAACGTCCTGACAATATTTATTTACGAAATCGTAACTTATATTAAAAGACAATCATTAGCTAGATAGATATAGGTAAGTACTATATAAAAAAGGGCTTGTATTAGAGGCTATAAAATTTTCCGTTCCCCCCGTTGGGGGGAGGTCGTTAGCCTACAGAACCGGTAGCGACTACGCGTTGGACAGCTGCGCTTGAGCGTCTAAGGTTGCGTTCATATTGTGTTAGATAAATTAATATTGTTTCAAAGAACTAGACTGGATATTCTTTTAGAATGTCCTACATTAGCGGAGATTACACTTGGAACTATTGGTGACGTAAAAAGCCTTCCACAAATTTTTAATAAACCACATTTAGTGGAAAAATTTGTGGATGAGCTGGGCTGGTTCTTCCACTAAGAAAATGAACCATCACGCAAAAAGGACCCAATTTGAGGAGGTATTTTTGCGGAAAACGAGCCCGTAAACAATTACAATTACAAGAACGGGTCTCGCCTCTATTAGAGACTAGAAGGAAAAAGGTTGCCTGATAGTGATCCATTTCAAACTCAAAAGAGTTTACTCTTCGATAATGTAGCTTTTTCGAATCGGTCCAATAGTTCGGAGGCTATTCATTATAAAAAAGAAACATATAAATAAATAGTTCCTCCTTATAACATTAGACATAGACAACATATTACCAGCAACACTATAAGGATTTCAATAATAAATGAGGTGATCGATAAAGTTACACGGCACATCTAAGCCAAGTTGCTAGACCACTAAAATATTCATATTACTAACTATTACAGTGAATGACACACGGGTTTTGTATAACTCTGAATCATTCTACAAGAACATGCAATTACGCTATGACGTCGCGAATACCTTTGACAAAATCTATATCTATAAAGTCTATAAAACGCTTTGTCTTGACTGACTGACTGACTGAGGGATCAACGCACAGCCTAACCGCTAATAGTAGTCAATGTAGTGATGTCCTTTCCTTAAATTTAAGGGTCAGCACAGTAGCTAAGTCTTCATTGACCTTACCTACTGCGTATAGATTTGGCGATATTTTCCCGGCCGGCCTGACACCAACGCATCCTTGGAACTAAACAGTTTACTGTTTGTACCTTGAGACCACTACGCAGAGAGAACTATAGGTTTGATTCAGCCCTGACCTCATAATCGCCTTTTACGACACCCACCCACGGGAAGAGATGGTGCATCCAAATTCTATAAATAAATAAATAAATAAATTATGTGAACAGCACACAGCGCCATCTAGCCCCGTGGTAAGCGACTAAGCTTGTGTTACGGTGACTAGACCACGGTTATAATACTTATTTTTATATTTCTTTTGTAAATACATACATATTATACATAGAGCGACACCCAGACCAGACACAAATATTTATTCTATAAGCATAAATACTTGCACCCGGCGGGAATCGAACCCGCAACCTCCTGCATTGCAGTCGCGCTTTCGCACGACGTGCCACGGAGATCGTCTATCGGTCTCTGTGCCGCTTAGTTTGAGGCTAGATTGGGCTGTATGAACGTCGTGCACTATTTATTTATACTGAGGCTATACGGCCTTCAATAAAATGGCTATTCTCCTATAAAAAGTCGACTCTCCTTACCAAACAATATCGCTCTGAACGCAGCCTTACCTATCGTCCCACTACACATAAAATAGGTAGCTACCTACATTATTATTATTCTGTACTTGCATCTTACACTATACTAACAACGGTGCTGTAATTATGTATACCTATCGCTTTGTATGTCTGTGTGTATATGTTTTCAGTACGAGTAAAGTTTATTTTAAAACCTGAAGTAATTAGGTAATTATCTGTTTACTACACCGAAAATACTAGATAATGAATAGTGAATGGCTTGATTTTTAGGGTTCCGTACCTCAAAAGGTAAATAAGGAACCCTTTTAAGATCACTTGCTTCCCCGTCTGTTGTATTTACCTACTTATTATAGGTAAGCACCACGCCACGAAAAAACATCATATTAAAAACAAAATGAAAATCATTTTTTTTACATTTTATTTTCAAAATATATCGTATTTTAAGATGGGAAAACTTTGAACATAGGTACTAACGACACGTCATCTAAATTGCTAACTTTTAAAACTTGACACTTGAAACTTTGAACTTTTACACTGATCTATCATAATTAAATCTACAAAACTTAATATTTTTACCTTGAAGTCTCTCATTAACTTATTACACCCAAGAGATTAAAGTAACTTTACTTAATGTTCCTTTAAACTTTTCCTCTTCTTATTGACAGCTTGAAACTACAAAATAATAACGATGGCTATCCGCGCACTAATACGATGAATGATCATATCGATACAAAACAATTCAATTGTCGTAACGAACATTTTGGCGAAAATGAGTTAGTGTTTTTTTTTTATTTTTTTGTATTCATGTTAATTCATTTTCACAAGTCACAGTAAATAGCAGTGACTTATCAGTGCCTTTGATAATTTCTTTGACATAACCACAGAATAGACTATAGTCACAAAGAGATTTGTCAGTGTGAGGCGCCTGACGAAGCACCTGATTATTGGTAGGTATATTTAAAAATTAAGAGTTAAATATACTTAACAATAAATATAGTAGAACCTATATAAAACATACAATATGCTAATACTAATAAATAAAACATAAAATATTGAACCTCTAAAAATCTTCGAAGGATAATCCTGACAATTTATAGGTGTCGATTGAAAACAATGTTCGAGACATTTTTACGAGCTTTACGCATTATGTTTGATGCATGGTGGATGGGTGATTGTTTATTGATATAATATACATAGATAGATAGATAGGTATATGCTTTATTGTACTGAAACTTAAAAATTAAATAAATATTACAAAGAAAAACTTACATCTCGGGGGACAATCAAATGGGTCTCCCTCCCTTCTCGTCTCGGACTTATTGACCAAGTGAAGTGAGGTCTAGAACTAGCTACAAAAATAATTTTGATGTAATGATTTTGTATTTGCGAAGCATTACTAGCTGCGCAACGAGGTTTTATCGTTTTCACGCCTAAACAACTGAACTAATTTTAATGATCAGAACTTACGCAGGTGAAACCGCAAATAGGGACTTCGTGACATTATTTAATTATTTTTAAAACAAATATTACAAATAGGTGGGCTATTATTATTTCATCCCCGATTAATCCCCCTACTCTCAGAGATCCAAAACAAACTGTAGATGTTTATTCAAACAACACCTTATGATACTGTCTCAAAGCGAAGGGGTTTCCCCCTATTTTGGGGGGAATTCTACCCCATTTTAGGGGTTAATTGACAACGTAAAGCATTGAGCAATAGTTTGGCGATTTATGTAAACAGTGTTAACTAAATAATGGCCAGTGGCAGTTTAAAGTACAGTTAGAATCAAAAGTGTTATAGATAAAAATATTGAAATTAAATGCATTTATTACAATTTTAATCGCTTTCATTTTAGTAATATTAAGCATATTTCAACGAAGGCGTCAAATGAGTTTAATTTCAATTCAATGTAAAGAAAACCAAAGATATATTTCTTTAATAAAGAAAAAAACATAATATTATTATACGTAAAAGTATACCTCGAAGCTTCCTTTTTAAAACAACGTTAAGCAATAGTAAAACCCATCGACTCAATAGTTTTAATGCATAAGTAACAAAGAAACAGACAGACAGACGTAAATTTTAAAACTATTAATTCTTGTTTTGCTGCCTCTCCTAAGTATCCTAGACTCAGTTTTTAGACTAAAATTCATTAAGCTACTAGCTGTGCCCTGCGGTTTTACCCGCATAGGTCCCGATCTCGCAGGAATATCGAGAAGAAAAAACTAAAGCTACATGAATGCCAAGTTTCTTCCCAATCGGTTAACTAGTTTTTGCGTGAAATAGAAACAAATATAACTTAAATATTAGTAGAATTCTGCACCCGACTGTCCCTTCAGCCTGCCACTTAATCAATAGTAAAAACACTCTGCCCTTTGCATATGCAAACAACATGTCACCAACAGTCCAACATATTCTCTTCAGTTACACTAATATGCTCATTAAATTAGTTACCTTAATTAGTAGACAATAAGGCTCAGAATTCTGCGTAGAATAGATAGATAGACAGACAGACAGAACGCTTTATCATAGAACTCTATACTGTGGCTGTGTTGTAGGTACTTACCAAAAATAAAATATAACATAAAATTGTGGCACAATAGGCGGCCTTATCAATGAGTGTGGTCTCTTCCAGGTACCCAACCCATAGAATACCTATACAACAAGTTAAACATTCAAATTGTCAAAAATTAGGAGTAAGATTTTTATGCCTGAATATCGATACGTGTACCTACCTACTGAAAAATGACGTAAGTCTAAAAAAGTCAATTTAAATTTTCCTAGTAAGAATACTATTTTATTGGTTTAGTTCAGAAAAAGCATTTTAAAATAATTGGTAATTTAAAAATGAGTTTATGCAATAAAATAATTAAATTATCATCTGGCACGAAATTACAAACAGTATCTAAGTACAAGTAGCTACTTAGTTTTTTATTTATTGAACTCTCCCAAAACCAAAAATTGACCTAAAAATCAAAACAAACAACATCAAACAAAGATACCTATAAAACACCAATCGACAGTCACCGTCCACATTTTGAAGTTTTTTGTTAAAAAACCCGTGGCGTTGTAAAAATAAATGAGGCTTCACCCGAAGCAGGGTGATGACAATAGTGAGGTCATTACGTACGGTCATTTGGACTGAGGTTGGAGGGTACAGGGTATAAATAATAATATGATTGAGACTAGAGTTGGCTTTTTAGTGATTTGAATTTGAATTTTTTTTTATTTGAAACAAAAAATCAAAACAAAATATTTATTGGTTTTTTGAAAAAAAATGCTTTTAAACTTGATGCTTTGACCTGCTTTGACCGCTTCGCCACGGATAACCCCAACAAATACAGGGATTACTCGTGGCGAAGCGATCAAACCCAAGTCGCGGGTTCGAATCCCGCCGTGACTAAAGTTTTAAAAGCATTTTTTCAAAAAACAAGTATTTCCTAGGTATAATTTAACACTAAGAAATACTGTTAACAATTTATTTATTCATTTACAATTGCTACATATTTTAATATAGAAAAAAATTAAAAGAAGAGTAGATAAATATGTTTAAATATGAAATAATATGGATACCTACATAGTATGAAAAACATAAAATAGTTAACATTTGTAATTATCTCAACGCGTATGTTTGCAAAGATCTTCACTTCAAGTCTGGGGATGACCAGACCACTTCATACACCCAATTATATTTTAAAGTGGAAGTTGGGCTAAATTTAATAATATTTTCCACTGTTTTCCCAGCTAAGCAGTCTTTAGACGTGTTATCTGTGGTGTCTAGAGGCATCTCAGGGTATTTTACTTCTTCGTCTAGTTAATAAATAAATTCTGTGAATAATACACAGCGCCATCTTGTCCCAGGGTAAGGTAAGGGGTATAATATTTATATATATTTTTCTTCTGTAATTACATACATACTTCTCTATATTTATACTAATATAAGTAATAAAGAGGAAAGATTTGTATTTTTGTGTATGTGTGTGTTTGTGTGTATGTTTGTTATGAATAAACTCAAAAACTACTGGACCGATTAAAAAAAATCTTTCACCATTAGAAAGCTTCATTCTCCCTAGGTAACATAGACTATTGATCCCGTTATTCCCACGGGATCCGAACTTACTCGGGTGGAACCGCGGGACGCAGCTTACATAAAGAGACACCCAGACCACAAACTTTTTTAACCACAGGTTGATTTTTTAGGCCCATTACAATTATAGGTTTTAAAACCGTCTCTCCCCGTGGCTCATGTAGTAATTTCTCTAGTATTTAACTTCTCCGTTGTCTTACTATTATATATAAGGTTGAATATTTAGCCTTGTTCTTAAAAAAATAATCGATATGAAGAGCTTTTTGCATGTTTTAACAATTATTCAAAATTCCAAAGCAGATTGTTGTTGTAAATTAACTTTTATTAACGCCAACCCCAACCGCATTGCATTGAAACCTTATTGAAACCAATTTAAACGTCAAATTGTACGAAAATAACGATTGAAGCGAAGGAATTCCACTTTTCCTGTAATAACGATGTTGGATATTTTTACAGCTATTTTGAATAGGCAATTTTTCGTCCCCAGTTTTTACAAGTGGCAAGTGTGTAGGCTTTAATCGTTAGAATTAATGTGACGGTCGGAACGGTAATTTTTATTTAGGGATATGAATTTTGTTAACGATTGTACTTGTCACATTAAGGGATGTGGAGAAATTGTATTTTAAATAGAGCAATTTTATCCTTACCCTGTGAAATACGGACGAAAACTTAAAACATTTATTTTAAGGCAAAATACGCCTTCAAAAATTTTCACTTGCGGCGAGGCCTCGCTGCAAGTGAAAATTTGTGAAAAAAAGTGAAAAAAAAAACAAAATAAAAAAAAAATGTATGTGTATTTTTCCTTTCAAACATTCTAGATTACCTTAAATAGCCTTGAGCTATATACATAAATATATATAAAGAAATATAAGTAAAAACATTTCATTCTCTACGGACGACCTCTGTGGCGCGTCGTGCGAAAGCACGGCTGCAATGCAGGAGGTTGCGGGTTCGATTCCCGCCGGGTGCAAGTATTTATACTTAAAAAAATAATATTTGTGTCTGGTCTGGGTGTCCCTCTATGTATTATATGTATGTGTTTACAAAAGAAAATAAATATAAGTATTATATCCGTTGTCTAGTCACCGTAACACAAGCTTAGTCGCTTACCACGGGGCTAGATGGCGATGTGTGTTGTTCACAGAATTTATTTATTTATTTCTTATGATTCAAAATGTTCTCATAGGTTGCCAAATTTGCTCAAAATCGGTTTGACCATTTCAAAGCCAAGCTTTTCTCTTTTTTAATTATTTTATGTAGTAGCCATCAGATATCTACACAGGGTCAATCAACTCAAGCTATCTTGCAATAGATAAAGTATAGGTATGTATTACCTAAGGCAGATTAATTATTTATGAATTTAAACTCTCTATATTTTTGCAACTGCAATTTAACGTACATACAGATTTCAGCACTACAAAAAATTAGAAACCATGAATTCTTAATTTTAACACGGATATGCTACAGCACGGATACATACATATTAATTGTCTGTAGATTTGATAACTTTAGCTCTTAATGTCATACCAATAAGTTCTATGTAAGATGCAGTGATTAATTTGCGATAATCATCCGAGTTACTCATTGAAAACAATCGTGGGAAAAATTCTTGATAACTGTACCGAAGAGAGGCGAAAAGAAATTCGCGATTGTTCAAGATTTTTATGCGTGGTGATACAATGTGCTAAGTCAAGTTTAATAATTTTTGAGAAATGAATTAGGTATAAAGATGTTTTTTTTTAACTTAGTGTCTCCGTTTTATTCTGAGGATCACTAGCTTTTCGTTATTTGAACTGAACTATGTGGACTAACTAACTGAACTAACTAACTAACACCTCCAAACTTCAAGGTTGTGTAAAGTTGTGTAAAATTAAGTTTTTGTCAAAAACTAGTTTCAAATATAACAATAGGTAATAAAATGTATCCTCAAAAATCACAAATATTGAGTTACATCCATTATCCGCAGAGCAACGTCGCGTGTGCAATAATAAGTAATGTTCATATTGTTATGAACAACATACTTCTGCATCCAACAAAACAAGACTATGAAAAATCGCCCCTATCAGCTTCACTTTACAGTTCAAAATGATCCATAACTTCCGTTGTATGACTCATAGCGATACAAGTTTTAATGAGGCGTGTTTTTTTTAATTACCGTTTGTTGGGTCAAGTTCAGACTTGTAGATAAGTCATGCGTTTCAATGGCTAGGTCGTTACCGGGCAGACTAGAAAAAAAATGTTAAGGTTGAACTAATGCACTGACATAACTGTTTCATTAAAGAAGTGCGATCCTAGGCGTATTTTTAAATAAATAAATAAATAAATAAATATTTCACAACGTTACACACAGCGCAATCTAGCCCCAAACTAAGCACTAGGCTTGTACTATGGGTACTAGACAACGGATATACTACATATTATACTTTTTTTTTTTTTTTTTTCAAATAATAAAAGTTAAATGAGCGCCCCATATCTAATTTTGCTAAGATAGTGTATAATTTTTTGTTTCTTTTTTGGAAAACATGCTTTCTAAATTAATTTCATTGAGATGGAACGCACCTTTCGGGTTTTCAAAAGATGATGATGATGAAGATGAAATGAGTGAGCCTCGTCTCATCTCTCTCTCATCATCATTCCCTCATCATCATTTCATCTCACTGAGACAGGCACTTGTAGCGCAAGCGAAAAAACCCATTACCACGGATTTGTAAAGATTGCATGTTCATATCCTGCGAAGTACACAAAATTAGAAAAACATCTACTACATTAATATTATAAAGAGGAAAGTTTTTTATGTGTGTGTGTGTTGTGTATGTCTCTATGTTTGTCTTTAACCCAAAGAAAGCTACAATATCGAGGAGTAACATAGGCTACTTTTGATCCCGATATTCCCACAGAATCAGGACTTACGTAGGTGAAACCGTGTGTCCCAGCTAGGTTAAAAGAAACAAATTTTCAAGTGTAGGGAAACACTTTAAAACTGAAATCAAGACAAGGACAGTTGCTAAACTAATTCTATGTAAAATGACCTCAATACTGCGAGTCAAGTAAGAAGTCAATTCTGCAAATTGTATCAATTTACCTAAACAGCATCGGTATCGAACAATGACCATACAAATCTTTAGGGCGATTTCATACTAGTTTGCAAATGCAATTGAGGGCCGTGGGCATAGAATGTTTTACAAGTTTACCAAACCAAAATAAAAATAAACTATTCTGAAAAATCTTTTTGTAACCTACCTACAATGAAAATTATTGGACAAAAACGATATTTTTTTAAAAACACTCCATCTTTGATGCACGTTATACAATCGTTGTACCTCCATGAAAATCAGTAACGAAATGTTGATCTCAGAGACCTGTACCTATAATTTGTTGAAAAAAAGTATATTAGGTATGTAATTTTCTGGCCATAACGGGGTAAAAGTTATTAAAAATAATAAAAAAACAGACATATTGAATTTGAAGTTTTTGCTAGTACCTGCTAATGCTAACCTATTGAAAATTAGGTAATCTACAAATCAGACATTTTGCGTAATAGTTATTTTGTTTCTAAAGCAAAAAAGAAAAGTTACACCTTTTGCTCGCTTTTTACTTCGAATAGAGAATACCATATTTGATGTTAATATTTGAAATAGTCCATACAAAATGCGAACTTTTTTAATTTCGTACTTTTGTGTGTTCACGCCCTAACGAATCAGCTGCGCTTGCGCCGTGTTCTGCTATAATGACTCGTAATTACACTGTCAAGGTTTGCTGTCTGTTTATAGCCTATTGTCTTTGTTATGATTTAATTTTAATCTATGTAAATGTGATAGTGCTTATGACATTTTGAAACTTAATAATAATTTACCTATAGGTGCATAGGTTACATGAAACCTGGTTGGTGCTAAATGATCTATCACTTGGTGGGCGGCTTCGGTCACGGTTACGGCTTACCGACCTAAATTAAGTTCATATTCCGATACGTAGGTCGGTGCAGCCATTATGGAAGGGCAGGTCAAAACTTGTTAGTTCTATTTCTAAGTGCGCGTGCTACATCTTAGACTACTTAGGTCACTGCTAATTTGATGATTTAGTGATCATACACTCACTTATGAATGAAGAACAAAAGTAGATGTTTAGGAGATCAATAAATCGCTCGATCCTAAAAGTCAGTTACGGCATCGTAAGTCTCATCATACAGCAAATGCCTTAAATCTATTTCCCCTTTGAAGTTAAAGGCCATATCCACAAATTCTTAACTGCCGTTAGAGATCACAATAACAATTACATAAATTCAACACATCTCAAGAGACTAGTAAAGAACAATCGTCTGTCAACAAATTATACTTTAACTCAAACTGATTGATTTTAAACTCTACTCAATTTACGGTTAATGTTTAACAACCCGTTAGGGGTTTGGTGAAGATGGCCTTTATGAATAACTAGCAGAATTTCAGGTTTCACCCGCGTTAGTCCCGATCCTGTGGGAAAATCGGGATAAAACGTAGCCTATGTGTTATTCCAAGTTTCCAGCTAGCTAGCGAAATTTAATTAGATATTTTTTAACGCTCTCAGTTAAATATCATACTTCTTTCTGCTCCTAAACGTTAATTTTTTTTTTTTTATATTGCACGACGTTACACACAGCGCAATCTAGCCCCAAACTAAGCACTAGGCTTGTACTATGGGTACTAGACAACGGATATACTACATATTATACTTTTTTTTTTTTTGTAAATACATATACATATATGATACATAGAAAACACTGAATATCCCATGTCTTCGGACCGTGGTGAGTCCTAGGCCATGTTGGTTTTCTCACGATGTTTTTCCTTCACCGTAAGAGCGATGTTATTAGCGCACATACCTTTTTCTTAAAGAAAAAGACATTGGTGCGCGGTCGGTCTGGATTCGAACCCACGACTCTCAGAATGAAAGCCGGGGTATCTACCACTAGACCAACACCGCTCTTAAACATCGCTTAATAGATTAGAGTTTATTCTGGCAGAAGAAATACCCAGTGATCTCACTTAGGTACAATTGAGTGCTATTGCCAAAATAAAATGTACTTCATCGCCAACTGGAACGGGTGAGAACGTAAGCCACAATTTCTTCTTTTTTTCAGCATATACTAGACTTACCTACCTGAACCAATTGCAACCGGAAATCCGAAACACAAAAAAACATTCTAGGTATGTCCCCTAATAATTTTACCTATTATCCTAATTATAGAGCCGAATAATAAAACAACTTTAACGATACCTATAAAATATTTAATGCCGTCAAAAGACACAAGTCGGTAGATCGATGATACTCCATAGCATTTTTTTTACAAAACGAACCAATTTACAATGAGCTCTCTTACAACGTTAGAGGCGATCGTTTACCGTCAGCTAAACTGGGTTGGTAGCATCGTTTAGTTGAGTCAGTTTTTCATACCGAAAACTATACCAGCTATGCTCGATTGTTAAAAAAATACTGGCGAGCTAAGATAAATAAGCTTAGCTTAGTTGCAGAACTTTGTGGTTTTACCGGTTAAGTCCTGAACCCGTAGAAATTTCAATATAAAAATTAGCCCATATTACTCTCAAGAATTCAATGTACCCCATCTAAATATTTCATAAAAATCAGCTCAGTACTCTCAGAGCTATTCTTTACAAACAAACAATAATTATCCAAACTTTACCTTTTATAATATTAAATGCCTTTTCAAAGTAAACATTCAAAGAGCATCAAAGGTCAGCTTACAATGGCTTAGTAATATAGGGTGTCTTTTTATGACACTGCCTATTTTAAATATGCCAAGAAGCCCGAGCTTAGGAATTTACGGTCATCGTAATTTTCTTGCTCCAAGACAATGGTTTTAATTATCTGTGGTGATAACTGTTTTTCCTATAAACTGCTTTAATGTATACGGCTTTGCAGGTATTATTTAAATAGGTACTCTTTAGATGACGTCATAAAAATCTTTTTAAACGGGCCGTAAAAATTCTCAATATTCATTAAAATGGTTGTTTGCATAGAGTTTTCTGATATGGGGTTGTGTTGTCTTTTGGTAGGAATTTTAATTTTGTTTTTTTTTTCTTCACGATTAGCACAGGGTGGGTTAAAATAGTTACAACCATGGTTTGTTAAAAAGGCGCTATTTGTTATAATTTTGAAAATATTGTGTCAATATAAAATCAAAACAGCATATGTATATAAAAATTAGGAACTATGTAACTTCTTGGATCAGTATTTTTGTACCCACTCGATACTCATTTTTATTGAAAAGTGACTTACAACATTTATTCAACAGGTGTGCGAAAAATCACATAGAGCTCTTTTTTATTTACAAACCGTTAATTAAAACTTTGGAAGACGCATTTGTTTTAATCACGCAAGAACTACTAAACCGATTGCGATGAAACTTATTATGCAGATAACTGAAGACCTGTTCTATCACCAAAACTACTTTTTATTCCGATATTCGCGCGGAATCGGGACTAAAGGCGGGTGAAACCGCGGGATGTAGCTACTGTTCCATAAATAACTATCTACAGTAGGTATAAATCTAAAACAACGTACTAATTTTAACCGTCACATAAACCAACATTAAAAACGAACAGTCATGTATTTTGTCAGGTTTAAAACATCGTAACGACTTAGGCGTTTTTTATTGGCATCAATAAAGCGTTTGTCTTAACTTAAGAGATTAGGGGGTAAAAAGTTAGCTGTTTCGAAGAGGAATTGGGCGATAAAATGTTTAGAGTATGAGTTATAAGGATTAATGTTATTGACGAGTGTGTTTTTCAGTAGCGATGGCATTAAAATTCATGCTGTTTCTTTTCGTATAGTGATGTGCGACTGCTATCTAAGATAACAACCGGGACCAACCTACTTAGGGCCGGAACACAGTATACGTAGGTACGAATAATTCGTATGAAGTCTGCGCGCTTTTATAGTATTTGGAAGGAAAAGGAGTGTTCGTACGTCAAACCGCAATTTACCTTTCAAAACAAAACGTGTTGTATAGATAATGGTACGGAACCCTTCGTGCGCGAAACCGACTCGCACTTGGCCGGTTTTTTATATTATTTATTAGCGTAAAAGGAACATGCAATATGTTTGACACATAACTTCTAGTACCTACTAGTAAATAATTATTTCTATGGGGATGTGGTTGTATTTTTTTTTACTTTTTTTACCTATTTACATTTTTTGGCTTTGCGCTAAGGTAGAGTTATTATAACGTTAACTTTTAAAATAGGTAATTAAAATGGCGTTAAAAAAGGCTATTGCCCTAAATAAAGTTCCTACCTCCATGGGAAAATCAGTGCCGATACCCACACATATTCCACGGATCATTAGATTAATGATGTTCTTCATAATCGAATGTCCCATGCAATCCTATTGTTAATAAAAATTGACCAGAAAATTACTGATAGATATTAGGAGAATATCGGGGTAGGATTATATTTATTATTTCATTGCTGCTGCCATGACTAAGACGTAAAAGTGTAAGCTACAGCTTATCTGTCTAACATTATAAGTAACATCGTGTCTAACATTGTAAGTTTTTCATTCTATTGCCTGTACAGGTGTACACACAGTATTTAGTTCCTAGCATAAGTCTATTAGTGAAAACATGTAATTGGCCTTTTGTAACTATAGTTATCTAGATTATGTTTTATGTGCTGTTTGTTTTCCGAAAAAAAAAATAATAATAACAATAATAAATTATACAACACTAGCTGCGTCCCGCGGTTTTACCCGCGTAAGTCCCGATCCTGTGGGAATATCGGGATCAAAAGTAGCCTATGTCACTCAGGGTGAATGTTGCTTTCTACTGCTAAAGGAACTTTTGAATTCGGCACAGTGGTTTTTGAATTTATTCACACACACACACACTCAAAAATACAAATCTTACCTCTTTCTAATATTAGTGTACATTTAGATTAGGTAGGTAGGTATATGCGACATTCAAAAACGGCTGAATGGATTTGGCTGAAATTTAGCATACAGATAGATTATAACTTTCTTTTTTTAAGGTGGAGAAATGCAGCCTGCACCATCATGCCATCACGAGTGGCGCGGTGTGTTGGGCTCCCCTATGTCCTAAAGGCGGCCATAGGTTTACCCACTAAAACTCCCCCGGTTCCTCACTCGCCTTGATTTCAGGGACTACGGGCACTTGCGAGACTACGGGCACTAGTTTAAAACGTGGGTTCGTTCATTATGGACGGAGACAAGACATCGCTCGACGTCGTCGTGCGATGTGTAGCGATATCTCCGGCGACACGTGTAGTTGTCGCCTGATGGATACGAGGTTTTTATCATTTTAAATACTACAGAACGTGAACAGAACAATATAAAATCACATCAATTAACTGCAATATAGATAAAGTATTAATGCACCGGATGTATTAAGTAAAAAGCGGTTACTTGCCCCTGTGTTTCGTTTAGGCAATTACTCAAATTACCTCATTAGGTAAATAGGTTGCCATATCCTGTTGGACGAAAGATTTTATTGTTCAGTTTAGCTCTAACTAAATAAGTACATTTGTATTAATTACCTAATATTTTGGGTAAATATCATCATCATCATCAACCGAGTGATGTTTCCGGTTGCATCCCTCTCGGGAGCCCGGGGTCCGCTTACCTACTTTTACGTCGCCACTTCGCACGATCTTCGGCATGCCACGTAGTGAGGCCATGACGCGGCCGGGCGGAGACGCCATAGCAAGACATTTTAAGGTAGGTAGATATTTGTAATTAATACAAATATATTAATATAAATATATTTGTAATTAATACAAATATCTCTCTACTCTATGCCGAGTAACCCTGGCATAGAATAGGTTTAACCCATATCTTCCTGTGGTGTCGTAAAAGGCAACTAAGGGATCTGGGGGAGACTAGCGAATCTGGAGTTCTTACGCATGTGGTGGGTTGTACTTGCTATCTAAGAGGGTTGGTGCAGACAGGCAGCCGTGAAAACATTGTGGCTGTAGTAAAAAGCGACTAAGGAATCTGTCGGAGACTTGAAAATCTGGAGTTCTCCCCGCGAAGTGGTGGATAAACTGCTTGCCCTCTAAGAGGGTTTATGCAGACAGGCAGCCGTAAAAACTGTGCTCAATCTATTACCATGCGGCTACATTATCGCGATTTTGCGAAGATACGTTGTCGCGACACGTCTGGCCAGAGAATTCCTCCTATCGCGATGTTTTAGATTCAAGCACTTCGTCGTAGATCGAACACAAAGTTTTCATCGCAACAACGCAACACGAATTTTCTCGACTCTGTTACCATAGCATTAGAGCTAGGTATGGTCAATTAGACCTACCTATTGTGTTTAAGAGTACAGTCTACCTCCTCTTTCTTCACACAAACGTAGGCGACTGTTTCCTCCCTGGATAAAGACATTAGAGTTAAATATATTATGTTTATGACATAAAACCTATATCTGCCATGACCATGCCCTTAAGTTTTGTTTTTTAATTTATTTTCTAATTAGAATTGAAACAAAATTCATTAAAATTGGAATATAAAAAACAACAAAACGTAGGAGCATGGTCATGGCTGCTATAGGACTTATGGCATTAACATAATTATATTTTCAAATAATATGTTTATCCAGGAAGGAAACAGTCGACTACGTTTGTAAAGTTTGTATGGAGAAAAGAGTAGGTAGACTGCCCCTTAAGAGGACTCCGGACTCCCGAAACTAATTTTTAGAAGTACGCTCGTATGATAAAGACATCTTGATTGATATCACACGCCACAAAAATAAACGACCGCTTCGGGCAAATCAGGGAGTACAGTAAACAATAAGTTTTGGCACGAGTCTACTAAGACACGCGAAGGCTACATTAGTGCTATGTTGATTTTATGACGCTTTCAAATTGCCTGTCTGTCTTTTGGACCGAAACCTAACAATGAGATTTAATATTTTAGTAGGATAGAGAAAACACTATTATGACACGTTCACATTCAATTCTCATCATTATACTTACCCTGCTACTACTGAAACTAAGTATGCTATGCTATATAGTTGATTGCTAATCATTTTTTTATTTTCTTTTTATTTATTAACTGGCTGTGCCCGCGACTTCGTCAGCGTTTTTCGGACATCTAGCCATCGCTGCGCAAAGGTCTACACTTAAACGAACGACCAGGAAAGTACTGAGCAGAAGAGAATCATGGCAGAGTTTGTTTAAGTGTGATTTTTGCACATCGGTATGTAACTTGTTGCATGCTTATTCACATTATTATAAGAAGAAGTGTCGAAAATCTATAAAAGTTAAAACCCGACTTTGAAAAAAAGGATAAAATAATAATAATAAGCTTGTACAAAGCAACCGACTTATTTGTTATATAATCTAAAGCCAGCTTTACTAAATGCAATATTTTTTTACGTGGGTGATGCCCCTTGTGTACCGTCAGGCCACTCTCGGGGCAAATGACTCGGTTTGTTGGGCTCACTACAACAGTTTGTCAACTAAACCCCAAAGGCGTCCATCGCTCCACAAGTGTCGAGGCCAGTGGGAATTCCTCATGGACTACATCCGTCAACCCCGACAACGGCGGCCTTTCCAAGCCTCATCTCTGCCCGAAAGACAATCCCTCTCCGTCCCCCTCCCTCGGCACGGTCACACTACCGTCTCGTGGCCCCCAAAACCGGTGATAAACCCCCCCGAGTCCACCGCCACCACCAGAGACTAAGCGATTTTTTACAGTGGTTGTCATCCACGCGGCCCTTTTCTTGCGAAAAGGACCTCCGAGCCCGCTGACGCAGGTTTACGGGACATCTGGAGGGTAAAACGTAACGTCGTGCCCGGGACTCGGGACTCGAACGCGGTACCCTCGACTCGGAATCCACACTTTGCCGCAGCTGCCATCGTGCTTGTAAACTACATGCAATCTGCATCTACCCCGTAAATCTGCCCGATTTCAGCTATATGTTTTTCTCTTTTAGGTGCATTTTCGACTGCCACTAAAAATATCAAAATTGTAACCGTAACTTTAATCATTGAGGAGTTTTCTGATGAGAAGGTAGTTTCAGGTGGTTCATCAATTCGTATCGAGTTCTTTATAAGCTGATTATATTGATGGAAGTCCAAAAATTAGTAATTTACTGCATTGTGGGATGCTATTCTGCTCATCATTCCAAAGGTTCTTATCAGATCTTCACCAACGATTTGTGGGACCAATTCGAGACTCTCACTTTCCAAATCTAAAAAGAATATTCATATGCTGGAGTCCGGCGTGAACATATCCCCATACAAACAATATGCGGGTCGAATTGAGAAGCTCCTCTTTTTTAAAGTCGGTTAAAAACAACCATTATAAATTTCCGTATGTCCGAAGGATCCGAATATATGGAGAGACATAGGTATACGGTATATTAGGAATTACCGGATATCCGGCTTTTTTAATAACGTGCCGGATATCCGGCTTTTTAATTACCTACCGGATACCCGGTCAATCATGTGTACACAACATACTTCTTCAATACAACATTCAAACTAATTAGGTAAAAGTAGAAATAACACTTTATCCGGATAACCGGACTAAATAGCCGGATAAAAAATAGCCTATATGTTAATCGGGGTATAAAACTATCTGAATACCAAATTTGGTTAAAATCGGTTAAGCCGTTTCTGAGATTAGCGGGCACAAAGGCACACACAAACAGACAAACAGATAAACAGACAAACAGACAACCAGAAAAACAGAAAAATAGGTTCTACTGCGTTAATAGATACCCATACAATTTATATTTTTTTTATATCTTCCAAAAACAGACACCGCTGAGTTACGATTTTATTATATGTATAGATAGAAGAAGAAGATATAGAAGAAGAAGATTGTATTATTTAGTGGTCAATATCACACGCAATGTTCTGTTACAGAGAAAATTCTCCTAGTGTAGACATCAGTCTCACAAAAAGTTTTTATGCTAATTTTTTTTCATCCTTGGTGAAAACTGTTGTAAAAAAGTGTGTGAAGAAAAATATTCACGACTAGCTGTGCCCGCGACTTCGTCAGCGTTTTTCGGACTACCTACCCATCGCTGTGCTTGAACGGACGACCAAGGAAGTATGTTGCTGAGCAGAAGATAATCATGGCAGAGTCTATTTAAGTGTAGATTTAGCACAGCGCAGCGGTAGGTAACGTGTTGCATGCTTATAAGAAGTAGCCTTTATCGAAAAAATAAAAAAAAATCGAAATCCGACTTCGAACAAAAGGACAAAACAATAATATTGAGCTCTCCGAAATACAGTGCAACCGACTTATCTGTTATGTAAGCTAAAGTCGGGCAGCTTAACTACATGATATCTTTTTTTTTTACGTGGTTAATGTCCGTCACCGTCAGGCCAATCTCGTTGGGCTCCCTACCATAGGCTTATAATGTAAACCCCCATGGTGTCCCTCGCTCCACAAGTGTCATGGACTACATCCCGAAAACGACGGCCTTTTCAAGCCTCATCTCTGTATCTCCCCATAGACAACCCCTCTCCGTCTTCCCTCCCTCGGCACGGTCACGCCACCGTCTCGAGGTGCCCAAAAATCAAAATCAAAATCAAAGTACGTTTATTCATTCGGATATTAGCAAGATATCTCTTTGACATGTCATTTTTTTTATTTTTTATTTAATCTACTCTACTATGTCTTCGGATCGCGACCTCCATGACATGAGAAGAAGACACAAGAAACTCATGGGGTTTTTTTTTTGTATATTTTTTTTTTGCAGTAATCATGTGATTTACATTGTCGCATATATAATATTATTGAAGAACAGTGGAACTGGAGCAATAATCCATACTTGCTATAATAATCCTTACTAGCATTACAAGAGCGAAAGTAACTCTGTCTGTCTGTCTATCTGTTCAAATAAGTTATAATATACAAAATAATAAACATAAAAAAAATTATTTACTTAAAACACTATCGTATCCACAAACACACAACCCGCCCAACACCGCCCAAACCGCCCCGGGACCCACCATCAGAGTTCTGTGGTGCCAGCCTTGCATTCCTTTCCTACACTCTAGAATTTTATTATAAAATTCGTAGGTAGAACCATCTATTTACTCCTTTCCAAAGCCGGTGATAACCTCCCCCCCCCCCCCAATTCACCACCAGAGGCTGAGGTGATTTTTATAGTGGTTGTCTACCACGCGGGCCCTTTCTTGCGGAAAGGACCCCCGAGCCCGCTGACGCGGGATTACGGATTAGAAGCCAGGCAAGCCCGGTTTCCCACCTCGTGCGCCTCTTAGCTTTCAGCTACTGAGTCCCCTCACAACGGCAAGGTGGACGACCATCTGGAGGGTAAAACGTAACATCGTGTCCGGGACTCGTGACTCGAACGCGCAGCCGTCGAATCGGAAGCCATCACTCGGCTCGGTAGGCCACCGTTCCTTAAAAAGGGAATGCGCCGGTCTGTGATTCGAACGCGGAACCCTCGACTCGGAATCCATAGCTGCCATTGTGCCACGTAAACTACATGCAATCTGCATCTACCCAGTAAAACTGCCCGATTACAGATATATTTTTTTAATCCATTTTATTGCATTTTCAAGATTGTAACCGTAACTTTAATCACTGAGGAATTTTTGAGAAGGTGGTTTCAGGTGGTTCATCAATTTGTACCTAGTTCTTTATAAGCCGATTCTATTCATGGAAGTCCAAAAGTTAGTAATTAACATCATTGTGAGATGCTATTCTGCTCATCATTCCAAAGGTTCTCATCAGATCTTCACTAACAATTTATGGGACCAACTCGGGACTCTCACTTTCCAAATTAAAAAGAATGATCGAAATCGGACTTTATATGCCGGAGTACGGCGTGAACATATTCACATACAAATAATATGCGATAGAATTGAGCAGCTCCTCTTTTTTTTAAAGTCGGTTAAAAACAGTCATTATAAAGAATTTCCGTATGTCCAAAGGATCCGGATATATGGACAGACATAGGTATACGGTATTTGAGGAATTTCCTGAAAAAAAACCGGATATCCGGTTTTTTTATTTTCGACCGGATATCCGGTTAATCATGTGTTGATTCCACACCATATATTTATTCAATACAACATTCAAACAAATTAAGTAATAGCAAAAAAACACTTTATCCGGATAACCGGACTAAATATCCGGATAAAAAATACCCTATATGTTAATCGGGGTCTAAAGCTATCTGCATACCAAATTTGGTTAAAATCGGATGAGCCGTTTTTGAGATTAGCGGGCACAAAGGCACACACAAACAGACAAACAGACAAACAGACAAACAGACAACCAGAAAAACAGAAAAATAGGTTCTACTGCGTTCATAGATACCCATACAATTTATATTTTTTTTATATCTTCCAAAAACAGACACCGCTGAGTTACGATTTTATTATATGTATAGAAGATATAGAATAGATATAGATAGATTTTTTAAAATTCATTCTAGATATTTTTAGACTAGGCTGGCATGTGAGTGAAAAAGCCGATGGTTTTCAGGTGTTTTCTCTATTTAAAAATCCATTTTAATAAATGTATTTGTTATTCCGAAACACATAATAGTAGGATTTTACCGGCGGCGTTATTTTGTGGATAACCGAACAAATACCAAACTTGGCACATTGTTTGCCTTTCGCCTTTTAAAATGACAGCGCAGATTGAATGATAGCGATCTAATATCATCGTGATTCATTAAATTGTCATGTTCCTAAATATCATTAGTGTGTAATTTAAGTGAAGAATCCCTGTCGAGATCAACGAAAATTGTTGATAAGCCATTTAGGTATTTTAAAAATTTAGTGTAATTTTGTTCCTATTTAATTTCAGTTGTTTAGTGTTATATTAAAGTTTTAATTGTTTATTGTTGTTACAAAATTGACATGGTTAATATTTTATTGTTTTCAAATCGAATGTAAATTAATTATAGACCATAGGGCTGGATGCTACTTTGCCCAACAAATGGGGTATTGCTATCCAAAGAGGCAACGCAGCCAGTTTTTTGAGTACCTTACCTAGGGACTCATTTTTTTGGGTAATTAGGATTAACTATTTAATGACGGATTGATGTTGAATTATTTTTATATTATTATCTATAGCATTTGTATGTGACAATTTTTCCTACATTTTGTTATAATTTCAAGACAAAGTTTCTTATACTTTCGAAGTTTATCCAGATGTTATTATAATTGGTAACTAAGTGGTTAAGTTTCACAATAACAATAATGAAACATACATTACTTTGTTAATAAAATTAGGTTATTGGTTCGCCCAACACCCATTGTAATCATCGAACAAAAAATTATAGTTCCGAAATTGAACGAATCATCCTTTGTCCTTTATTCTGACCTAACCCTCCTTTTACGTAACAGGTAGACTTTGAATACAAACTTTAATAAATGAAAAGTCATTCAAATGTAAACTTTACCTTGACGAAATAAGAGTCATAACAAGTGCAAAGATTAATTTAGTTTTCGACGTTTTGCTCAACTTTTGGGAGCACAGGTCCGCAAAAAAAGGCAAAAACACTGTTTTTTTGGAATGCACGTGTTTCCATTATGTCAAGTTTGCAAGTGCGTACAACTTTGTTGTTTTGAATTGTGTTTTTTTTTTATAATTGAGTGACAGATGCTTTAACCTATTGAACATTGAACATCTGGTTTACTTGGATGTGAAGAAATTACGAATATAATGTAGGTAACTTAGTACCTACCTACATAATATTAATGGGTGGATGAAAGGACACTGCAGTAGGGTTACTTCGGTTCTTTCGACACGACAACGATACGATAATTCCAGCCAATACGATGATTCTACTGTCACACTGTGATAGTAGGGTGACAGTAGAATCATCGTATCGGCTGAAATATCGTATCGTTGTCGTGTCGAAACAAACCGCAGTAACCAGTAACCATCCTGGTTGCTGGGATGCGAATGGTTAGGTTAGGTAAGGTTAGACGACTTTATTTTTTTTTAAATAGGTACACATCCAATAATTTTGATACAAAATTGAAAGAAAGAAACCATTGTTTTTATTACATTTCAAAAGAAAAAAATCCTTATTTTAATGTCGTGGACATATCCTATTTCAGGTATTCAACCCATATAGTCGGAGAGGCAGTGTCGAAATATTGTTAGAGGTTTGTAATGCCCCCCGTACTAATGTAAATTTTGCGATGTTTTAAATACGACTGCTCTCTGGCCAACTCTGCCAGAGAGCAGTCGCATTAAAACATCGCAGCAATGTTCATGTTGCGTCCTTCTCAGACATTAAACCCAAACAATTTGGGGTCTAAGCTCCACTAAAACCGCAAGTTTTTTAGTAAAACACCTATTGCTTCGGACCAAGCAGTTCCAGTTCAGTTTAATACTTGACCGTATTGGCTTTTACAACCTCTTCCAACATTTCGAGACTGCCTCTTTTACTATAAATACGTCGGTAGGTGTACCCATGTTCATAATCTGGTGAACCTTCCAATGTTTGTTCAGCTGTAGTGCCTACTATTGTGTCAGGATTAGCAGTTTTTGTTGGTGCGTGGGACGGTTTCTCGATGTTTTCTAATTTACATATCTTTAAACTGTGTTTGGGAATTGGGCGAGTTGAAATGGATTTTCGAGTGTGAAATGGTTTTATGGTGTTTTTTTTGCTTTGAATTTGGACCACTGCTTTGAGATTTTATACCCTCTTCATTTGGAAAAAATAATGGTCAGGACAGAATTAATATATTTTCTAAGATATTGAAAAAAATCACAAGAATTTGGTGAAAGAATGGCGTCGCGAAAAAACCGACAAGTCCTAGGACCCACCGGGGTTCGAAGGCATGGGACATTCACCAATCCCTTCCTCTTTTCTGTAGAAGCAAGGACTTCCCTTCCCACTTACCCCCTACATAAATAGATAAATATTTCACGACGTTAGCCGACGTTTTAATAGAACAGAGCTAAAATTCGAAAATAATGTTCTTTACCTATAATAATATGATGTAGGCTTCCGATAAGAAAGGGTTTTCGAAAATTCTCACAGTATCGGAAGTTACACAGGTAAAACAGCAGGACACAGCAATATCAAAACATCAACCCCTGTTTTCTCCTCATCCCCGCCAAAAGCTATGGGTTTTAATTTTGTTCAAAATTTATTTTGTCGACCTTTGTCGACACGGTTATCTTTTTCTAATGGCCTTACCCGATAAGTTTACAACTGCGTAGTAGATTTTTTTCTACAAAACAGGTCAAATGAGGAACCGAGGGTTCTGTGCAGTTTTGTTTAGAGTGTAGGGGAAAGGGTCTTCTTTTAGCCAGTGATTTTAGCCGACTTCAAAAAAGAGGAAGATACATAACTAGATGCTATAAATAGTTTAATTCAGTAGGAAATTAAGTGGATGGTGGTTATTAGTAGTTAAAATATTCTTTTAACAGATTTTAAGAAGAGTAGATATGTTTTTATATTACCAGTGCAGACGCTAATGGAAACAAAATCCGTACGACTTAGTTTCACTGCCGTGTTTTTCTAGGTGAGCGTGTTGTATCTTAGACCATATCCTCACCTTACCATCAGATGAGATAGTGGTCAAACGCTTTTATCTTTTTTAAAAACCGACCTACCTATGACTTATTTTACACAAAACTAACAAAACAGCTTTCAAGTAGATAACCACACATTATTGAGACTACGATGACAGCCTCCTTACTTCTTTATATACGGTGCTCCGAGGAGGGGGTATTAAGCCGAAAGGGGGTTGTTCTAGAAGCCTAGGCGAACAACTTTTGTTCTACAAGTTTTGGAAATTAAAAGTAGTTTTCGAAAATTTTGAGTTTAAAGTTTGCATGAAAATCAGCTGTTTTTTAGAGTTTGAGGTAATTGGCCTTAAGGTGCCCTTTTATTTAGTTTGGACCACTATAATCTAAACATTAATTGCTATTTTATTAAAAAAACAGCTGTTTTTTTTAGTGATACAACTTTAAAATATAAAAAGTTCGAATTGCCAAAAGTCTTAGAATAAAAGTCGTTCGCCTAGACCTCTAGAACAACCCCCTTTCGGCTTAATACCCCCTCATCGCAACACCCTGTATAAGTACATTTACTCATATTTTGAATCTATGTACCAGATCTAAGAACCTACTTATGCCTACCTACAAAATCTTCTAATAAATAAAAATGGTCCCTTATTAGCACGTTCTCCCCTAAACCTTATCTAAAGTCCACAACATGTCCAAACTTGTCCAAAAAAAAGGTTTATTTATGTTTTTTTCGGCCTCAGCTGTGGATGGTAAAACACGATTTATTAAACCAAGCAGCTAAAGACAATCAAACGTTTACCTCTATCTCCGGTAATTTTCGATAACGGAGCTTAATTTAATTAAACAATATTACACGAAACGAAATGTTTTTTTGTATATTCTATCATACGTCTTAAATTTCACTTCAAACCCTAATTTTATTTTATTTTTTAATTCGAAGTTAGAAATGACAAATGCATGGTTACAAAAACTCGTAGGTAAGTGTACCATTTTTTTGTGAAACAGCAAAAAGGTGGTGAATCCTAATGGCTTCTACTTTAGTTTATTTGAGGTAAAGTTATCTGTATTCGAAACGTTAAGTTGTCGATTGATAAGTAACAGTTTATCTATGACGTTGTTATCTTATATGCTTGCAGAAATTGGATTATCTCGTCAGCTTTGTTCCCGATTTAGCCAATTCCGGCCGGGCTAAAAAGGATTAATCAAAAACATAAATAACTTTCCTTCGGCAGTCGGGTAAAAAAAAACAAATCTCGAAATGCAAAGCTTCTATACCGTAAAAAGCTGTGAGATCTTATTATCGGTTAAGCCAAGTTAGTTATTCAGTTATAGCCTTATTAATAAACGTGGAGGAGTAAGGTCGGAGTAGTGAGAACATGCTTTGTCTTTTTCCGTGACAGTAACTTCCAAAGTTGACAGACAGAAACAAAAAGTGGTGAAATTACTCCGACCTTACTCCACATTTATTAATAAGGCTATTAGTGTCTATGTAAATACTCTCTCATCCGAGCGATGTTTTGGGAGCCTGGGGTCCGCTAAACCACAAAATGTTTTGTTTTTATTTGGGATCCACGCAGTCGTCATGGACCATAACTTCTGCAATTAGATTTGGCAATATTTTTACGGCCGGCCGCCTGCTTGACACCAAGTCTCCAATCTCCATCCCTTAGTCGCCTTTAACGACACCCACGGGAAGAGATGGGGTAACCCACTGACCTCCATAGTGCCGAGGTGCCTGCTTGCACATACCCGAGGCAAGTGGGTTTCGGGAGTGGGAACTAAGGGTCTCCTCCTTTGGATCAGGGTACCGCGGGGTTGGGCTAGCCCGGCAGCCAGAACGGCCACATCTATCGGTGGCTTAGTAAGGAGATGTCGCCCAACTTGGGTTTGGCCTCGCGGGGGTTTGTGGTTTTCAGCCGCAGAGGACGGCACGTTTGTCAACTCTGGTATGCTTGTCACCGGGGGTCGTCCTCATACGCGGCGAGCGCTTTGCACGTCGTTTCGACGAGTGCGCGAGGCTCAGGAGTAGCCTTAGTGGTGCCTCTCGGGGTGCCGCATCTCCGGCTGCGCTGTGCCAGAAAGCGTAGGTCTCTACGCTAGGGAAGACCGGTCCTTACCAGGATTTATAGGCTCTTGGTAGGCATGTGGATTCATGCCGGGAAGTGAGCGTGCCTTTAACAGCTCCGGTACCACACATGGAAATGTGGTAGGTGGCCTCTCCACCGGCCCCAGCGAGGTTGTCGTTAGCTCCTCTTCCGAGGAACGAGTGGTGAGCGGCTTCATTGCTCCGGTACCAGTCTGGAAAATCTGGTAGTGCCGTTTTGGGTACGGGGAAGCTCTCCCTTATCAGAGAACCGAAACTAGCGTTTTGGGGACACGATCTGTCTATAACTGATCCCGCACGGTTGCCCTCCGGGGTGGCCGGACGGAACAGCGGACCCATCTCTTCATACCCTAGCTGGTTATAGCTTGGGACGCTATAACATATATGCGTAGAAGTCTTGGAACGGGTTGCTGACCTCCATAGTACAAGTCGCTGGTCAGATCATAGCGCACTGAATTTTGTGCCTATTTGATCTGCACTATGAAAGTGATGGTGGCCGTCCGTGGAGCTAATAGTTCCGTGGATGGTCACCATCACTTTCAATAGAAAATGCGCGACAACAGCGCAACATGCCGCAAATCATATCGGCACAATTTTGTATGATATACCAATTCCAGCGTACTTGTATAGTTTCATTTCAGTGGGGCAACCCTATTCTATGCTGGGGCTACACGGCGTCTATGTACCTAAATATTTACCAACCAAATTGGTATAGTACTTACAACAACTAACTAACAAAAATAGCAACGATAAACATAACCCTTTCCTTGCAGTCGGGTAAAAAAAGAGAGTGCAAAACGTATATTTTCATCTCGTTGCATTATCAGATTGGTACCTACCTAAGTTATTAAGTATTCAAAGATTTTAAGCGAAGCTTACAAAACGAAAAGATTAGTGTACTAAAAGCACAGAATTATTCTACGCCTTTATTTTTTTTAAGGTGCTTTTTAAGCTTACTCAAAAAGCATGAGCTATTTGCTAATCTAGCTGAAAATGGGAATCATTTTATTTTTAACCGACTTAATCTTTAATAACATACGTACGTACGTACGTAACGTACGATTTTCAGGGTTCCGTAGCCAAAGGGTAAAAACGGGATCATTTTACTAAGACTCCACTGTTCGTCTATCTGTCTGTCATTCATCCATCAAGCTACCTATATCTTGACATAGTTAGTCAGATGAAGTTTACATAGATGATGTTTTTCTATTGGCGCTATAACAACAGATACTAAAAACGGAATACAATATTTAGGTGATGTATACAACAATCGTGTGATAATGATAAGGCACATTCGTGCGCGAGTCCGACTTGCACTTGGCCGGTTTTATAGTATTATCGCAATTTTTCCAGTAGTTTTTATCTAAAGTGGTAACAAACATACATATTAGCACCTGAAAAAACAAAATACAACCGAATTGAGAACCTCCTCCTTTTTTTTGAAGTCGGTTAAACATAAGGCTAAATGCTCTTAAATAGATGAAAAAAAAAGGAACTGAAAAAA
Organism: Idaea biselata; assembly: GCA_958496205.1. Taxonomy (NCBI): domain Eukaryota; kingdom Metazoa; phylum Arthropoda; class Insecta; order Lepidoptera; family Geometridae; genus Idaea; species Idaea biselata. Next base: position 26,023,253 of record OY292402.1, read on the forward strand.
CAAAACGTAAGCTATTAATAGCTAGATCAATCCGGCACACCCTTTACCGGATTAAACCGGAAAAATCCGGTAAAAACCAGTTTTGGTCGCGTGCGACACATGTCCAAGGGCCACAGTTAATAAATTGCAATACGCGATGCACAGATTAACGTCACTGTCCGCAAAGAGTTCATTGTACCAAGTATTATCTATATAGAGATGTTATACAGATCTATGAAACGCGTAAACGGTATAAAACTACATCATCTGTAAAAAACTTAACTATCTAGCTATCGCGGTTCGGTATAGCTGGGGACAGACAAACAGATGGATAGGGACAATCCCTGCAACAAATTATCTACATATATATGTTTTAGCGTACCGGACACCTAACATTTAGGTGTCCGTGATCAGTTATAGGTGAAAGCTCACATTTTTTAGCCAAAAAAAATGTGAGCTGTCACGGGACGTCTAGCAGATGTAAAACATCGACTCGCTACGTATATAGTAAATGAAGCGTGGCGAGTATTACCATGACAAAAGGTTTACCCTCGCCTATGGACGTTTCACATAAAAAAAATATCGGCGACAAATTGAGAGCCTCCTTCTTTATTAGGAAGTCAGTAAAAAAAGGCCCAACCGAATTAAGAGCATCCTATATTTTTAAAGTCTACAAAAATCACACCTTACTCCTCCTCAGTCACAGTTCAACTTCTCCCTACAAATCCTAGCTCTTAATCCGACACGTTTAGTCTTTATGACGGTAGATTGCATCGTCCATACTGCACCTGTTATTCCGCAAAATCTGTATCATTTACAATACACAGCATTTTATTAGTAGATGTGGCTATATGATTATGAAGGTCTGTCTGTCTGTCACGGTGGATGGGTTTGGTGAAGAAAGTCTTGGGAAATAAAACGAAAGTTAGGTTAGATTCTTCTTCTGTTTTCGCGATGTTGTATTGAAATTAAAGACATTTTTCGGTTTGAATCGCGTGGTTTTTATTACTTTTAGCATTGTTACAACGCTCAACGTTTCGAGACCTTTCCAGGTCTCTTCTTCAGGATAGACTAAGATGTGATTTGTCATTCTAATGTATTAAAAAGTTACAGTGAGACTACCGTCTTATTATTAAAAACTATTAAAATGTTATCAAAAACGTTCCTGTCTACGCAGGTTCCAAAATTGCAATGATTATTATTTACTTTATTGTTAAATTTTATTATTGAACTTTATTATTTAATTTTAACTCTATTACTTTTATTTACTTTATTATTATTTTACTTTATTATTTACATTTTATTTAGCCTATCATTACCAACTATGCACAAATCACCTTTCAACGATTAATTTATCACTACGTGACTTCGCAAGTTAGGTTGTTAACATTGAGGGAGTCCTGCAGCCTAGCTGCGCACACCGGTCTTGTATAGTCTTACGAGTTAAGCAACGTCTGGCGCGGTCATTTCTTGGATAGGGGACAGTCTACCTACTCTTTTCTCCTTACAAACTTTAGAAACGTAGTCGACTGTTTCCTCCCAGGATAAAGACATTAGAGAAAATATTTTTATGCCATAAGTCCTATATCAGCCATGACCGGCCCCTACGTTTTGATTTTTTCATTTTTTCATTTTCTATTTTTTCTGAATTTTATTTTTATTCTAATTAAAATATGAAAAAAATCAAAACGGGCATAGTCATGCATAGCAGATATAAGTTTTATGGCATAAACATATTTCCTCTAATGTCTTTATCCAGGAAGGAAACAATCGACTACGTTTGTATGGAGAAAGAGTGGGTAGACTGTCCTCTTAAGTAAATTTTGAGTGAAAAGTCTAACACTAGGTTCACCGTACCACTATACGATCTTCTTCTAGCACCGAGATCCAATGATAGTTTTGTTATAAGTAGAAACTCTATGGTCCGTATCGAGAGCGTATAAGAATCGGTCCTACGTAATTTTATATGAGCGTGAGCGTAATGGTCATCTACAAGACTTAATATCAGACAGCGCCATCTAGCCCTAAACTAAGCAAATAGACTTGTAATATGGTGACCAGATGAAGAATATAGAATTCGTTTAAATTACTTTTTTGTGTACCTACGTATTGGAACGAAGTTCCTTATCGCGCGTTGCGAAAAGGGGCTAGACAGAAAAAAAAATAAGACCAAAATTTGTAACGACACTTTTGCTATAGTTGTAAACCGTGCGGCGTGTTCTCTGTCTGTCTCTCTCTCTCTCTTTCTCTCTTTCTCCGGGTGTCCCTTGACATGACACCTCTCAAGTTTTATTTTTTTTAATTTACTCTGATTCTAAATTCTACTCGGACTGATTCAATAAAGAGCAAAACATAATTATGTCATACATAATTGTGACATTAATTTATGTTTTATTTACCTTGAAATCACGTGACTTTTATACATTACAATTAGAGAATACAAATTGTCATGTGAAAACATCATGTTGTTTGAAGATTTACAACTCCCGTTGATATTTTTTGGATTTCTAGTACAAATTGATCATGTTTCACAGTGACATGTTATATAAATAAGTAGTTTTAGATGCGTTGTTTTTGGTTTTCCATGGCTACAAAAAGTGAGGGTAGATTACTTTGAGTTTAAATAAATAAATATAATAATAAATAAATATTGCACGACGTTACACACAGCGCAATCTAGCCCCAAACTAAGCACTAGGCTTGTACTATGGGTACTAGACAACGGATATACTAAATATTATACTTTTTTTTTTTTTTTTGTAAATACATACATATGATACATAGAAAACACTGAATATCCCATGTCTTCAGACCGTGGTGAGTCCTAGGACATGTTGGTTTCCTCACGATGTTTTTCCTTCACCGTAAGAGCGATGTTATTAGCGCACATACCTTTTTCTTAAAGAAGCAAGAACAAGTAGAACATTGAGATATTATGTACTACTAGTAGCGTCCCGCGGTTTTACCCGCGTAAGTCCCGATCCCGCGGGATTTACCAGAAACTTTGTCATAGTGGATACTACCTATAACTCACAAAAAAAAACAGTCTCCAAAATTTATTGTCTTTAGGACCAGCGGTTTGGAGTCAATTATTCAGGACATTGAATTTTGTATGTATAGATAAGGTTGAGATCAATGTACTTAGGTAGGTATTTGAAGTGATAGAGAAAAAGTTGTCTGGCCAATTTATATGTCAAAATTGTTTACCATTTTGTTAGGCCGAGCCGTTTCTGTAGTTACATTTCTCTGGTATTTCAGAAACAATTTATTAAAAACCCCGTGCAATATTCCATGTTTACGCATGTTTTTATCAAAAACTATTACATGTCAGCGTTATTGGTGGTTTGCGTATGTATTGCCTGCTACCCTAGTGAGGCACAGTGTAAGGTAAACAGTGGGAAAAGTTAGTTTATTATACCTCCGTGTACGAAAAGCACTATAAGCACTTGGCCCTGGTAGTTATCTCTGATAGCAGTTGCTAGGTCAAATTGACGAACTCTGTGGCGCGTCGTGCGAAAGCGCGATTGCAATGCAGAAGGTTGCGGGTTCGATTCCCGCCGGGTGCAAGTATTTATTCTTAAAAAATAAATAATTGTGTCTGGTCTGGGTGTCCCTCTATGTAAAATATGTATGTATTTACAAAAGAAAAATAAATATATGGAGTGTATCCGTTATCTAGTCACCGCAACACAAGCTTAGTCGCTTACCACGGGGCTAGATGGCGCTGTGTGTTGTTCACAGAATTTATATATATTATTATTATTAAATTAGAGGCCATGTTCCGATACGTAGACCGATGCACCTACTAAGGAAGACGAGTCGGATCTTGTTACACTGCCGTATTAATTTTTCTGATGATGAGATGATGATAAGCGTGCTACAAAAACCATATTATTCGTGGCAAACGCTCATCCATCGTGTATAAAAAACATAGTATCTATGCGCACAGATAACGGAACTTCCATTCGGGAATTAACGATTCATTTTTGACAAAATAAAACAAATGAAAAATTATTTTATTCACAGAGGTCGACTAATGTGTATCTTAGTTATGATGATGACGTGTAATTCATCATAATAACTAGATACACATTAGTCGACTGTATTATTGTATTGTATTATTCACAATTCTAAAATACAATATAGGTACCCATGCAAAGTTACAGCTTCTTAATACAAAGCGTCTCTGAGCTAAGATAGACAGACAGATATGACGAAACTATAAGGGTTTCTTGTTGACTACGAAACCCTTAAAATTGACCTGAAAGTTTTCATACTGATCTCAATTGAACTACACTGTGACTTCAATTTCAGTTACACGCGTCAGTTAATCCTAGTCTGGTTTTTAATAGTTTTTAAGCCTGAACGACCCTTCATCGGTGGAAAATTATTTGTATCTATACATTACCACAACGTCTGTGGCGCGTCGGGCGAATACCCGACTGCAATGAGGAAGATTGCGGGTTTGTTTCCCGACGGGAGCAAGTATTTAAAAGAAATCTTTGTTTCTTGTCTGGGTGTCTCTCTATGTACCTATAATTATGTTGATATGTATTTATTTATAAGAGAAAAATAAATATAAGTACCTACTATTATATCCGTTGTTAAGTCACCGTAACACAAGCTTAGTAGCTTACCATGGGGGCTAGATGGCGCTCTGTAATGTTCACAGAATTTATTCATTTATTATTTGAATGTATAGGTACCGGGACTTTGGCTGTCTACGTTTCAAGTTTCATTGTAATCGGTTCAGCGGTTTTTCCCTGAAATAACAAAACAGTAAGATAATGTACTTCAATACATACTTGCAAACTTTCGCGTTTGTAATATTAGTAGAATTAATTCGGAAGGTTGCGAGTTGTGAGAGACCCACCTTCCTATAATTAAGATGAGGGATCAATACAGTCAGTCTATTATATAGCCAAACAATCTTTTTCAGTAGAATCATTTTTGAACACCTAATCCATCACATTCAAGTCATCTGCAATAATTGGCCAACTAATATACGTAAAATTAATCAGCAAGAGGTTTATTGAAATCCGCTGTATTCAAATTCAGCAATTTAATTGTCAGTAGGCTGTGTTAACCTGATTGACATCAGGTGTTTGAGTGAATTACGAGTCGGCAACAAGGCAATTAAAATTAATGGACTCCCGAAATGCCTTATGGGCTGGGAGCACAGGTTTGCGTGAAGTAGGTAGTGAAAGAAATATATAAACATTGCAGGATGTTACTTACCTATAAAGCAATAATAATTTGGCTCCAAACTTAGCAACTGGGCTTGTACTATAATAAAATAACCTCATTTACAATACTCTAAAGTACAAATACTTATCTGTACCTAATCTGAAGTCAGGCAGTTTTGCTGTGTGATAGAACAGATAGGCCAGTGGCACTGTATGTAGCTAAAGTTATTTTATGCTTTTTTGAAGTCGCTTTTTAATTTATAAACACGTACGGACATACGATACACAAAAAACACCCAGACCCAAAACCTTTATTAACTAACTAAAAATTTTATGGCCAGCAAAAACAAACTTATGGTCAGCAGAAATACTAGGCCCCTGCGGGAATCGAACCCGCGACCTACTGTGTTGCAGTCATAGTTTCGCCCAAATCGCCACAGAGGTCGTCAGTAGCAACGTGGTAGCAAATGCATCAGTTTTTTAAACTTCCAGCACATTTTTATAATTTTAATTTAAGTTCAAAATTAGTTTCAAACTAGCTGCGTCCAATGAAGTATGAAGAAATTACAATGAAGATATTACATATTTTATTAGCACTTTGTTATATATAACTTTACATCACTTTCAAATAGCACTCTAAGAAAACTTTAAGCTGCTCAGTAGTTAGTTTCGACTCGGCACGGCCAAGTATAAATCATAATTTGCCTAATCACTTTCATCGAATCAAGTCTAATGCTGACTTTATTCCAAGTGTGCTGGATGCTGGTGGAATTTGATGAGCGTGCTATATATTAGATCATATCATCACATACCGTAAGGTGATATAACAGTTAAACACATATTTATCGTTAAAAAAACAGAAGAATATTATTAAATTATATTATGGTCTTGACGCAGAAAGTCACTTTCGCCAAAATTGACACTTTCGATTACGTACCCCTGTCTCCCGAAAGGGATACAACCGGGCACATCAGACTAAATTCTATGACGTAAGTATCACGGCTCGGGGATTCCAGAATATTATTACACCAAAGTATTGGACTTTAATCAGTCTATTTATGCTGACAATGAAATTAGCTCGCCGTGGATACAGATTTAATGAATAATTTTGTTTGACGATTGTAAAGTATGAACCAAAATGTAAATGGGATTATATGCTCGTACTCGTAGGTAGATAGATAGTAGGTACTTGACAAGCTTGCAAAATTAGACTGGTAATTTTAAACGACACGCGATGGGAAGTTTTGTAATCCACTAATCTTACTAATATTATTGAGGAGCTCATTTGCCTAGTTGCACCTGCCGATCTAGAATGGTCGTGCGGGTTAAGCAACCCCTTGCGCGGTCATTACTTGGATGGGTGATCGATAATTTGAGTGGCAAATTATCGATCACCCAAAACTTATTTTCTTGAGCTCCTCTGTGTTTCGGAAGGCACGTTAAGCAGTTGGTCCCGGTTGTTACCTCTGATAGCAGTCGTTTCGTTAGGTCCAGTTAGAGGTCTTAGGGTGACCTGAAAACTCGAACACTAGGTGAGACATACCAAAAGAAGTAGACTAATATAATAAATGCGAAAGTAGCTCTGCCTGTTTGTTACGCTCCTACCGCTGCTGAATCGATTTTGATGAATTTTGGTATAGAGATAGATAGGTAGCGTACTATATAGTATTATTTAGTCAATGGTAGTAGTAAGGTAGGGTAAAAAGCCGAGTAGCCCCGGCATAGAATAGGGCTACCTCATCTCTTCCCGTGGATGTCGTAAAAGGCGACTAATGGATCTGGGGGAGACCTTAAGTTCTCTCCGCGCGGTGGCGGATAAACTGCTTGGTCCCTAGGAGGGTTGGTGCCAGGCTGCCGGCCGTAAAAATATTGCCAAATCTATTTGCGGCAGGTATGGCCAATGATGACTTACCTACTGCGCCAACCCCAAATATTTGGGGTTTAGCGGACCCCGGGCTCCCGAGAGGGATGCAACCGGGAACATCGCTCGGATCAGAAGTAGTAGTAAGGTAGGGTAAAAAACGTCCTTACATTGATAATATAATATTGAAATAAATTTAACACTTCCATTACCGACGGATATAAGTTTTAATGTGATGATCATATTATTTAAATGATAATGAGCCCTTTGATGCGAAAATCGAATATCACCATTAACATTTTGAGTGGAAATTTTACAGTAAAAAATTGGAATGGAGGTTTTGTGTAAAGATATTTATTTTCCCGTATTCAATACTCGGTTATTATTAATATTGAATACTAGCAATACCCCGCGGTTTCAGTTCGGTTCAGGGCGTAAAGTCCGCGGGACTTTCGGGAAAAAAAGTCAGTCTTCTTATTTTCGTATTATAGTGGTGTGGCTCACTTAGTGTTAGAGTTCTCAGATCGCCCTAAGGCCTAACGACTTGACCTAACGACTGCTATCCAAGATAACAACCGGGACCAACTGCTTAAAACGTGCCTTCCGAAGCACTATAAATAATATTAAGATTATCCCAAACTTAAAATCCATGTCGGGTTCATCGAAAATTGTTGATTATTTCATGACGGAATGTTGTTAATTTTTTTTTTTGTATAGATTGTAGGTATATCACCTACAATCTATACAAAAAAAAAATTTCGAATCTTACATTTTAGTTCAGTTTCCAGACAAATATGTCGAAGGGTGACGCATATCCATATTTTAAACAAAGGACGGACGGACAGACAGACAGCGAAGTCTCAGTAATAGGGTCCCGTTTTTACCTTTAGGTACGGAACCCTAAAAATGACTTATTTGGCTATCTGCACACCAAATTTCATCGCAATCGGTTCCGAAGTATTTGCGTAAAGGAGTAACAAATATACTCGCTTTTTTACTTACACACAAACTTCCACATTTATAATATTAGTAAGTTTTTTATGTCGGCAGAAGTAAGTTATCCGAACTCTGTGGAAACATTACATAAAGTAATGGCATTGTATACTTATTATTAGTAATGTTTTTTATTACTTATTTTGGGAGTTGTGAAAATTCAGGGAATCAGTTACTTATTATTGCATTAATTTATTTAGTTGCATTGTATTACTCGTTGTTACAGCCTATTATATCCTATCTTCCCTAATATCAACCTATATCTATCTTCTAATATATAAAATTTCCATGTCACAGTGTTAGTTACCGTGCTCCTCCGAAACGGCTTTACCGATTTTTACCAAATTTTATATGCGTGCGTATTCAGTAAGTCTGAGAATCGGCGTCTATCTATAATTTATAAGGCAAAACAACATTTGCCGTGTCAGCTAGTATATCTATAAAATGCTTTGTCCTGACTGACTGACTGACCAACGGACAGCCTAAACCGCTGATAGCAGAGGGCTGAAAATTGGACGGTGTGTTTTTTATACGATGTAGGCATCCGATAAGAAAGGATTTTTGAAAACTCGCAAAGGATCGGGACTTATGCGGAAAAAACCGCAGGATACAGCTAGCTTTCTCCTTTTCGCAAAAACCGAAAAGTGGTGAAATTACTTCGACCTTACCCCATGTTTATTAATAAGTCTATAAGGGTTTTTTTGTTGACCACGACTTAACCCTAAAATCCCCAAAAATGACCCTAAACAGAATTTATACTGAAGTTTTACGAAGCTTTCAGACTACTAACGCCATCTATCGGCAAGCTTTTGCACATTGAAAGTAAAAAAGTTTCCCGACATTTGTTAATTTTTTTTGTGATTTTAAGATTGTCCAAGGTCCTTCATAAGGTTCGTACTTATTACTAATATTATTATTTAAATAAATAGAAAAATGTTTTTAAAAAAATTCAGGATTCGGGTAAGAAATAGTAAAAACGTGTTTCTCAAATCCAAAATTCATCAAAATCTCCAAAGTATTTTATATAATTTAATTGTTTTTAATCTTCTGTTGTTTGCTCATACCAAACTAAATAAAAAAAAACTTTACTAAGATTCCTATGCGATATTCTGTTATTGACCATTATATTGGCAATATTGATTTATTTGTTATTTTTTGTAATCATTTTTTTAAAAATAAAAATGTAAATTAATAGGTAGGTATACTGCACGACGTTACAAGCAGCGCAATCTAGCCTCAAACTAAGCACTAGACTTGTACTATGGGTACTAGACAATTATTGCTATACTACATAGAGTACCTACTAATTATACTTTTTTTTGTAAATACACACTAATGACAATGATATAAATAGAAAACGGGAGTTTTCTATGTGTCATATTAGACCAGATTCCAGTAACAAATTTTAAGCATAAAAATACTTACACCCGGCGGGCATCGAACCCGCAACCTTCTGTATTGCAGTCGGGCCTTCGCCACAGACTCCTTCAAATAAATAAATAAGTAATTTATTAAAGTTTTGTCTCGCATTTATCCCGTATAAAAAGTGTCACCTTATCTCAGATCGCTCCGTCGCAGTCCATTGACCTACTTCTGCGGTTGTTAACTCCAATGGACACGTACTGACTTGATAGCTGTACGCCTTTTGGCGGGGACGATACAATACTGTGAAGTGTTGCAGTTTTCTTTTTATGAAACTTAATGAGTTTTGGATCTGGCACAATTATCTACTAAATGACTGAAAGTTCAAATCTCCCTGATTTATTTTATTATACTAAGTATTTCCTACACTTGGAAAATTTGTTTTTTTTTTGTTTTTTCCACTGGCTTTTTATCTTCTGTTGGGCTTTAAGTATCTGTTTATAACTTAGAACTTTTTTTTTTGCAAACTACCTAGTTTGAAATCTTCTATTTACCATCTTTAAAAGGCTTTGTCCTGAATGACTGATTGATTAATCAACGCACAGCCTAAACCTCTGATAGTAGAGAGCTGAAGTTTGGAGAGTGTGTTTTTTATGTGATTGGCAGTAAGCACCCGATAAGAAAGGATTTTTGTGAATTCCCTCAGGATCGGGATCACCTATGCGCCTGAACCCGGAGAACACCGCTAGTCTTTATCTACAAAATACTCTAAATTGCGCAAGTTTGGCTTAAAAGTCCTATGTTTATAATAAATAAGTTGATCGGGGTAGGCAATTGCGTCATAATTTTCGATCACTTTCAGTTACCACCATACTATGAGCCAATTTTTGGGATTAGGTATCCACTTTTTGAAAATCTAGTACGCTGGAGTTTTAGAAACGTGTGGAATAATGTTTTTTTTTTAATTTGATTAATTACCTATTACAATTATTACCTATTAAAATTAAATATTTTTCGTCAGTTTATCTAATTTTATTAAACTTAAAAAATTATAAATATGCAAAATGCTTAGTCCTAAAAAGGTCCGAATCACCCGAATACACATCGATTCGCCTCACATCGTACGTATCTCTTCGTTTTGTTATAGGTACCTATCCTAATTTTATATTTTAATTATTCAGTGAGTCAGTCCTTTATTCTGACTAAGTTTTGCGGTTGAGGAGCCAAAGATTGGACAGATATCGTGTTAGTTAAGAATTTGTGTTTGTGAGGCGAAGTGTTTTTGTGAAATCGGCTGTTGGAAATGTAAGTTAAAAATACCTACCTATTTTTCCGGTTTTAATCGCGTTGCGAAAAGTATTTTTTTCATGCCCAATTTACGAAATCTAGATGTCTTATTTGGGTTTAAAGAGGTAAGTATATCTATTTTATTTTATTGTAGGTATTACTTACAAAATATTGTAGGTAATAATTAGGTATAACATTTAACCTAAAGTTAAATTAGTTATTTAATTTAATTAAGTGATTTAAGATGGTGTACTGTAGGTTATCCTTTTTTAATAGTATATTAGTTAACCTAAAATTTCTTCCCGAATTACCAACAATTATTCAACTGTTTGCAAAAAATATCAAACAGGGCTGGGACATGCTTAGGGCATTTTTTTTGTAGAATAAGTGCTCTGGTTGTTAAAGTTCAGTAAAAAATAAAAACAGTGTCTTTTGAATAGCTATATTTAATTTGTAATAAAAAAAAATGTGTTTTGAGTGTAAAAAGTGTGATAAAATAAAATAACTACATTTTTATGATGCCACTTATACTACCTAGCTCTGGCAATAAATGTAATTAATATAAAATATATGTGGGAAAATAAGAAAATAAGAGAAAAAATCAAATTTGCAAATGCAAAGGTTAATCCCAAAATCCCAAAAACTAAAAAAATCGTCGACAAAATGGCAAAACTTAATAAGTCGAAAAAATGGAAAAATGAGTTAAATGTAGTACGTGGCCAATGTTTTTTTTCCATACTTACGTCTCATACACATAGCTGAAAAGCATAAAAAATGGTTCGTATCTAAATGAGGTTTCGTAACTTCGGGATAAAGAGAATTTGAATTTTGTTTTATACATTTAATACCTTTTTAATAAATATTTTTTGTTCATTGGAGAAAGTTAGCAGATTTTTTATTAAATTAAATTTAAATAGTAGAACGAGTATGTTTGTTTTGTTGATAAATTAAATATAGCCATGAATTTAAAACTTTTTGGTTTCGTGTGTTTTTTCTATTCATTGCATCACTTTTGAAACTTTGGTTATTTTAAGTTATTCTAAAATTTTAATGTAAAGTTTTAGCGAATTTTCACGGTGTTTATTTTTTATAACATATTAGAAAAGAGTTACCACAAACAAACAATGATGCAACATCGCAAAGAGTTTCATTTAAAACTAATTTTATTGACTATTATCTGTTTTATTGGCCATACCGAACGCACAAGCTACATAGATATCCACTCTAACACCTTCAATTGCAAAATCGAACGCCTATGGCAAAACCACGATCATAAACTGCGTTTTACAAACATACCATTAACGAAATTGCTTCGAAATACTTCGGTATAAACCACACGAGCTCCTGTCACACCGATAGAACCCAAAACCTAGCGTTAAACCGACTTTACGAACCTCAATACCCGAACAAAGGACCGTTAAAACTCGAGAATAACACGTATTTTAGTAGGACTGTGTCTGGAAGTCCGTGATCAAGTGAATGCTCCTCGTCTATCAACCCCGTGGACTCGAGCCCTCCATTGTTACGTCACCTCACCCCATACGAATCTAGCTCACCCATTGGTCCGTTCACTTTGGCGCGCTTTCTGTATTCCAAATACAATATCGCTACATTTTACCTTCCTTTTTCGCCAAGGGATACTCTACAAAGGATAGAGCAGGAAAACCGCGCCATAACAGTCTCTGTTGCAACGTGATGTAACCAGTTTCAATTGAGAGGGTGATACAGGATAACAAAGAGAGAGAAAAGGATAGAAGTAACGGTGTCGAGGTTGATTGTAGTGGTCGAGTGCGAAGGGAACGTGCTACCGTGCGTTCTACTATTTATAATCAAATGGATTGCAGTTGTGTGCGTGTGTGCTTACATTATGCACCGCACTCACACATTGGAAAGTGTGGAGCGAAGCAATGATGTGCACGAAGTATTATCCCTTATTACACGATTCGCTTCCGCGCCGGCCGCACGTGCACTAGTTGTCTGACAAGTGACTCCTTTTGTCGTAAGGCATGCGAAGTGATTGTTTATTTACATCCTCGATTCGCAGAGGCGAAGCAGTGTTCGTTAGCGCGATTGTGTCATCGACCGTGAGCAGGTCACAACTAAATTACGAGTGAATACAAACTATACAGCGTAGAACAACAAACTTTTTGTGAACTTGTGATTTTTTCGCGGTCGATCTCGATTGTGATCTCAGAAGAACCAAAAGAAACTTTTTATACTAACTCGTGCCATTGTGAGTGTCAAAGTGAACTTTTCGAGTGCTTTTACAAAAAAAATTGACTGTCGCCCTTCAGATATTTTTTTCTTACAAAACTTTTTATGAGAAAATTTATATTTTTTTTGTCGATATCAGACAGAAAAATACGAGTTTCGATATTGAAGTAAAAATTGAAGTCGGCGAAGAGACAAAAATTGAAAAATAAAATAATTTGACTCAAGAAAAAAAGAGAGACGAAATCAACAAAGGCACCCAGCATTTATGCATACAAAACAAACTGCTATATGCCCACGATTCTTCCGTAGAAAAAGACAAAGATGGCTATAGCTTTCAACTTGCCGAGCGAAAGAGAGGCTTCAGAGGAGAACTTTTCGCGGTTAAACCGGCTCCTGGCCGAGTTATATGAGGTGTTGTGCCACATTCTGGTGTCCCGGCAGCCTGGCCCAGAGGTCCAGGACAACCGCCGAGGTGAGTGCCCTCGCCAGCCTAACACACCACCTTACCAGTTAAGATGCAATTCGACATACATCGTCAATTTAGTGATGGTCGTGGCGATTATCAAAGTGTCTCTCGCGTCCTCGCTCTTCCATACCATCAGATAAAGAAGACCGGTAGATTAAAATGTGTTGTTGACAGTGAACTGCAAAGCAGTTTCGGGACTGTTGTTAAGTATTTTGTAAGTCATTGTGTATTCATAGTTTGAGATGTGTCCAACTGCACTTAAATTGTTAATGGTGGTCTCCGAAATGAGCAGTGTGAATTTATTACACGCTTTTCATTTCGGTCTTTCGATTCTAATACTATAATCAGCTTTGATAAATTTTGCTTTTCGATTTTTACGAAAAATTTGAGTGAAGTTCGACCCTACATTTCGTTTTCAAACTTTCGATGAGCATTGTAAATTATGTAAACTTATGAACTATTGTGTGCTTTGAAAAATATCCTCCGCTTTTTATTGAATATCTTTCTGATAAATACTATAGTGTTAAGTAAATAAAAGTGGTTATGGTTAAATGTAACTGCGATTTTAATGACAATTTTAATGTTGTTAAGTTTTTATTTTACTTTCAATTTGATCTCTTTTAGAATCATTTTTAGTTTAAATTATTAAATTTTAATTAAACTTAATATTTTTATTTTAAGCATTTATTTTTTAATATCAAACAACTTTCATACCGATCTCAATTTATAATTTAAGTTCCAAATAATAAATATAGTCTTTTAATTGGTTAAAATGATTAATTGATTTCAATTTGATTAGACACCAAATATTAGTTAAATAAAAAAAAGATCATTTAAAAAAATGATTAAAAGACTGGATGTCTGTTCTTGCACAAGAAATGTAACGAAATTTAAAATAATTTAAATTCTAGGATAACTCTGTAAATATTAAACTGAAATGGCGAATATAATTTTGTTAAATAATGTTTTTTTTGTTTCATAATCTTGTTCTGTTTAGAAAAAAATGTAAAAGACAAAAAAAGTTATTCATGATTTGTATAAATGAATACAAAAGCTGACGTAGATGTTATTTTTTCTGTAAACTGTAAATATTGCATTTAAAAGTTTGTGATTTTATTAAGTACTTTGATTTATATTTTAATCTCTTTAATAGTTAAGCACATTATGTAATCACTATGTCTTAAATACCTACATAAACTGGTTTATGTTCTTTATTATTGTCCCGAATATTTTAACGAGGGAAATGTGAAATAAACAATATTTTGTAACAATTCGATAATATATTTTTATTTTTAGGTAAGGTATCCCTATTCAATTTGACACATAACAGTGCTTTAAAAACGTTAATAAGTTATATCCAAGATCAAAATTAGGTAACATCGTCTGAGATTTACATACCGACGTATAAAAAAAATAAAGTCGGAAAAGGGTATTTTTCACACTTTTTTTACTTATAAAAAAACAAGGTTTTTTATGGTTAGGAGCTTTTTTGTGAATGTAGGTACCGTTATCCAATTATACATAAATTCATAAAAAATACAATAGGTAATAATAATTAGAAAACTTCTACTATTTTAACAAGAAAGAACTAAACAATCTGTCGCGCATGAGAATAACATCGTAATTCCAAAAATAGAAATTTATGATGAAAATAGAGAAGGTCCATAATGACTTTGTAATAACAAAAAAGGACATTAATACGTGTCGTGTACGCGTGTTGTAAAACCCATAAACAAGGTTTGTTGGGGCAGTCGTCAATCAAACCAAAAATATACATGTTTACGTTCACGATGTCAAGCGAACTGCGGACTTGGTCCAGGAATATTCTAAACCCACCCAACTTGATTTTCAATGTTTAGATAACTAGTGAAATTAATCCATTTCCGAAGTACCTATTTATGAAGTAAAATCTACAGTAAAATACAGCACAGTTAAATTAATTTCTATCTGAAGTTTTGCGCTTGAATCTCGATTTTTTCTTAAATTTGTTCTGATTGGCTAAGGTCGTAAATTAAAAATTGTTAAAACAAACTTTAAATTTCTTTTTTTTTTTTTAATTTTTGTATGTAGCTCAAGGCTTTTTGTATGCTATTTTTCCTTGAAAATAAATTTTCTAAAAAAACAAACTTTGTTTTTTTAATAAAAAAATATGATTTGACGCATTTTCTAAAAAAAAAATATCAAATACAAAGAACTAAAACGTTAGATCGTAGTTTAGAATTTAAAAAAAAACTTAGCATACATGTCTAGACGCCCCCTACACCTATCTCTAAACATATTTCTAAAAACGAATAAGAAACGGCATCTACTAATTAGAATTAAATTCTAACATGTTAACAAAAACAACCTACAATAAAATTCTAATAAGAACAAAACAATACAGTAGCCATAAAATAGACAACACATAACTAATCTAGATACTTGAAGTGGACCTATAGATCTATATTGCAGTCTTGGTACTTGAACTAGTTTAACTCAAGTTAACTCGGCACGCTCTTTGCGATTCAAGTCACGACTTACGAATCAAGTTATAAGTTACTGCAATTTCAATGCAAAAAAATAAAAATCATATTTTCATAGAAGATATTTAAGTATACAAACTAAATGTTATATTATTAACACGAAAAAATATAAACAAAATTATAATAAAATTAAATATTTCAAAATTTATTAAAAATTAAGATAAAAAAAAAGAAAAAATGCAGTTATTGAGGTTTTTACTGACAGCGACGATTTATCCCTAGGAAAGGTTCTCGTAAGGGGGATATAGTAATACAAACATCGCTTATTATTTTTTATTTTTTAACTGATAGGCGTTTAATCATAAACTCACTCAATAGTAAAAGATACTGCATTCTAAGATGTAAAACGCACAGCTTTTAAGTAAGCAGAAAATCCAGCAGCAACTCACGAGCGACGACGGTAAGAAGACAACAGTGGAACGTCATTCTTCCACCGGCCTTGGTTGCAAACCCGACGAGTTTATACGACATAGGCTAAGAACGCACTGCGATTAAACGCAAGCGGGTTACGAATAGCTGAAAACGCAGAACCGCGTAACAACACGCAAAATCAGTCACAGAAAGAAACGCTAATGCGTGGGCTTGTATAGAAAGCTATGTGTTGCATTTTCTTGCGGTTTCAGACCTACTGAAATATGCAGGCGTTTAATCGCAATGCGTACTAAGTTTTAGGCTAGTTTTTACCTATGCCGAAGATTGTGTGAAGTGGAGACTTAAAAATTGAAAAGCGGATCTCGAGAGGGATGCAACTGGGAACATCGCTCGAATGATGATGAGGCTAGTTTTAAGCGAGATTTACGTCGTGAAACTTAAAATATTGCATGCTACTAGTTTTATTATGTTTCACTCGCGTAATTCCGTTGAGACTGTCCAAGGTCCCATCAATCTCTATAAGTAGGTACCTACCACAATTCGCCAAAATCAGTTTAGTGGTCTTTTGCGTGAATATTTAAAAGACTGACAGACTACTTTCGCATTTTAAAAACAAACATAAGTACTCGTAGAAAACTTGTTCAGAGATAGGTATATGAATTGAAATCGCTCTCATCTAGTACTTTGAACCCAGTTCCAAGAAAGGACATTGGCAATGGACTCTATTTAAGTTACACAACCACTATTGAAAGCGAAAATCAGATCTCAGAACTTCATAATGGATTTGTATCTAGAATTTACTAGATTTTACCTGCGAATTCAACGAAAGCTTTCGAATTTAGCTAATGCGCTCAGCAGCTTCTCCCATCAAATATATATTCCTTTTAAATTAATTATAGTTACCTATGTAAGAAAATATTTGATGAATTATGAAATGACTTTTTGACAGGAAAGGCGAAGCTACTGAGCGCGCTACTTAGGTAAACTTATTTATTTTATTTATTTTTATTTTCTTTATTAACATTTAATCAAGATCTCTTACAAAAAATAACAAGTCACAAAAAAACTTATAGCCAATAAGAGATTCCTAATTTTTATATAATTTAAGTTAAACTGATTGTCTATAAAGAAGCAAATAGTGTTTTCTGTAGATATAAATTAAGTTAAGAAGAGATCTTGCGAAAAACGTTTAAGGTAGGTTGTGACTCCACGCACAAAAAGATCGAAAGACTTATCGAAAAGCACAGATTGCCAAACACACAGTAAGATTAATCAATAATACAAAACTAATAACTTTATGTAGAACTTATTTTTTTTTATAAATTCAAAAGCAAAATTTATTAAATAACTAATTCTACCTATGTTGTATTATCTATATATTAAAATGTATTAATGTAGGTACCTACATAGATCGTCATAGGTCACCCATGAAACTGCATCCGAAGTAAAATATCGCAAACTTTTGCGTTTGAGGTAAGTAAGTGGAAGCTTCACACTACATCCGCTAGAGGCGCTCAATAATTTTCCGTACGATTTAGGTGTTAAGGGGACAGTCTACTTACTCTTTTCTCCATACAAACTTTACAATAGTAGGTAGTCGACTGTTTCCTCCCTGGAAAAAATATTTGAAAAAATATGTTTATGCCATAAGTCCTATATCAGCCATGAACATGCCCCCAAGTTTTCATTTTTTAATTTTCTATTTTTTTTTTTATTTTTTTTCTATTCTAATTAGAAAATGAAAAAAAACAATGGCAATTATTAGTCATTGCAGATATAGGTTTTATAGCATAAACATAATTAATTTTGTCCTAACGTCTTTATTCAGGGAGGAAACAGTCGACTACGTTTGTATGGACAAAGAATAGGTAGACTTTCCTAAGCGCCACAAATCAAGGCCAAAACCCACCAAAGAACTTTCATCACTTAGGAAGTTTCTCTATGCAAGTTCTCTTACTTTATAACGCTTGTTAAGTCACAAGTTAAAGTTGTATCGTTATGTAAATTTTAAGTTATTTATGTTTTAGATTAACTTAGTCTTACTTTGGTCAACTTAAATACAAGAGCGGTTTTAGAAAATGAATTATTATTTTGAGTTTGTTTTGCATAATTATTTAGATAGGTATTATTATTTTAGTAGGGTAATATTATTACTGAAATACTACTTAAATAAAGATTTTTAAAAAGGCACTTTCTGAAAATAAGATAGGTATACTTATTATATGCAACGAATCTTGTGTTTACTAAGAAAATTATGTACGGAGAATTATGTATGAAAAAAATGTATGGAGAAAAGTGTAGGTATACTATCCCCTTAAACAATTATTAAGCAGCTCCTAAACTCAAAAAATCTCAAAGGTACTAATTTTAAAATTAAGAAGCGGCTCCATTTAAGTAGGCCTCAAATTTTATTTTGCGTTTCTGTATTCAGCCCTAAGTCATCTGTTAATCATCGTTTGTAAGTAAGGAGGTAGGTTAGGAGACCTTAAAACTAATTGAAAAGGTTTAAGTTCCAAGGTAAATACCAATATTATACTATACTAAACCTAAAACCAAAGTAAATTAAAATAGCTTTATTCACCAGACTTATTATTATTACAACGACTCTTGTCTAAGTTTACGATGCTATAAAAAGATGGCTAAGTTACGTTGACTAGTAAAACATAATTTAAGATTTTCTCGAGATAATAATTTTAAAGTTACCTATTTAAAATAATAAAGCTCTACGGTTATGGTTTAATGCAGTTTGTTATTAGGTGCAAATAATAGTTACTACCTATATTTATTTATCTTAACTTTAACTTAAAATAACCCTACGACATGGTTTAGAGCAAATGATAGACAAAACGGGTACTGCCGCGGTTAAGCTATTGCATAGATTTTTTTTAATTAGTGTCAGTGTTAGCTTTTATTTTCGCTACGGAAATTTTTGATTCGGTCGCCGCGCTCAAAGCCCGCGATTAAGGCTATGCAATAGCTTAATTAAATAAGTTTTTTTTAAATAAAATAGGTCCGTAACTATAAAAGGGATATAATTTTAGATTTTTTTCATGAAGCATATTTTCAGGCTTAGAAAATACTTATAGGTACTGATTTAAAAGATTAAGGCTTTCAAAACAAATAAAAATATAACCCGGCGGGACTCGAAGCAAAATTATATGTGATACTAATAACCGTACCGTACACCTATGGATAAGTAACCCTTCGTACGCGAATCCGACTCACACTTGACCGGAGTTTTTCAATCTACGGCTACAAACACCTAAATTATCAACGAGAATTCGCAGAATCGTCACAATAGGTCTATAATATTTGTCCTGCAATAAATCTTTTACAAGGAAACTGTGTTGCGGTTTACTGATAAAGGAAGTAGGTAAAGATAGGCACTAAATATTTAATTTAATAGTACTACGTATAGGCAGAAATATTTAAGGTACCTACATACCTAACTACGTATTTATTTTTGTTTTCTATCTATCTATCTATTACTAATACGTATTAAAAAAAATCAAAGTACTTACGTTCATTCATTCGGATATTAGCAAGATATCTCTTTGAAATGTCATTTTTTTATATTTAATCTACTGTGTCTTCGGAAAGTGACCTCCAATAAGAAGAAGACATAAGAAACTCGTGGGGTTTTTTTTAATATTTTTTTTGCAGTAGGTAATCATGTGATTTACATTGTCGCATATATGTATATTATTAAACAAAAGTGGAACTGGAGCAATAATCTATACTACAATAATATTTACTAGCATTACAAGAGCAAAAGTAACAAAAAAAAAAATATTTATTAGTTTGATTGTTTGTAACGAATATGCTGCGAAACCACGGAACCGATTTTAATGATTCTCCATTAGAAAGCTACATTCACTCTGAGTAACATAGGCTACTTTTGATCCCGATATTCCCACGGAATCGGGAATTACGCGGGTGAAACCGCGAGACGCAGCTAGTTTATAATATTTTGGTACAAAAAAGCATTTATCTATCGATCTGAACTGAAATTTAAATTGTATTATTGCCTCTAAAATAAATAGAAAACTGAATGATATTCTTCAAACAAACTAGTTCCCAAAAATATTCTAATTGGAAATTGAATCTTTACCACAGTATAAATAAACGGTCAGCGGGCGAGCATCTCACGGAAGCATCCGAAAACTTTATCTCAGAAACTAAACGACGTATTTAAAAAAACACATACATTTTGTTCCGAGAGTGAATCACAGAATCGTGACCTGCGTTTGTAAAATAACTGTTGTTTGTGATGATACCTCTTATTAAGGTGCAATCCAGCCCGTCTGTCTTTTTATTTGAAAATTAATTGTTTTTTTTTTCCTGGAACTTTCTAAAAGGGACTTTCAATCTAAACATATTGATTTAAAGATAAATAAATAAATTCTGTGGTATGATACTAAGCTTGTGTTACGGTGACAAGACAACGGATATAATACTAATATTTAATAATAAAAAAATAATAAATTCTCTGCACAACACACAGCGCCACCTACCCCGTGGTAAGCTACTAAGCTTGTGTTACGGTGACTAGACAACGAATATAATACTTATATTTACTTTTCTTTTGTAAATACATACATTATTATGGATAGAGAGACAACCAGATTAGATACAAATATTTATTTTTAGGCATAAATACTTGCACCCGGCGGGAATCGAACCCGCAACCTTCTGCATTGCAGTCGGGCCTACGCACGACACGCCACATGACAGAGGTCGTCGTAATAGAATAAACAAATAAATTAAAAAAATGGTTAACGCACTCGCTCTGCAAACGAGGGGCACAGGTTCGAATCCTGTCACGGGAGAATTTTTGATGATGCATTTCTCCCTCGAAGTCAAATTCTTACGAAAAAATGTTGTAATTATTTTAGCCAGGCAACACCAGTAAAACAGAGTGGACCATTTAAATGGGCCTTCAGGCGGATATCCCAAACTATAAGATATAGCGCAGCGCAATAGACATATCTCTCGATTTACCACACTATCAGCCGAATACAGAAACGCTACTCAAAAGTTGAGATCTGCTTGAACAACTGAGCAGGTCTCAAAATCGAAAAATGTCTTACTAGTTTTAACATTAGAAGCTGCTCAATTATTTAACTAGCCCTCAAATTTTAAGTTGCGTTTCTGTATTCGGCTGTAGGTATATGTTTGTTTCCAGGATTTGATCTTTATCAGGAACACTATCGGGACAATAATAAAATTTGGGGTTAGGGTGTCTGTTTTTGCAAAAAAACTAGATTCGATTCCTGGCTAGGGTAATGAATTTAATAAAAATCTAAGTTTCGATTCTTGGCTACAGTATTTTTTTTTTCAAAAATCTGAATTATGCCACCTTAGTTATTGTCAAAATCTGGGGCGCAACTCTTATTAGCATTTTTCGCTATCTCTTATAGCCTTATTAATAAACGAGGAGTAAGGTCGTAATAATTTTACCGCTTTTTGTTTCTGTCTGTCAACTTTGAAAGTTCTTGTCACGGAAAAAGACAAAGCATGTTCTCACTATTCGACTTTACTCCACGTTTATTAATAAGGCTATTATATTCTATTTTTTTAAGTGCTTAAGCCTGCACTGGGCTTACATAGGAATATTAGGATATCTTAGGATTGAGTAAGATGCGGGTTCGAATCCAGTCCTGCGTCTATCGTGCGATGTGTTTTTGCAGAAGTATTGTTTCTTTAAAAATATTTCTAAGGCTATTATAATTTAGTATATCCTCCTGAAGGCCCGTTGAAACGGTTCACTCTGTATACCAGCAATAGTTATTATTTAAAACGAAGCTTATCTAAACCCTTGACCATTACGTTTAACGTATTTTAAAAACGCAATGAAGCAGTTAACTTTTAATACTTAACAGTTAAACCTCTTTTATAATTCTTATTATAGGCCATAACAAAGATTTCTCAAGCAATGAGCCGTGCTACTTGTTCTCACACGGCTATTATTTCATAATAATCTCAGTAATTGTTGATATAATTTTTTTAATAGAGTTAATGTAAAACATTTATAAAGTTACTAGCTGACCCGGCAAACGTTGTTTTGCCTTATAAATTATAGATAGTAGCCGATTCTCAGACCGCATACGCATATAAAATTTGGTAAAAATCGGTCGCGCCGTTTCGGAGGAGTACGGTAACTAACATTGTGACATGGAAATTTTATATATAAGAAGCTATAAAGATAAATGTTAGATTTCTGCTTTTTGCGATGTTGAGATAATATAAACTATTCTAGCCTTATTAATGAACGTGGAGTAAGGTCAGAGTAGTGAGAACATGTTTTGTCTTTTTCTTTCAAAGTTGACAGATAGAAACCAAATGTGGTAAATTATTCTGAATACTATAATAAAAGCAACGCGATTTAAATTGAAAAATATGAGTTTAATTTTTAAGTATGAGATCTTTGCTTTTCTTGGTAAATTTAATTGTAATTTTTCTGTTTAATAAATTGGGGGTCATAAATTCATAATATTAAAATTCATAAAATTTTCATCTCAATAATTGTCCTTTGACCCCAAGTTTTGATGTTGAACGTAAACAGGTCACCAATTATAAATGTAACCGCAAAATTATCGTCATTCAAAGTTTATGGAGTGGAAAATTTCATTGCATTTACTTAAAATAACAGGTCACTTTTTATCATAACTTGAAAACAAGTGTAGATAATTATGTTCAGTTAGTAATAAATATGATTTAATATTAATGTAGTGGTGCGTTTAATAAATTTAGTAAACGGTTTTTTTAATAGGTATGTTACAAGGAGAAATGTATCATGAAATCATCTTCGTGTTTTTTTTTGTGGTCTGCTTTATAAATTTTAAAGTCGAAATGGCATGATCGAAGACTTTCTTCAAGAAAAACATGTAAAGGGTCAAATTCAATTTAAAAAAACGGTCCCTTTTATGACTTTTTAGAAGAATAAAATTATGAATAATATTTTACAAGGAGAAATACATCATCAAAAATCCTCCCATGACAGGTATCGAGCCTGTGCCTCTCGCTTGCCGGGCGAGTGCGCTACCACTGCGCCACACGGGAACCTTTTCTCCTTGTTAAATATTTCTAGTAAAAATGCCTTGAGCAATAAAAATAGAAGGAATAATAAAATTAAAGTTAAAAAAATCCTCGACACTTACACACAAGCATAAGAACGTAAGTACCAACTGTATTTTGCAACGTAACGATTTCTACCAAGTCAATACCAATCCAACTTAGTTTCTTTTTTTTAACTTTTTACTCATTAATCTGAATCCAATAAATCGACGAACCAGAAACAAAAAAAACGATCAAAAATCATAGACCAAACCAAGCAAACAACAAAAAAAGAACAAAAATCGAACCAATAAATTAACTACTGTATTTTATAACTCCAAGCGAAAGATAAATTCAAAGGGCGATGGCAATAAATTATCTGGCAGGAAACAAAAAAAAAAGTTCTCTAATTTGAAAATCGAAGCTCCTCATAAAACCCTATTGAGCTTGTCTGAACTTGCTCGGGGTGAAAACACCTGTTTTTCAACTTTTGTACCACCTGTGACTACAATGAAGTACCGTTTTAACTTGTCCTATACTTACTTGGTGTTTATTTTTGGTTTAAAGGTTTGACCTTTAAACCAAAAATAAACGCGAGCGACAAACAAAGAGAGCGACAAAGAGCAAGAAAATATTTTACCAATTTTATCGTAAACTAGCAGATTCCTGCGGTTTCACCCCGTAAGTCCCGATCTCGTAGGAATATCAGGATCAAAAGTAGCCTATGTTACTCAAGGTGAATGTAGCTTTCGTAATGAGGTAATGATGAAAGAATTTTTGAAATCGGTCCAGTAGTTTCGGAGATTACCCCAACATACATACATGTTACCAACGTTACCACTTTATACGAGTAATCTTTTCTAATATATAAAATTTCCATGTCACAGTGTTAGTTACCGTACTATAGCTGTGTAGCCCCGGCATAGAATTAGCTGTGTAGCCCCGGCATAGAATAGGGTTACCCCATCTCATCACGTGGGTGTCGTAAAGGCGACTAAGGGATTTGAGGGAGATTAGCTAACCCTAAGTACTCCCCGCGCGGTGGCGGATAAACTGCTTGATCCCTAAGAGGGTTGGTGTCAGGCAGGCGGCCGGCCGTAAAAACATTGCCAAATCGAATTGCAGCAGGTATGGTCAATGATGACTTACCGACTGCGCCGACCCCAAATTAAAAAAAAAACTATTTGGGGTTTAGCGGACCCCGGGCTCCCGAGAGAGATGCAACCGGGAACATCGCTCAGATGAGAAGAAGTGTTAGTTACCGTACTCCTCCGAAACGGCTTGACCGATTTTTATGAAATTTTGTATACGTATTCAGTAGGTCTGAGAATCGGCTACTATCTATAATTTATCAGGCAAAACAACGTTTGCAGGCGCGTAGCTATCGTAGGGCTAGGCGGTGCAGTGCACCAGGGCCCCGGACCTCGGGGGGCCCTTTGCCCTTTAACCTAAGCTTTGAAAAGAGCGGGTCAGCCAACTCGCCAGTTCCTGAAGCTAGGAAACCTCGACCCTCACAAGCTCACAAGATTTTTTTTTTTAATTTAATGATTTTAGGTGAACATAACATCAACAATAAGAGAACTCCCGATTTAAGACTTTCGACACATTCGCCGAACTTCCTCGATAAGCATGTGCTGTTGCTGTTTAATATTGTTACGAGGCATGCCTTTTAAGTTCTGTCGTTTGAAGAAAAAAAAACTATATAACCTTATAGTACCTTTTATTGTTTTTCAAAGTATTCACCACGAAGTTTAATACACTTTTCCATTCGCTCGAACCAGTTATTATAACATTTATTCCACTCCAAAGTGGGGGTGTTCAAAATGGCTGACTTGAAAGCGTCGACCGCTTCTTCACTGCACTGGAACCTTTGACCACGAAGAGTTTTCTTAATTTTAGGAAATGTAAAGAAATCGTTAGGGCTTAGGTCAGGACTGTATGGAGGATGGTCAAGAATTTCTACGTTTTCCTGCTTCAAATACTCAATAGTTTGACGAGCGGTGTGTGAGCTTGCGTTGTCATGGTGCAGGATGATGCGTCGCTATGGGCTAGATTTCCGAAGTTCGGCGATGACTTGTGGTAAACAAACTGTGGTATACCACTCCGCATTAACCGTTCTACGATCTTCAAGTGCAATCGTCGCAACATGACGTGATTTGACTCTCCTCGGTTGAACCTCTGAAGAGTTTTCTTACACCATCTGACGCGGGCCGCCTTATGATCGTCGGAAAGCAAATGCGGGAACCAACGGCAAACTAGTTTTCTCACACCAAGCGCCTCATGTAATATCTTTTGAATGGTTGTCCCTGAGATGCCTAATAACGCCTCTATCTCTCGATATGTCACATGACGATCTTCGACGATTAGTTGTCTCACAGCAACGATGTATCTTCAGTGAAGGCGGATTTTGGACGTCCTTCACGAGATTTGTCACTAAGTGTGGTATGTCCACGCTCAAATTCCAAATACCAGCGTTCGATGGTCCGCAGACATGGGACTTCATCATTGAATACAGACGTTAACTCTTCGAAACACTGAAGTCGCGTGAGGCCTCTTCGAAAGTTATAGAAAATTATTGCACGAACATTTTCCTTAGTAAGATTCATTTTCGTACGTGACCTGACAGATTCAAACCAACGCTGTGACTAAACAATTGCATTAATCCCAATGCTTTCAATTGTTTTGATATTCGAAATTCTAACAAATTTGAATTTTGAATAGTTCTAATTTTAAAATTGGCGGCAAATTTACAAACGACAGAACTTAAAAGGCATGCCATGTATTTAGTAATTTAACAGAGTTTAAGAGGATTGTCTCCATTCTCTTTCTCCATACAAACGTAGTTTACGTTTTCCTCCCTGGATAAAGACATTAGAGCAAATATGTTTATGCCATACAACCTATATCTGTCATGTCTTGTCAATGGCTAAACCTTTTTTTTTCTAATTAAAATAATAATAAAAAATAAAATAAATAAAAAATGAAAAAAAAAATTCGGGAGATGAATAGTCATGCCAGATATAAGTTTTATGGCATAAACATATTTGCTCTAATGTCTTTATCCAGAGAGGAAAACGTAAACTACGTTTGTATGGAGAAAGGGAATGGAATAAACGCCCTTAACTGAGTAGTGAGTACGCAACTACGCACATATTGCATCAGCGATAAGCTTACGTGCTTGACGGTCGGGAGATCAATTCGACAATTTCGCCCGTAAACTATTTATTGAAATTTTCATTCGCTCTACTTAATATCTGCTGTCATTTATATTATTCATTGAGATGTTTTCCACTTTTTGGGATGCATTACAATAGTTGACGCTACGCTAGGTGTGTCTCTGTCTGAATTCTCAATTCTCTATTACCAGCCTTATTTAAGCGAGTATTACCATCATTCCTAGTATTTCTATTCCGTACAATCATACATCTAGCATTCTGGCACCATAATAATATGTTACTAAAACTCATTTTCGCTAAAAAAAAATTCCGATAATGAAACATGTGTACATTATGATACAGGCATTTGATGAGCAATAAAAGTTCGAGCTACGTGAAAAAGGGGATGAGGGCCCGATTCTTTCTCCATGCACCGGGGCCCTTGCCCACTTAGCTACGCCACTGAACGTTTGCCGGGTCAGCTAGTATTACTATAGATTTCTTTATGTGCGCTGTTTTACGGTGAAGAAAAATATCGCGAGGAAACCGTTATGTCCTAGCCTAGGACTAACCACGGTTTGAATGCCCAATGCATTTAAATACTACCTAAGTATTTAAGTTACTACCTATTTATTTTTAAAAACGATATTTTTCCATCAACATTTTGAGAAATTTATAATTTTCAGAAATGTAACATTTTGAGAATATGTTGAATACCCGAAATGTTTGATTCCTAAAATGTTGCGAACACTTAGAAGAACATCGTGTTAAAAACACTTAGAAAATTTCCTTTAGTGCCAAAATGTTGAACTTCCCAAAATATTGAACTCTCCAAAAAGTGGGCTACATTGGGTCCTCTCAAAAGAGACCTCTTCCCTTCAGTGGAACAATTTAGCTGGCTAACATTATAGCAAAAGTATTTTATGATCAACTCATTAGATGTCAAATGATAATGGGGTCTAAGTGTAGCACGCTTACTTACTTAACACTACCTACAACCAAGTTTAGTTCTTTTGTCAAAGAATACAATAAAGATTGTTCACGTTTTATGAGCGCCTGGTACTTTTTCTGCTTCTGCTTTGCTTTAGTGGTAACTGTGTAGCAGATGGATAAACCTTGGATAGCATATCGCACAAAATCTAGGCTTGTATTATTGTGTCCACATGGGCTATTCGCGTATAAATTATTTCAAAACTTTATTTCAATATCATTGGAGTAAATCTTCGATTTCAAATTTGACGTTTGCCAAATAACATTTGAAAATTTTCGTTAGAATTTCCTTTGGACAGAGTATTCTCCATACATTTTTCCATACGTTTTCCATCCATTTTTAATTTAATGAAATTTCAATTGGAGTTCAGTTGCAAGTTATAATTTTATTTTGAGAGCTTTGTTTACAATTGTAATGATGTTGAAATGAAATTTGAGACAGTTTTAATACGGGAATCAGAGCCCCAATTCGTTAACAAATAATTATTTAATCTTGTTTTTATCTCTTTACAGGTAATGTACAGTCATTTACTTCCTACATTTTCATCAATTTGGTAAGTAAAAATTTGTGTTAGGACATAATTACCTATTTTAGGCATCGGTTATGCCTAAATTATTTATGTGAAAAGTTATGAATATTATGGCAAAAATGTTTATGCTATAATCGTTGCCTTTTATGTTTATGACAAAAAAGTTGAAAAAAGTCTATGCGAAGAGGAGGAACACCGTTTTGAGCTTTTTAAAATTAGAAGAAACCGCAACTGCAATTTTAATAATTTTAAGTGTCGTGTGTCACTTAAAACTATTATACTTACTAGGCTTGTAATATGGATACCAGACAACAGTAAAGTTAGTAGGTACTAAGTGTCGCGGTACCGTACAATATTTTTTTATCTAGTTAGAAACCTCTACAACCCAGTCAACCATAAAGTTCAATCACTCTATCTTAACCTTAGAAAAGAGTTAACTAACTTAAGTTGAACTTTAGCCAAGGTATCTTGTACCCTATGTCCTTGGGAATAAAGTTCATGTTTGTTTTCCAATGATTGTTGATAGTGGTTTTGGAAAGCTATCGATCATTAAAAAAATAGACAATGTCGGATTAACTTTCGATTTGGAAGCGTAATGTGACACCTTGATTTTTGTAAAATGATATCTGATATGTTTGTGGTATGATTTACTTGCTGTTCCCCGCAATCCCCCGGGAATATCAGGATAAAAAGTTGTCTAAATGTTAAACTAGATCTTCAGCTAGCCGCGTTCTAAGTTTTGTCGCAATCGGTTTAGTAGTTTTTGTGTGAAGGAGTAACAAACATACTCCTTCACTTAGGTTCACATTTTATAATATGAGTAGGATAACTGAACATTGTTGAATATCCGGACTTGTCCATGTACCGATACGTAGACCGGTGCAGCCACGAACGTAGACGGGTCGGATCTTGTTCTACTGACGCTGTCTTACTTTTTATGAGCGTGCTACATCTTAGACCATTTCTTCACTTAGGTACCGTCAAGTGAGATAATGAGGAATAAGGAGCAAATATTATTTACTCAAATATACTCAATAATACTGGAACTAAAAGGGACATGTGTAAGTTTTAATGGACAATGGCATGGCAAACTAACCATTTTGATTTGTATTTTCAATCTCTTGAACAAAAAAATATTTCATAACCCAACTTGACACACTTCGACAGCAAGAATCACACCCGCAACCACCCAGATCACTCCAAACGCACCCCCACCACGCAACAAAAGCCGTAAAAGTTCAACGATTCCTAATGAATACCTAAAGACCGATAAGAAACTAATGAACTAACACTTGACAGAACACTAGAGCGTTGTACCTCTCATATTTCAAGTCGTAATAATGCCACGTGCTGGATTCTTTATCTGCTCTTCTTAGTAAAAACATATCAACAAAGCACTTGAAATTTTATATTTTTAATAGATTATCGGGTTTTTTGTCGGCGTTGACAACATGTGGTAGCTACTCTTAGAGCTACTCTTAACTATTAGTTGATTTATTTTCATAAACCTTAGATAATAATCAAAGTTCTAATGCTAGTGAAAAAATTCGTGAAAGCCAGGCATAGATCAGGGCTACCCATTCAGAAAGAAGACTGTTTGGTGGGGTATTTCTCCCACAAAAGGGGGTATTAGATATCTCCGCACTACGAGATCAGTTTTTGATGATACTTTTAAATATACTTATTTATTTTATTTTCAAGTATAAGGTAGTATAAGTACTTTTTAAGTAAGGAAATTGTGATGAAATGTTTTCAGAAACCTTGTAGATAAAAGGCCTATTCTATAGGTAGAAACCGAAAACTGAGCAATTTACTATAACTGAAAGATCTATTTTCATCACTTCGAAGATTCTCATCAGATCTCCATCTTTTTAAGATGGTACCTTTGTAAAACCTCAAACCTCAACCTTCAAATAATCAATACTATAGAATTTACTTTATACATTTTTAATAAATACCTAAATAATAAATAAATAAATTCTGTGAACAACACACAGCGCCATCTAGTCCCGTGGTAAGCGACTAAGCTTGTGTTACGGTGACTAGATAACGGATATACTACATATATTTAATTTTCTTTTGTAAATACATACATATTATACATAGTGGGACACCGAGACCAGACACAAATATTTATTCTTTAAGCATAAATACATGCACCCGGCGGGAATCGAACCCGCAACCTTCTGCATTGCAGTCGCGCTTTAGCACGACGCGCCACAGAGGTCGTCAAACAAATACATAATAGGGTACTAGCGAGGTCTACTGTTCATGGAACTACTACCGTACGTAGCCTATAACTTTTGCACATAGCTTTCCTTGCCTGTATTATTATTATTACACCACAGTCCATATAAAAGTCGCAATAACCAATTTTAATATACTTTTACCTTTAAAATAAGTAATCTAAGCAACATTACTTAGTGCGCATCCATTTCTAAATGGCCGCGCCAGCATTTAACCTATGATTTATTAGCCCATTGCGTATCGCGCTACGGTAAATCTCTCTCTTATACGAACTCGTTTAAAAGCTCTGTAGTGTAAAGCTTTATAATGGACAATATTGTGTAACGTACTTAAAAATATAGGTAGGTAGGTACCTAACTTTTATTAATCTTTACCACCTGATCCCCGCGGTTTTGCCCGCGTAAGTCCGCGCTATCCCGCGGGAAATTATGATTCCCACGGGAATATTTTTTATTCGGATATTCCTAGATGCTTGTGTGCTTTTGAATCCCTGGCAAAGAGCGCAAAATGTGTTTTTCTTGAAGAAGATAACTTTTATTACGGCGAAGGAAAAAATTGCAACAAACAGCGAAAACTGGAAATTAAAATCAAATATATTTCTTCAATGAGAACAACGTATACAAATACATGATAATTTTGACACGTCGACGTATGCCCATGATTTTACTGTGATTTCGGAGCGCGCCCTCCGATGACAAGAAACCACATGAAACTCTTGGGTTTTTTTCTTTTTTGTGATCATATTGTGTTAAATTACAATCGTCATTATACAGATATCTGTAATTTGAACAGGACGATTTGATATTACCCCCCTGAAATACCGAGATAAAAATTTCCTGTTCCCACGGGAATACCGATATAAATTAGTTTTAGTTTTAAAATTGCATTTAGTTAAAATTTAAGTCCTTATAAATTGACTAACACCACAGTTAAATCGTAGTACTTTATTCAAATGTACTAAGTTCCATGGTATAAGTTGGCAATGAAACATACAGATATAACATTACAACAGGTATATCGGGTCCGGCGCGTGCGCTGATCGAATCTACCATCGGTTTCAATACGTACTACTTTAGTGATGTCCATACGATGTCGATATTTCTTAGGATTTGTCGATACTTACAATCGGGTGCGAAATACATTTTAATCGTTTACCTATTCATTTAGATGGAAAAGTTTGTGTGTAAGTAAGAAGGTAAAGAAATAAGTTTATTACTCCTTCACGCATAAACTACTAGGTAAATCGTTAGCGATGAAATTTAATCTGCAGATAGCTAGAGATCTGGCGTACCAACATATTTTATCTACTACAAATATTATTAAATGACGGGGTGTTTACCATGTTTTAAAGTTTGTTCACGAGACAACAAGGCTCGTCTCATCTGGTTGTGTCTCGTGAACAAGCCAGTTGAAATTACTCGCGAAATATCGAGTTCCGTAAGAAAACGAAATAAAAAATGATAAATACCCCGTCATTTAATAATATTTGTAGTGAAAACAAATATGTTAGTTTAAAATCTTTAGGGCTACCTGAAAGCTCTAACACTAGGTGAGCCACACTACTACACGAAAAGAAGAAGAAGACTTACTTACTTTCTTACATACTAACACACACTTTCACATCTATATAGTATTACTTATTATTATTAACTTTTATTTATCGATATCGATATAAAACAGTCCCATCTCTTCAGTACCAGTTTGTCCTATTGAGCAAACGGTTTTGTGGTGTAGATACAGAAAATATAATATTATGCGGTTAGGGATTGCTGGTACTTGTAGCGTAATAGGAGCTTCACGATGAAAGCTAATCTAATATTGAAATAGTATTTACTCTTTAGGGTTCCGTATTTAGTTTACGTACATTGTTAGGGAATTGGTTTGGAAATCATAAAGTTAGGTATATAATCGAATTATGAAGTTTTAAAACGTAATTTTGAGGTAAACATTTAGAACGTTTTTGCGTCTTATAACCACTTCTTATAAGACAGACCAAAGATGTCAATTATATATGATACTGGGTTATTCTTATTACATACAAATTTGATTTATATAGGAGATATTTAGTCATAGAACAGAGTTACCCCATCTCTACCCATGGGTGTCGTGTAAGGCGACTAAGAGATTTAGGGAGGACTAGCAAAAATTAAGTTCTCCCCGCGCGGTGGTGGATAAACCAGCGGGATGCAACCGGGAACATCGCTCGGATGAGAGATTCGCCATGTTTTTAATATTGTGTTTTGTTGCAATACCTACCTTCTAGATCATATTAGCACCAAAATAGCGGGACAATTTACCCCTTTAATAATAATAAATAATTTCTCCGAACAACACACAGCGCCATCTAGCCCCGTGGTAAGCGACTAAGCTTGTGTTACGGTGACTAGACAACGGATATAATACTTATATTTATTTTTCTTTTGTAAATACATACATATTATACATAGAGGGACACCCAGACCAGACACAAATATTTATTTTTTAAGCATAAATACTTGCACCCGGCGGGAATCGAACCCGCAACCTCCTGCATTGCAGTCGCGCTTTCGCACGACGCGCCACCGAGGTCGTCTACAGACTGCTGTATTTAATTTAAATTTTATACGGAACCTCTCGCATTATCCAATCAATTGTATATTTTAACAAGCAAAGCGCAGTAGCAATTGAATATTGTTTATTCAATAGTTTTGTTATAAAATTGGTTCAAACACTTCTATTGTCTGTGTGGGCTGATAATGTTTATATTAGGAAATAATGATTTGACGAACCAAATTACCTCTACCTACCTACTGATATTAGATACAGTTTACTTGCATAGTTTCTTCTCTTCTCATTTAAGCGATGTTCCCGGTTGCATCCCTCTCAGGACTTCGGGGTCCGCTAAATCCCAAAATTGTTTTTGTGTTTATTTGGGGTCGGCGCAGTAAGTAAGTTATCATTGACCATACCTTCTGCAAATTATTTGGCAATATTTTTACGACGAGACGCTTGCCCGACACTAACCCTCCTAGGGATCGAGTAGTTTATCCGCCACCTCGTCGAGAGAACTTGAGGTTTGCTAATCTCCCTCTGAACCTTTTTACGACACGCACGGGAAGAGAGAGGGTAACCCTATTATATGCCGGGGCTATACGGCAAGACATACTTGCATAGTTTCGACGTAAGTTTATTTACAAACTAGCTGCGCTTTTATGAGCCTTTGACCATTATTTTACCAAACCATCTCACTAACAATAATAACGGTCTACGACGTAGCACCTACATATCGGAACGAGCAGCTTGGTATGGTCGAAGACACCAAGAAAAAATTATACCTATAGCTAGGTACTTCGTTTTTTAATTTCAGACTACAATATGACGTATTGAGTCTTTGTATTTGACATTTTTTTGTCCAGGAAGTGGTGTCAAATCATGGTCTACAATTAATAAAAGAAGTAGAGACAAAATCAAAATAATGGACACGACATGCGTTGCTTAACCAATACTATAGGTATTGTAGTAGGTAGTTCTATTAGATATTATTATTTTTATCTGTGGTATTTATACGTTTGAAAGATAAATTTACAACTGTCCGTACGTATGTGCAAGAGTAGAGATAACAATTATTGCGTTATATTTTATTGAACTTAAGGCGGAGATGTCTGTTGGTGGTTAAAATATGATTTAAATATTGATTTTTAAAATGTCGATCATCACCATTCTTAATTTTTGTTAAGTTCTATTAAACACTTATGTGATTAATTGAGCATTATTTTTCTATTTTTTTGTGAGTATTTAGGCATTTTATGGTTGCAATTTCTGGGTTCCCGGCGAATCAATTGACGAAATAAATACGTCTAGTTAGTTAGTAGGTATTAGTAATCATAATTGTAAACTACGGTCATGATTAGGGACAAAAAAACCTAATCAACATTTTCTTGTTAAATTATGCTGACTTCACGTATTTTTAAAAATAACTATACCTTTTTTACATGACCTTGAAAACCGAAGAAAGATGCAGCCATATTTAATTCTGGATCTACCCCGCAATACTGCCCTTTCCGAAGGAGCTCAAGAAAATAATTCAGTCTTCCGTCTTAGACTAAAACAATTTTATTTTTATTTTTTTCAGAAAATATGGCTATCTTCTAGAATGCAGATAGCCATGTAAGGATTTCCTTTTTACGTAACCTCCCCTTAATACAAAATTGAACATAAACAAATTGTAAATTGAAACCATACTCTTATCGCAGAGAGGAAATTAAACAGAAGTGAATTGTTCTATCGGTAGGTATTGCATTAGGTATTAGTGATAATAATTAATAATTGGCCTTTTTCATCTATTTTTTAGATGATTTATACAGCGCAAGCAACTTTTAGTTCATGCTATTTATGGCGCTGTAGTGCCCAGGACATTATTAGGTGGATTAAGCTTGCCCAACTCATATACCACCATCCCAGCCTAGTCAGCCATGCCCAGCGGAAAGAACAGGTCAATACGTCTGGAGCTAACTAAGCCGTGGGTTTCCTCACGATGTTTTCCTTCACCGCAAGAGCGATGGAAATAACGCACATAACTTTTTCTTAATGAAAAAGACATTGGTGCGTGGCCGGCCAGGATTCAAAAGCATGACCTTTGGAATGGAAGTCGAGGTATCAATCACTTGACCAACACCGCTCACCGTATGTAATTAATTAGTTGTAAAAGCGACATGTTAATGTTATGTATGAATTACTGGACGTCGACACTTATCTAGAAGTGAATTGTTCCATTGGTAGGTTCCATTAGGTATTAGTGATACAGAATAGGTAATCAAACACCTATAAAACATAATTAAAATTAAAAACTAAATTAAAACTAAAACTGATTAAAATAAAACTAACTAAAAACTAAAATAAATCTAAATCAGCTAAACTTTTGGTGGAGGGAAAAGTGCCCAGAATACTGGCTGCATTGCCCCGTTGTATACAAATACTTATTTTCTGGGCAAAATACAAGCCAGCATTCCGGTCACTAGGGCATGCAATATCGGAAGGTTTTCAATCCCGGGGCGATATCGATATTAAGAGCTCAATCCCGGGATCCCGGGATTGATACTGGGATTTTAGATATCGTTAAAAAGGCGAATTTATTACAATAAAAATGTGTTAAATGTAAAATATTTAATATATTTAAGACTCTGGTGGTTTCATTACGTAAATAAGTTACCCCGAGGGCCGTCCACCCCATCATTTTGGAAATATGGCGGACAAATAGCCTAAACCCGAAAGCGTCTAAACTTTCGCGCCAAATGCTAGGCGCACCACTAAAATGATGTTAGCAGAAAAAAATTGCATGTGAGCTTGTATAAAAAATACTTGTCTTAGAAATTGCAATGAATCACGTTACTTTCATTGTTTTAAATATTTTACCAATTCCTTACGCTTCCAAAACTTTACAGATCTCTTCCTCAGGGGTAGACTAATTTGGGTTTAATTTTAATAGTTCCATTCAATCATTCCATGAGGAAAAATATAGCTAAAAACCTTAATTTATACCTAAATAGTAAATTGCTCATATCTCGATATCGGATCACTCAATCCCGGGATTATAATATCGAACTTTCGCGTCCGAGATCCCGGGATTACGATATCCCGGGATCCCGGGATTCATGCCCTACCGGTCACCCGAAGCCTCCACCAAACGTTTAGCTAATTAGGTAATTAGTTATAATAGCTACATGTTAAGAGAACAGTCTACCTACTCGTTCTCCATAAAAACGTAGTCATCTGTTTCCTCTCTGGATAAAGACATGAGAGCATATAATTTAATAATATCTGCCATGACTATGTCTACGATTTGTTTTTTTTTTCATTTTCTAATTAGAATAGAAAACTAATTCAGAAAAATTAGAAAAAAAACGTAGGCGCATGGCCATATAAACATATATTTTCTAATATCTTTATCCAGGGAGGAAACAGTCGACTACGTTTGTAAAGTTTATATAGAGAAAAGAGTAGGTAGACAGTCCCCTTAATGATGTATGAATGTACCTACCAAGTAGGTATACTACCTACTTCATTTATTCTGTGACGTCGCGGGTTATTATTACGCATTTGTATAACAATATGCTAATAGCAATTTATTTCTATGTACTTAGGTATATATCTACATCTTACATGCACAGTTATGTAATTTATTGACAGCATTATGTATAACCACAGATCACATATTTAATATTACTAATGCAGAATAACTAAGTGTGTGCCACGGTTTCACCTGCGTAAGTCCCGATTCCGCGAAATTATCGGGATCAAAAGTCCTATGTTACTCTACTATCACTATGTAAATTTACAACCAAATCGGTCAAGCCGTTTGACCGTGAAGAGGGAACAAGAAAAGAAACAAACTTTCAGATTTATAATATATAGCTGCGTCCCGCGGTTTCAACCGCGTTAATCTCGATTCCGCGGGTTTATCGCGATCAAAATCCTACGCCATCCCCTCCCCCCCCCATTGTCGCCCTGACGGGATTTTTGTATGTAGAAATTGACACGTCCCGTCCGGGAAACGTTACCTACGTATGCAGAGCCCTTCAGACAAAAAAATACACCAATAATTTAATTAGGTACCTACTAGATTAAACGTAATTATTAATATTTATTCTTATCGGCGGGTTCGATTCCCGCCGGGTGCAAGTATTTATGCTTAAAATTAAAAAATAAATATTTGTGTCTGGTCTGGGTGTCCCTCTATGTATAATATGTATGTATTTACAAAAGAAAAATAAATATAAGTATTATATCCGTTGTCTAGTCACCGTAACACAAGCTTAGTCGCTTACCACGGGGCTAGATGGCGCTGTGTGTTGTTCGGAGAATTTATTTATTTATTTATTTATTTATTTATCACCACAAAACTTACACAATAGTCGATTTGCGTTGCAAATTCTTATTATTTTCCTCTCGGGGCGTGTTAGTTATCTTAATTGTTTACTAATGCGCGGTTAATGAAAATGGAAGGGTTAAGCTCAGAGGTTATTAATAACTGCGATTCATTTAATAATAAATACCTAACTATTGATATTATTGTTATTTGTTGTCGCAATTTAATTTTATTAGTCCTTAATTTCATTTTAATTATTTGTATTTTAATATTTCACACTATCGCATTAGGTTTATCCTGTAATGGTAGTTGTAAAAATTGTAAATAAATAAATAAATATTTAATAAATAGTTCATTTAGAAACTGCTAAATGTAGGTAGGAAATAATGTTATAAAAGAATACCATCCTGCTTAATAATAGGTCACCCACACGGTACCGATTTTTTTTTCTAGGCAGTACAAAATGGCTGCCAATCTGTCAGGTAAAATATAATTAAAAACTGATCCGAAGGATCAACCGTTTTTTTTTCTCAAAAATGCACTAAAACTGATGGAATAAAAAATATACCTATATTTAATAAAAACCGACTTCAAAAACAGTATAAGTAGATTTTTTTTTAAATCTAAAGTCGGGATCTGTTTGTAAATCATCTGTCCGACTTCAGACTTTAGAAGTTGTCATTTTCAAATAAATTTATGAGGTTTTTCTTTAGATTTTTGATCTAAGATTCTGAAATAGAGTAGATATAGATCGTCTGCTAGTTACAGTATGAAAGGTCCCATAACACAGATAAAAAAACCCTATAAAATGTATCTATTTACCTCTACAATACAAGTAAACATTGCCGTGATTTCCCACACTATGTTATTGACTCACATGCAATATTATTGCAAAATGCCTCTAAGTGGATTATAAATACACTTGACACGTATATTATCGCATATCGCTAACAATACTCGAGCTGTATTGGTTTTATCAATTTTACATAAATAGTAATAAAAATAATAATAAGTAGGTAAGTATACCTACAATCTACATCTAGTTATACATGAATTATTGATTTTGTATTTTGTAGGGATCCGTAGCAAAAGGGTAATAAACGGTATTAAAGAGTCCCGTAACGTATTGTAGTGTATTTTTGTAGCAGTGGAGTCTTGATACTTTTATTAAGACTCCACTACTACAAAAATAAATCTTCAGTGAAAATTTCAAATGTTTAGCTATCACGGTTTATGAGATACAGCCTGGTGACAGACCAACAGATGGGCAGACGGACGGACAGACAGAGAAGTCTCTGCAATAGGGTCCCGTTTTTACCCATTGGGTACGGAATCCTATATAATAGTTAAACAAAATGAAAAATAATCAAGGAAATCATCAAAATCGGTCCATCGGTTTGGCCTCTGGAGCGCTACATTGAAACAAACATACATACCTAAACTGATAAACACATAACCCTTCTTTGTGTCGCGCAGTCGGGTAAAAGAAGCATTACCAAGTCTTATCGCTAAAAGTCATATCTACCAGGCAACCTTTGAAGACGAGGCATAGAAGAAAAACCTAGACCTCATTATGAAACAACTCCCATGTCCCAACCACACTAGTCTAACAACAAGACCTAAACATCAAACTAAACTGGTATTAACCTAAACCCAGTACAGGGGCGGACTTATAGCTAAAGTGACCTCTTCCAGGCAACCTTTCAAGAAGATGAATAGAAGAAAAATCTAGACCTCATTATGAAACAACTCCCATGTTGTTGTTAGACTACCACACTAGTCTAACAACAAGACCTAAACATCAAACTAAACTGGTATTAAAACGCGCCCGCGTCGTAAAACTGAGACGTAGTAAACAAACGTTACGTTCAAGAGACCTAGGTTACCTAGGTACCTACCTACCTAGGTACATACTCGTAACTTAAGAAGTTACCCGCTTAAAACTGGCTACTGTAATACTTGAGGTTGTAAGTTAATGACTTACAGCGACTAATATTATAAACGCGAAATGTGTTTATAATATTATTTAGTCGCTGTAACAATTAGAAACTGAACCCTAAAATTAACACTGGACGAACTAATCCGTGAACGCAACTTTTAACTCTATTGTACTTATGTTATTTTATTTTAATTTTTAGGCAATGTGCGTAATTTTGGATAATATTTATTGTAAATTTATTCTATTCTCTTTTTATTAACCTTATTTATTATCAGTTACCCACAGCCGAAAAGGCCACTCCCTCTTACATTTCAAACTACACACCAAGTCCTCTACACACCAGCACACTACACCTATAAAACACTAGACTCGTATGAACCCTAGCTGTTACTCGCATCAGAAGCAGTAGGACCGGTTACCCGCCTATCTGAACAGAGGTATCGACTAGGCAATCTGTTCGAGTTATTGACCAATAAATATGGTTGTAATGAGCTTTGGTTTGTACCAAGCGAAATTCGTATACGTATCGACGACGCATGCATGTTTGCATTTATCTATACCACTAACGCCAGTTTATCACAAGATGGCGTTAGTGGTAAAAATATCGAACTTTTGGTAATACCGGTATCAATACCGGTATGAAAATCTTACCGGTATTCCATGCCCTAGCTACGCCACAAACTCTCCCTCTTACATTTTAAACCACACTCAACTCCTCTACACACCAGCACACTACACCTATAAAACACTAGACTCGTATGAACCCTAGCTGTTACTCGCATCAGAAGCAGTAGGACCGGTTACCCGCCTATCTGAACAGAGGTATCGACTAGGCAATCTGTTCGAGTTATTGACCAATAAATATGGTTGTAATGAGCTTTGGTTCGTATTTTGTTGGTTTGGTGAATTACTTACATTTGTATGTTTAAGTGGTAGGTAATCTATACTCCTATACCTACTTTCTTACTATATTATAGGTAACTATAATAATATTATCCCGATATTAAATAAAATAAATAAATAAATAAATATTGCACGACGTTACACACAGCGCAATCTAGCCCCAAACTAAGCACTAGGCTTGTATTATGGGTACTAGACAACGGATATACTACATATTATACTTTTTTTTTTTGTAAATACATACATATGATACATAGAAAACACTGAATATCTCATTTCTTCGGACCGTGGTGAGTCCTAGGACATGTTGGTTTCCTCACGATGTTTTCCTTCACCGTAAGAGCGATGTTATTAGCGCACATACCTTTTTCTTAAAGAAAAAGACATTGGTGCGCGGTCGGGATGGATTCGAACCCACGACTCTCGGAATGCAAGTCGAGGTATCTACCACTAGACCAACACCGCTCAAAGAATAGAACTCGAAGAATAGAACGCTCAAAGAACGCTAGAATAACACATAGGCTGCAAAAAGCAGCCTATGTGTTATTCTAGGTCTCTATATTCTAAGTTTCATCGCAATCCGTTCAGTAGTTTTTGTGTGAAGGAGTAACAAAGTCACATACAGACATACATACAAAATTTCGCGTTTATAATATTAGTAGGATTAGTAGGATTATATAGAGGTAACGTTGGTGACATTTATGTATGTATGTAAGTATATATTTTCCGGGTAATCTCTCAAACCACTGGTCCGATTCCAGAAATTCTTTTACCAATAGAAAGCTACATAATCAGGGAGTTACATAGGCTAATTTTGATTTCGATATTCCCACGGGATAGGGACTTACGCGGGCGAAACCGCGGGGCTCTGCTAGTTAGGAATAAAAGTATGTAGGTATTAGTTATTAATTAGAAATTTTGTAATTGTACGTAGGTACTAAGGGCTAATAATTATTACCTTGTTCTATTATAATAAATAAAAATAATATTGCTACGCCTTATTCTGAATTTTAGTTAATCAAAAATGTTCGTAATATATCTATTCTCATATTATAATAGTATTATTAATATAGAATTTATCAACAAAACCGATAATTATCGTATTGCAATCGTAAATATGATCAAAATTAATTACTATAGCAGTTTCGTTTAGCAGGTGTATGTAAATATTAATATTTATAGAATATAATTTCCAGTGTAATAAATCTAATGTTAAACTAGGTTTACTCTGGTAGTTAAATGAACGGGCAATTAGACATAGAGATAGAAAATAATCAACACTAATATTAGAAACAGGAAAGATTTGTATTTTTGGTTATGAATAAACTCAAAAACTACTGGACCGATTTCAAAAATTCTTTCACCATTACAAAGCTACATTCACCCTGAGTAACATAGGCTACTTTTGATCCCGATATTCCCACTGGATCGGGACTGACGCGGGTGTAACCACAGGGTGCAGCTACTTACGTATAATGTTATGTTAGCCCGCTATTTTCTCCCACTGTAGGGCAAGGGCCTCCTCTTAGGTTAACGGGGAAGACGCAACAGAAGCCTTCTTCGAATTGGCAAAACACACCTTTTATACAAAACATAGCTAAAAAGCCAAAGCCAAAAACATAGCACAAAATAAAATCATAGCATCGATAAATAGGTGATGATTACATACTAATACACATTATATATCAAACAACAAAACAAAGCAATTAGTCGAACACAGTAAAACATAATTTCAATAACACGAACCTCGTCACAGATACAAATACAAGACAGTGCATCAACTAGGCTCGTGCTGACGTTGCGCAAACCAAAGATACAACAAACAATCTTACACGTGCACTTAACAAAACTGAAACTGATCCCTAACCCAAAGACATAGAAGCTACTATTACAGACGTAGATGCTATAACTAACATAGTCGTCAACACAAATGAATTTGAACATGATAAATTTCAATATGATCGTTAAGACAAAGCTATAAGAGTTACAATTAGTGTCACAGATGACGTGTTTAAAGTTGTAGATCTAAAGCTGCTTTATGTCACTGCAATCGCTTCAGAACTGATATTTAACGACTGCCCTATAATTTATGTATAGGAGATTAGAATTATAATGTTTATGAGTGACGAAAGGTTGCGGTTTTTCTGGTACTTACTGGTTTTCTTGTTTGTTTGGATATATTGGGTTTTATAGAGGTTTTAATAGTGAAATTTAACCTCAGAGTTAATAAAAGTTTAACCGTTTAAAGTGTAATAAAGCGTCTATTATAGACATGCGGCTGAATATTGGAACGCTACTCAAAATTTCAACTGAAACACTTGAGTAGCTTCTAAATTCAAAAGTAGTTTCCGGATTTTTAAGTTTAAAGCGCGAATACTGAAACGTAACTTAAAGTTTTAAGGCTACTTAAATGATAAGACTAGGCAACTTCTAAATTCAAATTCAGCGCCTTCCAGCGTCAGTACTTCCCTGGCTAACTTAAGAGGAGGCCCTTGCGGGTAGGGTTGTCAGATGTCCGGCTTTTTACAGTCTTGTCCGGCCAAATACATACAAGACCGGCCTCTCCGTCTTTTGTTAGGCTTTTAGTCAACCCCCCCAGAGTCATGCGGACACGCATAAAGTTTCGTACAAACTGAGGCGAAATCACTCGCGCTTTCAAAAATACATAATTGATAAATGATTGAAATTAAAGACATTTTTCGGTTTGAATCGCGTGGTTTTTATTACTTTTAGCATTGTTACAACGCTCAACGTTTCGAGACCCGAAAAATGTCTTTAATTTCAATACAACATCGCGAAAACAGAAGAAGAATCTATGATAAATGATTTTTTAATGCTAATATTTTTTCATTCATTTCATCACGCATTAACGCTTGTTGGTACCAATTTTTTTGAAATTCATAAAGTAATAGGTACGTACTTTTTTTAAACAAATAAAGATAAAGCTCGACACATTGGGCCAGATGAAAAACCAATGTGTCAGGCTTTTGGGGCAAAATGTCCGGCTAAATATGAATCTGTGTGAGGCTTTTTCATTTTTGGGCCTGGCAACCCTACTTGCGGGCTAACATAAAAAAAATATATGTAGATAGCTGCACCCCGTGGTTCCACCCGCGTAAGTCCCGATCCCGTGGGAGTATCGAGATCAAACGAATCCTATGTTCTTCTCTAAGGTTCCATCTATCTCTACCTATACCAAAATTCATCAAAAACTGGAAAAGACAGACGACAGATTAATTTTGCATTTATAATATGAGTAATTTAGACACCTTTCTATACATAAAATTCAATGTCCTGCCTGACTGACATATATATCAACGCAGAGCCCAAACCGCTGGTCCTAGAGACATGACATTTGGAGAGTGTGTTCCTTTTGGGGAGTAGGCATCCACTAAGAAAGAGATTTAGGAAAATCCCGCGAGATCGGTAGTTACGCGGGTGAAACCGCGGGTCTCTTCTAGTTCTATAAATATGATTCAATGTCAATGAAAATCCAGCGAGACTTACGCAGGAAGAACCGCGGGACCCAGCTACTATTAATATTTTTGCAATATAATCTTCCAATCTGAAACGTTTCCTATATCTATCGTGTGCACAAAGCGTGAATAGTACACAAACTGTGTCAAGAACAAAGTCATTTATGAATCATTTTACTTCATTTATTGGTTAGGAAGTATCATTAGTAGCGTACCTACTTGTAAAGTACAACAGGCATACATAATTCATAATTTAGTTTTGCAAAAACTTCAATAATAAATGATTTTATAAATTGTTTCTGCGAATTATGATAGGGTACTTGAAGTTAGTGATGTACGGTCAGGTAAAAAGATCTATTTGTTTGTTTGTGTACCGTCAGATGGGCAGTCTGAGTCAGACTCCTCCTTCAGTCAGCCCGGGTAGAACAGTTCAGACTGTCCGAGTCGGGCTGACTGAAAGAACATTGTCATTT
The DNA here is from genome assembly GCA_958496205.1 of Idaea biselata. Taxonomy (NCBI): domain Eukaryota; kingdom Metazoa; phylum Arthropoda; class Insecta; order Lepidoptera; family Geometridae; genus Idaea; species Idaea biselata. The sequence goes on from OY292402.1 coordinate 26,067,108, forward strand.
ATGAATTATTTTACTTCATTTATTGGTTAGGAAGTATCATTAGTGGCGTACCTACTCGTAAAGTACAACAGGCATACATAATTCATAATTTAGTTTTGCAAAAACTTCAATAATAAATGATTTTATAAATTGTTTCTGCGAATTATGATAGGGTACTTGAAGTTAGTGATGTACGGTCAGGTAAAAAGGTCTGTTTGTTTACGTTTCTTTACCGTTAGATAGGCAGTCTAAGACTCCTCCTTCAGTCAGCCCGACTAGGACAGTTCATACTACCCGAGTCAGGCTGTCTGAAGGAGCAGAGTAATTTTATAAATAATTTTACTTCATTTATTGGTTAGGAAGCGTGGCGTACTTGTACAGTACTACAGGGATAATTTAGTTTTGCAAAAACTTTAATTATAAATGATTTTATAAATTGTTTCTACGAATTATGATACTTCAAGGTACTTGAAGATGACATGTAGAGTCAGTTAAAAAAATGTATATTTGCTTTCGCTTCTGTACCGTACATACCAATGGGCAGTCTGAGTCAGTCCGCCTGACTAGGAAAGTCTGAACTGTCCTCAGTCTGACTGACTCAGAGTAGCTCGTGGCTTAGCTGCATCCACTGATCTTAAAGGTATACATATTATTAGTTCGGAACCTGTATATATGTGCATTTTATACAAGGAGGGGGTGGAGACATTCACCTCAGTATGTGATATAGATTTCCACTAGCTAGGTCCACCCATTCCAATTCCATTGATCAAATCTGTGATGGCTGGCAGACAGACAGACGTACAAGCAAGTCGATTATTATAAGGCTTCTTTTTTACTTTTTGGGGTACTCAAATCTAAAAATAACCTAAAACTTTAATACAAAGCTGTGTAGGCACAGTTACTTATACAATGTTGTAATAGTATAATTCAATGTAAAGTTAACAAATAATTTTCTTGTCTCTAGTGTCTTTATCCGTCCGAACACCCACGACTGTACAATGTACAGGTTTGGACAGGTCTATTGGGCGGGTTTCGGTTTCAATTATTTTGCTTTTGTTGCTCAAATAAACACCAGCGCACGACGTTATTCGCATTTTAATTAGGTAGGTTCAAAAATATTATACTTTGTTAACAAAATTTGCATTTTAAAACCTGTACCTAGAATACCTACGTATTCTATGATCAATATTCATTGGAGGTCTAAGATGTAGCATAGACACCTAGAATGGCTGTCGTACCTATATAAAAGTTTTGGATACAGTACCTTCTTTTATTTTCTATTACTCACCTAAGGGATGTTCCCGATTCCATCCCCCTCGGGAATCCAGGTTCCGCTAAAAACCCAAAATGTTTGGGATCGACCTGGGATGGACCTGGGATCGACATCGACACAGTTGGTAAGTCATCATTGACCTCACCTACTGCAATGCAGATTTGCAAAAACCAATACTCCATACATACCCCTCGGGATCAAGCAGTCTTAAGAGTCTTAGCCAAGCCTCTTTGTTCACATCGGTTACTAAGATCCCTTAGTGTCTTCCTCAGATCTCAGGTCCCTGAGATGCTGACCAGATCTGAAGGGGGACACTAGTCTCTTTGATGCCTTTACCACGGGTAGCCTTATTCTATGATGCATTTCTTTCATTTTTCATGAGTACAAAAAATGAAACACTTGCCGTGTAGCCCCAGCATAGAATAGGGTTACCCCATCTCTTCCCGTGGGTGTCGTAAAAGGCGACTAAGGAATCTGAGGGATATTTGCAAACCTTAAGTTTTCCCCGCGCGGTGGCAGATAAACTGCTTGATGTCAGCCTGCCTGACACCAAGAGAGATCAGCAGGACGTAAAAAGATTCAAATCCAATTGCAGAAGGTATGGTCAATGATGAATGATGACTTACCGACTGCGAAGACCCCAAATAAAAAAAAAACAATTTGGGGTTTAGAGGACCCCGGGCGAGGAATACAACCGGGAACATCGCTCGGATGAGAAGAAGACAAAAAAAATAAAGACATGTTCGCCCAGACTGTTGGGCCAAAATGTATACAATAGGGTTAATAGTTTTTCCATTGCTTAGTATTTTATTAATTACTATAATATTAAAATTGATCGAAGCCCATTAATCATACAAAACCAGTTTGTAATTTAACTTAAATATTTCAAACCAAACGTCTTAGTCAAAACAGGCAAATTTATCAATATGGCACTGGACAAGTAAACTTATCCAATATCTAATAATACGTATTAAAACAAATTGTACAGGTACTGTACTGGATTAATGGACCACTTACATGGTACCGGTTTCTGTAAGATATTTAGCAAATAAAGATACGTAATTAAGTAATAAAGCACTTTTATTTGTAAAAATTCACTGACCTGAATTATATGGACAGGAGGTCTCGCACTTAATTTTCCCACTTTTGATTGTGAAAATTCTCTTTTTCACAATCAAATCGACACAAAGATCTAATGTCATTTTGTATGGTATAGGAATTCCAGCGTATTGTATAGTTTCATTTCAGTGTAAAAATTCTATAAAAATTGTAAGAACACACTGACACACGAGACGCGCGCAGAGACTGAGAGCATCTACAAAGATAGTGGCGCCACCGGGGATAGTGGTGGACCAAAACAAAAACTAAACCGATTGCGTTCTATTTCCAACAGTTTCCTAGCCGTTATAAGTAAATCGGAATTGGATATCGGATTCTAAAATTTCCTTTCAGCCGCGTAAGAAACCGGAGGTTCGTAACCAGTTACTGAAAAATAAAAAAATCTCTTCGTACGAAACCAGTTTAAGCTAAAGGTTTTTTTCCTAAAACGAAACTTGCTCTTTTTTGTTCTTCGTAACCAGTGTCTGTCAAAGAAAATATTTTACTGCTAGGTAACGCACAGAATGTAACAAAACACACCACAACAAAAAACACCGACAACACCGAAACAAAAGAAGATCTAAACAGTAACTATAGACGATCAAAATCGAAACAGAAACCAAAGACAATCGAAAAAAGAAATTACAGTTGACATAGTTACGTTTAAAACGGGCTTAGTGCGAGTCGGACACAGGGCACAAAGAATATATTCCCCATCTGAGATGGGGAATATATTATGAAATCTGAAATATATTATATCAATTATTTGAATCCTATGAGTTTCTTGTGGTTTCTTCTCATTGGAGGGCACGTTTCAAAAGCACACTAAAATCTCTACATTTCTAAGCGATTATGTAATTTATACATGTTCTAAATGAATAAATAAATGAAAAAATATATTTGACTTTGACTTTGACCTCGCTCAGATGAGGATGCATTGGCTTTGGTACCTGGCCCGTGTGAATAGCACCATGTGAAGGGTACCTCATTCATGATATTACCGTATTGGGCGTCTCGGTGCATTTGGCAAGTTTACCACCTGTCTTAGTCTAAATCTGTAGGTGTTTTTGATTAACTGGTATTCGCCTTTGCTTTGATAATTTCATTGAAAGCTTGTAAACTAGCTTGGTTCACATTTACTAGTTTTAACCACAGAATACTTAGAAGTAGGTACAAGTTTCACCACAGAGCAGATGTTCAGATTTCTGTGGTATACCTACTTAAGGTTTATTGGCAAAATCCCCACTAAAAGATTCCCAATGGGGATACTGACAATTTTAAAAAAGATTTTGGTTTTTCCCGACTACCCTTGTAAATTCAATAACTCGTATTCCGACCGCCAAAGAGGGATTCTTATTTTACTCGGAGTAAGAAAACCTTGGTCTGTCACCACGAATTTGCATTACCTGGCAGGGCTCATAATTTGAACAAATTGATAATTGCCTCTATAAATTGAAAATTTGAACTCGTATTAAATTAAAATTAGAAATACTGAATCTATCTATATGTTACAGTCAAAACTCATAACCAGTCAAAACCACTTTTGACTGCAAAAAATAGGCAAAAGTGGTTTTGACCGATGCCCTTAGTTAAAAACGTTTTTGACTGATTTTCGCAGTCAAAAGTGGTTTTAACTAAGGGCATCAGTCAAAACCACTTTTAACTGCAGAAAAACAGTCAAAAGTGGTTTTGACTAATTTAAAATTTAGATTGTCAGTCAAAACTCAAAAAAAGTTGAGGTGGCTAGTGAAAATTACAGGAAATCAAAATAGTGTTATGAAACAATTTTAAAGTTAAAAGTTTACGTACTTTGAAATTCTATCGGCATTGTACGTGACCTGTGAATTGCAAATACTCAAAAATACGCGCTCGTAATTTCTTTCAGAGCCAGAAATTAATTATAATTTCTGGCTTTGAAAGAAATCATGGAATATTACTATGGAATTTAGGTTTGATAGAAGTTTGCCACAGTAGAAAGCGATGGGTTCTCGTGGTGTGGGCATCTTAACCAACCTTTTTAACCGCATACTCGAGACCGGCAGAATCCCCGCCCAATGGAGACTGAGTGTTATCTCTCCAGTGTTCAAGGGCAAGGGATCTGTGCAGGAGTGTGGAGGTTATCGTGGTATAAAGGTCATGTCCCACACCATGAAGCTCTACGAGCGTATAGTTGACTCTCGGATCCGGCAGGAGTGCACTGTCTCAGAGGGCCAGTATGGTTTCCGCCCCGGTCATGGTACTATGGACCCTGTTTTCGCCCTAAGGATCGTTATGGAGAAATACAGAACGAAGAATACGCCTCTACACTTTCGTTACTGGACTTGCAGAAGGCCTTCGACTGTGTTCCTCGCGTGATGATCTGGTAGGCGCTGCGGACCAAAGGGGTACCAGAAACTTATATTGAAACCATCAGAGCCATGTACAGAAATTCCGATTCTATGGTGCGAACTGCTGTTGGTGACACTAAATCTTTCCCCATTACAGTCGGAGTCCACCAAGGATCCGTCCTCAGTCCGTTCCTGTTTAGCGTATGCGTAATACTGGACGCACTGTCCGTAATCATCCGAAACGCACACGAGCAGCCTCCGTAAATTCTCATGTATGCTGATGATATTGCGCTAGCGGATTCGGATTAGGGACGGCTTGGAAGACGTGTGAATGCGTGGAAAGAGTCGCTTGAGAACGGCGGCGGTTTGCAAATCAACGTAGCGAAGACCGAATACTTGGCTAGCAATACCACAGATCCCACACCTGCCTGCGTAGACGGTCACATGGTCGAGCGGACAGACCAGTTTAAGTACTTGGGATCTGTGCTTCATGCGTCCGGCGACATCGATTGCGGCGTCAAGGCCCTCATTTCGGCAGCTTGGGCTAAGTGACGAGAGGTAACTGGTGTTATCTGTGACCCTAAAATGCCGGTTAAACTGAAGGGGCAGGTCTTTAAAACTATCCTTAGACCTGGAATCATGGAATTTTAAACCACGTAAACTTTAAAGTTGTTTCATAACACTATTTTGATGATTTTCCTGTAATTTTCACTAGCCGCCTCAACTTTTTATGAGTTTTGACTGACAATCTAAATTTTAAATCAGTCAAAACCACTTTTGACTGTTTTTCTGCAGTTACAGTGGTTTTGACCGTTGCCCTTAGTTAAAACCACTTTTGACTGCGAAAATCAGTCAAAAACGTTTTTAACTAAGGGCATCGGTCAAAACCACTTTTGGCTATTTTTTGCAGTCAAAAGTGGTTTTGACTGGTTATGAGTTTTGACTGTAACATATATACTTATATTATAAAGAGGTAACGTTGGTAACGTGTATACATGTATATTGGGGGTAATCCCCGTAACTACTGGACCGATTTTAAAAATTCTTATACCAATTGAAACCTACATTATCAGGGAGTTACATAGGCTACTTATGATCCCGATATTCCCACGGAATCGGGACTTACGCGGTTGAAACCGCGAAACTTTGTCGTTTATAGAACCTAACCTAGACCCGTTTTCATATTCACTTAATTCCCATCACTCTTCAAAACACGACACCTATGTCACGAAAACTAACTGTGAACCACATTAATATTCCTTTTAGTACCATTATGAAGTACCTTTTAGTACCTAAAGTTAGGTCTTAACACAGCCTAGGGCTTACCTAACGTGAATACTAAATAACGACTGCGAACCGTCACGCAATGTTGCCAAGTGGTTAATTTCTAGGTCACCTAATTTGAATGCTGTTTGGATTCGAAATGCGTGGACTTATGTTGTTATTTCCCACGAATGAAATTGTCCATAGATTGGCGTAGCTTAGCCTGCGTAGCTTAGTTTTGTCTACGTGTAGCTTAGTCGAAATACTCGATTATGCGTTTTTCAGCCTTTGTGGCGATTTAGGGGCAATTCAGATGGAGCAATATGGACCTTTACAAAATTCAACGCAACGGATCGAAACCGGTTAAAAAATAGAGGTTAATACCGGTTAATTTCGGTTTTACTCCTATCTACCAAGAATGCGAACGTTTTAAAAGCATTTTATAACGTAAATAAATGGGTTAATAAAAAACTATTTTAATGCAGAAAATTGGTTAATTTTTGCGTCATACGCAATAAACTGTTTCTTCAATTTCAAAATGTTTCCCGAATAACCGGTATAAAAAAAACGATTTCGGATCGGAAACGAAATACAATGTACACGATAACGGTTCGGAAATTTAACCGGTATCCTAGCCCTGCTTACGAGTTCAGTAGTCACTGATCGATCATAGTGACTGTAACAGTCGGGACCTATTAAATATCTAAAATCTAGACTATGTGACGATATAATATAGTATAGCCACGGTAAGACTCGAACTCCCACCTCCTGCTGCCCACTTAGCTTCACCGTATCTACCTACATAGATTGATTACCGTTCATCTCAAATTAATTATAGGTAAGTACCTAATTCACATAATGATAACCTACCATAAGGGCTACTTACAAGACGTAATTTAAATGTCAAAAGCAATAATAGATAAGTTAGCTCTCCGGCAATTTGAAATTTGATTATAATGATGAGGCAATCTCACTGACCTCCATTACAACTGGACAGGACATAGCGCACTGAGTTTTGTGCCTATTTGATCTGCGCCATGTTGCGCTGTTGTTGCGTGTTTTCTATTGCAAGTGACGGTGACCGTCTCTGGAACTATTACTTCCATGGACGGTCACCATCACTTTCAAAAGAAAACGCGCGACAACAGCGCAACATGGCGCAAATCAAATCGGCACAAAGTTCTAATGACATTTTGTATGGTAGGTACCTATAGCAATTCCAGCGTACTTGTATAGTTTCATTTCAGTGGGCAATCTTTAAAGTGGTGCCACCTAGTGAAATCCTCGACGAGGAAGGTTGCAGGTTCGATTTCGGCCGGGGATAGGTATTTATGCTGACATGCTTTTTCTGGTCCTGGGTGTTTTCTATATGTATTTGTAGGTATGTTTTTACTTACAACAACAACAACAAAAAAAAAGTATTATTATGTTAGTATATTTTGTTGTCCAGTACCCATAGTATAAGCATAGCTGCTTAATTTGGGACTAGGTTGCACTCCATGCAACATCTTGCGATATTTATCATTTATTTTTTGATGTTTACCTACCTGAAGGTACAGTTGATAATAACCTCCGATGGATTATTATAATATTAATAAAATAAAGACCTTATATTATCATACCGTTAGGGAGTAAAATTCCTCTAGGGGCGACCACGATGCAATATGAAACGGAGTGTTGAAGACCACCTACTCGGTGGACCGACGACATTGTAGCGGTCGCGAGGAGTCGTTGGATGTAGGCTCGGGATCGCTATTTGCTGCGTCGTTTAGGGGAATCCTAAACGACGCAATGAACGACGCAACAACAACGAATGTTCAGCAGTAGACAGAGAAGTGCTGAGATGACGATGATATTATTAGCATATCTACCTTTTTACAGCTTCCTCATTTACAAGTCGTCAAATAAAGATCAAGATACGTAACATTGAAACGTCTAAACACTACTTGGTTATTTTAGTACCAGAATAGAAACAAATAGCTCAGTATCCGATTACCTACTGATATGTGAAACAGTGAACCCTCACAGACCTGCCATTTCTTTATTAATTGCCGTCTAATTTAACGTTTACACTTGCTGCTTTGGATCTCAGATGGTCCAAGTTATGGGTTACTTTCGGTAGAAGTTCAAGTCTTAGGACCAAATCAAAAGATCGAAAAGTAATACAATACAAAGGACATATAAGTCTTTGGTATGATCAGCGGTGAATCAGCGTGTTTTAGAATATTTTCTATAATATTTTCCAAATACACAGTATTCATCCTGCGACAAGAGATCGAATAGAGGAGATCAAATAAACAGAAATCCAAATATTTAGGTTTCATCGTGCGACAAGAGATCGAAAAGAAATCAAGACAGATGTCGCAGATTATGCCAAGCAAGGCCCATACATGGATTTAAGATATCCTTTATAAAAGAACAAAGTCTGTTTCATTATGTTTCAGGAAAAACTAACTGTAAAAATAGTGGTCAAATATAATAATTGATCACATCTAGAAATGGTCCTTTGTAATAGTGGTAGGTAATTAGTAGAAATTACCATTTTAAATTGTGGTCATACTGATCTTTAAAACGTCGACGACGCTCCTACTATCCATTATGAAGATATGCAGGTGTAACAGCCACGGTTTATTGGCATAATCCCCACTAAAAAGTTCCCACCAGTGAGAAATTGAGAATTTTAAAAAACAATTTGGCGTTTTCTCTACTATTCTTATTAATCCTAGTTGGTGGGCATAATGACAATAAAAATATGGTAAGTGCCACAGGTGTAAATTCACACTACTGGTGGCCGGCAAATAAGTTGGAAAATTTTGACGTGAAAGGGGAAAGTTCGCGTAGTACCTACATTTTACATGCGACTTCTATTAAAAATCGACATCCGCCATTTGTTATATAGGTATCTGGGTTAAAGCTTTGAAGCTAATCGTAAAAAGCACTAATTCAAAAGAGTTTATGATAAAAGCCAGTTTACTTTGGACCAAACACCAATTGTTGGTAAAACAGACGGCCTCTTTGATCCGACTATCGTAACTTGACACCGCTCACTGGTGCATAGTTTGTAGGTATACTAACTAATCACTCAGATAACTTGGTAAGTTGATAACTTAGTAGCATTACAAAAAAAACTTCCACGTTAAAACAAAACTAAACTTTAAAAAGGCAAAAATAATAAGCCGAAAACAAATTCCATGTCATTGTTATTATTTATTATTATTATTTATTCTGTGACACATTCCCGCGTCCCCCGACGCGGGAACGTAAGGTACCACATACCTACTCAATGACATGGAATTTGTTTTCGGCTTATTATTTTTGCCTTTTTAAAGTTTAGTTTTGTTTTAACGTGGAAGTTTTTTTTAAGTCGGGGGTTTTTTAAATTTTTAATTTAATTTTTTTATTTCACCCTTTTTGTAAGAGCGATTTTAATTTAATATGCATATTGTTGTCACAAAAGTAACGTCCTTTCATTTGATACTCCACTCACATATTTGAAAACATTTGGTTTTTATTTCCGAGTTTGACCCTATATATACTTTGAACGGATAAACCGATTTTGATTAAACATGCATATTCTTGTCACAAAAGTCACGCTCTTTTATTTGATATCCCACTCGGGCATATTTGAAAACATTCGGTTTTTATTTCCGAGCTTTAACCAACATATATTATGAACGGCTGAACCGATTTTGATCAAACATAGCTAAGAACACTCGCGCAAAAGTCATCTATCAACAAAAAAAACTACATCGAAATCGGTTCATCCGTTCGTGAGCTACGATGCCACAGACAGATACACACACACACAGACAGACAGACAGACAGACAGACAGACAGACAGACACGTCAAACTTATAACACCCCTCTTTTTCCGTCTGGGGTTAAAAGTTAGAAGTGAACGTAAAACACTATACCAAACTAAGGGTTAATTTTTCAGTCTACTGATAAAATATGTCGTATAAAATTAAGCACTACCAAATAAGCAATTAATTGTTTTTTAAGAAAAATACGCATTTATTTTTTTTTACTTGTGGTTACCTGCAGCGTTGGATAGCATTCAAGATTTTCACAGCACGGAGCTGGAACTTGCGTGGTCTTGTTAGTATAGACGTTTGGGTATGCAAGTAAAAAAAATTTGAATGCGTATTTTTCCTTTAAAATTGTCTAAATTAAATAGCCTTGCCCTAACCTTGTACATACGAAAAATAAAAAAAATTACCAAATTTTTAAACCTTCAATTGTTTGATCACTTTTTCAAAAGTTTAACGGTTTTATTGGGTGGGATTTGAAAAATTAGCCCTATATATCAATATCTCAATGCGTTAGAAACAAAAAAGGAAATTTCCCTATCTTTATTTTTGGAAAATTTCCTTTTTAGTTTAAAACGGGATTAGGACTTATTCAAAAGAGCTCAATGACATTTTTGCGTCAAGACCTTGTGTGGGTGGAACCGCTGGACGCTGTTAGTTTACAATATAAGCACAGTAAACAAACAAACTTCTAGATATATTAAAATAGATTGCAGGTGTTCATTCGCAATTATGATCGTAGTACTAAAGCTAGCTATACGTGTCAAGGCCGCAGTAGAGGACAGACCTAAAGCTTAAAGTCGCAGTTGTATGGCACGGATTATACAGGGTTATCGGATAACAATCCAAAAAAGCTAAAGGGTAATTTTTCACATCAAAACGAATAACTTTTGTTCTACGATTTTTGGAGATTCGAACTTTTTTTTTCGGTAAATCTTGAGAGTACCTATGTTTTACAGAAAAATAAAAGCTTGTAAAAAAACAATTTATTTTGAAAGAAAAGGCAAATAATTAACTTAACTTACTAAATATTGTAGTAGTTCAAATGAAATAAAAGGACAACTTAAGGTCTGACCTCTAATGACCTCTAACTCTAGGAAACAGCTGATATTCAATAAAAAAATATTTCATAATTTCCAAAAGTCGTAAAACAAAAGTTCTTTGTTTGATGGGTTGATGACTAAAACAAAGTGGATTATGACAATTTGAAAAATGAAATTGGCGTTTTCCCCACTATCATTCCTAATCCTATTTGGCGGGGATTCGACATTCTGAGATTAATATTTCAGAATGTTCTGATGTAGAAAACTACCCCCTGCGCGTTTTTTGGATTAAAATCGAATAGCCCTGTATAAACATTATAGTGTTCATTTTGACCTATCGTGTTAGGTGAACGGTTAATACGATATTAAAATGAATTAAGGTCATATTCAATGATGGTTTACGTGATTTATTCCTTCTATGGTCAGATGAGCAATTCCTGTAATAAATTTAATTTCAATATCATTCCAGTCGGCAAGCAGTCAACCTTCTATTTCAAATTAGACGTTTAAAAAGTAACATTTATAATTTTTTGAAAATAAATTGCCTTTAGGGCGACATGTTGAATTCCTAAAATGTTGAATTTTGGTTTATTTTCAAAACAAATTGGCGTTTTCCCTACTAACATTAGCATTAGGTACATTACTAATGATAATGTTAGGGTGGGTGGTGACGATTGTATGTAAAAAAATGTTGATTCGCAAAATATTCAATTTACCAAGATTATAAAAATCCTGAAGATATCAATTCCAAAAAAAATATGTTAAATGTCGTTGAGAATACCATTTTTCATATATTTTTTTACAGTCAATGAAATTTCAATGCATTTAGTATAAACCTACCTATTGGAAAATAAAAAAAATACAAAAACATTTATTTTCCTTTTTCCTAACGACAGTTAAAGTAGTAGGGGGTACACTACGAGCTGCGGTCCTCACATACAAATACAAACAAACAGATACAAACATACAGATACAAACATACAAATACAAATTGTGTTAAAAAGTTTGAGAAGCATAAGGTACTAAGAAGATACGACATTTTGAACAAAATGCCGAAGTCATGAGTGTCGTCACATAATGTGCTTCGATGTCTGACGCCTGCAACATAAACGTGATATGTCAACTTTCTACAAAAACAACATTACAATTAATTGTAGGTAATAATAACATATAAATATTGCAGGACGTTGCACACAGCGCAATCTAGTCCCAGACTAAGCAACTAGGCTTGTACTATGGGTACTAGACAACGGATATACCTACATACAATATTTTTTTATATAAATAATATACCTAATAAACTTACTAAATTGGAACCCGGGAAAACCCAAACCCGGGAAAATTTAAATTATATTAATATACCTACCTAGTCATGATGGTACATAATATAGAATAAACCCAGAACCATACACACGTTAGAAGCCAGGTCGCCTCGCTAGTAAACTATAATACAGACAGACACACAGACTTACAAATAAAGGATCAAAACAACCTCACCTTGTATTACTTTTAATAAACAAACATAGAGATCAAAGTGTGCCCCACAACGTGTTGTTTTGGGAAAAAAATAACCGCCAAGTGCGAGTCTTTTTTTGAGACAGATTTGGGGTTCCGTAGCTTAAAACCTCATTTTTTTTTAAATTACAAGTTAACGTTGGTTTTATATTAACTATGTATTCTCACATTGTAAAAGATATCAAATTCAATTATAAAAAATCAAAAGTTGTTTGTCAAAATAACTTAATTTTAAGATATTTTAGTTTGTATAAAGAGGTCATATAAAATATATTTACATGATATTTTATAGGTATTTAGAATAAATTATATCTTTTTTATAATAACTAGGTAAATTATATTTTATTTCACTTAAGAGGATAGTCTCCATTCTCTTTCTCCATACAAACGTAGTTTACATTTTCCTCCCTGGATAAAGACATTAGAGCAAATATGTTTATGCCATAAAACTTATATCTGTCATGCATGACTATGCATCTACCTTTTTATTTTTTCATTTTTTTATTTTATTATTATTTTAATTAGAAAATAAAAAGAAATAAAAAGGTAGATGCATTGTCATGACAGATATAGGTTTTATGGCATAAACATATTTGCTCTAATGTCTTTATCCAGGAAAGAAAATGTAAACTACGTTTGTATTGAGAAAGAGAATGGAGACTATCCTCTTAATTAGAAAGGTAGGTAGGTTTTATAAAAACACTAAATTAAATAATGACCCAACTCAATTTTACAATTATCTTCACAGTTTAGAGAAATTTTATATTAAAAAAAATACTTATATTGCAAAATTGCTTAAAAATAAATGGCTCTCTGGCTGTGGGACTTGAATCTACGACCTTCCTTCTCTAGCAAAGCGAGCTAAACAACTGCGACAAGTGAGCTCATGCGACAGAGTTGATTAAGAAGAAACTTATTTTTCAAAACGTTAAAAAATCCCTAACTCCAAAATCACCCTAACTAAGGGTGTGTTTACAAAAAGCAACGCAAGCCAACTTTTAGTGCCATATTTATTTACATTCGAAATAATGCGCACACGCTTGTAGGCGCGTGTTCTAATTTTGAACGTGTCATAAAAATTTTGGAATTCAGTTGCCATCTGGTGTGGTTAGTGTACAGTACACTAAACTTAAATTACGATGGGTTTAAAAACATATTGGTACTTGTATTATTTGAAAAATTGAATGAGGAACTCTAAAATTCGATTAGTTCTATTAGCGCATTTTTTTTTGCTACTTATAAACTTTTACTAATAACCATCTTAATTAGAACGATGTTAATAACGCAAATAACTTTTTCGCAAGGAATAAGGTATTGGTGGTCGGTCGGGATTCGAACGCATGACCTTCGGAAAGAAAGTTGAGGTATCTACCACTAAGACGGATTACTGAAGTATTTTTCCTTGCGAGAAAATTATATGCATATCATTTATCTTCTTACGGTGAAGGAAAACATCGTGAGGAAACCCACGGCTTAGACGTATTGATCCGTTCTTTCCTCTGGGCATGGCTGATTAGGCTGGGATGCTGATATAGGTGCTGGGCAAGCCAACTCTGCCTAATGTCCTGGGCACTACAGTGCCATAAAAAGCATAGATAATAAGTTGCTTACGCTGTATAAATAATCTAAAATTAGACGAAGAGGCCACTTATTAAAAATGGTAAAATGCTATTTGCGATATGGTTAACTATTTCCCAGTAATCAGAGACAATAAAGGATATAAGTTATTTTCTGGAAATGTTATAATTTTTATACAGTTTCCTGAACTTTTATTAATAAATTATTATTACGATTATTATAAGATTCCAAGAAAATTGTAAAAGCATTATACCTACACGAAACCTAGTCAACTGGGATCTCAAGATGCTTAACTCTGATTAGTCTTCTAGAGTCCTACTACAAGTACTATGCGCCTATAAGCGCAGATAAAATTAAATCTTACAAACTCTTGAATACAAATCAGGCAACAATTTACCAAACGAGTAATTTTCTTTCTCCCTCACTCCTGTACTTACTATGCTAGTAAAGAAAGATAACACGAGGTAGTCCCTGAGGCAATAATTTTCCAACCATCGCAGAGGTAATTGGTACATCTGTATGTTATACTGTATGTTTATCAGTGACTTTTCTACGTTAGCCGATTAGTTGCAACTGGTTTTTAGAGTGGTTTTTTGAGTGATGGGAAACGGGTTTCTCTATGGATTTGTATTTAAAAAGCATACACAGGATGGGAAAAGAGACCGTGGTTGAAGGAAAAGTACCCTTAAATATTAAGGGTAATATTAAGTGAATTTCAAGAAAGCTTCCTACTTTGAGACGTTCATAATTTATAGTTTATGTTGTAAAGGAAATATTTTTTATAAAAAGGAATTAAAAATACATTTTCCTAGTCTGACAAAACATAAACTGAAGACAAAAAAAAATTGGCCATTTTTAACCATCCAAGATAAAACAATCACCTATTAATTGATTGATCTCAAAGTCAAGTCATTTTAATTATTTGACTCGGACCAGACATCATAGAAGTTTTTGCCGAAGCTATAACTCTTTTCTCACCAATTTAGCTTTACAAATAAGTTTTGATATCCAAAATTATAATAATTATTGTAGTCCACTGGCTGCGACCCGTGGTTTCACCTCTTCTCCCAGTCCCGAAATATTGGGATCAGAAGGAGCCTTTATTTTTCTTCAAGGTTTCATCTATTTCTGTACTAAATTTCATGAAAATCGGTCCAGCGGTTTAGGCGTAACAGACAGATAGAGTTACTTTCGCATTTATTATCTATCAAGTCGAGGAAAAAAGCGGCACGGCCGTACCATCATTTTCTCGAACCAGTTCAGGTTAGTAGATTTACCGTCATGAAGATGTCTTTATAAGTACTATACCTAAACTTCCAAAGCCTCAGACACACATAAACTATATTCAAATTCTCTACCTTCAACTCCAGTTATTAACAATTCCACTTATTAATAGCTGCATAAAAGAAGTTATAAGTCCTTTAACCGGCCAATTTAAAGGTTCTTAGCCGAAGTTGTCAATTCTGTTTAAAGACTGGTAATAACATAAAATTATACGACTAGTCTTAGATAAAGCGCAGATTTTGAACGGTGTATGAATTTTTAGTCTGTTTTAGAATATTTTGTTGGAGTTTTTGAATGGTTATAAAGTTTTATGGTTTTAATAGGACCTTTAATTATTTGACGAGCGAGTCGATGCATATAAAATTCAAAGTGATTGACTGACTGAACTATAGGTATATCAACGCGCGGCTTAAACCCCTGGACCTAGAGAAATGAAATATGGTTGGTGAGTTCTTTGTGATATTGTGATCCATCAAGAAAGCCTGAGCGGGATCAGCACTTACTGGGAACCGCGAGACACGGCTAGTTCTCAATGCAACGAGAATGCGAAGAACCACTTATTTTTTGGCACACAAGATCACTTGTGGCGTAATGGTTAACGCACTCGCCAGGCAAGCGAAGCTCAATCATTGTGTTTGGGATATTTAGATTTTTCTTCTACCTAGATTATACTGGATTTCTCCGAAAAGTCTCAGTCTTTTGAAATTGCTCTTACAAGTACTCGTTATCCTATTAGATTCTCCGCGTTTCTTGAAAGTGCTAGTATCTAATGTTCAATAACTCGGACATAATGTCCTCTTTGTATAGGACCTGTACTTAGGAGAAATGGAGTATGAAGGCAAAGTCAATACATATTACAAACTAGCGACTTCTCTCGGGTTTTCATGGAACGTCGAATATTTACCCGACTACGGCGAAGCCATAAGGAAGTGTAATGATTTTTGCAGTCTATGGGTTTAGCTGTAATGTTTTTATTTTAAATTTACTTTGTTTTATTTTGTACTTTTTGTAAAATTGTATTTGTGATATTTAAAGTGTGTATTTAATAAATGGTCTATTTTTTTAAATGATCCATTAAAAAAATATATTATATCAAAAATGCGTCAGTTTAGGTGTTCATTTTTTTGAGAAGTCATTTTAGAGGGTTTTGAAATTATACCACTCGGATGTTTGTGTATCAATGACACAAAAACAGCTAAACGATTTTCGCTGAAATTTGGTAGGTACACAGTCCTTTTATAACTTGGATTAACCCATGAGACATTATAAGATTTTATTGACGGCCTATGTGGCGGGAAAAGACCCGACTGCAATGCAGAAGATTGCGAGTCCCACCGGGTGCAAGTATTTATGCTTCAAAATAAATATTTGTTTCTGATCTGGTTCTTTTATATCTATCATAAGCATAAGTATGTATTTACAAAAAAAAAGTATAACATAATGTGGTATATCCGTTGTCAAGTACTCAAAGTACTCAAACTAAGCACTAAGCTTGTACAAGCTTAGTGCTTAGTTTAGGGCTATGTGTAACGTCCTACAATATTTATTATTTATTTATTTATTGCGGAACTGAAACTAGACGCAGATAAACCAGCGGAATACAGCTAGTAAAAATAACAATTTCAAAACTTTCCCACAGTATAAAAATAAATCAATTACATACAATCAAAACATACCTTTAATACACTTTCAAGTGTATTTGTTGAACACTCAAATAGTCAAGATGTTACAATTAACTATTAGGTACCTCTTATAAAGTTTCGAGTGTTCAAATAATAATTTCCCATGGCCAAAAATAGAACAATAATGTGTTTGAAAACATAGGTTAACTTTAGGGATACTTTTTAAAATTTTGTTTCTAATTCTATTGCAATTATAATAATAATTGTAGATACTTGCCATATTTTCAAGTTGAACTTGTGCGCCTGGGGTTCCGTACCTACCCATGCCACCATTGGTGGTTTTTTTCCATACCTAAAATAAACTAAGAATATCGGGTTCACAGCCCCACGATTTTACCCGCGTAGGTCCTGATCCCGCGGGAATATCGGAATAAAAAGTAACTTATATGTGTCTCCAGGTATATATCAGAACACATAAAGATTCATCACCAAGTTTTTGCGTGATTAAAACACAATATCTTAACTTTTGCATTTATAATATTAGTGGGTTACATACAATCCACGATTCCAAAGAACTGACATACCTCTAAAATATTTGAAGTGCTAAACTCTACAAATTACATGTTACAATTTCCTAAAAGGAGCTCTCGAATGCCATTGCAACAGATCACGCATATTTGCCAGCTGTGTGTATGTGTCATTTTACTGGAACACGCAGTACGCAGACTAACTGACTACCATTACCTACAAGCCTACAGTTGACAGTTGTTTTTTGTCAACTTTGTAGGTACCTACCTATATAAATATTTTGTAGAGCGAATAATTTGAAATACGTCCCTATGTTTACTTGAAATACCTAATTGCTTTTATGCATACATATTTAAAGGATTATGTACTAGGAATCTTTAAATATGATACAAAACTGTCATGATTTATTGATAATATCCTTGTCATAATCTGTTCTGTGTGCTAAATGTTGTAATGCGTAAGGGTTAGTACAGTACATAATACCTAACAACATAATAATTTATGTTAGGTTTGTGAAAATAAAAGACTTTCATGGATATATTATATCTATTTTTTTTAATTTATATTTTAAAGTCTTTATTTATAGACCAAGTGTAATCTATTAATCCTTCTTATTATCATCGATTGATAAAAACGGAATCCTAAAATTATTTTCTTGTTAAGCCCATTTATCTTTAAACGATACTCCTAAAATACCACAAAAATATTGAAATTTTTTCATACATTCGCTACAATCCCACAGATAGATACACAGACACACATACACCTTTTACTTATAACACCCTTCTTTTCCACCAGGGCTTAAAACATCTCAAACAGATAAAAAACTAAATACATTCCACTTAGTTCTGAACCCCGAAAATAGCAAGCCAATTAACATGTCAATGAGTTTACCCTCGCTGTTTCTAGTTTCGGTTTCTTTACAACAAAATGTGCTCTGTTTAAGGGAATTAGTAGACGGCAGATTCTTATATCGACCGATAACTGTACCATAACTGCTCGGTTTCACGCGCGTAAGTCTTGAACTCGTGAGATTTTCGATAAATCCTTTCTTTTCGGATGCCTACATTATAAGGATCACACTCTTCAAATTTCAGCTCTGTAGTACTAACTACAGAACCTGTGTGTGTGAGAGTGTGTCAGCGGTTTAGGCTCAATCAGTCAGCCAGTCACTCAGGACAAAGCATTTTAAAGATATGGAATATTTATTTATTTATTTATTATTTATTTATTTATTAAGGACAATCCACAGCTATAATACGAGATACATACAGGAAGTAGAAACAGAAAGCCAATTACGGATAGTCACAAATAGAAACAAAATAAGTATAAAAGACAGCTTACAGAAGTACATCAAATAAATATTTTACATACCTAGATATATACCTAGTTAATAAAACATAAATACATAGAATCGTCATATATAGCTAAATAAACAAAAAATAAAAATGCACGAAACATTTACGTATTAAAAATCAATAGAAAAAAATCAAACAAGAGAAAAGAACAGCTGACTGAGCATACGCCTTAGCTTTACGAAGTTCATATTGAACAAATCAACGTCATCCATCTCCCCACAAAGCTTGTTAAACTTATTGCTCGCACGGTATAAGAACTCATTTTATTTTTTAAGAACTCATATATAAGGGAATGAGATAGTCCATACAAAAAGAACAACCTCTTTTCTACCCCTTAACATTATCCGATTCTAGGGATTTTTTTCTTTCAAATGAAAAAATATAATTTAAATAGCAACATTTTTTTCCTACAAAAAAAGCTTAATCCTAGTTTTCTATGAGAAAATCACATAAAAATACCGTAATCGGGTAAAGAAGGGATGGAAAAGAAGTTTATCTTTCTCTTTGTATGGAGAAGCACGCTTCAAAGCTTCGGCTAATCAAAGTGTCTCGTCTACGCAACACCCTAAATGACTTATCTACCTTTCGTGACAAACTGACAGAAACATTGATTTTCGACATTTTAATTTCAGGTTAAATAACAGAAATAAAGCACCTATTTTTGTTAACATTTGAAATTACTTTTGGGGATGTCAAGTTGGAATGTTGGAATTTGTCATTGTAACATGACATGCTTTAAAGTGTTTAGTAGTAGTATCTTATTTTGGTTTTAGGAAATTCACTTATAAGAAAAGTATACTTATAAAAGGTATATTATATTTTATACTTATATAAGTTAGTAGGGAAAGTTTTGAGTTAACGTTGCTATTGTTTGTTAAGTTAAGTTATTATAACTTAGGTAA
The DNA here is from genome assembly GCA_958496205.1 of Idaea biselata. NCBI lineage: Eukaryota > Metazoa > Arthropoda > Insecta > Lepidoptera > Geometridae > Idaea > Idaea biselata. Next base: position 26,086,687 of record OY292402.1, read on the forward strand.
TATATAAAGTGATCTTTGTATCAATACAGAGCCCAAACCGCTGGTCCTAGAGACATGACATTTGGAGAGTGTGCTCTTTGTGATGTGTAGGCATCAACTAGGAAAGGGTTTGTGGAAATTCTCGCGGGGTCGGGACCTACGCGGGTGAAACCGCGGGACGCTGTCAGTTAACTTATAATATTCTTTTATTTCAACGAATCATCAAACTGTAGTTACTATTACGTACTTATTATATGCCTCTCGTGATCTGAAATCGAGCCTGTAAAGTTCCGGTTCCTTAAGAATTTTCAAAAACTCTCTGTGAATACTTTTATATAGCTATGTTCCTAAATATGTGTTTTACGGCCGAATACAGAAACGCTACTCAAAGTTTGAGTTCTAATTAAACAATTAAGCAACTCTCAAACTCAAAAATTCTCACAGTACCTACCTAATTTTAAATTTAGAAGCTGCTCAATTATTTAAGTTACCCTTAAATTTTATGTGGCGTTTCTGTATTCGGCTGTTATTGTATTAAATTAATTTAACATTTACTTCAAATATTTAAATGCATTTAAGTTTTAAATAATTGTTACGATTATTGCTGGCTAGTACCAAATAATTTTCATCAGAAAAGGGCAAGGAATCCAGTGGTTTCTTCATGGGCGTTCTCTATCTGATTTTATACTTGTAATAATTAACTATATTTATTGAGATTTCAACATTAAGTTACATGTTTGTAGTGTTTTTGCTAAAGGAGTCAATTTTGTTGCGTTAATTTTTAATCGTGGGGAAGTCATAAGTATTTTTATGTGTTTTTAACACCTAATTAATTGTAAATCGTCATAATCTACAAGTTATTCGCCCCTGGTCTTTTCAGTTGCAGAGATTCCCATAGTATTGCCATCATTCTTTGTTTACATTTTCGATCTAAGTTTCTGAAATAGAGTAGCATCGTCATTTCACATTGCGAGAGATTAGAATCGGTTACCTGAGACTGTATTTCCTACCACGCTGAAGCAGAATCTTCAATACGTTACCTCCCACTGTGCAAAATTCCACACTTAAGCGGTGGCCCAATGAAGCACTAACTGTCCAAGGCGCTGCTACCAGTATAATGTATAAAACCTCAACATAATAAAATAATTGAGTTCTCCACACAAAAAACAACCACAACAAACAAAAAACAACATTTTGCCCAACTCTGAATAATACACGCAATCATTCAAAGACAATTAAAATTCTAACAATAAATCTAATACCCTTAAGTATTCAAACAGCACCCCAAAAATAGTACAAAGATCTTAAGTCGAAATGAATATTAATTAGACGGTGACAAAAACACCCTAATTTGGGGTAGTTTAGACAAATAAGTTTTAAATTAAAAAAAGCCCAAAAAAGCTGCACCTTTGCAATTTAAAAGTTAAGTTTATAAAACTGGCGCCAGCTAGTTTTAACTCTAAGGCCGATCGTCTATAGCGGCTTAAACTAAGTTAGTTAAGCTTAGCTTCGCTTAGTTGAGCAAATTTTTCATACGTGTGCTTCCATCGCAAACTATGCCAGCTAAACTATTTAACTTATTTTAGTTGGCGGTGGACGAGTGCCTTACAGTTACACACATTGTACGAGTATAGTGTCAAAGAAGTAAATTGTGTACCTATATTAAAAAAATAACAAAACACTTTTACAGTTGGCTTAGAACGTACGCGAGCGGTTTCCGAATAGCTGAAAACGCAGAACCGCGTACAAGCAAAATCAGTTGTTTTAAAAAAAAACGTTAAAGCGTGGGCTTGTATAGGAAGCTATGTGTTGCATTTTTTTGCGATTTCAGACATACTAATATACGGAATAACGCGTACACGCTCTGACTGTGACCAGACCAGTATCTATCCTGTTTTCAAAAAATACCTATATCTTGAAATTTCCATCACCGTACTCAATACTCAACAAAAACCATGCTAAAACCTTCATTGTCCCATACAATCTATGATACTATAACCAAGGGCATTGCCACTGTGGTATTCCTACAAAAATTAATGGCATGACATTTTGACTAATGCCACATCTTCCTAACGTTTCTTTAGCTTAAGACAGTCAATAAATTCGACCGTAATTACGCTTTGAGCTTTTTTGTTGAAAGCTCAATGAGGAGTGTCTTGTTGTTGGATTTATTGATGAGCTGGAGGCTGGGGGCTACTTTGTTTTGTCGAAAAATGTTTTTTTCGTTCGTTCGATAGTTTATTTCCTACTATAGTTCCACTTCTTTTTTTTTTAATTCCCCCGCAATTCCCCCCTAGCTTCGTGTCGCTAACTACGTAGGGAATTTCATAGAAATACATAGAAACCAGTAGTGTACATACTCGAGTCGTGTCGACTCGTATATAGACTTTAATTTCAATCCCACATTGCGAAAACAAAAGGAAAACCTCGTTCTTTTAATTTCGGTCACTTGAATGTTTTGTTCGTTCGTTCGTTTGTATAACCAAAGTAGGCCCAAGTTGGCAGTATCGGGACATAAATTAAAGTAGGATTTTTGTAATGATAATAGTAGATTAGGACAGCCATTAGGTATTTGCGGACTTCCGAATAATTAAAGCATTTTATGGAGTTACTCGAATTAGAAAGCATTTGTCAATCTTGTATTATCCTCCTGAATATTTATCCCATTAATACTGTAAGTTCGAGGTTAGATATTTGTTTGTGTTTCAGTTACGCTAAAACGGCTGAACGGTTTTGAATAAAATTCGCCGACAGATAGTTCATTACCAAAAAAAAAAAAAAAAAAAAAACAAAGTAGGTACGTTTATTCATTCGGATATTAGCAAGATATCTCTTTGACATGTATTTTTTTTTATTTAATCTACTCTACTATGTCTTCGGATCGCGACCTCCGTGACATGAGAAGAAGACACAAGAAACTCATGGGGTTTTTTTTGTATATTTTTTTTTGCGGTAATCATGTGATTTACATTGTCGCATATATAATATTATTGAAGAAAAGTGCAACTGGAGCAATAATCTATACTTACTATAATAATCCTTACTAGCATTACAAGAGCGAAAGTAACTCTGTCTGTCTGTCTATCTGTTCAAATAAGTTATAATATACAAAATAATAAACATAAAAAAAATAATTTACTTAAAACACTATCTCATCCACAAACACACAACCCGCCCAACACCGCCCAAACCGCCCCGGGACCCACCACCAGAGTTCTGTGGTGCCAGCCTTGCATTCCTTTCCTACACTCTAGAATTTTATTATAAAATTCGTAGGTAGAACCATCTATTTACTCCTTACCTGTATTACTAGACTAGTTCACAAGTTTAAATCGTGTTAAATAGAAGTAAAGCTCCTAAAAATATGTGCGATAGCTCATTCGATTCGGAATGACGTCTAGAAAAATGTTTTTTAAGCATATATTAGCACATAAAAAATTGCGATTGTTATTAACAAAATAAGATTTAAAAAAAAAGGTATTTAGGTTTTCGTTAATAATTTCTAAAATAATGATATTTAAGAAATTTTGAAAAAAGATCCTGAAAGAGGAGTATATTTTCAATAATAAAGTCGTAACTTCAGGAACTCTATCTCTATTATTTATATTTTAAAAAAAACCGTTGAAAATTGGGCTCCGCGAGGTCGTTACGGCATAGGCAAAAATCGGTATATTATCTCAAATTTTTTTTTTATAGTAACAATTTAAAAATTTGAATAAATTATGGTGTAATCTAGACACTTGAACGAAAAAAACCTTGGTGAAAAAAAATGTTTACGTCGGTTTTTCAAACAGTTAGACCATTGTTAATTAACTATTTTTTCTCCAATCTCTGTTTTTATAAATTACGGCATAAAAGTTTTGATAATTGGCCTATAAATTTTTCACTTCGTGGAGCTCTTCTCACTAAGGTACTTTATAAAGTAATGAATATTTTTTTTATTAAAGTTTATTATTTTGTAAAATATAATATTTTTAAATTAACAACAAATGAAATTTCTAAATAATGTTTTAAAAATTTGCAAAAATTGCAAAAACAGCAATAATAAGATAATACTAAAAAAAAAAATTTAGAAATTTCATTTGTTGTTAATTTAAAATATTATATTTAACAAAATAATAAACTTTAACAAAAAAAAATTTCAATACTTTATAAAGTACCTTAGTGAGAAGAGCTCCACGAAGTGAAAAAATTATAGGCCAATTATTTAAACTTTTATGCCGTAATTTATAAAAACAGAGATTGGAGAAACATTTGTTAATTAACAATGGTCTAACTTTTTGAAAAATCGAGGTAAACATTTTTTTCACCAAGGTTTTTTTCGTTCAAGTGTCTAGATTACACCATAATTTATTCAAATTTTTAAATTGTTATTTAATACTATAAAAAAAATATTTGAGATAATATACCGATTTTTGCCTATGCCGTAACGACCTCGCGGAGACCTATTTTCAGCGGTTTTTTTTAAATATAAATAATAGAGATAGAGTTCCTGAAGTTAGGACTTTATTATTGAAAATATCCTCCTCTTTCGGGATCTTTTTTCAAAATTCCTTAAATACCATTATTTTAGAAATTATTAACGAAAACCTAAATACCTTTTTTTTAAAATCTTATTTTGTTAATAACAATCGCAATTTTTTATGTGCTAATATATGCTTAAAAAACATTTTTCTAGACGTCATTCCGAATCGAATGAGCTATCGCACATATTTTTAGGAGCTTTACTTCTATTTAACACGTTTTTAAACTTGTGAACTAGTCTATACCACATAGGATACTTTTTATCTCGTAAATCTCGCGGGATCGGGACCTACGCGGGTAAAACTACGGGCGCAGCTAGCTAAGGCTTATAACGCACTGTGATTAAACGCCTGCGTTTTCCAGTAGGTCTGAAACCGCAAAAATGCAACACATAGCTTTCTATACAAGCTAATTTAAAAACATAGTAAATACCTCGTTATTTAATAATATTTGTAGTGTAAACAACAACGTTTAAATCGTATATTCGGATTTTAAAAGTCTTTACTCTCTGGGTACGGAACCCTGAAAAAGCTCTGACTATCACAAATGAGGCTAAAAGGGAACAAGTTTATTTCAATCCAATATCGAATGCATGTCGACGCAGTCAGTAATGTCAAGGGCAGATATATTGTACGATTTTCTAGTTTCCATTTTCAGTAAAACATGTATCGTATCAATACGAGTATGTTTGATGCATATTGCATGCTCTGATTCTCATAAATGCAGTTTCAAGTTCAAGGTAAAGTAAGTCTTGTTCGGTTCCTTTAAAGTATAATTCTGTGTGATAGGTTTTGGAGTTGTGATGTTTGGTTTGTGAGGAGGGTCTGACCAAGGTCTTCGAGTCTGCAGAGTTGAATGTCAACGTTTTGTTTACATTTTCTTTATGCATCGGTACTTTTATTGTTGTTGAGGTTGTGGCGTTTTTTGTCTTAGTGGGTTAGTTTATTAGCCCCTCTTGTACTAGCCATGGTTAGTTTGAAATTTTTGCTAGAATGCTTAAATTCTAGTTCTTTATGCGTAATATGGAATTAAAAATTTAAAACAAGCTTTCAAAGCCGAAGCCAAATTCAAAGTGTATACGACCTAGGTACTAGATAATACGATTACAATGCAACAAAAATGATGCAACTTAAATAGTATCATTTGACAGGGTTAGGGGCGAAGGGCCCCTTTCTTAACTGGGACCAGGGCCCATTCGCCTCTTCTCAAAGTTAGTCTTCTCAGGACGTAGCAGATATCGTCATCTAGCGTCAACCTATGCAATGGGTACTGAACAACGGATATACCACATTTTATAATTTTTAAAAATCTAACCACAGTCCTAGAAACAAACATTTAGTAAATATTTGTTTCTGGGACTGGGATTTAAAAAAAAATGCTTGTCCCCAGCGGGTATCGAACCTGAAACCTTCTCGGCAGCCTGGGGTTCTCCAGACGCGCCACAGAAGCCATATAAAGTTATTGACACCAACTAACTGTTTGATAGGTACCTCCATTTAAGGCAACGCGATCAGTTTTGGGACTCGTCAAGAATCATAATGTTGCGTTGGGACGATTGCTTGGGACAGTAACATTAACGGGACATCCAGCCGGTCCTGCAATAACAAAGGCTTAAGGTAGAAAATGCAGCGAGTTAAAAATAATTTAACTTTATGAATAAGTGAATAATTGTGATTAAATGTGAAACATCGACTCGCTACGTATAGTACATATAGCGTGGCGAGGCGTCGCCACGGCCTGTATCGCCACAACAAATGGTAGGTTTACCCTCGCCTATAGATGTTTCATATCAAAAAATGTTAGCAGTCACGGGCCGCCTTGCAGATGTGGAACATCAAAATATATAGCGTGGTGATGCGGCGCCACGGCAACAATTAGGTTTTACCCTCGCCTATAGATGTTTCACAATAAAGGTAAATATTTAAAAAAGCTTAAAAATAAGTTGTAGGTACAAATGGGCAGGCTTATCGCTGAGAGAGATTTCTTCTGGACACTAACTGTCGATACCTCCCTTAGGGCAACGCGATCAGTTTTGGGACTCGTCAAGAATCATAATGTTGCGTTGGGGTGATTGCTTGGGACAGTAACATTAACGGGACATCCAGCCGGTCCTGCAATAACAAAGGTTTAGGCAAAGGTAGAAAATGCAGCGAGTTCAAAATAAACAAATAAATAAATAAATTAAAAGATATCGGCTTCTAAAATAACTAGGTATAGGTACAAATTGATGGAGCACCTGACCTTCTCATCAGAAAATTCCTCAATGATTTGAGTTACGGTTACAATTTGAATGATTTTAGTGGCAGTCAAAAACGCACTAAAAAAGGTAAAAAAAAATACAAAACCCGACTTCAAAAGAAGGACAAAATAACCTCCCCTATGTGTTATGTGTGCTGAAGTTGGACAGTTTTACTGGATAGATCCAGATTGGTATGTAGTTTAGCTTAATAAAATTAGTTTTGGTGGGTACAACAAAGCACTCTATATAATCTATCTCCAGACGATCTTGCAATAGGTTCTACAAGATATTTTAAATTGAGTAAAAAGTACCTACTGTCAAATATTGGCTACGAATGTGTTCCATGAGCTTATAACTTAAACCGTAACCTTTCGCAAACAGGTTTCAACATTTGCAACCTTTACGTTTGTTTACGTTTTATTTTTAGCGATCTTCTTGAAAATCGGTTTAAAAGTCGAACTGTAGGTTTTATAGTCATTTAAATATTTAATGTCTGTGCCACGTAGTTTAATGTAGTTAGTTTAGTTTTTATTACTGTGTGATTCCGCAACTAGCCATATAACTGGGCCTTTTTGCGTGACTTTAAGAGGATAGTCTCCATTCTCTTTCTCCATACAAACGTAGTTTAAATTTTCCTCCCTGGATAAAGACATTAGAGCAAATATGTTTATGCCATAAAATCTATATCTGTCATGACAATGCATCTACATTTTTATTTTTTTTTATTTTCTAATTATAATAAAAAATAATAAAATAAAAAAAATAAAAAGGTAGATGCATAGTCATGACAGATATAAGTTTTATGGCATAAACATATTTGCTCTAATGTCTTTATACAGTGAGGAAAATTTAAACTACGTTTGTATGGAGAAAGAGAATGGAGACTATCCTCTTAAGCCTCCTCGTGGGTTTCCTCACGATGTTTTCCTTCACCGTAAGAGCGATGTTAACAGTGCACATAATTTTTCTTAAAGAAAAAGACATTGGTGCTCGGTCGGCTCGGATCCGAAACCACGACCTTCGGAATGAAAGTTGCGGTATCTACCACTAGACCAAGGGTTCCCTAACTTATTTGAGTCGCGCCCCCCTTTCGACCATAAAAAAAATCCCCCCCCCCCCCCCCCCCCGTCCTCCAGTCCAGATTGTCAGGTCAGGTTAAAAAAGTGTTCAAAATAAGGATTTTTATTGCTCATTATTTTTTTTCAGTCTTACAAAAGTTATTTGGTAAGTTATACCAAATACCTTTAAAAGCGCCCGTGAGGGTCACCTCACGAGCGCTATCACAGGTATTTGGTCACTGCCAGCCTAGAGGCTGATATTGGCCGACTGAGGAAACAATATTATGTTCTTCACAGGCGTCAATTTCAATTAATTTCATTAATCGTATCGAGCCGTCTGGAATGCATTCTCTCAGCGATCGCAGGTATTAACTGCACAGGTGGCCCACGCCCCCCTTGAAATAATAATACTAATAATATTAACATTGTATTTATTTGACAATGTAATGATTCTAACCACCAGGAAGTTTCACGATCAACGATACAACTGGAAATAATATACATATTTCTCTTTTTTGATTAAATAAAAATTTCAATTTCACAATCTATACATATAATAAAATCGTAACTCAGGTGTGTCTGTTTTTGGAAGATATAAAAAAAATATAAATTGTATGTGTATCTATTAACGCAGTAGAACCCATTTTTCTGTTTTTCTGGTTGTCTGTTTGTCTGTTTATCTGTTTGTCTGTTTGTCTGTTTATCTGTTTGTCTGTTTGTGTGTGCATTTGTGCCCGCTAATCTCAGAAACGGCTTATCCGATTTTAACCAAATTTGGTATGCAGATAGCTTTATACCCCGATTAACATATAGGCTACTTTTTATCCGGCTATTTAATCCGGTTATCCGGATAAAGTGTTATTTCTACTTTTGCCTAATTAATTTGAATGTTGTATTGAAGAAGTATGTTGTGTTGAATTAACACATGATAAACCGGATATCCGGTAGGTAATTAAAAAGCCGGATATCCGGCACGTAATTAAAAAAGCCGGATATCTGGTAATTCCTAAAATACCGTATAACTATGTCTCTCCATATATTCGGATCTTTCGGACATACGGAAATTTATAATGGTTGTTTTTAACCGACTTTTAAAAAGAGGATCATCTCAATTCGACCCGCATATTGTTTGTATGGGGATATGTTCACGCCGGACTCCAGCATATGAATATTCTTTTTAGATTTGGAAAGTGAGAGTCTCGAATTGGTGTCACAAATTGTTGGTGAAGATCTGATGAGAACCTTTGGAATGATGAGCAGAATAGCATCCCACAATGCAGTAAATTACTAATTTTTGGACTTCCATCAATATAATCAGCTTATAAAGAACTCGGTACGAATTGATGGACCACCTGAAACTATTTTCTCATCAGAAAACTCCTCAATGATTAAAGTTACGGTTACAATTTTGATATTTTTAGTGGCAGTCGAAAATGCACGAAAAAGGGAAAAAAATCGGGTCGTTTAACTGGGTAGATGCAGATTGCATGTAGTTTACGAGGCACGATGGCAGCTGCGGCAGAGTGTGGATTCCGAGTCGAGGGTACCGCGTTCGAGTCCCGAGTCCCGGGCACGACGTTACGTTTTACCCTCCAGATGTCCCGTAAGCCCGGGGGGGGGGGGGGGTTGGGAGCCATGAGACGGGCAGAGATGCTTGGAAAGGCCGCCGTTGTCGGGGTTGACGGATGTAGTCCATGAGGAATTCCCACTGGCCTCTACACTTGAGAAGCGAGGGCCTGACGGTACATAAGGGGCATTACCCAAGTAAAAAAAATATTGCATTTAGTTAAGCTGCATATGTAGACAAGCTTATTATTATTATTTTATCCTTTTTTTCGAAGTCGAGTTTCAACTTTTATAGATTTTCGACACTTCTTCTTATAATAATGTGAATAAGCATGTAACAAGTTACATACCGATGTGCAAAAATCACACTTAAACAAACTCTGCCATGATTCTCTTTTGCTCAGTACTTTCCTGGTCGTTCGTTTAAGTGTAGACCTTTGCACAGCAATGGGTAGATGTTCGAAAAACGCTGACGAAGTCGCGGGCACAGCTATCTATCTATATAGATATAATAAAATCGTAACTCAGCGGTGTCTGTTTTTGGAAGATATAAAAAAAATATAAATTGTATGGGTATCTATGAACGCAGTAGAACCTATTTTTCTGTTTTTCTGTTTGTCTGTTTGTCTGTTTATCTGTTTGTCTGTTTGTGTGTGCCTTTGTGCCCGCTAATCTCAGAAACGGCTTATCCGATTTTAACCAAATTTGGTATGCAGATAGCTTTAGATCCCGATTAACATATAGGCTATTTTTTATCCGGATATTTTGTCCGGTTATCCGGATAAAGTGATTTTTCTGCTTTTATTTAGTTAGTTTGAATGTTGTATTGAAGAAGTATATTGTGTGGAATCAATACATGACTAACCGGATATCCGGTCGAAAATAAAAAAAACTGGATATCCAGTTTTTTTTCAAGAAATTCCTAAAATACCGTATACCTTTGTCTCTCCATATATCCGGATCCTTCGGACATACGGAAATTCTTTATAATGGTTGTTTTTAACCGACTTTAAAAAAAAATATTATACATACAGACGAATTGAGAACCTCCTCCTTTTTTGAAGTCGGTTAAAAAAGAGGATCTGCTCAATTCTACCCGCATATTGTTTGTATGTGAATATGTTCAAACCGTACTCCGGCATATAAAGTCCGATTTCGATCATTCTTTTTTTATTTGGAAAGTGAGAGTCCCGAGTTGGTCCCATAAATTGTTGGTGAAGATCTGATGAGAACCTTCGGAATGATGAGCAGAATAGCATCCCGCAATGCTGTAAATTACTAATTTTTGGACTTCCATCAATAGAATCGGCTTATTAAGAACAAGGTATAAATTGATGGACCACCTGAAACCACCTTCTCAAAAATTCTTCAGTGATTAAAGTTACGGTTACAATTTTGATCATTTTTAGTGGCAGTCGAAAATTCAATAAAAAGGATTTAAAAAATATAGCTGTAATGGGGCAGTTTTACTGAGTAGATGCTGATTGCGTGTAGTTTACGTGGCACGATGGCAGCTGTGGATTCCGATTCGAGGGTTCCGCGTTCGAATCACAGACCGGCGCATTCCCTTTTTAAGGAACGGTGGCCTACCGAGCCGAGTGATGGCTTCCGATTCGACGGCTGCGCGTTCGAGTCACGAGTCCCGGACACGACGTTACGTTTTACCCTCCAGATGGTCGTCCACCTTGCCGTTGTGAGGGGACTCAGTAGCTGAAAGCTAAGAGGCGCACGAGGTGGGAAACCGGGCTTGCCTGGCTTGTAATCCGTAATCCCGCGTCAGCGGGCTCGGGGGTCCTTTCCGCAAGAAAGGGGTCGCATGGAAGATAATTACTATAAAAAATCACCTCAGCCTCTGGTGGTGAACTCGGTGAGGGAGGGGGGGCTTTATCACCGGCTTTGGGGACCTCAAGACGGTGGCGTGACCGTGCTGAGGGAGGGGAAACGGAGAGGGATTGTCTATCGGGCAGAGGTAGAGATGAGGCTTGGAAAGGCCGCCGTTGTCGGGTAAACCTATGGTAGGGAGCCCAACGAGAGTGGCCTGACAGTGCATAAGGTGCAGTACCCACGTAAAAAAAAGATATCATTTAGTTAAGCTACCCAACTTCAGCTTACATAACAGAAAGTCAGTTGCACTGTATGTTGGAGAGCTTATTTTTATTGTTTTGTCCTTAATTCGAAGTCGGGTTTTGATTTTTTTGAATTTTCGATAAAGGCTACTTCTTATTATAAGTAATGCGTATAAGCATGCAACACATTACCTACCGCTGCGCTGTGCAAAATCTACACTTAAATAGACTCTGCTATGATTCTCTTCTGTTCAGCAACAGACTTCCCTGGTCGTCCGGTCAAGTGTAGACTTTTGCTCAGCGATGGGTAGGTAGTCCGAAAAACGCTGACGAATTCGCGGGCACAGCTAGTAATATAATAAATCTGAAATATTATAATTATTAACCACAATTTGCTAAGCCCAACGGGCATCATGTATGTGCTATATTAATTATAATTATGATCTGTAATACTCATGAAAGCAATCAATAAATGAAATGAAATGAAATATGTCTGCGCCCCCCCTGGGGGGCGCGCCCCCCAGTTAGGGAACCCCTGCACTAGACCAATACCGCTCTATCTGTGCCATGTAGTCTCGGCATAGAATAGGGCTACCTCATCTCTTCCCGCGGGTGTCGTAAAAGCGTCTTAGGGATCTGGGAGAGACTAGCGAATTTGGAGTTCTTCCCGCGCGGTGGCGGGTAAACTACTAAGTCCCAAGGAGGTTTAGCATCAGGCACTTTTTGTGCCGACGCCACAGGACACTATGAGCGTTAGGTAAAGTTATCCCTGACCCTATACAGGGTCAGCTACGTGAAACCACAGACAACAGCTAGTTATCCCATAAATATTTATTTATTATTGTTCCTCAATAATTTCTATCAAAACAACCCATTTGCTTTCCCATCATTTCGTCTTTATCCATCTGCATGCGTGGTCACGTTTGGTGCAATACTCAACTGCAATTTTAAACTCTATCGTTTTATTATACAGTTGATTATTCCATGGCAAGATGGACGACCATCTATGGAAATAAGGCGAATGAACGATTGTGGTAGGACGTGCATGAAATAATGGACTGACCATTGTAATTTTAGCTTCAATTTTAATTAACTAGTTTAAATACAGAGGTCAAGTTAGGTTGGTCGGGAGGACAATGTGATGATCGATTTGTTTTCGTATTAATTTGGTTTTTAATAAAATTATTGATAAAATGACGTCTTTTGTTTCTGTTTTGAGCGTCTTTTAGTTTCTGTTTCGGTCGTATTTTGTTTAATTCTGTATCTATCGTCTTTTGTTTAATTCTGTATCTATCGTCTTTTGTTTCTGTTTCGATTGTATTTTGTTTGTTTCTGTATCGGTCGTCTTTTCTTTCTGTTTCGATCGTATTTTGTTTAATTCTGTGTCTATCTTCTTTTGTTCCTGTTGCGATCGTCTTTTGTTCGTATTTTGTTTAATTCTAAATCTATCGTCTTTTGTTTCTGTTTCGATCGTATTTTGTTTATGTAGGTACCTACCTATCTAACGTCTTTTGTTTCTGTATCGATCGTACTTTGTTTTAAATTCGATCTCTGAATTGATAAGGACATTTTTGGCACCTAAGACACCTAGTCTTAGGTGTAAAAGTGTCTTAATCAATTTCAAAAAAGAGAATTAGTTTGGCACCTGTTTTCTTATTCCTTTACTAGAGTTGTCCACAATTTATTTTTAACATTATAACGATTGCAAACTAAATGATACCTACTGTAGGTAGCTTTCAACTAAACTGCAATCGAGACTTTAGTGACTTACAAATGTATGGAAATTTTATTGAAAACTGCTAAATAAAATTGAATTTGAAATTAAAGATTAACTACAATGATCTTGAAATTTTATTTTTGATAATTTTAATACAAAAAAGGCCATCTAGGTGCAAAATTGAGCTCAGTCGCTGTTATTAAGCAAACAATAAAGCAATTTGCATCAATAGCGCGTCAATACCAATATTATTACTTACTTAGTAGTAAAATAAAACAATACAAACAGATTGTATTTATTTACATAGAAACATTTCAAACTGTAAAACGGTCGGCGGTAAGTTCAAAGGCTTCAGTGGACTCTGTGTAAACAATAATAACCGCTAAGAGAAATGACTGGGTAGATTTCTACAGAGAAAACTAATGAATGTTTTTAATTGAGAACTACCTTCATTTTCGACGCCAGACTTCTAAGTATGGGGAATCCCATTTTTTTTCTAATTTTGTGTTTAAATCTTAATGCGGTTCACAGAATACTACCAAGTTTCAACAGTATAGTTCTTATAGTTTCTGAAAAAAAGTGGTTGTGACATACGGACGGACGGACGGACGGACGGACATGACGACACATAGGTAAAACAAAACTGCAGTACCTAACCTAAAAACTATTATATATTTTACGCACAGACACGAACAACGCACGATTTCTTTTCATACGCATTATTTTCTTATGTTTTCAATTCAAAAAAAAAATTGTTGAGATCTTTTTAGATTATTATTAATTAAAAATATTATTAATAAACACTTTTTATACACTACTTTTTATTCTAATTAAAGTCAAGGTACTGATTGCCAATAAGGCTATAATATACTACTAGTTAAAAAGAGGTGAAAGCGGAACATAACTTTTTTTTTATCATAACTTTGATTTTTTTTTGGCTTTTCCCAAACGAATCTACCAAATACTACACACAACAACAAAACCGTTTGTAGTAAACAAATTGTTCGTTTACTACAGAGCTATTTCCATACGGTCCGCTAGGAATCTCTCTTTAGATTATTTACTCAACAAATGTTGGCGTAGGTCGCCATCTGGCGTTTGAAGTTTTTTTCAAACTATTGTAGGATAGCTATCTGTAAAATGTCTGATCGTTTATCAAAATCGGTTTAGGGTAGGTAGGTAAGTGTGAAGTGATCTTTTAGTAGCGATTTGTCTTGGTTTCGCACTGGTTGGTGTGATGTTAATAATTGATAATTTTATACGATTTTTTTCTAAATAATAGAGAATCTTGTATTGTGTGGTGTAAAGAAAATTGGAAAATAAATATACCTACCTACAGACGAAAATATTTATTTTGGTAAAGAGGCGAATTCGAAACTGGGTCCGGGCCCATTCGTCCTTTCTCAGTCCCATTTGACAGTTGTCAACTGCGCCCACATCGAAAGTGAAACAAAAGACGATCAAATCGCAAACAGAAGACAATCAATCAATCTTAATTTTTTTTGCAAACGAAGTTGTAAATTATAAAGTTAATAAAATAATATTAAAAATCTAGACTAATCTACAATAGAAAAGATTTGTATTTTTGTGCGTATGTTTGTAATGAATAAACATAAAAACTACTGGACCGATTTCAAAAATTCTATTACCAAAATTCCTACATTATCGAGGAGTAACATAGGCTACTATTGATCCCGATATTCCCACGGGATCGGAACTTACGCGGACGAAACCGCGAGATGCAGCTAGTAATTCATAATTATATACGTGTTTTTTTTTCTAAACAATAGAGAAACTTGTTTTGTATGGTGTAAAGAAAGTTAAAAAATAAATGTACCTACAGACGAAAATATGTACCTATTTCGTTAATAATCCACTAATTTTATCGTCATAGATATAAAACCTACACTAATATATCAAAACATAGTATATGTTTTAACCCTATATCGCTATCATACACCATCTGTGTCAAATCAGCATCTCTTTACTACTTTAAACTACGAGCATTAAATCCGAAATGACATTACACCCATATTATCTAACACCATTACAAAACGTGTAAGAGGAGTACTCGCGCGCGGTCACTCAACTTTGCCACTAGTAGCCAGTAGCCCCTCGCCCCGGTAGCCTTAACTTTAATACAATATAAATAATGCTCTTCTATCGCAGTCGCTTATCTAAGAATCAATTATTAACTATAGGCATTTATTAATTAGTTTTATTACCGATAATCGATGTTTATTATAGATTTCTTCGGTTTCAATATGTATGTACTAGATTGTTAGTGTGACGAGTAATTTGAAAATAAATAGTAAGCAAATACTTAGTTATTATTTTTGTGTCACCGGTCACTCAACTTTGCCACCAGTAGTAGCCAGTAGCCCCGCGCCCCGGTAGCCTTAACTTTAATACAATATAAATAATGATCTTCTATCGGAGTCAGTTATCTTAAAATCGTTTATTAACTGTAGATTTTTATTTATTACCGATAATCGATTTTAATTTTTAGTTTCAGAATCTATCTGTAACAATATTTATTTTTAATCATTAGATAGGTAGGTACCTACTGTTTTATTTAGGTATATTTATGCTATAATTTCAGACTCACTTTCACTCACCCTATGGCACAAGCTGTAATTAAGTGATCTTCTCCATCCAAAGGTTGCCTGGAAGCAATCACTTTTTTAACAATAAGACTGCCAATTTGTACAACGTTTTAATTTTAAACTTTCTGTGTATTTATTTATTAGTTATTTATGTTGCTCTGTTTATTGTGAAAATAAAAGCGTACAATCTATCTAGGTGAAATTAATTTTGTTTGGTATGACGAATACATTCGAAATGAATATAGAAAGAAAATAGCTATTGAGGTAACTATAGAGTGGAGAAGTTAATTGATATGTAATTTGTGTTATAAATAAATTATTTGTATTTGTTACGATTTTTGTGTCACCGGTCACTCAACTTTGCCACCAGTAGTTGCCAGAAGCCCCGGTAGCCTTAACTTAATACAATATAAATAATGCTCTTCTATCACAGTCAGTTATCTTAGAATCGATTATTAGTTGTACGGATTTATTAATTAACGACAATCGATTTTAATTTTTAGTTTCAATGTCTATGTGTTTCAATTTCTATTAGGTTACCAATAAATCATTAGATTTGTACTATTTTGTTTAGGTATTGTTATCTACACTAGTATTATAAAGAGGAAAGATTTGTATGTGTGTCTGTGTGTGTTTGTCTGTATGTTTGTAATGAATAAACTCAAAAACTAAACTGAACCGATGTCAAAAATTCTTTCACCATTATAATTAAAAGCTACATTCAACCTGAGTCACATGATCATTTTGATCCCGATAGTCCAACGGGATCGGGACTGACGCGGGTGAAACCGCCGGACACAGTTAGCAAATTCATAAAAAAAAGTGATGACACTCAAACAGACGGACACAATGTACAAGTGAGTGATCTCTT
This sequence comes from Idaea biselata, assembly GCA_958496205.1. NCBI lineage: Eukaryota > Metazoa > Arthropoda > Insecta > Lepidoptera > Geometridae > Idaea > Idaea biselata. The sequence continues at coordinate 26,103,313 of OY292402.1, forward strand.
TAAGAGTTCCTTTTTAACTTCCAAGGTTCCTTAATAATATCAATTTTTGAAGTTAAATAGCCATTAATGTGGGCCTTAAAAATGACATATTTTCGTAACCCTTTATTTCTATATTAATTTATGTCCCTCATTGAGTGTAAATAAAAAATCGTATCCAATTTCGTCTATTAATTTTTTACAAATTTTACTTCAACTATCCCTTCAACTGTAACGAGATATCTATTTGATATTCAAATTTCACCAACGATACTGTCAACAAAAAAGTCAAATTATAAAAAAAAATATTTTTCGAAAAAATAATCAATTCGACTTAACTCTGGTTGTCGACTCTTTACAAAAATCATTTATCATTCTCAAACTGATTTAATATCAAGTTCGTAATATATTCATGGTGAATAAAAAAACTCGTTTTGTATTCGGTAGCTTACTGCGTAACTTTTTTTTAATAAAAAAGTTATTTTCCCATACATAATTAGGTAGATGTATTTATGAAACTTATTTTTTATTTCGTTTTTTACACAGTATCTTTTGGAGAGGTTTGTGGTGACATACATATTCTAAATATAGATATGTAGGTATTTTTATAATATTTTATTAATAAGAAGCGGAGTCCCGCGATTTTACCCGCATCCTGTGAGAATACCGGGATCAAAAGTAGCCTTATTTATGTGGAAACGTTTCAAATAATTCATTCTTACCATCAAATTACCATAGATAGTATAGTAAGTTGACCTTATCAATTTATCATCCTAGATAAATACACTAAACACCAATAGTTTTTAATGATATACTACCATCTTAAATACCATCATACCTGATGATAAGGCATTCAAAGAATTATTACTTATTAACAGGTGGGTAAAAGACTCCCAAATTTTACACATCAGGAAAGGCAGACTCAGTAAACTGTACAACTTTAGTACATTAACATTAAGTACATATCAATTACATTTACTAAAGAAATGTTGTAACCCCTATAACCATGTTATATTATGCAAAATAATTATTGAATCTTGAGATTCAAGATTAGTAACTTTCATATAAATTAACCTTATCAAGAGCTCTTTTGTTCTATAAAAATAATACCCTAAAAGAAACTGCTTATTCCCTAAATTGCAGCAAAAATCACAATTGGCTTCACTGTACAATATTCAACAATAGGATTAGTATACAACAGGTGTTCAACTTTCATTATTATTACGATACATTAGTTTACGCATTAAACTAAAAAAAAGAAGAAAAAAAAACATCAGCTTGCCACGAATCAAATCCGTATACGACAATCATTGCATCGAAAAATAACACATCTATAATTATTACACTCCCAACGCATAATGTACCGTCACCAAAAAAACATAGAGCACAAAATGTAATATCTATTTTCGACTCTTGCGTCGTTTTATTGTGAGTCCTGCAAGAGGTCGTTGGTACTCAGGGGAAACTAAAGCACAGGTGTCCAGCGTTCGAGCTGGTAGAAAGAGAAGGCTATATAAATCCGTTTGAGGCGAGAGAGAGATGCAACCAAAATAAACGTTGAACTTGTATAGTTTTTTTTTCTTTGCTCTCCCTCGCCTATGTTCGTGACGGATCTTTTTTTTTGTTTTTGTTGCTTTTGTATAGGCTTTTTAGCTTATTTTGTTGCTTTTAGCTATGTTTTAGACTGAGTTAGCAATTAAAGCTATTAGGTTAGTTATTTCAGTGATGCTAGAATGGTATTCTTGCCACATTGTGCGCTTGCGCATCGTTTGATCATATTTTTTACTGTAACACTGAGATGTCACTGATATTTTACGACTGCATTCGAAACATTCTGATTGCTTTTTTCCGAGTTCTTGAGCTGTAATCGTTGTGATAAAAAAAGCTGCACTTGAAGTCTACAAGAACATAGTCATTAATAGACGAGTAGAGTAGTACATACGATTTCACACATTCATCTGTTTAAATACACAACAAACTGCGTAGTACCTACTTGATTTTAATATAAAAATAGCAGGTAGATAACAAGTGAAAAACTGTTATTACTAGCACCTGTGCAAAAGTGGAGAATGAGGAGTATTGTGCGACTTAAATATACAAAAAAACAACCCCAATTTGTCTTTGTAGATAATCAGTAGAGTATTATATCCATTATTTCGGGATAAAATAAATAACATCACCCTTAATAATCAGGTGGCATGAAATCTTATTATTGGGGATTATTTTGTATTCGTTGTTTTATTTTTACTGTTTTTATCGTTTTGTTAAAATAAGTACATTATTTATCTCTCAGAGATTAATAAGAAAGTTCTGTAATTGTTTACAAGAATATCGTTAACTTTCCTGTAAATTGCGCACACCTAGATATTTATAATTTTTCAAAGTTTATCCAAAATATCAAAACAAAAGCTAAACTTTTGAATAATTGACGTGTAAATACTATGGTATGAATATCCATAAACCCATATACTTTGTCACATTTTTAAAACGCATCTGAAATAATACTTTGAACTTTATAGGTATAAATCTCAATTCGACTTTAGAAGCAGTAAAGCTGTCGAAACATAAAGTTTTCACAAAAACAGAAAAAATAATAATTGATTTGGATCTAGAAAGACCTTGAAACGTAAAGCGTTAATAAAATACTTAATATAATAAAAGCAACGCGATTAAAACCGAAAAAAAGAGTATAATTTCAATAACAGTTCGTTTTATATTGGTTAGAAATTGCAAAAACCTTAACAACACACTCAGGTTGTACGATGTAATTGAAAAATGAGGGCATTTTTCTTTTGAAAAATCTCAAATGTAATGTCCCATAATCAAACACAACTTAGAACATAAAATTCATGCAACTAACAATATAATCGGAGAACGATCTCTGTCCATATTGCTGTCATTAAATTGTTTTTGTCGCGCCTACATTATATCTTAAAACTTCCATTTAAATTATACTTTAAGTCTGTGGGCAAAGAGTTTAAAATTCAGTGAGTGAACTAAAGAAAGATTAACGGTACAAGTTGCATAAATATAAAAATTATCTCTGGGTCAGAGCTGTACATTTGTTTTGTTGCAGTGATGGACTGTTTTTAATGTAATTTTCGAGATAATTTATTACCTACTCTACCGTTTACAAGGTATGTTATCTCTAGAATAAATATATTTACCTCCATAGATAATAATATTAATCCTTAGATTACCTTCAATAAACATCCATTTGAACTTAACCAATGTAGATTTGTAAGTTGATTTAAAAATTAAATAATTTAATTCAGTCAGCAATATTCTGTAAACTTTTATGGAGCAGACCATAAAAGCTGATTAACTGACTAATTCTGGTCTAAGTTTACAATGCTGGTTAAATCCTCCTAGTCTACCCCTGTGGAAGAGACCTCGCAACGGAGAACATTGACAAAATGCTTATAATAAAAGATTACTTGAACATAACTAGAACATTAAACAGCATAAATTACAAACCGTAACTGCGTCAGTCGAGTACTTCACGTCTCGAATGCAAAAGGCAAAACGAAGAAGTTAATTAAGTCAGCAATACCTGACTGTAAAAGCTGATTTACTGACTTAAACTGGACAAATTTTACAATACTAGCAAAGAGTCTAAAAGGCCTAGACTACTTCTGAGGAAGAGATCTGTGAAGACCTCGGAACGACGGGCATTGATGTACCTGATGCTAAATACAATAGACGTGAAAAATCTAATACAACTAAAATAAACAGCATGAACTACCAACCAAAACAGCATCAATCGAGTACACCCAAGTCTCGAATGCAAGGGTATAGTTATAGTAACTATTATTATAATTCAGTGACTACACAACACAAGTAACAACGAGTTTCTTATTGCCACCCATACAGACGCAAAGTGTCAGCCACTGTGTTCGTATAGACGCACGCGCACAGATGCACTGCGTAATGCCAGTAGTGGGCCAGTTTATACGTAACTGAACGGTGATTATCTTGATATTGTTTTGTACGGACAACAGAAGTTTGTTTTTGTTTAAATAAATAGTTTTTTTTTGAAATTTTGGGAATTTTCTGTCTCTGTTTAAAAAAAAACAAATTTTAGGAATTCTCTGTCTCCATTTAAAAATAATAATTCAAATGGCATTTTTTTGAATTACTGTCTCAAATAATTTTACTTTATTTCAGAAACTTAGATCAAAAATGTAAACAAAGAATTGTCAATTTAAAAGTAAAAGGAAATAAAGAGCTGCCACTTTTAAATTTATGTAAGGGTTTTTACATTTTCGATCTAAGGTTCTGAAATAGGATATGGGCTCTTATTTAGTTTTATTAAAACTGACTTGCTCACCAAAACTAAATTATTATTTTGTTAAACAAATCAAAAAAAATACTATTTTGGTTCAAAAACTAAACACAAATCAAATAGAGAACAAAAACGAATTTCAGATGGATTTAAGAATATTAATTCTTAAATATTTTTGCTGGTTTTAAACATAAAACAATACAAGCTTTATTTTATTTAGCTAGACACAAAATATCGATTTCTAAATGCAACTTTTTCTGCTGACCTTACAACTTGATGCAGAGTACTTGAGCTCAAAACACGTGGTACGTACGAGTATACGGAAAGAAAAAAAATAAAACCCTTAATTTATACCACGATAGTACCTATACTTGCATGTTGAAAATAAAATATAGATTTTTTTCTTAACCTTTTTGTGGGTCAGTGGCCTTAGTGATGTGGCGATATAATGTTTAATAATATCGATATTTTTGATTCTCCTTCTCATCCGAGCAATGTTCCCGGTTGCAAACCCTTTTCTTGGGAGCCCGGGATCCGCTAAACCCCAAATTCAAATTGACGCATTATGTAGGTCAACATTAAAAATACCTTCTGAAAATGGATTTGGCAATATTTTTACGGCCGGCGCCTCCCTGACACCAACCCTTCTAGGGACCAAGCAATGTATCCGCCACCGCGCGGAGAGAACTTTTACGACACACTTGGGAAGAGATGAGGCAGGTAGCCTCATTTTATGCTGTGGCTACACGCCATAGAATATTGATATTTTTTATTATCGTCACTACTTTTTGAAACTCTAATAAGATCTGTCAATATATATATTTTTTTTTATTTTACTCTGCGCTAGGTTGAATTAGATCTAATTTTGTTGCTATTTTTTTATGTTGAATAGAATCTAGACTCCATTCGACCTAGCGCAGAGTAAATTTTTACCATTTTTGCAGCGGTTTAGCGCATTCTGTAGAAAACCGAAAACAGATTTACTGCCGTTCTTATACCTATATACACTTCTACACTAGTATTATAAAGAGAGAAGATTTGTATTTGTGTGTGTGTGAGTGCATGTTTGTAATGAATAAACTCAAAAACTTTTGATCCCGATATTCCCACGGGATCGAGACTTACGCGGGTAAAACCGCAGTCCTAGATAAGGTAGATAAAATTATATCGATAAAACATCGATCGTAGTACAACACCAGTGATGATATACCAGCACAGTAGTCGATGTCCAACGCCCACACTAGGCGAGTAAAGTCACAAATCACACGTATGGACACACTGACTCTCGTTTTTGGATTTTATACCCGTCGTAAAATTGTTCCGACGTCTCTCTGTAATGCGAATTTATTTTAATTTTATATTCGTTTGAGTAGATGTTTAAGTTTAAAGTTGTTTTTGAGTGCAATCTCAGTCACTTATGCTAGTGCTAACTCAGTATGTATAATTGACGACCTCAGTGTCGGGGAATGCAGGAGGTTGCGGGTTCGATTCCCGCCGGGTGCAAGTATTTATGCTTAAAAAAATATATTTGTATCTGGTCTGGGTGTTTTTCTATGTATCATATGTACGTATTTACAAAAAAAAAGTCTAATATGTAGTATATACGTTGTCCAGTCCCATAGTATAAGCCTAGTGCTTAGTTTGGGGCTTGATTGCGCTGTGTGTAACGTCGTGCAATATTTATTTATTAATTTATATTTAATTGAATATGACCCATGAGTTTCTAGTGTCTTCTCCTCATTGGAGGGCACATTCCGAAGACATACCTACCTACATCACAACTCTAAACATATAAATTTCAATTTTCTAACTGGTTGATTGGTGAACTGACTGACTGTCTGAGCTAACACTAAAAGATACTTTTACATAATTCCCACAAGACCCAGTTTTAAAGCGATCATGTGAATGCCCTATTTTAAGGAATTTATCGAGTTTTTGATGTGTTTGCACTTTAGAAATCAATGTAATTATTCTGGTGAATTTTTTGCTATACAAATTCATATTATATTGTTTTACAGCGTAATAGTAATGTTGTGGTTATGATGGTTTATCGTATGTAGGTATATTTCTTGTTCAAAAATAACAAACATTGATGCGAACTTTCGCATTTAGACTCATTTTAGTAATTTTTATTTAAATTCATTAATTTATTTTGTTTACAATGTAGACAAACAGCAAAATTAAAAAGAAATACCCTAAATACCCTACTTTGAGTACTCTTCGTAATTTAAGTAGAAGTATTTTAAGTTCTAGAGTCAATAACTTACAAAAAACGTCTATTTATCGATAACAAAACTTATCGATAAACGAACACCACTATTCCTTAGCCGCAGCTTCCGAAAACCATCCCAATACGGGCCGACTCAATCGAGCGGGAGTAAATTTGCGGGTAGCCACAAATTTTGCAGTAAATTTGGCACAAAACTTGATTTACTGCGCTTTAACCGCCTGACCGCTGACTACCTGTGTTACGGACGGTATACGGGCGCTAAAGGTGTTAAATTAAAAAAAAATATTGGTGGCTCCCTGAAAATAAGGACAGAAGGGAAAGTAGTAACTTGTTAGTTTATTTACGCTAATAACATCCCTCTTACGGTGAAGGAAAACATCGTGAGGAAACCATGACATGTCCTAGGACTAACCACGGTCCGAAGGCGTGGGATTTTCGCCAATCCGGAGTAGGATCCCGTGGCGTCTTACTCCTTAACCCCTCTAAGAAATCACGTACAATGGCCCAATTGTAAGGCTTAGTGCGGAAAAAGCCCAGCGAAACTTAACTTTTTAGTTTAAGAAGAAGCTTTTAAACGTTCTATATATTATCAAAAAGTATTTAAATGCAACCCTTTAAATTTGTTTTGGAGCGACTACAAACAACACAGGTGCCTGTCAACTTGTATTTTTATCTCGTACAAATCGTTGTTTAGAAGTCTTGCCTAATAGAATTGCAGTTTTATTAAAAAAATCTGATTTAATGTCAGCAATTTTTACCTATCAAGCTTCTAAAATTTGAATCAAGTGCGAGTCGAACGAAGGGTTCCGTAGGTATTATTATTACCATTATCATTAAAAAAATCATATGTGTAATGGGAGTATGGGAGCCTCACTTAAATAACTATTTTATTTAGTTTTTAATATTTGTTGTTATAGCGGCAACAGAAATACACCATCTGTAAAACATTCAACTGTCTAGCTATCACGGGTCATGAGAAACAGCCTGGTTACAGACAGACAGGCGCACAGTGGAGTCTTAGTAAAAGGGCCCCTTTTTACCCATTGGGTACGGAACCCATTAAGTGTCACCTTTGAAAACCATTTTACCATTCCCGTCTCGTGCCTTTATGATAATTAATAAGTTAAAAGTTACCTATTTTGAATACAATGCTCTGCGTACAAAGAACTTCTAGATTTGTAATTCACAAGATGTCAGATTTTGTATACAGTGTTAAGTTTTGTGCTTGTAAACATTTTATATATATCTACCTACCTATATTCTTAATGACCATTTGTCCTACCAGATGGTGTGGCTATGAGGTGGAAAATTCTATTTTTCAAGCATCATCATCATCATCATCATTTCAGCTGTAAGAAGTCCACTGCTGGACATAAGCCTCCCTCATAGATTTCCAGATGCTTCGGTCATAAGTGGCCTGCATCCATCGTGAACCCGCGGCCTTAACTAAGTCGTCCGTCCATCTCGTTGGTGGACGTCCAACGCTGCGCTTACCGATCCGCGGTCTCCATTCGAGAACTTTTCGGCCCCAACGACCATCTGCTCTCCGTGCTATATGTCCTGCCCACTGCCACTTCAAAGAGCTAATCCGTTTGGCTATGTCGGTGACCCTCGTTCTTCTACGTATCTCCTCATTTCTGATTGATGTGTTTGACTCATTCATGTTTGATTTTTCAAGCAAACAATACTTATTAATATTTCTTAATTCTACTAGAGATAATTTACAAGGAGAAATGCATCATCAATAATTCTTTCGTGACCGGATTCGAACCCGTGTCCCTCGCTTCCCGGGCGAGTACGCTAACCATAACGCCACATAGACACCCAGGAAACGTTTCTAAATAATGTTAGAGGTTCTACTGCTATATTCTATTAAATATAAGTATTATATCCGCTGTCTAGTCACCGTAACACAAGCTTAGTCGCTTACCACGGGGCTAGATGGCGCTGTGTGTTGTTCACGGTTTTTTTTTTTTTTTTTTTTTTTTTTTTTTTTTTTTTATTCTTTGGGACAATTAGATTCTACTAAGTACCTAGTAATACTAAAAGTATCAATCAAGTATTTTTATTACTTTTTCACGCCGATTACACTGAAATTTAGTATACCTACAGATAGCTGAAAATCTGGATTAATATCACATAGACTTACTTTTATTCCGATATTCCTACGAAATCGCGACTTATACAAGTAAAACCGCGAGGTGCTGCTAGTAAATAATAAAGGCTGAAAGTTTGCCTGTAGTGAACAAAGCGCACAGCGATTTTAAATAACAATACAAGTAGGCTAGCACAAATTGATTGGCACAAATAAATAACCGCCTTTCTAAGCTTTTTAAACTTACACTATTTGTTATCTATCACATTTACATTTTCACAATAGTCTTCGCGTCTCAGACTATTGTAATATAGTCGAAACTTCGAGGAAAGAGAATTAAAAAAAAACAATACGCATTTTGCGTATTGTAAATTTCAAATAGGTACTTATTCGATTTCGATGTTTTCGCCTCGCGTCGTATGTAACCCTTTGTTACTCTTTCACACAAACACTACATAACCGATTACGATGAAACTCGGTATGCTGATAGCTGGGGATCTGGATTAACAGACTATTTTTTATCCTGATATTCTCATGGGATCAGGACTTAAGCGGATGACCGCGAGGCGCTGATAGTAAAACGTAATTTGAGAATTTGCTCGCGTAACTACTCAATAAAACTAAAACATTTCTTCTCACATATTTTACATCTCGATAACAAAATAACCAGAATCAAGTATTTTTTATTGAATCAATGAATATAAATACTCTAATCGCATTATCTGTAAACAACATTCAATTATTAATTCTGTTCAGTTGTATTGTAACGGTTCCAAAAACCGGTGGTAAGATGACGGTAGGAAATCTCTTAGCTCTTCAAATTTGATGTCACTTCTAATAAATGGGTTCGGAGGACCTAGGCCGATAAGCTCATTGGCCTAGCTGCACATGTCGTGCGGGTTAAGCAACGCTCAGGGCCGACATTACTTTGGATGGGTGACCCTATAATATGTGTGGCAAAAAATCATTTTCTTGAGCTCCTTCGTGCTTCGGTGCGGCACGTTAAGCAGCTGGTCCCGGTTGTTATCTGTGATAGCAGTCGTTAGGTCAAGTTAGAGGCCTTAGGGTGACCTGAAAACTCTAGGTGTTTCAGGTGAGCCATACCCCTGTACGAAACTGTATTTGTTTCCGGTTTGAGTGTTGTCTATGCATTAAATAGGTATAAACATAATAAAATTATGTTTGTATTTACACAAAAGAAGGATAATATAAAGTATCCGTTCTCTAGAACCCATAGTACAAGCCTAGTGCTTAGTTTGGGGCTAGATTGCGCTGTGAGTAACGTCGTTATTTATCCCTTAGTAGCATTTTACGACCACCACGGGAAAAGATGGGGTAACCCTATTCTATACCGGGGCTACACGGCAAAAAGAGAGAGTAGGTAAGTACATCTACTTAATAGGCACACTTAACTCCACACACTTCCCTAATAAAAAATAATGAAATAATAGGCCAAGAACAATAAAATAGAGATCAATGGCACAGTTCAATTATCCGCCATTAAATATAATATGTTTTGACGTATCCGTGATATATTAAACTACGGAACATAATTTCTTATGGTCCCCACAGACTAAAAACTGGTAAACGATTTTAAAGTAACATGGTTTGTTTTACTTTAAATATTATTTAACTCGGGCAAAGTATAGTACAGCTCGTCTCTGAGCTAAGCCGCGGACAAGCAGATGAATGGACAGACAGATGGACGAAACTTTAAGAGCATTTAGTTTACTACGAAACCCCTTAAAACGAGCTATTTACTATATTTTATCTTGTATTTATAAAATACTGGCAAAATAATCAAGCTCCATAAAATAACTAATTAAAACATGATAAATTCCATGTACGGTGGCACGAATGCCTTATCCTTATCGCTTAGCGCGATCTCTTACAGGCAACTTTTGGCCGTGATCTGAACCAAAAAAACAATCAAAACGGAAACAGAAGACGATCAAAACTAAAACAAAAGACGATCAAAACAAAAACAAACGACGATCGAAATTTGCCAAGACCGACAGGTCCAAGTTGCCGGCATCAATGCTATCGACCGATAAAAAGTCGCGAGTCTAAGAGTACCAAGCTCCTTTACCATGATCTCGATGAGACCAACAGTTAAAGCTTAAATCTTCATATTTTTCTGTTTTCTTTGTATTTTAACCCTATGATTTGATAATTTTTAGAGCAAAGGTAGTCAGGAACACTTGTATTTTGAATGATTGACTTAGATACTTAATTGGCTTGAAGTTTAATTGAAGAGTTATTAATAGGGAAAAGAATTTAAAAGATTTTATATTTGAAGATTTATAACAAAGCTATGCTATGGTGTGATTAGAGGATGTTTTGCCTGTCAAATTTTCTTGAGTGTCGATAAGAATCTTTATGGATTTTAATGCAACCATAGCCCGGGTGAATCAGGACATAAGGTTCCGTATCTTTTTTATTTTATTTATTTATTACTGACACTGTCTCTTCTTATTCTTATTATTCTACGGAACCCGTTCTTTCAAAACTCATTACTGTTACGTACTGTACTATTGAAAAACGTTTATAATTCTCATAAAAGCTTGTTTTGACCACTTCATACATCACTGGTCAACCAGATTAGTTTCATCACAATGACAGTAACAATGAATTCAATAGGGCAATCGTGTTAAAAAACCAGGGTACTTGCATAGTGGTCATTTATGAGCAAGCGAATATGGCTACGGAGTCCCCTATCTTAATGGAGAAATGAAGCCTTATGTACTTTACGTTACGTTCGTTACGTTGTTATTATTACATTTTGTTTCTTTTATTTTATAGTGTTGTTTTTTTTCTTTTGTGTGCCGTGTTTCTGCTGTCAATCCTGTTAATATCTATTTCTTTCTTACCGCCGCTCCGAAGGAATGCTTTGGGCTCCCTGGTGGTCTAAGGCCAGAGTTGTACCTACTAAAACTCCACCGGTTCCTCACACGTAATTATGATAAGACTACTAAAATTTAAGTCTTCCGATGGGATCCCCTGCCCGTCGTTAAAGGCTTCGGTCTAGGCTTTTTACCACCCACAGGCCTAAGTTGTAGCGCCACGTGGTCAGCTAGACGTGTTTCGTTACGTAGCCCGGTGCAGCCACTTATAAGAAATACTGAAATAAAAAGTATTTGTTTGCTACATAAAAGTCAAGTCAAGTCGAGGGAGTCATAAAATGACTTATCGATATTTGGAAGCGACAAAAAGTTCAGGTTTGGCGCTGGTTTTCATGTTCACTACACTTTCACGAAACTAAATTGATTAATACGCCATCGAAATTAAACAATTTACACACATTTTAACTAGTTTTCAAGAAAATGAAGACACATTTTCCCTTGCGTTTCCGCGAAAACTATTCTCTTTTACTTATTTTAACTCTGTTAATTGTGGAAAACTTATATTTTTTTATTATTTAACTCTAGAATTGGCTTACACTAACCTACTGTCAAAGGACTCTAAAACATTATCTCTATGCAAGCCCCCTAAAGGACAATCGAATAAAAACTGTTCAATCATCGTGTGATTAATCGATTGTTGGTGATCACGATTTTTATTAAATCGCCTTTTTGAAGTCAAATTGACGACTTTATTTCTACTTTTGAAGGTACAGGATCTCATGGGAAGCTTTAAGAACCTGTTGATTTGTAAATGAGCTTATTTCTAAACGTCTTGGGGGTCCAAGTTGCACGTATTTGTGGGATTTAGCCCTTAGCTGTGCAGTCGCCTAATTCTTCTTTCCATCTTATTGTGTGGCTTGCTTAGTGTTACACCAGAATTTATAAACGAGTAGAGTAATTACTTGGAGTTAGTAATGCATTTGTCCCGCTCTTGTCAGTGACGTTCAGCGTCAGCGAAAATGTGACAGTCTTTACTTTTAGCCAAAGTAATTACGGGAAATCCGTAATGAAACGGACGTGTTTTGAAACGGACACTATCGATATCTCAAGTTTTTGTTTTTCTCAAGGTTTTTTGGGTGTTGGCACCATTGATGACCATAGATAAGGGTCTATGGTCACAGGCCCACAAGTCTATGGTCATAAATGATGCCAACACCCAAAAAAAAAATGTTTTCGATAATGTCCGCTTCAAAACACGTCCGTTACATTGCGGATTCCCATACTCTGCTTGTCTATAAATATGGGTGTTAGAGTTTTCAGGACGCCCTAAGACATCGATCTCAACCTTAATCAGGACGAAGACAGTTGTAAAGAAACACTGACTAATGTCTCTATGATCCATTGAAATGTTACATTTTTTTGGGCTCCGCGTGCATTTGTCAGAGGACGCAATTTTATTTTTTAGATATCAATGGGGGGTTAGTTTTTTTTTTTTCTTCATCATGGCGTCGATCCACGAAGTGTTGTAACTTCGCACATCTGCCAGCGTCGAGTTTATTATCGTATCCTTCTTCTTCTTTTAGCTTTGGTGTCGTACATCTTGTACATCTTGCCATTATCAAGTATTGATTGGCCCGATCGGCCTCAAAGTTTCAAGTCGGGAGCTATGGTAAAGCGGTGGCAACTTTACCATAACCTTCACGGAGCACGGACCTTTTTGACAGGAGAGACGAAGAAAGTCCATGTTTAACACTCAATTTTGTTTTCACTACACTTGTGCACCTTCACGGAACTAAATTGAAAACCCACCCACCCAAAATTACACAATTTAACCCTGTTTACGACATAGTTTCACGTAAACAAAATTGGAGCGCGACATGTTGTCTCCACGTTCCCGCCAAAAAAACTCGGGGGTTAGTTTAAAGTTAAATAATAGTTTGTGGGTTGTGGCTCTTGTCCCACGGCCGCCATCTTGGAAAAAGGGGTTCAAATAGTTTTTATGGTTTATTTGACGAACTATAGGTCTCACAAAAAAATTAATTAACATTTTGTATTGCAAATAAGATTATCTACAACTTTTGTGAAGTAACTTTTAGTCGTAGAGCTAAAAATAAAAAGTTATAAGCCAAAATCCATGGAAATTTGAGAAACAAATTTTATTGGTCATTTATTAACCGATTTTGATGATTATTTTTTATTCGAAAGGTAGAAGCCCCAAGGTGTCTCCATAAAAAAATGATATGGATCGGACTAGGATCTTCGGAGTGATGAGCAGAATCGTTTCTTAGAAATTAGTAAATTACTTACTTTTGGACTTTTACAAGTAGAATCAGACCGTGTGCTACTAGTTAAGGATTCCAGCCTTCTTATCAGAGAACTCCTCAATGACTGTATGTAGGTGCGGTTATTTTATGTTTTTTTGAAGTCGGTTATTATTAATTTTTTATTTCATCCTTTTTTCTGTACCTACTTTCTACCACTAAAAATCATTAAAATCTTAACCATTACTTTAATCATTGGAGGAGTTCTCTGATGAAAAGGTGGTTCCAGGTGCTTTATCAATCCCTAACCAGTAGCACAAGGTCTGATTCTACTGGTAAAAGTCCAAAAGTAAGTAATTTACTACTTTCTGAGGAACTATTCTGCTCATCACTCCGAAGATCCTCGTCCGATTCATATAATTTTTCTATGGAGCCACCTTGGGACTTCTACCTTCCGAATAAAAAATAATCATCAAAATCGGTTCATAAATGACCAATAGAATTTGTTACTCAAATTTCCATGGATTTTCGCTTATAACTTTTTATTTTTAGCTTTATGACTAAAAGTTACTTAACAAAAGTTGTAGATAATCTTATTTGCAATTCAAAATGTTAATTTTTTTTTGTGAGACCTATAGTTCGTCAAATAAACCATAAAAACTATTTGAATCCCTTTTTCCAAGATGGCGGCCGTGGGACAAGAGCCACAATCCCACAAACTGTTATTTAACTTTAAACTAACCCCCCCTTGATATCTAAAAAATAAAATTGCGTCCTCTGACAAATGCACACTCAAATGCAACATTTCAATGGATCACTAGTCTATTTCATGTTCCTTTTACGCGGAATAAATATAAAAAGAAGCGCAGCGCTGACCACTGGCTTAGTGTCGGCTACGTTCGCAAAGTTTGTATGGAGCAAAGAGTAGGTAGGTAGACTTTCTTCTGAAATAAAAAAAAACCCTGGACACATATTTTAGGCCCTGTAGCACGGGTCCAAGAGCTTCATCTTAAACTAATATCATCACATCACTTACCATTATTTGAGATCACAGAGCAGTCAAATAATGAGATAGGTAGTGGTCAAATCTTTTTATTTCTAAATTACCTAACATAGGTAATGTTGATAATAAACTTTTGGAACTAACACGATTGGAACGTTATTACCTAAATGAATTTAAAAAAATTAAAAAAAAACGCTTGATTTTTAACTTCTGGTCTTGGTCGCGACAAGACCATTGTATTATAATGTAGGTATATTAGATCCATGGGATCGGGACCTAAGCGAGTGAAACCACAGGGCACAGCTAGTACAATATCAGTTGGATGTAAATAAAGATTATGGTTTGTATATGAGAAACGGCGAAACACCTGTGTTACGCATCCAGTGCTTGAAGAAAAAAAACGTAAAAAAAACCAAGCTCGCGTATTGGAAGAGTTCATTACGAAAGAATAGTATGGATTTTGGATTATTGTTTCAAAACGTTTATGGTTATAGAACCTAGCTATTAAGCTAGGTAGGGAAGGTGTTGGTAAGTAGGTACAAAATACAAATACAAAATACAATTTATTGCAGCAAAATGAATACCTAAAACAAAAAGAAAGTTGCACAATTACAGTTAAAGACGCTGTTCCGAAGGTAAATTAGGTAAATTAGGTAAACTGTGGTATTTACACTAAGCATTGGCTTGTATTATAGGTAGGTTTATTTAGGTATAACATATTATATTGGCTTGTATTGTAGGTAGGTTTATTTAGGTACAACATATTATACCTAAATAAACCTACCTACAATACAAGCCAATGCAGTTTTTACCCTTTAGGTCCATAGACCTAAAGGGTAAAAACTAGGACTCCACTGTCGGTCTGTCTGTATGTCTGTCACCCGGCTGTATTTTTATCTTAGGTGTTTGCTTTATCTAGACGCAGTGGAATCCGTGTATGGTTTAAACTTTATGGTTATTATCTCCAACCGCAGTCGTTAGGTCAAGTTAGAGGCCTTAGGACGACCTGAAAAGTCTCATACTAGGTGAGACACACTACTACTCAAAAAGAAGAAGAAGTTGGCGACTAGTCGGCACCTACCGACTAGTCGGTAAAGCTGCCAAGCAGTCAGCCCATCGCTAAAATTGATATAAATGAAGTATATTTGGTTACCGTACATTAAGTCCTATCCACACTAAACCAACGTTGCGCTAGAACGGAATGACACTACTTCTATCTCTGTCTGTCAGTCGCTGCACGTGTGTCGTGGAAACTGGTTCCAACGGCTAAGATTTTATTAATTTAAGTTTGCGTCTACAGGTTGTTTCGTTTTGTTTGTTACCTACTAAGTTACCTTATTGTTTTAAACGTAATTTAAAAATTGAGAAGGTTGTCTAGTATTTATGACTAATATATTGAAGCCTAGGTACACATCATTCACGTTTCATGTTGTGTCATTTTGGAAAAAATAAAACGGTCGGGCATGCGTAATTAATAAATGCTTCGGAGGCAATATTAGGGAAGACAACAGGGCACGTATTATGGTATTATTATTATTAAGCATTTTCCTACGCCCGAAGTTTAGACATCTTTCCAGACCTAATATTCACTCTATCTGGTCTGTCCTGTTCTGAAAAGACCTCGAAATGTCAAATCAACTGAGCTGAAGAGCTTATTCGCCTAACTGGGACAGATCTTGTTTTAGATCAGTTATGTTGGTCCCGGTTTTTATCTCAGATAGCAGTCGTTAAACCGTGTTACAGGCCAAAAATTAGAAGCCTTATTAAAACAGACTGTTATAACAAACAACATCCTGTATATAAACAATAAAATATCACCAGCCCTCGACTCCCGTTCGCTCGGCCATCGATATTACAGATAACAAATTGCTTTCCTTTGTTCCTTAATATAATGCTTCGAAGCAAAGACTTTGAAATATCGACAGATGGAGCTCTGACAAACAATGACATGATGAGCGTGCTATATCTGATCATATCTGCACTTACCATAAAAAAGGAAAGCAAGTGATGTTGTTTCTTCTTTTTCTTTTGAGGTACGGGACCCTATAAAATACTACTTGCCCGTTAGCTCAATTAGAGCCATTTCTTAAGTCTTATTAGGAGTCATTTTTCAATTAACCCCCGACGGAAAAAGAGGGGTGTTATAAGTTTGACGTGTCTGTTTGTCTGTCTGTGTGTGTCTGTATCTGTCTGTGGCATCGTAGCTCACGAACGGATGAACCGATTTCAATGTAGTTTTTTTTGGTTGATAGGTGACTTTTGCGCGAGTGTTCTTAGCTATGTTTGATCAAAATCGGTTCAGCCGTTCATAATATATGTTAATAAAATAAATACCGAATGTTTTTAAATATACCCGAGTGGGGTATTAAATGAAAGGACGCAGCTTTTTTGACAACAATATGCATGCTTAATCAACATCGCTCTTACAAAAAGGGTGAAATAAAAAAAATAAAATTAAAAAACCCCCGACTTAAAAACTCTTTCAAGTTAAAACATACCTAACTAAACTTATGTTAGTTATGTTTTAACTTGTTGAAATTACATGTTACCCTGAAGTGTCGATAACACCAAAAATAAAATCTTAGACTATTTCACCAATTCTATCGTTGTATCTCACATGAACTCTCACAAACTACGAAATTCAGCTATCCTTGAGAACGTGGCGACTGTTACCATTTCCATACAAACTTAATACCAAAATAAATTATGAAAAATTTAGTTTTCTACCTTAATATCGATATTATTCGGATTAAGATTTTACTTTTAAAGGGGGGACCCTTTAAAAGTAAACCGCAAGGTTTTCTAAAATATTCATTCACATTCAAATAAAACGGAGAAACATTTTTCAATGAAAAATATGTTTCTCCGTTTTATTTATGGAAATGGTAACAGTCGCCACGTTCTTAAGTTGCGAAAGACTGGTGGATGTTTTTCGAATGAGAAGAGTTTAATTTTCATACACGAATAAGGAGAACAGATAGCTCTATCTGAATTTGTTTATTACAAATCTGTGGTTAAAACTTTAAGTATATTTTTTTAGCAATTTGTCAATTCCTGAACTGTCCTGTCGGTCACATTGGACTGTCCTGGGTCTCAAATAGAGGTCTTCTGCTAAATTGGTTGGCAAAATTGAAAACCTTTAAAATGTTGGCAAAAAATGACTATCATTTGTTACTGGTTAGTAACAAAGTCGATTAGTTTATGTCACGTTCCTATTGTGATATTTTAATGCAGAAAATTATGGAGCTTGTTAACTTTTTTAGGATTCCGTAGTAAAAACAGGACCCTTTTATTAAGACTCCACTATAATCCGTCTGTCACTCATAAACTATGTTTAAAGGATTTCATCCCCAAAGGGTATAAACACGACTCTATCGCTAAGACTTCACGGTCCGTCTATTTGTCTGTCTATCACCACACCAGACTGTATAAAGCGTAATAGCAGATAGTTGAAATTTTCACCGATGATGACCTTCAGTCTACGAGTAACAAATAGACTTCTGTTGCCGCGCTAACAACAATTATTAAAAACAGAATAACAAACATAAATATTTATGTGGGTATTTTAATATTTTTTTTAATTAATTTTCCACTTTATGCTCTAAACTCGATCCGATGGTGGAGGCCTGGAGCCCTGTAAAACGGGTTTTCTAAACCTATGTTTGGGCTCCAGTCTCAACAATTTCTTTTCTGTATATAACTTAGATTCTTCTTCTGTTTTCGCGATGTTGTATTGAAATTAAAGACATTTTTCGGTTTGAATCGCGTGGTTTTATTACTTATAGCATTGTTACAACGCTCAACGTTTCGCTCAACGCTCGAGACCTTTCCAGGTCTATCCTGAAGAAGAGACCTGGAAAGGTCTCGAAACGTTGAGCGTTGTAACAATGCTAAAAGTAATAAAAACCTCGCGATTCAAACCGAAAAATGTCTTTGTTACTTATTTATTTAATAATTTAATATTAATTGTATCAAAACGTACTTGTGTACGCTGACATACATATAACTAACTTAATCTTTTCCTTCCACAGACCGACCGTACTCAGAATCCGACCTACCCCGTCCACCGATGCAGCTCCAACCGTGCCATCACTCCACATCATCACCACCGCATCTGACCTTTGACGGTGACCTGGATGATGACGTCTTCATCACGAGGCATAACGGCAATGACCTGTTCTCTACGAGGAACCTTGAGATTATAGGTGAGGTTTTAAGCTATTGCATAGCTTTTATCGCGGGCTTTGAGCGCGGCCACCGAATCAAGAAATTCCGTATAACGAAAATAAAACCTAACACCCCCCACTCCGCCTACCATGTAAGTGTAAGCGTAAGCTATGACTTAAGTGAAGTAAGTGTAAGCTTTGCAATAGCTTTACCGCGGCAGTCCCCGAGTGCCACACGTTTTTTTTTATATTATTTAAAGAGCTCTACCAAAAGGATGGTAATGTCGCTCTGTTAGGCTATCACCGCACCTCAGCGTCTACGCAATGTCCCTCTTACCAAGCTTTCGGTATCTGAAACAGGGGCTTACCGTGTAGCCCCGGCATAGAATGGGGTTACGGCATATCTTCCCGTGGGTGACGTAAAAGGCGACTAAGGGATCTGAGGGGGATTAGCAAACCCTAAGTTTGCTCAGAAACTCAGAAGAGCGCCGTCTGGGATCAGTCATAGACAGATCGTGTCCCCAGACGCTAGTTCGGTTCTTTATAAGGAGAGCTGCCACGTGTCAAAGTGACACTACCAGATTGTAGCGGTCATGGAGTAATTGGATGGAGTGGCTCAGAATCGCTGTTTGTGGCGTTATATCTGACGGTTGCTTCTGGAAGTGACTTGACGGTACAGCGGACCCCTCCATTTATACCCAAGTGGTCATAGTCGGGGACGCTATAACATATAATATAAATAGTTTTAGTCGTCCGGAGTCCCGTTGACCGCTACAATCTCGTTGCTCCAACGAGTCTGCCGTCTGCCTTGAAGGGACTGGGATTCGTAGGGCTCCCAATAGCCTGATGTGCTGATGTTCCCTTAAAACCTGTTATTTTCCACAGGCTTTAACACACCAAGGAGTCCCGCAGGCGTATTACTGAGCCCTAGGAGAGAGAGGGCCTTCAACTTCTCGTTGACAAGCGAGAAGCATTGGAGGGACAAGGGTGGAACGGACGTCGCTGATGGAGTGTACGATGCAGATGAGGTTAGTTAAGTACTTAATTATTTAGGAAGTCTTTTATTTGTAGCCCGCTCAATTTGTTCCACTGTAAGGCAAGAGCCTCATCTTAGAAGGGCTAAGAGGCTACGGCAAATTACTTCAGATTGGCGAATGTTCCATGCCGTCCAACCGTAGTGAGTCCTAGGACAGTACAGGACGGATGTGACAAAAACACTCAATTCGAGTCGGTCATTGTAAAATATGGCGGTTTGTACGAAGTTTGGAAGCGACGGAAAAGTCCCACTCTGGTTATAATTTTCTCTACACTTTCACGAAACCACATAAAAGGTTCATAATATTGACGAAACTAAATTATTGGTTAATCATTTATATGCCAGAGAAATTAAACAATTTAGACTCAATTTAACTAGGTTTCACGAAAATGAAAATTCAGGAACATTATATCCTCAATGTGTTTCCGCCAAACATTACTAACTATATAAAAAACTACTATTTGTTAATTTCAGACTATGATCTGACGTTGTGATTTCTTGTATTTGTTTTTTTTTTTAGAAAGATGTCTCAAACCGTTATCTGCGATCAAACAACGAAGTATGGTACCTAATTTGACACTTGGTATTCTGACCTTTAGGACATGGTGCGTTTGGGACGGACCACACCGGGCGTAGCGCCACATTATAATTACGCAATCATCTTCTTTTCGTGTGGTGGTGTGACTCACCTAGTATCAAAGTTTTCAGATCATCATCATCATCATTCAAACCGGGATCAACTGGTTAAGGTGCCTTCCGACGCACGGAGGAGCTCGAGAAAATGAATTTCTGCCACATAAATTATCGGTCACCCATCCAAGTAATGACCGCGACAAGCGTTACTTAACCCGCGCGACCGTTCAAAATCGGCAGTTACAGCTAGGCCAATGTGCTCCTATTATTACGCAATAGCAATAAATGAGACTTGTTTTAATGCACTTTACGTTGCGTTGTAGGAAAGTTCTAGTTTTCTAAACTATACGACACGTGCGTTCTTTTTAGGGTTCCGTACCTAAAGGTAAAAACGGGACCCTATTACTGAGACTTCGCTGTCTGTCTGTCTGTCTGTCTGTCTGTCTGTCTGTCTGTCTGTCTGTCTGTCTGTCTGTCCGTCCGTCCGTCCGTCCGTCCGTCCGTCTGTCACCAGGCTGTATCTCATGAACCGTAATAGCTAGAAGGTTGAAATTTTCACAGAAGATGTATTTCGGTTGCCGCTACAACAACAAATACTAAAAACGAAATAAAACAATTATTTAAAAGGGGCTCTCATACAACAAACGTGTTTCAAAAATAACAAGGAGTCGAGTCAGGACAGGAAGGACAGGAGGACAAATCGAGTTGGTCATGGAATTCAAAATGGCTGCCCTATCTGTCAAATATACTAGTCTGCCTTACTTACCAAAGAGTTTATTTTATGTTTCAGATTTTCTTTGTGCCAAGGTTTTTTTTTTTTCAGTGATTCGGTCGTTTGATGGGAGTAAGAATCGAAGATAAATATTTCATATTTTCCTATAAAATTTAAAAACTGGTTGTTGTAAACCATTTTAGGGTTCCGTATCCAATTGTGATAGTGGTACGGAACCCTTTATGCGCGAGTGTCACACTTGCCCCGTTTTTTTTTCTTTGTTCCCGAGTTGTGATTCATACATAGGTATACTATTGTCTTCAAAATGAAATAGCTAATATTAGCTTTGCCATGAAATTATAAATAACTACTAACTAGTTATAATATTTCGTAGTTTCATTATTTGAAAATTTACTCGCGGTGACGATTGAATTTGCGTCTCTGGGATCGCACCCCAGTTTAAGAATTGAGGTCTCTGCATACCTACGTAACGTTTCCCGAACGGGACGTGTCAAATTTGTACATACAACGTTACGTATGCACAGACATTTAGTTGCGATCCGGGGCTCCCACGGGCGGGTGGCTGGCCCAGTCTTCTGTTGATGACTCGGGTTCCTCTTGTTGGATTTAAATAAATCGATATAAAGTAGGTAGGTACCTCTTTAAAACAGGGCTAGACACGTTCAAAAACCAGTATATTATTGTTTTTGTTCATAAAATCCAATGAGACTGACTCCTCCCTAGCTTCCGGTAAATCTAATTAAATATATCCGCTAATAATAACATCTAATAAATAATTTGATCCGACTCCCAACAAACTTTTAACTACAGCAATAAATTTAATGGCGCCTGTTAAAAATATCAAAGCAATACTTCAACACAATTGCTTTTCTGAATTTATCAGGCGCTGTAAATTCTTTCGAAGAGGGTTAGGTAACAATTATTTTGTTAATGTTTACAATAAAATAAAAAGTGCTGACTGAAACGGTATCTATAGGTTTAGCTTAAGTTTATGTTGGGAATAAAACTGCGTATGAGTGTTTTTATTTTATGTAGTTTACCTATAGAGGATTTAGTTAGAGTATAGGGAAGGGAACATTGAGTAGATATGGCATCAGAAGAGAGACAGTTGAAACAAGCCATTGAAGTAACGCTACCTCAAATTCAATGACACTTTTGACGTTTTAAGCGTATTTTTCTTGTAAGTAGGTACCTATATCCGTTAACGGCCTCTGTGGCGCGTCGAGCGAAGGCCCAACTGGATTGCAGAAGGTTGGATGGTTCGATTCCCGCCGGCAGGTATTTATGATTAAACATTAAATATATGTTTCTGGTCTGGGTGTTTTCTATGTAAGTATGGGTGTTTATACAAATTTACTGTTATCTAGCATTTGGGAACACGATCGGTCTAAAACTGATCCCTGACGGTTGCCCTCCGGGATGGCCTGAGGGTACAGCGAACCCCTCTCTTTATACCCTTGCTGGTCATAGCTGGGGACGCTATAACATAATATGTTATAGCGTCCCCAGCTATGACCAGCATATGTATTAGAGAACTGGGTTTGCAATCCATAATACAAGCCTAGTGCTTAGTTTGGGGCTAGATTGCGTTATGGGCAACATAATGCTGTACCTAGGTATTTATTTATTATTATCGAGCACCCACAGGCCAAGCTTAGTTGCTTAATTTAGGCCTAGATGGCGCTGTATGCAACATTGTGCGTGCATGTGTGAGTTAGCGCCCAAACTTAAATCTAGATAATGCATCATTCGCTCGAGGCTATAAATGTCTAGATATCTAGGTCAAATACTTAGAAATCTGGACTACACTGAAATGTTTATTTGCAGTATTTCAGCACTGAAACTTAATAAACACTTAGCCAATCGTAAGTAATTCGCCTTAATTCATTGTGCAATGGATAGCTGGATTTACACAGACGGGCTGACATGTTACCCACTAGTCATATTTTCATCTACACTATCTACACTAATATTATATGGAGAAAAGATTTGTATTTTAGTGTGTGTTTGTGTATGTTTGTAATGAATAAACTCAAAAACTGCTGTGCCGATTTCTAAAACTCTTTCACTATGGAAAGCTACATTATCGAGGAGTAACAAAGGCCTTTGATTACGATATTCCCACGGGGTCGGGACTAACGTGGGTGAAATCGCGGGACGCAGCTAGTATTTAGGTAATATTGTAAATGCGAATTTTTGCAAGTATTTTATGTACGTATGCATGTATGTATGTGAATTTGTTACCCCTTCAGTCAAAAACTACTGAACCGATTGCGATGAAACTTTAAATATAGATTAAAGATAGCTTGAGACCTAGAATAACAAAAAGGCTACTTTTAATCCCGATATTCCCGCGGGGATCGGGACTTACGCGGGTGAAACCGCGGGTCGCAGCTAGTATTATATAAGCGAAAGTTTAGGTATTTGTTTGATTGTTTGTGTTGCATGTTGTATTAACACATAGGCTACTTTTTACTCCGATATTCCCACGGGATCGGACTAACGCGCGCGAAACCGTGGAGCACAGCCAGTAACTATGCAAAAAGCTATGCAATAGCTTAAAAACGCAAAGGTTATATTGAGACTCTTTAAAGGCAAATTGTCCTCGGCTATATAGCACCGTTCGCGTTCGTGTACATCAAGTTATTAGTATTATGCAACAATTCGCCTATTTTTAGAACAGTTAAACTACGTATCTCCATGTAAAATAGGTCAAAACGAACTATTTGTCACGCCTGACTAGTTTATGCATAATTAGTTTCGACTTCGTTTCAACTTCCTTAGTTATAAATTGGAAATAGGGCGACGGTGACGTTTATTTTCTTTTGTTTGACAACTGTTATTGTGTTTTTATTTTGCAGTTGTCAGGTAAATCTTATGAAGTTTTTTTGTTTATATAAGTTTATGGATGTTTTTTTAAGGATTTCGTAGTCAACAAGAAATACTGGTAGTTTTGTCATGTCAGTCTGTCTGTCTGTCTGTCTGTCCGCGGCAATTTATCGTTTACTAGCTTAGACCCCTGCTTCACTCGCGTACGTTTCAGTATAGAATAGCGGAATTAAAAAGCCTATACCTGCCAAGTTTCATCGCAATCGGTTAGGCAGTTTTGCGTGAGGCAATAACAAATATACTAGTACTAGGATACTTACTTACGTATAAACTTTCATGCATATAATATTAGTAGAATTTCTATTTAACGGTTGATCTTGAACAAATACACGTACATACCTTCCTACAAATAACAGATTCGACAACGAGAGATCTATCTGAATTTGATCTTTATAAATCTTTTGCAGCCTTTAAAATAAATACAACGTCTAAACATTATTTCTTAGAGTTTGCCACACCTTGAAAATACTGCTTATATTAAAAAAAATGCTTTTTAAAACTTTAGTACCCGGCGGAATTTGAACCCGCGACTACTGGTATTCCGTTCCAGCGCGATAGCCGCTACGCCACGGGAAGCAACATCCAAAATGAAAAGGAAACGGAAACAAATAAAAATAAAACAGATCCATCGCCAGCAATTCATTACCAATAACTTTGGAACACTCATCAAAGTGATTCATCGAACCTGCGACCCCAATAATAAAATTTCAACAACGCACCGCTAAGCCTACAATGCCATTTCGATGTTTTGTGGGGCTATTAATCTTTGTAGTTAAGATTATGTCCGTTTTAAAGATGGCAGAAGTCGAATTAAATGCAGTTTCTTTGTTTGTAATCTTTGCATTTCAACCGATTCGAAAAAAGGAGGAAGTAATCTATTTGGATGTACGGTACCTATCTTGTAATATGATTTGTTAATGATCTTGCCTTATCTACTAGCACATATTTGTAAGGAAAAGTAGGTACATCTTCAAAAATTTACTTGCGGCGAAGCTCGAACTCGCGTCTCTGGGTCACTACCCCAGCGTCTTAAAAGGGTCCATATAACCCCAATTCCGTGACAGGGATAGCGTTAGAGAATGCTAGTATGCAAAATTTTAGAGCATAAAATTAAACAATTGGTAATAACAAGATAACAAAACATTAATTTTGAATTTCAAATCATATAATATGCCCTATATTGAACTAAGATCAGTTTATCTACAAAAGTTAGTAGACTGCACTGTTAGTTGTCCAATGTCCATATAGCCATTTCGCAATAATCAACACATGTAGGCATCTTTCCCATAACAAAACATACGTCAATCAATCGACAGAATCTATTTTTGAATATCAAAGAGTTAGATAGAACCTTATCTCAGTAAAGTTAAAGTAACTTTCAATGGAACTGCAAGCAGTTAACGGTTCTTGTTTAATTTGACAAGGGTATAACTCGATGTTTGTTTTACGTTCGCTCTCCCACTGTGAATCTGGTATGGGAATAGGTATCTTTTAAGCAAAGATGTTTGGCTAAGTATTGTTGTGCCTTGCGGTTTTACTCGTGTTTGTTGCAAATAACTTCAGAATGAATAAATTTAGTGATTAAAAATAGCTATCTAGACTTACATAATATAATATTCGAATTCCTGACTGGCCTATATTATATTAACGCAGAGCCCAAACCGCTTTTTGTATAATAATATGTCCTGGAATTATTTGTTCAACAGGATTTTCGCTAATATCCTAGAGTTACGATGTTACACACAGCATAATCTAGCCCGAACTAAGCACTAGGCTTTTAGTATAGGAGACAACGGATACAGAACATAATTATAATTTTATTTTTTTGTAAACATTAGAAAACATCAAGACCGGAAACAAATATTTATTTTAAGCATAAATACCTGCACCCGGCGGGAATCGAACCCGCAACCTTCTGCATTGCAGTCGGGCCTTCCCCCGAAGCGCCACAGAGGTCGTCAGACATTGCCATACATACCTACCTTATTTTGCTCTTAAATTATAAATAGATATCTTATAATGTCGAATATTAAAAGACCCCCTTGCGTCTCTACTTACAGACAGATTGACAGCCATTCGTTCTGGTCATTAATGATGTTGATACAGTTGTCTGTGAACGAGCTTTACGATGCGCACGCGCAAACTGAACCGTTTTACTATACCTACAGGTTACTTACAAGATAAACAAGGGCGTGTTTCATCAAAATCGGTTTATTCGTTTTATTATGAACGAAAATATTTTGAAATTAAAGACATTTTCATTTCTTCAGTTACAAGATAAACAAAGGCGTGTTTTATCAAAATCGGTTCATTCGTTTTATTATGAGCGAAAATATTTTGAAATTAAAGACATGAAATTAAATTAAATCCTGAAGAAGGGACCTGGAAAGGTCTCGAAACGTTAAGCGTTGAAACAATTCTAAAAGTAATAAACACCACGGGATTAAAACCGAAAAATGTCTTTAATTTTAATACAACATCGCGAAAACAGAAGAAAAATCTACGAAAATATTTACTTACCATACTTTTGATTTAATTTTTAAAAAAGTCTCTTCTTCAGGACTGACAATACTGAAAAAGAGACCTTTAAAGGTCTCGAAACTTTGAGCGTTTAAAAACAATGCTAAAAGTAATAAACACGACGCGATTAAAACTGAAAAATGAATTTAAACTCTAAGGTTTTTCTTTTCACAATTCATCAAAGCAAACCTTTAAAATGCACTCATTAAAACTTACAACAGCATGCTAATACGCTGTTAAAATGTTCAAAATAACGATATTAACTTAATAATGTTTGTAAAGACATAAAATCCAACCAATTAGCACTAAATAGACGATAAACTCTTCGGAACACCCTTTATCACTTCAACTTCAAATCCGTCGTAAAAGTAACAGCCTGTATAAAACTACGTTTTTAATATGCGCACGCGTCGATCCCATAAATATAATGTCATAAAATTAATATCATAAAACGACACAAAAGTCGTTAATGTTACAGCTTTTTTGACTTTGAAATATTATGTATCGGTAGGTATCTCATCATCATCATCCGAGCGATGTTCCCGGTTGCATCCTTCTCGAGAGTCCGGGGTTCGCTTTCCTACTTTTACTGCTCAAATTCGCACGATCTTCGGCAAAAAAAAACTTTGAATTTGCCGTGTAGCCCCAGCATAGCTACCCTATCATGCAGCATGGTTACCCTATCTTCCTGTGGGTGTTGTAAAGGGCGACTAAGGGATCTGAAGGAGACTAGCAAACTTTAAGTTCTCCCCGCGCGGTGGCCGATAAACTGCTGTGTCCCTGTTGATATGTACCTGATAAACCGGATGGTTGGTGTCAGGCAGGCGGCCGGTCGTAAAAATATTGCAGAAAGTATATTGTCAATGATGACTTACCTTCTGTGCCCGGGGTCTGCTAAACCCTAGATTATTTGGAGTTTAGCAGACCCCGGGGTCCCGAGAGGGATGCAACCGGGAACATCGCTCGGAGAAGAAGATAGTCTATATTCATTGAAGAGTACTAGAGGTGATGTCTCAGACATAATAATATTTCATGTTCCTTTTACGTTGAATAAATATAAAAACGCATTGGCCTAGCTACACCCGCCGATCTTGACTGGTCAGGCGGGTTAAGCAACGCCTGGCGTGATAATTACTTGGATGGGTAACCGATAATTTGTATAGCAAAAAATCATTTTCTCGAGCTCCTCCGTGCTTTAGAAGGCATGTTAAGCAGTTGGTCCCGGTTGTTATGTCTGATAGCAGTCGTTAGGTCAAGTTAGAGGCCTAAGGGCGACAGAAACTCTAACACTAAGGTGCTTATATAAGCAAAAAATCACTAAGGGATTTAGCAAAATAGAAATGTGCAAAATTAACAACAACAATAAAATTAATCATAAACCGTTTCCGTAAAAAAAAAATAACCTGAGGGCATAGTTGAGACATTTTAGCTGTAGAATAAGGGCCCAGGTAGATAGGTACATCTCTCTACTTAAAACGCAAATTGAAAACTCTAAAACAAAGAAATAAGTACAAAAAATAACGACAATTTTAGAACGCCAATAAAAATTATAACATTTTCTTTTTCTTAAGGGGAGGCTATTGTAAAAAAGTGGTTTAATTTTTACAACAAATCTTTTATACGTGTCTTTACGTTGAGCAGTTAAGGGTATCGCGAATAAAGCGGATAAAAAGGAATACATAAAAATGGTTTACATTCGATTGTAATGTCTTATGGATTACGTAGGGGGAGGAAAAATGTTTCTTTTTTTTGTTTTCGTATGCGCATTTACTTAATACATATAGCCCTTAAGTACCTAGGTATACTTCGTTTTTTAATTTCAGACTACGATCTGACATCTGGAGTGGTATTTTTGAACCGTTAGAAAACTCTTTCGGATGCGAAAGGCCGCGCGGTCTCGCTCACACACATGCTCAACGAGCGAGAGCAAGCTTGCAAAATTCGAACTTTCGCATACGAATTCAATTCCAGTGGTTCAAAAATACGGCTCCAGGTTCTTTGTATTTCACATTTTTTCTTTAGGAAGATTGTGTCAAATTATAAAATACATTTTAAAAACGAAGTAATATTTTAAATGTAAAGATAAATGATTTTGTTATAGTAAGAAAACTACTTTTTTCTTTCTTTTGGTGTAGTGGTGTGGCTCACCTATTGTTAAAGTTTTCAGGTCGCCTAAGGCCAGTAACTTGACCTAACGACTGCTATCAGAGATAACAACTGGAACCACCTCCTTAACGTGCTTTTCGAAGGACGGAGGAGATCTAGAAAATGATTGTTAACCACACATATTATCGGTCACTTATCCAAGTAATGACTATAATACTAGACGTAAAGCGAACGACACAAATAAAAAGTAAATCTCGATATGTACTTTTTAGATTTAATTTTCTATGTCTCCTGTATATTGAAAAATGTTACGTTCGGTATACAGACACTGTTAAGGACCCACGGTTTCTGATACACACATCGTTTTTCAACAATAAAAACTGAAATTCTCAATATATACTCTTTTACGTACTACATACGACACGTGCGTCTACTATAATAATACATCGTCTAAATCCATTTTTTTTTTAACAACTGATATGAAACCCGCTTTCTTCTGTTATAAAAAAGTAAAAGTCTTAAATTTGATATCGTTTTTATTGCACAGATTACAATAATGTTGGATGCGGGGTGAGATCTGTTATTATTTTCTTTAGTTATAAAAAGGTACTCAATCGGGGTTACTGTGAATGGTTGCCGACTGGGTGAGCAATATTTTGATGCTTTGAGTGATTTAAATTTAGGATATTTCGCAGTTAATTTCTGCAAAATATTATTTCTAAGCTATGTACTGGGTTTTATGTAATCTAATATTTTTAAATCCATGTAATTTTGTGTTGTGCAAATACTTAGAATTATTACAAACAATTGAATAATCAATGTATGTCTATCAATCTATTAAATAATTCGTTTGAATTGGGGCATAAACAGTGAGCTGTACAGTGTACACAAGAATATGAAAATAATTTACACTTACAAAAGTTCTATAGTACCTACCTACCTACATAGTATGTATTTATAATATTCATAAGCAATACTTTTATATAGGTACATAACAAAATTAAATACTTTTTTCGTTTTATTTTTGCATTAAGTTTTGTCATTTTGATGTTAGTCATTTCTTAATTCCCAAGTCATCGCCTTAAGTTTTGGCATTGTTCTAAAATATTACAAACATATGTATTTTCATTTATAACGCCTATGTTGAATAAATATTTGACTCAAACCTGTAATTTAAAAGTAATAGTATAAAGTTCTACGCTTAAATTTTTTTATTTTGTCATACAAAATCTAATATTATTTGTACAATACAAGACTTGCAAACATAAAACGTAACGATGTAACGTGTTGATACACGGCGCGCGATTTATTGTTAATAATAACATTCCTGTGTATGTAATGCATTTGTTATGAAAATATTTTACGAACGCGTGAAGGTGGCCTTAAAACTTTATTGACGATGGCGTTAAGGATTTTTAAATAATATTGATATAAAGTAAGTGTTGAGATAAAAAGTATAAAATAACTTGTTGTGGCTCTCTTGGTTTCACGTGCGTGACTTGAATTAGTTTTCAATCATGTTCTATGGACTGCAATAATATAATTGTTTGCCTTGATTGAATATCAACGTACGAATCGTGTTAATATTTTTTTTTTATAACGACAATTTCTAAAAATTTTTTTATAAATGTGCACCGAATTAGTTAACGCAAGTTAAATCGAGTAAATTTCTTGCTATTGCCTTAATATGTATACTTACCTTCTTTAAATTCAATTTTCGGTTTTAATCGCGTGGTGTTTATTACATTTAGCATTGTTTCAAATAGTGTCAATGGTCAACTAGTCAATGACTTTAATTTCAATCCCACATCGCAAAAACAGAAGACAATTCCATATATTTTTTTATGTTATATGAAAAAAACTCTCAAATAATCGAAAGAAACCATTCAATTTATAAAAGCACAAGCACACATTAGCATAGAAAGAAAATACTGTCTTCAGGGACCACAAGCGCACTCAGCAACGGAAAGTATCAAAATTAAAATATTCATACAGCTGCTTATTATGAAAATTTCAAACAAAAATTTATCGCAAAAATTCTATTCATAGGACAGCTATATTTCGTTATCTGATGGCAAAGGCGTCTATGTTATAAAAACACCAAATCCACGGGGGAAATCTGAATGACTTTTATCTTTATTTCTTTTTGGACTCAAAATTATTACGTCTCACTCATATTGTGAGTTTAAAAGTTCTTTTTTTTGTATCAGAATAAGAAGAAGGGAGATTCGGTTTTACAGATTTTAATTAAAAATTTTACCACTAACTAATATTTCCGAAAGCTATGCATGAATCTACCTTTGTTTGTCAAAAATAATCAGATTTTTGAAAATTTAAACAAAAATATTTTGGATATAATATATCCTATTGTTTAAAGCCGCGGACAGACAGATGAACATAACGGAACTTTAAGGGTTTTTTGTTTACTACGAAATCCTAAAACTCAAAACTTTTAAGTTTTAGGGATTCGGTTTCTCCTTTTTTTGAAATCAGTTAATGAGTTAAATTACAATCCAACATCGCGAAATCTGTTTTAACTAACAAGTTTAACTTCAATAAAAATTAGAAGAAGAAGAAAATTATTAAAGAGAGAAAAAATATAAATCACAATTCAGAAATTCCTCTCACCAAATGTGACATCCCCTTAACAAATTTTCTCGATTTCATTACGATACCGTTTCATGTACAGATCTATACAATGCCGTCTTATTGCTGTTTTGTATTCATGTTTACTTCGTCTAATATTTATTACAGGTAATATTAGATTACATTCGAATTTCGTAGCGTCCCCTTAAATAATTACTTTGATGTGATTTTTATTTTCAATAGACGGATTGGGTTATTAATATGGTTTACCTGTCTTATTTTATTTTTTGAGATGAGTATTCTAATTTTAAATTAAAGATTTTTTTGCTTTGATCGTTAGGATTATTCTGAAGCTTTTTTGTACTAATTTATTTTTATCTAGACTGTAGACTGTACAGTTATTTTCTTAAGAAAAAAGGATACCTACTCGTTCTCTATACAAACGTAGTTGACTGTTTTTTTTTCCTGGAGAAAGACATGCCATAAAAAATATATATAAATAAATAGAGAAGAAATAAAATTGAGAATATGATAAAAAAAAACGTAGGGACATAGTCGTGGCTAATAAATAAGGTTTTATGTCATAAACATATTTTCTCTAATGTACCGTCTTTATCCAAGAAGGAAACAGTCGACTACGTTTGTAAATTTGTAAGGAGAAAAGAGTAGATATACTTACCCCTTAACTCCCGTAACCCTTGAAATGAAAGCAAGACGATGTGTAACCACTGACTGGGCTATCAAATGTATCTATTGCAATTTGAAATCTGACCACTGCACCTGTTCGGTGCATAGAAGGGGTCATGGGAGAGAATCCTTACTAAGTCGACATACAATTGGATAGGATCAACCTTTACTTTTGACATGTTTTCTTATTACCCGGCTGCAAGGAAAGGGTTATGTTTTTCGCGCCTATCTTGTATGTTTGTAATATTTTTTATTTCCTCGTATCTTCCAAACCACCCAACGGCTTTCTTTAATTAGATTGGTATTGTTAGATTTGTCCCATCCCTCCAATGGTTCTTATATAGGTGACATAAAATAAAATTTAAAATGGCGACCATCACTACCACCTGCAGACGCCATATTGTAAAAAATAAAAATTTACTGACTATGTCGTGTGGGGTATCGTCGAATAGGTATTTAATAGTAGATTGTATAACAAGGGAGCAAAATAGTATTTTTACGGCGAGGGCGTTACTTTGAATCACGAGCAAAGCGAGGAATTCTAGAATAGAATCCCGAGCGTAGCGAGGGATTCTAACGTAGAATTCTGAGCGCAGCGAGGGATTCAAAGTATACATCGCCCGAGGCAAAAATAATTTGCTCTCGAGTTATATACTCTACTTTTCATCCCCTTCTATGAGAAAATAAATAAGATATGGTGTTACGTAATTCGTGAATATACCTATTTACTTAAACAAAAATGTTGGGTATAAAATTTTAATATCACGTTTGATCGGTATCGAGTTAAGGGGTTGGTTGGATAGAAGGCCTCTTCTTGATGAATACATACGTATTTTGAAGACCTTCTTGATCTTACAAATATGAAGCGCTGGAACGATATTCTTCAGTTTTCTCCACGAATGGATTATAATTTATAGATTTCTTGAAGTGATGGAGAAGATAGAAATAGATTCAAATCAATTTGTTCTGAAACAGGGCTAATCTAGACCACTGCTTTCAAGGAAGGAATGTATGATGTGTTTCTCGTAATGGCTGGTAAAGGAATGAATATGAAAAATGCTTGAAGTGAAGTTGACAGCAAGGACGTTGTTTGTTATGACAGCTGTCATGTCATGTTGACATTGGCAATATTTAACAGGTTCCCGGCCTTGGAACAGTGAGTTCCAATGTAGGTAGTGGGCAGAGACGGTTGAATGCTCGTCTCAGGGTTCCGCTGGTGGTTCTGATGTCCGCGACGCGGTTGACGTCGTCGGTGCCTGGATGTACTGCGATGACTCGTCCCAGAAGCCATCGGTTAGGTGGTAGACGGTCGTCTTTTATTACGACCATATCGCCAGGATATGGTTGTCCCTTGTTTGTGTGCCACTTGCTTCTAATCTGCAATTCTGAAACGTACTCTTTATAAAAACGTTTCCAAAAATGATCTCTCAGTGCTTGTATTCTGGTAAATCTGTTGAAGTTTGTGAGTGGCACATTCTCAGGTACCTGGGGAGAAGGCAACGTTGTAAGAACACGTCCAATCAAAAAATGCGCAGGAGTTAAAGGGATGAGATCTGAAGGATCTGATGAAAGAGGAGTGAGTGGCCTAGAATTTAAGATGCTTTCAATCTGCACTAAAACCGTATTCATTTCCTCGTAGTTCAAGTGTGCCATACCTAAAACTCGTTTTAAGTGAAACTTTATAGATTTGACAGACGCTTCTGCTAGGCCATTGAAATGTGGACTATAGGCTGGACTGAATTTAAAATTAATTCCATTTTCAGATGAATATGATATTACGTCATTACAAGTTGATTTAATAAATCTGTTAATTTCGTTGCAGGCACCTACGAAATTTGTCCCATTGTCGGAATAAATATTCGTGGGTTTGCCTCTGCGAGCAATGAATCTATTGAGAGCTGACATGAAAGAATGCGACGACAACTCGGTGACGAGCTCTACGTGTACTGCCTTTACAGCTAGACATACAAACACGCAAATATAAGCTTTTTGAAGTCGACAGCCTCTACCCTTTCTATCTGCTATCAGTATTGGCCCGCAATAATCGATCGCGGTGTTTGTGAATGGGAACTCTGCTTTTAGTCTCGCTTGAGGTAAATTTCCCATGATGGGTTGATATGTTCTACCTGCGAACCTGCAACATTGTATGCAATTATGAGTAACCTTTCTAACCAAGTTGCGACCATTCACAATCCAAAATTTGTGACGTAATATAGAGAGTACCAATTGAGGTCCAGCATGTAACAAGTACTTGTGATAGTACTCTACTAATAGCTGTGTAATATTGTGAGAGGCGTGCAGTAAAATAGGATACTTTGTATCGTAGTTGTAATTAGAGTTTGATAATCTGCCTCCGACACGAATCAACCCATTTGACGAGTCAATAAATGGATTAAGTTTCAGTAATTTATCCTTGGATGGTAATGTAGATTTGTTTATTAATGTTAAGTATTGTTTATGAAACATATCCCTTTGAACAAATTGACAAAGTGTTAATGTGCTAGAATGTAGTTCAGGGAATGTTAATTTACCTATTAATTTGTTGCTTGAATTTCGACAGTTATGAATGAAACGTTTTATGTATGAAAGTATGCGCTGAAGTTTGCTGTACGAAGAGTATTTGTTTATGAAATCAAACTTTTGTAATTCGTTTGATTGTATATGACATTGAACCTTTGTTTCAGGTAAGCTTTGAGTGTGAATTAAATGCGGTTGTGTAGGTAACTTAATTTTAGAGTCATGTAGAAAGTGTGGACCTTCCCACCACAAGGATGAAGCTTGAAGTTGTGCGGCGTTGAGACCTCGGGAACCGATGTCTGCCGGGTTCAAGTCGGTGGGAACGTAGTTCCATGACGAAGGTTCAGAAGTGTTTAAAATATCCTTGACTCTGTTATAAACAAATTGTCTTAAATTATATTTACAGGATTTTATCCAACTTAGAACAATTGTAGAATCGCTATAAAAGAATTGTGAATTTAAGTTGACACGTAGCGATTTTCTTACCTTATCAGCTAACTGTGTGGCTAATAAAGCTCCGCATAGCTCCAATCTAGGTATAGTTAGTTTTTGTTTGAGTGGTGCTACCCTGCTTTTTGATAAGACTAAATGTACCTTGACAATTCCACTGCTAGACAAGGATGTTAGGTAAACACACCCCGAATAGGACTTGATCGAGGCATCGCTAAATGAGTGTATCTCTACCCTAGTATAATCATCTACTAAAACATGTCTTGGAATTTGAATTTTTGTTAAATTTGGTAAATTAGCTATGAATTGTTGCCATTGTGTTTGAATATCTAAAGGTAACTCTTCGTCCCATGAAATATTCTTTGCCCAGAGGGTCTGTAGAATAAGTTTCGCCTGCAGCATGCAAGGGTTAATCAAACCCAGTGGGTCAAAGACCTGAGCTATAGTGGATAAGATGGTGCGTTTGTTTGTATATGTATGTGTGTCTATGTTTGTTAATGAAAATAACAACTCGTCTGATTTGCAAGCCCATAATAGACCTAGGGTTTTTGCGTATTTATCTTTGTTTAAACTAAGTAATTCATCGTTAGTATTTTCACCAACAATTTGTGTAAGTATTGATGGTTTGTTTGACCGCCATTTTCTTAAATGAAAATGAGCGCTCTCCAATGTATTAATTACACCTTTGCATGTGGAAATAAGCTGCGATTCTACGTTATTTCCCGTGACCAGGTCGTCGACGTACATATCTGAAAGAATTGTCTGTTTTATTTGTTCGTCTGTGCTGTCGCGACCTAGTTGTATGAGACACCTAGTAGCTAGGTAGGGCGCCGAAGCGGTACCATAAGTTACGGTGTTAAGCTTGTATTTTTTGAGAGGTTGATTAGGATCGGACCTCCAAAATATTTGCTGAAGGCTTCTAAATTGTTGCGCAACTAAAGTCTGCCGATACATCTTTTCAATGTCAGCTGTTACTACTATTTTATGCTGTCGAAACCTAATTAAAATGCTTATTATGTCGTCTTGTAGAAATGGACCTATGTGTTGAATGTTATTTAATGATTTACCTGAGCTTGTGGCGGCTGATGCGTCAAAGACGGTCCTCAATTTTGTACTGAGGCTGTCTTCCCGTAGGACCCCATGGTGGGGCAAAAAATATGATACTTCGTTTGGGTGAGTATCTGTAGTCTCTGTCATGTGCCCAAGAGCTATGTATTCGTTCATGAAATCAGTGTATAGTGTTTTAAATGTATGGTTACGTTTGAATTTACGTTCTAGTGAGTAGAAACGAGTGAGAGCTTGCTGCTCTGAATCACCTAGTGTATCAGGAGATTCCTTGAGTGGTATGTGAACCACGAACCTGCCATCTTGTTGACGAACAGTTGTTTGTGTAAAAATCCTTTCACACTCACTCTCACCCTTTGTATGGACTTGTTGAGCGGCGGAAAAGGATTCTAACTCGAAGAATTTGTTGAGTTTTTCATCGAGATCTGTGATTTGTGTGAAATGACTGTGGACTGTATTGTTATAGGTCTGCTGTTGTGTGTGTGGAACGTGGAATGAGCCGGTAACAAGCCAACCTAGTCTTGTTTCAACTAGTGTCGGATTACCTTTGCCCAATGACTTTGTATTGTTTGTAAGTACCTCCCAGAATAGGTCGGCACCTAACAGAAGCTGTACCTCTGACGGTACGTTGAATGTTGGGTCCGCGAGTTGTAAGTTCGCGGGTATTTTGAATGGTTTGCAATTGATTCGTGTTGATGGTATGACCTGTGTAATGTGTGGTACAATGAGACAATTGACGTCGGCACTGTAACCACTGTTTGTTCGTGAAGATAGTGTAATGTTACACCTTTGAGTGATTTTTGAAAGTTGACCGTTCAATCCTTGAACAGAGATTGTGGTAGAATAGCTTGGAATACCTAACTGTATTTGTAAAGCTTGAGTAATAAAACTAGAGGTACTTCCATTGTCTAAGAGCGCTCTGACACTATGGAGCTGGCCCTTATGATCTGATATGTTGATCATAGTTGTAGACAATAGAACTTGACCTTGATGAATGGATGATAAAGTGACATTGTTTTGTATAGAAGACGACTGAACATCATCATGTAGTGTTGGTAATACTACACAGTCTCGTGAAGAGCTAGACTTCGGTTCAGTAGTATTTGAGTGAATGTGTAGCATTGTATTATGTTTTTGTGAGCAAATTTTACAAGGACCTAATCTACATTGTTGCTCCTCGTGACCCTTTCGTAAGCAATTAGTACATAAGTGCAATTGTTTGACCCTTTCGATTCGTTGTTCTATAGGCAATGATTTGAATTTAAAGCAAGAGTAGATGGGATGAGGATGTTTACATATGGGACATTCTGACTTTGTAGGTAGTAATTGTTTTGTGAATGATTGATTAGCAATGAATGTTCTTGGTCGTAGATGTGTTATGTCACTATGTCTACGAGGTTTGTGTTTTTCCTCTATAGTTTCAAGCAAATCGGCTCGATTTTTCAAAAATGAATTTAAATTATCTAGTGATGGGAGTTCTTTAATGTGGTTACGTTCTTGCTCCCACTCACGACTTGAAACTGGATCGAGTTTGCTTGAAACTAGTTCAATAATGAGTGTGTCCCAATGTTCGGTAGGTAGATTGAGTTTTTTCAAAGCCCGAAGATTTTTATTTACGGTGTCAATGATATTTCTCAATGAAATAGAGGTCTCTCGCTGAATAGGTTCAATATTGAATAAAGCCTTAACATGTTTGTTTACTAAAAGTCGATCGTTGTTGTATCTATCGCACAGCAAACTCCAAGCAATTTCATAATTGTCTTCGGAGAAATCAAGTGACTGTATGACTAATAACGCGCCTTCTTTAAGAGAAGCACGTAAATAATGAAATTTTGTTATTGTAGGAATAGTAGTGTTTTTGTGTATGAGTGAGCTAAATGTGTCGTGATACTCTAGCCAATCCTGATAGCGTCCAGAAAAGGTAGGGAGATTAATAATAGGAAGCTTAATATTTGTCCCACCTGCTTGGCCTGATACACTACTAGAACCCGTCACCTGGTTGCCGTGTGGACTCGCAGGTTCCTGGCCTCTGCTCAGCATCTCCTGAGCAGCCGCCACCAACCCGAAGTAACTATTCTCGAATGTCTCTCTCTCTGTGTGTTCGCCATCTGGAATTTCACATAAATTTTCTATTTCAGTTTGTGTGTGATCAAAATCGGTGTACATTTCTTGTATTTTGGTTAATCTGTAAGATATCTCGCATTGTTGCAAGTTATTTAGTTCCTTGCAAAGCAATAATGGCTGAAGGTATGTTTTAAATATAGTGAGTTTTGATTTATATGAACTTCGATTCTTTTTTAAAGTTTTTAGGTCCATGATTGTGCAAAACTAGCTGAAAATGGAAGTAATTTAGTGTGCTTTTAAAGTTGTGAGCAAATAAAAATGAAAATATACTTAAATTATAAAGAAATGGTGCAAAGAGGCCCAGCAGAAGTTTAAATAGACCGCGCAAGCTTGAATATTAGGCGGCGCCGATCAGCTGACCGGTCCCTTTCGATGACGCGGCACGCGGTCGTTGTTGGACTTTGACCTCCTGGAATATGCAAAATAGCAAAAACAGCAAATTGTATGCACACCTGAACGATGAGGGGGGTGAGAAACGAGTAGAAATGCCGACTTTAACAACCAAAATACTAGAACACTGAAGTTATAATGATATTTAGGTAGATTTAAGTAGGTAGATTGACGAAAGAGAAAAAAAAAATGAAGTTTTTACGTTTTTTAACAATCGAGAAAGGAATGCAGTATTTTTAACTGTAGGCAAATTAGAATTAGATATTGAAATATGAATTTACTTGTAGCAAAAGGGTCTTTGAACGATAAATGAATTGCAATTTTTAAGAAGTGGGTAGGCAGGTACCTATGTGGAAATAGTTGAATTTGAATAATTGTGAAAGAATATCCTGCGCAATTTGTAAGAATTGGAACGGACTCACGGTTGTGCACTTCTCCTTTGGCGGCGACTTGTGCACTAATCTCCTTTGGCGGGGCTTCCACGTGTACCTTTGCTCGACCCGTCGTTATTCCAGTCGTTCTTCGTCTACTGGAATCCGGCTCGAAACTTGATCGGTATCGAGTTAAGGGGTTGGTTGGATAGAAGGCCTCTTCTTGATGAATACATACGTATTTTGAAGACCTTCTTGATCTTACAAATATGAAGCGCTGGAACGATATTCTTCAGTTTTCTCCACGAATGGATTATAATTTATAGATTTCTTGAAGTGATGGAGAAGATAGAAATAGATTCAAATCAATTTGTTCTGAAACAGGGCTAATCTAGACCACTGCTTTCAAGGAAGGAATGTATGATGTGTTTCTCGTAATGGCTGGTAAAGGAATGAATATGAAAAATGCTTGAAGTGAAGTTGACAGCAAGGACGTTGTTTGTTATGACAGCTGTCATGTCATGTTGACATTGGCAATATTTAACACGTTTATTATACAGAAGCCCTCTATAAATATTTGTTGGTTGTTATAGCGGCTACAGAAATACATCATCTGTGAAAATTTCATATAAATAAATACTAAAAAAATAAGCAAAATAAATAAAACAAATGAAACTAATGAAACTAACGAAACTAACAGAACTAACGAAACTAACGAAACTAACGAAACTAACGAAACTAATGAACTAATTAAACTCATGAAACTAATGAAACTAATGAACTAATGAAACTCATAAAACTAATGATCCTAATGAAACAAATGAAACTAATGAAACTAATGCAACTAATGAAACTAATGAAACTAATGAAATAATGAAACAATTAAACTAATGAAACTAATGAAACTAATGAAACTCATGAAACAAATGAAACTAATGAATCTAATGAAACTAAAGAAACGAATGAAAATAATGAACTAATGAAACTCATGAAACTAATGAAACTAACGAAACTAACAAAACTAGCGAAACTAACGAAACTAATGAACTAATGAAACTAATGAACTAATGAAACAAATAAAACTCATGAAACTAATGAAACTAATGAAACAAACGAAACAAACGAAACCAATGAAACTAATGAAACTCATGAAACTAATGAAACTAATGAACCTAATGAAACTAATGAAATTAATGAAACTAATGAACCTGATGAAACTAATGAAACAAATGTAACTAATGAAACTAATGAAGCAAATGAAACTAATGACACTAATGAAACTGAAACTAATGACACTAATGAAACTAATAAAATAAATAAATTCTGTGAACAACACACAGCGCCATCTAGCCCCGTGGTAAGCCAGTAATTCATATACCTAATTTACGTTTGATTTCTATGAATGATACATATGTTCCAAATTCAAATTTACTTTGCTCCCGGCTGTTTTATTTTGCTCCCGGCTGTTTTACTTTGCTCCCGGCTATTTATCTTAACAGAAAAGAGCTACTTTGGTCGCACTTATAGAGGACCAAAGCGACACTTTTCGAATAGATGGGATGAAAAAATCATTCTTAGGTCCTTGATCAGTTTCCATTAAATTAAATTTATTTATTTATGTTGTACACCAACAGTAACACACGCTATTACTATACAATAAAGCATAACAAAAAAAGTCAAATTCTGTGTGCTTACCAATGACAGGTATACACAGCTTTATCTTAAAAATAATGCTACGTATGAGCTAAATATTAACTAGATATTTAAAAATAAAAATAAAGGACCGGACACAAAAGATTATACGACCTAAGGTTTTTCAGCACTTTACGTTTGAATCCAGACATTGAATCATGTAAAATGTCAACATCGGGACCCTTACTTCCGCATTTATTTTACCTTTTCATATTTTTCCCTTTTTCCAAGTGAAGAAAAACATTTTGGAGAAACCGCCATGTCCTAGGACTCACCGCAGTCCAAAAGCATGGGACATTTGCTAATACGTCAATCTCAGAGGAGACCCATGCCGCACGCGGTGGAACAATTTAGCGTGCTAACATTATTGTTGTTTATTTACCAAAATAAAGATTTTTTTAAAGTATTTCTATTTAAATGTCGAAAAAAAATTCAATACAAAAATGTAGAAAGAATTTTTTTTACAGCCGCGTATTTTTAAAATGCACTTACCAAAATAATCTTCAAATTGTAAACCCTACCACGTTCCGTCGCTTCCCTAATTAACACAGTACCAGCTCAGCGAATATCGAACACTTAGCCGCACTCGAAACTCAAAGAGCGGTGACACCACTCCGCTTTTACATAAATAAAAAAAGGATTAACTATAAAAAGTCGAAAAAAACTCGCATCCACTCCGAGTTAATGATACGGCATGGCGAGTGACGAGAAACAAAGGTTCGACCGCATTTACAATGTTACGAACGAACACGAACAGCGTTGCTTTTCGGAATACTGTCGAAATTCTTAAAAAAATAGTTTCCCTTTGGTCGGACTGGTGGTTAGAATAAAAAAAGTCAATCAAAGTGGCAAATGTTGTCAAACCAATATGACCAATGCACTGGTCTGGTCAGGTTAATTTGACAACTGCTCAAAACTATGACAAAAAAGCATAATATACCAAGTTCCTATGATATTCCAGTGTCAACAGAACACGTCATCTGTTGATATAGGAAAGTCACACTTGTTTTTTTAGACCATAGAAAAAAGTACAATCAAAATGTATGTTTTACATTTTGTCAGTTTTTACCTATCTGACAACAAATTATTTACAGACGCGTTTTAGTGTTTGATTATTAAATCATTTATCAATTAGTTATTAAGAAAATTATTGCTTTATTGTTTTTTACCTCATTATAATATGGTACTTAGACTCTCTCGTTTTTCTCTTTGTAGTCTATTAGTGAAAGAAAAAAAATATAAACGATTACAAACGAAAAATGAGTTTAATTTCAATCCAACATCGCGAAAGAAGAAAAATCTTAACTAAATAGGTACTTTTTGAATTACAGTAAACATTTTTGTCATGTTCATGTTCATTCCGGTGTAACAAACAGCCAGAACCCAAGGCTTGAGACTTTAGAAGATGTCTCGATTTTTTCTACTCTATTTTCAATCCGTTTTTCCCGGGGTTTTCTAAAAACGTCTGCATCTACGCCACTTCAAGGCGTAAGGCTTAAGACTAAGGTTACTTGGTTTTATTTGTACTAAACAATGTGGAGAGTGGAGACCAAGGCGTTGGGTGGAAGGGAAACCTTAAATGTTTATGGATGAAGACCAAACTAACCCCTAC
This sequence comes from Idaea biselata, assembly GCA_958496205.1. NCBI lineage: Eukaryota > Metazoa > Arthropoda > Insecta > Lepidoptera > Geometridae > Idaea > Idaea biselata. Next base: position 26,145,583 of record OY292402.1, read on the forward strand.
CTATCGTGTTTGTATCAATTGTGATTATTGAAATAAAAATAGTACCTACCAAATAACTATAAAAAGGTCAAAAGGAAAGAGATTGCATCATTAATTTATATATAATATTGCCTCTATTACAAAGGTGGACCACCGGCAATAAAAAGTGCCCATGGTACACCCAGGTGTACTGAGGTGAACCACCGGCAATGAAAAGTGCCCATGGTACACCCAGGTGTACTATGCAGGTGGACCACGACCGATGACCGCAAATAATTTTGATAATTATTTTTGCAACTCTATGTCCGAAAAGACCTCGGACACAGAGCTGTAACAGTAGTTTATTCATTTATCTGCCTATGACCCCGGACCATCGGAGTTATTAGGTTCGCAGGTTCAAGTTCTTTCTATTGCAGAATTTTGAGAAGCTTTTTATCAATATAAAACTAACAAATTGGATCTATAACTAGCTGCGTCCCGCGGTTTCACCCGCGTAAGTCCCGATCCCGTGGGAATTTCGGGATCAAAAGTAGCCTATGTTACTCAGGGTGAATGTACCTTTCTAATGGTGAAAGATTTTTTTTTAATTCGGTCCAGTAGTTTTTGAGTTTATTCATTACAAACATACAGCCACACACACACATACAAAAATTCAAATAATTTCCTCTTTATAATATTAGTGTAGAATTATAGATTGCACGACGTTGCACACAGCGCAATCTAACCCCAAACTAAGCACTAGGCTTTTACTATTGGTGCAACAACGGTTATACTATATATTATAGTTGTTTTTTGTAAATACATACATAATTATGATATAAAACACCCAGACCGGAAACAAATATTTATTTTTAAGCATAAATACTTGACCCTGGCGGGAATCGACCCCACAACCTTTTGCTTTGCAGTCGGGTATTCGCCCGTCGTGCCACAAATGCCGTCTTAAAACATATTTATTCATCTAGCTAGTAGATATTCATAATATTTATTTACGACATGTAACTTCGTATTATGTTCGTGAAATTACAACCGATTAGCTAAAATTACAACGACTTGACCATAAATAATGTGTATATAAAAGTATGATAGTCAAAAAATATGAGCCAACTTTTTATTGAGATGCGTTAACGATAGTTGCTTTTGGGGTTCCGTTTGGCTAAATTGAAATATAAAATAGGACCGTTAATAAAACAGATGCTTTATTGTTTAAATAGTTTTATCGTACCAGTGTTGTTTTTCTGTAAGAAAATTTATATGCGCTATATCATCGCGATCGCTTTTACGGTGAAGAAAAACATTGTGAGGAAACCGACATGTCCATAGATCCTAGGATTCCGCACTGTCTGAAGGCATACGCCTAAGTTCGGAACCTATATGAGCAAGAAGCAAGAAAAAAATATTATAACGGCATCCTACTAATGTTATGGAGCTGAAAGTTTGTAAGTAGGCATGTATATGTGTGTTAGTTACTCAATCACATAAAAACCGCTGAACAAATCATGAAACTTGGTATGTAGATAGCTGGAGACACATAGGCCACTTCTTATCTCGATATTCCCGCGGGATCGGGACTTACGCGGGTGAAACCGCGGGGCGCAGCTAGTTAGATATAAATCACAAAGAAAAAATACTACGGAACCATATTTTTTTATCACGATTCACACACATTAATTTTAGTGTTGTGCCACGCATTCGATGCGGTAAAGATATCGATAAATTTAACGATCGACTTTAATTTATATCGTGTCATCGTAAATGTCATAAGGTTACTGTATCGTACAGTATTATTTGTAGGATGCCGATTTTAATGACCACCTAACTAAATTTAGATAGGCTGGTTTGCGCCAAGCTGGGTTAAAAGTTAACTCAAGTGTTTACTAACTTAGCGATACTCGTAAGTCTATCCATAAAGTAAGATGACTTACAGCCGAATACAGAAACGCTGCTTAAAATTGAGGGGTACTTAAATAATTGAGCAGCTTCTAAATTTAAAATTTTTATGAGATTTTTTGAGTTTGAGAGCTGCTTATTTGTTTAAGTAGAACTCAGATTTTGAGTAGCGTTTCTGTATTTGGCCGTTAGGTACTGAACTGACTGACCAGTCAGTTTTACAGTTATTTTGCATTCTTCTTTTCGTGTAGTGGTGTGGCTCACCTACAGTGCCAGAGTTGTCAGATCGCCCTAAGGCCTCTAACTTGACCTAACGACTGCTAGAAAAAACAACCGGGGCTAACTGCTTAACGTGCCTTCCGAAGCACGGAAGAGCTTGAGAAATGAATTTTTGCCACACAAATTATCAGTCACCCATCCAAGTAATGACCGCGCCAGGCGTTGCTTAACCGGCACGACCGCTGATGATCGGCAGGTGCAGCTAGGCCAATGAGCTCCTGTATTTTTATTAAAGGTACATAGGTAACTATTTTGCATTAGCCTAGGTTCTGAAACAGCTTGTACCTAAACCGTTTAAATATTGTTAAAATATGTTCCGGGGCTTGCAAAAAGAGTGATTTGGTAGAAAATATCACGTAACTAAAGCTGGAAATTGGATTTAAGACAAAGAGTAAGCAAGATAAGTAAAATACACACTAATATTATGAAAATTCATTTCGGAATTCAATTTTCATTCAAAATTGTATCGAAATTGAGCGCTTGAAGTAAAACATAAAAGTCAATATGATGAGAAATATCTTTCTTACGATCGAATACAAAATTCATGAAAACTATAAAATATTTCAATGATCTTAGATAAAAGAGAGACGTTACTGTTTACTGTTGACAGACCGTTTTATTGTCTTGAGAACAGGGTTGTCACAGCTCTAGAAAAAATCATCTAACAAATCGGAATTTTATAAATTATACTTCGTTTTTTAATTGTAGACTACGATTTGACACATCTGTAACGTACAAGCTCTTTGGTCCCACCTATTTTTTTAAAGGTATTCTTTATTTTCTGACAGCGTTATAGGTAAGGCCGATTTAAATTTAAAAAGGTCAATAAAAAGAATACCTATAAAAGTAGGTGGGACCAAGGAGCCTGTACGTTACAACATCTCTCTGAAGAAAAAATGACAAATACAAGGAACAAAATCGTCACATTGTAATCTGAAATTTAAAAAAACGTACTATAGGTAAGAAGATGCTTTCTAAGAATTAATGAATAAATATATCCCGTGCTAACGAACGAACCTAAAGTTTGTTGTTGTCTGTTTGTGTAAACCTGTCTGGTGCAGAATTTTGCCTATATCGTTTGGTTACAAAAACGGTTCTTCTTATTTTAATTCTAAAAAATAGATATTAATGCTATCAGATCAATAAAAATATTAAGTAAAATAGCATTTGACTGTATGGCGACAGCGCTGCGCTAGAGACTTTCTTTTACTGTTTTTTTTGTTTCAGTTCAAGTGACAACCCTAAAAATGAGGTCCTTGTCTTGACTGGACTACAATGTTGTTTTACTGTGACGATGTCACATCTATGTTATTCGTTGACATAATATAATAGTTTTAAAGGTATTTAAACGTTTCATAGTTCAATATCTTGACGTGTCATACAATGTAGGAGGAAATCAAAGTTTAAGTTTCATATTGTTTTTCTGTTATTTGACTTGAAAATCAGAGACCCTGTGGCGCGGTGGGTTATCTAGCCCTAAATTAAGCCCTAGGCTTGTATTATGGGTACTAGATAACGGATATACTACCTTTTTTACGTAGAAAACACCTAGCCCAGAAACAATTATTTATATTTAAAGCATACTTAAATACTTGCACCCGGCGGGAATCGAACCCGCAACCTGCTTTGCAGTTGGGCCGACACGCCACAGAGGCCGTCATTTAATTCAACAAGGCAACTAAAAAAAACCCAAGAAAAAACTGACAACAAAAAATAAACACTCAAAAATATTAAAATGCGCAGAAAATTACTTTCAACATTTTCCACCTTTTATATCTTGTCATCCGAAACGTTTCAAGGATCTCTGAGGGTTCCGTCGGCTCCGTCAAGAGGGTTTTGTTGTCCGCGTCCGGGTCTCTAAATTTACTTTTATTTTCCTTTATTTGGATCCGTTTTTTCGCATCAGTCGGTATTAATATTCATAAGTAAATTGTCGAGATAATCTCGGGGATAGATTCCTTTCGTACCTACCCTCTTTAAGAAATGGGTATATTGAATGGTGTCGCCTTTTTGGGGATGATGTCTTTTGATATGAGTTTCAAGACATACCTACTATAGGTAGGTAGGATATTTTATAAGAAACATATATTATTACTTTAAGTGCCCTGTGGGTTTACCCGCATAGTTTCCGTTCCCGTAGGAATATATGAATAAAATCTACCTGTGTTTATTTGTGTGAAGCGCAGCGTTGGACGTCCACCAACGAGATGGACGGACGACTTGGTTAAGGCCGCGGGTTCACGGTGGATGCAGGCCGCTTATGACCGAAGCATCTGGAAATCTATGAGGGAGGCTTATGTCCAGCAGTGGACTTCTAACAGCTGAAATGATGATGATGATGATGATGTGTGAGAATTTTAGCCAATTCCGTTTTGACCCGTTTTTGCTTGTTTGACACACAAACATCCAATCTTTCGCATTTCTGATATTAGTAGGATAAAAATATTTGCGGCACCCCGCATGGCATTGAATTATTACACCAATGATAATTAATAATTTAACAAACTAGGATGCGATCATTGGTGTCATTCAATGCCATCGGGGTGCCGCAAACATGCCTAAGTTGTGTTATATCGAACGACTAGCAGCGCCCCGCGGTTTCACCCGCGTAAGTCCCGATCCCGTGGGAATATCGGGATCAAAAGCCTATAGCCTTCCTCAATAAATGGACTATCCAACACTGAAAGAATTTTTTAAATCGGATCAGCGGTTCCTGAGATTAGCGCTTTCAAACAAACAAACAAACTCTTCCGCTTTATAATAGTAATAATAGATACGGAAGCAAGAATTCAATGTATGAGTCACCGACGCCGGTAGACTAATTTGTCAAGTCAGTGGTCCCGGATTGAGTAAAGATGCGTTGTTGGTTCGAATCCCGCTCTCCGTCGATCATGCGTTGTGGTTTTCCAGAAGTATTGTTTCTTTAAAACATTTCTAAGAAAGCCCTGTGCAGGCTTAAGCACTTAAAAATCAAATATAATAGTAGGATAGAGATTAGTAGGATTGGTTCGGAAGGCACATTAAGCAGTTGGTCCCGGTTGTTATCTCTGATAGCAGTCGTGAGGTCAAGTTAGAGGCCTTAGGGCGACCTGAAAACTTTAACACTAGGTGAACCACACCACTATACGAAAAATAAAAAGAATTAAGTATGGGATTATCGGAAGTAGGATATTTTTTGGTAGGTAAGAATTTCGACCCGTCTTCTATAGCGGCTGCACTGGCTTATATATCGACCTCGGTGGCGCGTCGTGCGAAAGCGCGACTGCAATGCAGGAGGTTGCGGGTTCGATTCCCGCCGGGTGCAAGTATATATGCTTAAAAAATAAATATTTGTGTCTGGTCTGGGTGTCCCTCTATGTATAATATGTATGTATTTACAAAAGAAAAATAAATATAAGTATTATATCCGTTGTCTAGTCACCGTAACACAAGCTTAGTCGCTTACCACGGGGCTAGATGGCGCTGTGTGTTGTTCGGAGAAATTATTTATAAATTATTTATTATTTATTATAAATTATTTATTTTATATATCGGAATATGGATAAGACGTCTACTCGAAAACGGGTGTGCTTTTTGGCTTTTTGACATCAGTTACCTACTTACTTTAGTAAATGACGACAGACAGCGGAGTCTCAGTAATATGGTCCCGTTTTTACCCTTTGGGTACGGAACCCTCAAAACATACACTATTTAGGCTCCACACATAAAATACATATCAGTAACAAAATCGCAAATAAACCTACCTACTTACCCGTACACCATAATAATACCTACCTCATTTGAAACCCACCCCTGTTTCAAAATAAATATCACAAGATAAGGGATTAAAAAGAAATGGCATCCCATTGTGAAGCAACCCACTTGTACGAAGCAATCATCTGAGACGCGACGAGGTAAGGTAAAAAGAAAAAGGAAAAGGTAAAAGAAAGATATGAAAATAAGAGTAAAAGATATGTAAGTGGTTTTGAGGAAGTGCTGTATGGTAATGGAGATGGGTGAGCAGATTTATGGAAATTTATACCTACTATGTTTAGATTTTTCTTCTGCTTTTCTGTACCATGTTTAATTTGTATGGTTTCTTACGAATCTGTTTGATAGTGTGTTTGTTTGAACACTTTAAACGGCTAAAGGGATTGACCGATTTGGATCAAATTTTGCTTAGGGGTAGTTTAGAGGTTGGAGAAGGATACTTTTACTGACTTAAAAAAAACTATTTACTATTTACTTAACTTTCTCGAAATATAAAAGGCAATAGGCAATTCACTAATAGAAAACTAGGGCATCTAGGAGTAAGTAACATATGCTACTTTTGATCCCAATATCTCACGGTATCGAGACTTACGCGGGTGAAATCGCGCCACGCTAGGACTAGTTATTTATGACTAGCAGTGCCTGCGACTTCTTCCGCCTATTTTTTTTTTAAATATAACTATATAGCCTTCCTCAATAAATAGCCAATCCAACACTGAAAATAATTATTCAAAATAATTTTCCTGAGGTTAGCGCGTTCAAACAAACAAACTCTTCAACTTTACCTACAGGTAATAATAATAGAAATAGATAAAACATTATTATACCTACGTTGATTAAAAATCCAAATCAAATAAAATAAATAATAATTTAATATCGAGACTCCTTTCAATAAACCTTTTTCTTTTAACGCGAATTCTAAGGTTACTTGTCAAAAGAAAATCAATTCTACCACCCTTAAATTAGAATACCAATTTGATTGTTAGAAAACAAGATTTTAAATAATATAAAGGATTCACTGAGCGAAAAATGATTTTGATTAAGGTTATTTGTTAAGGAAAATTGAACTTTACTTAATTGACTTAGGGAGTTTTGAGTTTTTATTGACACAAAGGTAAACTTCAAAGACTTGGTATTTTTGATCGAATTATTATATTTCTTTTATTTTCGGGCAGAGTTTTGGTAGGAACGTGTTAAAGAAATGTTGTGCAAGAGTTTCATTTTTTAAAACTATAGTTAATTAACTGTAGATGCAGCTTTTTTATTATTTTTTTATAATCGGTTCAGTAGTTTTTTCGTAAAGGAGTAGGTAACAATTAAACTTACTCGTTTACTTACTTACACATAAACTTTCACATTTATAATACTTATGAGTAGAATGTTATCTAGAACTCTAGACATCTAGATCTCCAAAAAATCTTGAAGATGCATTTTTTTTTTTTTTTTTCGGTTTCCAATTTTCCAATTTGGAACAGCCAGGGTCAAGTTTTAGAATATTTCATGTTTCTTCATAATATAGTTTTGGCCTTGTACATCTTGTACATCTTGCCAGTATCAAGTATTTTGCATGAAATTAGCCCGATCGGGCCTATAGTTTCAGTCAGGGGCTATGGTAAAGCGGTGGCAACTTTACTATAACCTTCAAGGACCTTCGGCGCGAACGACGGAAAGTCCATGTTTAACACTCAATTTTGTTTTCACTACACTTGTGCACATTCACGGAACTGAATTGAATAAGATTCCACCAAAATTACAAAATTTAACCGGGTTTACAACATAGTTTAACGAAAATAAAATTGGAGCACGACATGTTGTCTCCGCTTTCCCGCCGAAAAAGTCCTGAAGATGCATTATCCTTAAAATGATTTTAAAGCTGCGTATTATCCAAACCTACTTATTGAATTTTAACTGACTTCAAAAAAGGAGGAGGTTCTGAATTCAACCATTTATTTTGGACAGTCAGTCAATAAACATACGGATTTTTTGCCTTTAGGTACTTAGTAACGTATAGTCAGTCAGTCAAGTCAAAGTTAGTCAAGATCGTTTATTCAATGATTAAACGATCTTCATATTCATTCAGTATAGTTAAGTATCTACTTACTGTAAAATGCACCCACAGATGGCACAAAATCCTCCCCTAATTTAATAAGATTACAAACCACAGGTAAAATAAAACACAAAAGGTCCCCCAACAAAGAGAATTAAAAAAAACCTATCCTCTTTTAGACTTTAGCATTAAATCTGTATAATTTTATTACTTACTTAATTTCTTCAGTAAATTGAAAGCAGTAACAAATTGTTGCATTGAAGCTTTTGCAGACTAGCAGACTTTTAATCGGCCTATAGAAACAATATGGCTCATTCTGGATCACAATGTTTTCCTTCACCGTAAGAGCAATGTCGTGCGACGTTTTCGACGGGCGACTTCAATAAGTCGCCCGATAAAAATCTCCCGTCGAATAAGCCTTAAAAGAAATAAAGATACTGTTGATTTTAATTCCGATTGGGGGAAAGAGATGTTGGAGATGTATTGGTCTGATCTTACAAAGATTCAATGAGGTAAAATATACGTGAAGTAGGTAGGTATATGTATAAAATTATTATGTACCTAATCCTTATTGGGGGTATACAGGGTGTCCCAGAAACGAGTGTCAAGCGAAAGTCCAGAGCTAGAAGACCTTAAGGGGTACCCGAATCACCCCCATGTATGTACCGCGATTTTTCGTAGTTATGGCCTTTTTTCTCATATTTAAACTAAAATGTGACCACTGACACCTATTTGCTCATACTGACTGCAATAATTGAGATAATTGACTGATTTCTTTTCAAATGTGGAGCTGAATAATAGGGTCATGTTACCTGTTAAAATTCTCTACCTCTGGACTTTCGCTTGACACTCGTTTCTGGGACACCCTGTATATACGTAGGTTACATTTACGTATACCTACTATTATTCTATAAGGCATTCATTTTGAATTTTATCAATCAAGATTTTCATGCAATACCTACTAACAAAATCAACATGTAGCTAGCTAGCTAGTAATAGCTAGTTTTAAATAATATAGCCATGATAATTAGCGGTTATTGTAAGCAATATTATTGCTTAGTGCTTTTAAGGTTCAATAACGTACTATTAAATTGCCTTTATAAAATAAAGAGCCTGAATTGCTTCGCTAAAAGTCTATTAAAGCTGTATTGAGTGCAATTTTGTTCGTTAATTGATTTTATTAGAATTAGAAGACTAAAGGTGGGTTTGCGCCATTTTGTGTTTTTTGCATAAATAAATAAATATTGCAGGATCGGACACATCGGCATCTAGTCTCAAATTAAGCATCTAGGCTTGTACTATGGGTCCTCTACCTACCTATTTAAAACTCATAATGTTTAGTGTGAGTGTGGCTTAGGGGTTTGATATAGAAAGCGCCCCAGGCGCGCGGCCACAGCGCTGATTGAAAATATATACTTTATTTATAGCCCTTAATAGTCTTATTTATAAACGTGGAGTAAGGTCGGAATAATTTTACCACGTTTTGTTTCTGTCTGTCAACTTTGAAAGTTCTAGTACGAGAGCCCACGACCAAAATTTTTGTCTCATAGCAATACAGCCAAAACCGCATCAAATCGATAGATACTATTATCCTGAACTCGAAAATACCAGTATCAGACATTTTCCGCGTAGCGTTTGATCTGACCGAATTTTCAAAATTGTCAAAGAATTTTACCGAACTGCATCATAGCAATATGTCTGATTTGCAGACTGTAGTTGAATGATAGTTCTGAGATACCGGAAACATATTTTTAGTGGTGTAGCGCAAACCCGTAAAATCACTTAAAAAAATTAAAAATGAGACAAAAAAAATGTCTCGTAGCAATACGTCTGAAAATCTTTTTTATTAGTAAATTTTAGTTATTTGATGCGAACAAAACAATTTTCAGACGGAAATGTGAACGCATTAAATTTTGAGACCGTTTTGAAAATGTTAACAAATTTTACCGATCGGTATCATAGCAATATGTCTGAAAATTGTTGGACATGATAAAATAAGTTGTCCACATGTGCAAAAAATTTATATCAGACAAATTAAGTGTAGCATCTTCTCTATCAGACAACTTTTCGATACTCAGATATCATTTAAAAATCGTATTGAGGCATCTTGAATTCTCTGTTACAAACCAATGAATACGTTGCGACCCTGAATTTATTACATGATAATTAACAAAGAATTTACCCGAAACCGTAACATTGAAGTTGAAGGACTGAAATAAATCGCACAAAAGGAAACTGGGATGAAGTAGAAAAAAAAACGGTTTATTCAAAGTTAGTTAGTTAGTTAGTTTTCCCATCTCAAGACTGTTAATTGGTTTTATTGTCTGTTATACGTCCAGTATCACGGGGCTATCTATGGAGCCCCGGACTTTTGGAAGGCGTGCGTGGAGCCGAAGCCAACACGAAGAGGCCCTTTTAATAACAATTTTACTCGCAAACAATGAAGTGGACACCAAGCCGGCGATTATCCCTGTCTGCACTATAAAATGCAGCAAAGGACAATTGGTTTCATTATTATTATTTCTAACATTTTTTTCTTTTTGTTTCAGACTGATGCAATTTCAATAGAAGATACACCAGAAGAGTCACAATCATCAGAAGAACCATCTGAAGGATCGATTTTCTCATCCATCATTCCTGACAAGCTTTCAGGCTCAATATGCACAGCTGTGCTATTTATGTTAGGTTGGAAGCTGTTTTCGAAACGGTGAACATGCTGTATAACGTTAAAGTTATAAAGTTATGGACACTCTGTATAATATTATAAAACGATTAAACGAAAAAGCTAGCGGTACTAAAAATGGTTTTTCGAAATTTAATGCTGTAGGCGGGGTTTGAACTTACGTTCTTCGCATCACTGATGCTCTGACTAACTGACGCGAGTTTCTTCGCCGACTGTAACAAGCCAAGTAAAAGCTTAAAATGACATAACGATAGAAAATTTAATTGAAATCTTACGTTAGCTATAATTTTGACTTTTACTGTTAATAGAGGAACTCGCGGTGAGCCAAAAAAAATCCGTCTCTTTTATTCGTCCTTTGAGAAAAAGAGACACATTTTTCTCTAGATCGAGAAAATGTTTTTCGTGTTCGTATGTCACCATTGTGTTGGGGTCAAATCAAAGTTTTCAGGTTGGCGTAAGGCCTCTAATTAGACCTAACGACGACTATTAGAAAACAACTAGGCTTATGGCCCAACGTGGCTTCTAACAACCGCAGAGCAGAAGAAAATGTTTGACTGTGGCTCAGTTGGTTTGAGCTCCACAAATGTGATTCGCTGGGCCTAGGTTCAAATCCCACTGCCAGCATTAAAGTTCAGAAACACGTCTTTTGATATTAAAAATACCAATATGTACTTCAAAATAAAATCCTGAAGCGTGTGGTAAATAAATTTATGTTTATTTATACAAAGTTACGCTTTTTTTATTTCAGAGGCAAAAATCTTATTTTCATTTTTGAAGTTTTTTTTTAAACTCATGTTTTATTAAAATAATATGTAGTGCTTTTCAAAAACCTGTACCTAATCAATATAAAATTTATATTATACATTATAAATACAATAAAATAGTTTGTAATTTCAAAATTATCTAATTAAAATGTATAAATACCGCAAAAATCATGTCAATTTACCATTCCGCTTTTGATGTTGTCTTTTTTATACAAACCAATACTCCTTCATAATAAACGATGTTTAAGGCATGAATAGTTAAACATTGTTTTGTTTCTGTTTGTGTAATTGACATTTTATGTGACGGTACAAGACAAAACATTGTAAGACTCAATATAATTGTCCCTAACTATACATTGTTTATTAGAAAAGGGGTAGATCTATATAAAATAACTATATTATTATAATTATAAGGTTTTGAAAGTATGGACCAGTTTATACTCATATAAAATAAAAACAAGAAAATATAAATTTATTTTTAAATAGTAAGTCCATTATTTCCATTTGTTCCAAAGAGAGCAACCTAAAAATTAATCATCGATTGATCTCATTTTTATTTTTCTATTTTTATATAAAATAAAAATGTTTATTTTAAAACAATAAATGTAAAAAATAGAATTATTTAATTTTATTGTTTTGTGACTTAGAGATTTGTGCCAAGTTGTTTGAATGAAGATTTTATGAGAGATGGTAGTTTTTAATTATAATTAAGAATTATATGTAATTAAATTAATTACTGTAAATATTTGTAATTATAACTCGACATTTTTTTATCTTTTTAACTTATAAATGCTACTTACAATGTACCTAGCTTGTGCGTGATTTGCAACATTTATAAGTGAAAGGGGTAAATTATGGTTCCCGTAACATTAGAAAAACAAGTATTTTATGTAGCTGCTTTTCCTTCAATCGAAGGATCTCAAACAAAATAAGAGCCCCGCTAAGAGTGGACTCGTCTTTGTTCCGATAAATAGGCCAGTAAAGCCACTACGGTTGAAACTCGTCCTTTTGCCTTTCAATCGTCACCAACTAAGTCACTACTGAACTGAATCGCGTCGTCACCTACCATCTGGTCAGACGGTGGCTTAATACTCACATTTTAATAAATAAATACCTACGTTTGCAGACATTATGTCAGTATTTTCAGTAAATATTAATTTTATATTTTAGCTTTGTAAACTCGGGAACAAAATGTTTTGGGAACAAAAATTCAAATCACTTTTTGTGATTTTATTATAATATGATATATAAATATAATGATATAAAATAGATTAGTTATAATAATATTAGTATCAAAATTGTGTTCAATTGTGATATTTAATATGAACACAAATCAAAAAGAAGTTTTCCTAATGATCTCTTGAAAACTCTTAATTGCTTTGTAATTAAAATGCTCTTTGCTTACAAAAAAACACAGTCATAAATTATAAAAAAATATGATTGTTTTTTTTTGTTTAGGGAAAATAAATATTATATAAATTAAAAATAATCAAAAATTGCATTTAAGAGTTTTGTAAATAATTGGTAATGCTTTTTGTAATCTTAACTAGTAGTGAAATTATAACAAAACTTTTTACATTGCTTAAACTTAGATACCTACTTAAAGAAGAGACAAAAAATAATTCGTCGAATCAAACACGAGTCTAAGCACGTATCCTTAACTTTGCCTCAGCATCGTCAGATTTTTTTTGAAAACAGTTCAACATTTTTTTGAAAATTTGGAAAGGATAGCTGCAACTTTAGAAGTGTTAGTAATTTCTTGATTGATTGATTAATTATTTATTGCACACACCCCAAAATAACTTGTTCATCTTAGAACTAGGTGGAACAAAGGGCGGCCTTATCGCTTAAAGAGATCTCTTCCAGGCCTTATTTTCTAGAAAATACGGAATGTCACCAATATTGTAAATCTGACAATGCTGCAGCATGATTGCTGAGCTATTTTATTTTAAGAATATGTGTCTTGATCACGTGGTCGTGATTTGCACCAATCAGCGTAAAGCTTCGTGATCGTAATAAAAAAAATGTCTTAAAAAATCAGAAAATCTTTTTATTATGGCCAAGAACGCGGAAATGCAAGATCCTGTGTTTGAATATTTATTTTAAAAGAAGGGGTGTGTATTTTGGCAAGCTTAATTTTTAACGTATTTTGTTGAAAAGCGTTGATTTCACTTTAAGAAATTTTGAAAAATGTGAATTTAACCAAAACCAAGTAATAATTGAAAATGAAAGCAATAAAATTGTTAATTATTCGAAATTAAATATTTTGTACGTGTTTTAATGGGGGTTATAAAACTTAGATTTTCAGGGATATTCGATTGGCCACTATATTTAAAGCCTCATGGAACAATGTTTGTCCAACTTGTTTATAAAATGGCAGATTTGAGATAATGACATTTATGACTCAAATTTTCAAACCCCTTGCTAAGTTCTTCAATTAGGTAATTATTTGTATTTATTTAGAAAAAAAACTTTTTATACGAAATTGAATTCCAAGGTAGGTTAATGATTAATTTAAGTTGAAAAGGCCTGTATAATATTATATTTAAAGCCCTAATTTAATAAGGCAAAGCTTCGAACAAACCAACATGACATGTCGTCGCCTTAGAATAAAAAAGACGTATGTATAAAAATTCTAAAATTCAACATAGGTACCGACTTGAAAATACCTCTGTGTCAAGCAACGAATAACTTGATTAACTGTTTTTTTTATATTAGAGAAGACTTTACCATAAATCATTAAATGGTTTAAAAGTTAGCGAAGAACCAAGAAGACAGATAGTTACATGAAACTCATTAATGGTGCCAAACTGTTATAAATCATTTTCTAACATTTTTGAACACCTTGTTTTATAAAAAACTAGCTGACCCGGCGAACTTTGTTTTGCCTTAGGGGCAAAAAAAATTCCAGTATTCCATGTCCGTCTCCTGGTTCTCAGCTACGTCCCTAAAAATTTTCAGCCAAATCGGTTCAGCCGTTCATGAGTAAATAGTGTAACTAACACGACTTTCTTTTAAAAATATATAAATATGTTGTATAAGAAGACTGGAAAAATAACTGGAATATGTAGGTACCTATCTAACGCACAATTTGATTTGTGCGACGTGTCACGTCGGTTTGACCAGAGCATAAAGATGGCTTTAGTTAATAATTTAGTGTTTTTATTTAATTATGCGAGTTTAATTTAGCTTTAACAAAGAAAAAATAATGTGAATAATTTTTGAAATAAACTGTGAATGTGGATATTTTGTAATTTTATACAATTATTATAAAAACAACACATCTTTTTCTGTAAAATAGTGTAAAAAACAATTTTGGAAATTATTCACAATATTTTATACTGCCATTTTATTTTGTTTCATTATGCTATATTTTCAATTTGAAATATACTTTTTATAAATAATTCGTTTTTTTTTTAACTTATTTTATAAGTAAAACCGTAAGACGCTTCTAGTTTGTCCTACTTAATTCAATTAAAAATGTAAAAAAATGTGTAAAAGTAAGTAAAGTACGCAAACGAGAATGTTTGTTACTCCTATACGCAACAACTACTAAACCGATTGCGATGAAACTTGGTATGCAGATAGCTGGAAACTTTTATCTCGCTATTCAAGTGATATCGGAACTTACGCGGGTGAAACCGCAAGACACAGCCAGTCAAACACAAAGCACATAAAATCCTTCCATCTAAAACTTCAGATCATTTTCTATACAAAAATGACTAAAGTTTGAAAACTAGCATGAAGTCTGAGCACTATCCATCTAAGTTAGATGTGTTTTTAACTTACAAACATTATCCGGTAAGTTAAAGTTAAGTTACAACTTAACGTGGTCAGTTAACTTGATGTATTTCACTTAGAATGGACTTACACGTTAACTTAGAAGTATACATGAGCATCTAAGTTATGTTATTTCGTAGAGAGTATGAACATTGAACATCTAATGTTATTCGTAGAGAGTCTACGGATTTATTTGCTACGAAAGAGGTTCTAAATCTTTGCTACGCAAATAATTCGTAGCACTGAACTAAAAACAAAACAAAGAATACCGTACGTAATGAAGAAGAGTGTCGTAAGTCATATTTCGTCGTTTTCAAATGACAAAACCGACCACTGAAACATTTAAAACGATAAAATGTGGGTTGCTGTATTTCATTTAATCGCTATTTCACGAGACAGCAAGCAATCAAATTCACACTCTTCTGCGTTGCAGCCACGTATTCGCTCGACGCACCACAGAAACCATTAAAAGTGATGATAAAATACGATCTTGGATAAAAAAATTAAAAAAAAAGTATTTTATTTTAATACAATAGGTACAAGACGAAGTAGATACGTTTAGACTCGTCTTATTTATTGACTGCACTGGCCTAATTACGGACAAGTCCACTTGATGATACAAGTACGACAAGCCACGACCGAAGCTTCCCATCAAGCAATAATTATAATTGTTCCTGTAGCACCACACAGGAGACACATTTATCTAACTAAAACCGGTAGGTAACAATTTCAAACCCATAAAGTAAATAGACAATGAATCTTAACAAGGTAATTATTTACAAAATACCACAACATTTAAGAAATTCCGAGCACGGTGGCTCGTGTAAAGGCGTGTTACTATAAATTTGGGACAGTCTCAATTGCTTTCGTAATTAGATGACTATTTTGAGAGTCTTTTTGGAACTTATTTTGGGATAGGTAGTTAAAAATAAGGAAGGCGATGTCTATAATTGCAATATTTTAATGTAAATGTAAATTTTTGTAAGGAAATCCCAGCAGTAATATGATAGTAAATGAATTCAAATTAAAATTAAGTCCAAGGAGCCGTGCGTTTGCTGCCAACAAGGATCTGCCTCTTCATATTATGTACTAGCTGCGTCCCGTGGTTTCTCCTGAGTAACTCCCGATCCCTTAAGAATATCGGGATAAATAATAGCCTATGGTAATCTTTAGCCATCTGCATATCAAGTAGCTTTGAGTGATTGAAACACAAACATCTAAACTTTCGCATTTATAATATACCTAAGTGGTAATACGTGGTGTCATTATAAACACAGAGGGTCTTTATTAACGATATTACCACGGGGTCGGGATTTACGCTGAAAAGATCGAAGGCGAAATTATTGTATTAAAATAACTAAACTAAAATTTAAAATGCAACCCTCAACTTATTTTACCAAGAATGAAAAATGTGTGAACGAAACTAAGTAATCCGCGTGAAAAATTCTCAATCACACTTATCGAAATTAAATATGATATATCGTTATTCGTCACCTTGTCTATATGTAAATTTGCCGAACGAAAATTTGAATACCAAATATGCGTATTTATTTGTTTATTTTTTCGATATGCCACCTAATAGTGCGTAGTGTTCACACATAGCAATTGAAATGCAAAAATTGCAATTGTTGAGTTACGTTGTTTCGTCGTCGGGTGTCCGATTTATATTGGATTTTTGATGGGTGCCAATCTTTTTTGACAATTCTTTTGTGGTATGGGAAAAGGATTGGTAAATGATTGAAAGAATTTCGTTGATTTGATTATCAATCAATCAACTAGGTAATCTTAACAAATCGGTTGGTTTATTAGTTTCTTATTTAAATTCTTTTTATGTTAATATCTGTTAAATAATTATAATTTTATTTAAAAAAAAAACGTGTTTTGGTTTGTTTTGTGCTTAAAATTGATTAATTGTTTTTGGTGTGGGTGTTTTCTATGTATCATTATGTAGTAGGTACCCATAGTACAAGCCTAGTTGTTAGATTGGGACTAGATTGCGCATGCGCTGTTTATAACATCGTGAAATATTTTTATCAGTTAAGCAGAAAATGGGAAGGTCACTTAGCTCTATAAAAATATTTAAATCAAAATTGAAATTTGACACTGTCTTATGCACGCAGGTACGTGTTAATTTCTGAGAACAACTAATTTCAAACCCGATTCCTATCTTCGCATCTATCATTTAAAATATGCACCATCACAAACAGACCCTCATATTTCGTAAAGAAACAAACAATCAGGGTGATTATCTATACATTGAAATTAATTTACACGTTTGAAAAACGATTAGGGCTACCTGCTGAGCAGATTTTGATAATATTCCCACGGTTCGGCGAATAAATTAATAAATTGATCATTAGGGAGTTTTTAATTTACACTTACGGGACTCGAACACATATACCGAACGCGCATAGATAGATATCTTTTTTTGCACAACATAGGTATACAAAGGAAACCTAACAAACACTTATTATACAAGAAGTAATTAAATACTAAAAAAAGCTTAAAATTAAGTAGCACAAATAGGCGGCCTTATCACTGAGAGCGATTTCTTCCAGGCAGCCTTTGGATGTAACAGCTTGAGTGGTAGGTACTGTAAGATAACAAATACTTACCTACATCAAAAATACAAAGGTAAGCTAAATAGTCGATACCTATAGGAAAAAGTAAGTAATGCATTCCACAATTTTCAATCTCAAATGAGTAGTCCATTGACAAAATTGTTGTCAATGCATGAAAACGTTTTCATGCATTGACGGTTTGAGTAGATCGAGTAGAAAGTAAAAATTAAGAAGCCATTGATTTCTCCTCTGTTTTCGCAATGTTGTATTGAAATTAAGGACATTTTTCTGTTTTAGTCGCGTGATGTTTATTACTTTTAGTATTGTTTCAATGCTCAACGTTTTGTTGACAGATCCCTTCTTCAGGATTGGCTGAAGAATCGATTGTCGAATGGATTGTCAATCCTGAAGAAGGGACCTGTAAACGACCTGTAAAAAAATTGTATTTTGTAAATGTGTAATTATACAGACAAATAGACAATGTGATAGACTCCCAAATACAGATGAGGATGTAAACGCACATAATTACAAATTAACCCGGGTCTTAAACGCATAGTTGGTATTCCCCAACCAACAATCATCTAACTAATGCACACTGAAACTTAATGTGCAGAATTTAATCACCCAACTCATTACTTTGCACCAGAATTTGTGTTCTCATCCCGGTAATGGCATCAATAATTCTCTGAATCAATAAGCGAAATACCAATGGAATCGCTAATCAGTTACCAATTATATGGGAACAGATGTGGTTGTCAGCGATGCAATTTGCTCATGTTGCAGTTACGACGTTATTCTCGTATGGCATCGATTTTAATTAAAATACCTATTGGTACAATAATACTGATTACTTGTAAATTGTAGGACTATATGAATTTAAACCCTATTTCAGAAACTAGTATTAAAAATGTAAACAAAAATCCCATAATTTATTTTAAAGTGACAGCTTTTTATTTAGTTTTTCCTTTAAAATTAACAGTTCTTTGTTTACATTTTTGATCTAAGTTTCTGAAATACAGTATAGGCACAGAATACATAAATAGTACAAGGTATAGGTATGCTGAAACTATATTTTTAGGGTTCCGTGCCCAAAGGGTAAAAAACGGGACACTTTTACTAAAACTTTACTGTCCGTCTGTCTGTCTGTCTGTCAACAGGTCAGGCGTCTTAGGAACCGTAATAGTTACATGGTATGTAGGTATAAATGATAGCGTTTTACCACTATGTCAACGATTGAAAGTGCCTAACGAAGTGGTCTTAGATGAAGCACACAGAAGATACGAGAAGACGAAAGTGCTTTTATTTTACAGAGAAAAAATTGCGTAATATGACCTAGTAAATATCCTCAATTTTAATAAGTATTGTTTTGAAAACCGATGTTTCAAATAAATTTTATAGTTATAACCGTCCGAGAAAAATCAGTTGTTGCCTGCAGAGGTTTAAGTATATAGATAGATGCTGTATATAGATAATACATAGAAGCTGTATTATGAAAATTGAAGATTTAAGAACGTGGCGACTGTTACCATTTCCATACAAACTTAATACCAAAATAAATTATGAAAAATTTAGTTTTCTACCTGAATATCGATATTATTCGGATTAAGATTTCACTTTTAAAGGGTCCCCACCGCAAGGTTTTCCAAAATATTCATTCGAAATGAAATAAACGGAGAAACTTTTTTTCATTGAAAAATGTTTCTCCATTTTATTTGAATGTGAATGAATATTTTGGAAAACCTTGCGGTGGGGACCCTTTAAAAGTGAAATCTTAATCCGAATAATATCGATATTCAGGTAGAAAACTAAATTTTTCATAATTTATTTTGGTATAAGTTTGTATGGAAATGGTAACAGTCGCCGCGTTCTTAAGTTCGCTAATAAAAACAAAACAACCAATCAACCCTACCACATACGACACGACAAATCAAAAAAGCAATACGTAACAAATTTGTTTTTCAATTTCATACCAATTTTGCATACGCAACCCCGTTGTCGCATATTATTATAATGTGGACAAATAAAACGCAATATTGTGGTTTTTACGACCAGTCTATGCTTGGTTCTTATTTATTTTCTTATTTTTCTTTCAATTCGAAGGTGTAAGGTTTTTATGGGCCTTTAAATGTGCTTATTTTGAAATGGGAATTGAAAGATTTTACTGAATTCTGTATTAAACAACAAGGTATCATAATAGAGTCCCGCGGTTTGATCTGCGTAAGTCCCGATTCCGTGGGAATATCGGGTTCAAAAGTAACCAACTCCTCAATAATGTAGCTATCTATTAATAAAATATTTATTGAATTAAATTCTTCAATTATTGCAGGATTTTAATCATTATTAGATTAAAATCCTGATTATTTCTCATATCAAACTCTGCGTGATAAGACTTTTGAACCTAGAATAATACTCTTGCAAACTTGTTTTCTAAAACGGCATTTCAGGATTTTAATCATAATTAGATTAAAATCCGGATTATTTCTCATATCAAACTCTGCGTGATAAGACTTTTGAACCTAAAATAATACTCTTGCAAACTTGTTTTCTAAAACGGCATTTCAGGATTTTAATCATAATTAGATTAAAATCCGGATTATTTCTCATATCAAACTCTGCGTGATAAGACTTTTGAACCTAAAATAATACTCTTGCAAACTTGTTTTCTAAAACGGCATTTCAGGATTTTAATCATAATTAGATTAAAATCCGGATTATTTCTCATATCAAACTCTGCGTGATAAGACTTTTGAACCTAGAATAATACTCTTGCAAACTTGTTTTCTAAAAACGGCATTTCAGGATTTTAATCATAATTAGATTAAAATCCGGATTATTTCTCATATCAAACTCTGCGTGATAAGACTTTTGAACCTAGAATAATACTCTTGCAAACTTGTTTTCTAAAAACGGCATTAGACAAGTCGTGTTTCCTACATCGCCGTGTCAAATTTCCTACATTTTCCTACAACTATAGTGACCTTCCTACAACTTATGTGACCTTTCCTACAACTTATGTGACCTTTCCTATAACTTTTGTTACCTTTCCTACAACTTATATGACCTTTTTTACAACTTATGTGACCTTTCCTACAACTTATTTTATCTTTCTTACAACTTATGTGACCTTTCCTACAACTTAATTATGTGACCTTACCTGCAACTTATGTGGCCTTTCCTTCAAATTTGTATAAAAGATGGGCAACTATAAGAGCATCACAAGGCGCCAACTACTAGGTAGATAGATAGATGAACGCTTTATTGGCACAACATTAAGTATAATACAGTCATACATTAAGTATAGAAACATAAAACATAAAAATAGAAAATTGCACAAATGGGCGGCCTTATCGCTAAAGGCGATTTCTTCCAGGCAACCTTATGATGGAGATAAACTGTTAGGTAAACTGTGACTGTACGAATGTTGACGTCATCAAAATCAATGATGGCGTCCCCTCACTTCTAATATCACTTTACAGCGCCCTACACGTTGACCTTTCCTATAACTTTTGTGACCTTTTCTACTACTTATATGACTTTTCCAACAACTTATTTATTTATTTATTTATTTATTTATTTATTTAGGAAATCCAACAGCTATTACAAAAGTATAAATTAAGGTGTATCACCAGGTAGCCAATTACAGGATCTCACGAATATAAAAACAATGTAGTTATACAATGTAGGTATGAGCTTAAATACTAGTTGAACTAACCATTTTTTACAAATAGTAAATATAGTGAAAATATTTCTAAACGTTAACTATAAAAATAAAGTATAAAAAAAAAAAATATTTAGCCAATTGACAATCGTCATTCACCACCGAAAAAGTGCTTAGACATACGGCGCCGCGCCGTCTCAACACTAGTACAAAACAAATCAATATCAGTATGTTTAGTTAAATTGTTAAAATTATTACAAGCTCGCCACAGGAAAGTATTTTGTCTATAATTTGTACCGACCTTAGAGAGATAAATAGGTTGAGTTGACCTGGTAGATGTTAATGTAGGTACTCTAAACTTGATACTGCTCAACAGTGCTGGACAGTCAATTCTGTTCGAGACTATCTTGAGAAGAAATACCAGATCAGCAATTTCGCGCCGCTTGGACAGTGGGAGAAAATGAAATTTCCTACACAACTCTTCATGCCGAGTAACATCGTGTGGTATATTTAATTGAAAACAAAGGAATTTAATAAATTTAATTTGTATTCTTTCAATTCGAGAGATGTACACATCGTACCGAGGGTTCCATAATTGCGATGCGTAATCCAAGATACTGCGTACGGACGTACAGTAGAGAATTTTGAAGGTTTTAGCACGGTTAAAGTGCTTAGAATTTCTCATAATAAAACCTAGTGCCCTCATTGCTTTAGTGACTATGCTGTCTATGTGCTCATCAAATATAAGTTTGGCATCGTGAATCACACCCAGATCCCTTACAGAATTGGTTTTCACCAGTTGCTGGTCCTTCAAAATATAAGTAGATAATATAACCTTACGCTTACGTGTAAAAGTGGTGACAGAGCACTTGGCGGGATTCAGATCCAACTTATTCACCAAACAATAGTTGTCAAGACGCTCCAGATCAGATTGTAAGTTATTGACGTCACCTAATGAATCTATAGCAGCATATATCTTCATATCATCGGCGAAGCACAGTAACTGACTATGGTGAAAACAACTATCAATGTCGTTTACAAAGATGAGGAATAAAAGAGGCCCTAAAAGGGACCCTTGTGGGACTCCACTTGGTATGGGAACCCAGCTAGATTTATAGTTGCTAATCACCACAGCCTGAGATCTGTTGTCGATATACGAACCGAACCACCTCAACAAGTCCCTTCTGATACCCATAAGTTGGAGCTTGTACAGAAGCCGTTTATGGTCGATCCTATCAAAACACTTACTATAGTCAGTATATATTACGTCTACCTGCTTACCGTTGTCCATAGCAGATGTAATATACTCATTTAAAACAACCAAATTAGACACAGTTGAACGTGCTTTGAGAAATCCATGCTGAGAAGAAGAAAATGAATTAGAGACTGCTTTATAAACTTGGTTATAGACTATCTTTTCAAATACTTTTGCTACTATGCATAGTTTAGAAATGGGACGGTAATTACACACGTCCTGCTTTGCACCTTTCTTATGGATCGGAGATATGAAAGCAGATTTCCACAGACTAGGAAACGTACACGCTTTGATGGATTTTTTGAAAAGCAACGAGAGAGGTATTGCTATTGCTTTAGCGGCCTTGATAAGAAAAACAGAACTCAGTTGATCTGGTCCTGCTGATTTAGAGGGATCAAGCTTAGTTAATAACCTGTACACCTCACACCTATCTATGGTAACATCATATATATCAGACAGAGAACAACCATTACAACTCAGCACCACGTCGTCTGAAGGAGTGGAAGTAGCGATAAGAAAAGTAGACAAGAAATACTCAGAAAATGCATCACATATATCGTCCCCAGAACTGAGAGCCCGGCCATTGAAATTCATTGTACTAGGTATACCACTCGATTTCTGTCTATTCTTTACAAATCTCCAAAATTGTTTGGGGTCTCTCTCTATGCTACCCTCTATTAAGGCAATGTAATGGTCATAACAGTCGCTCTCCAGGGATTTAGCTCTGTCGCGTAATATTTTAAAGGACTCTAAATCGGACCTATTACCATATTTATTATATTTAGAAAGAAATTTAAATTTCTCTTTGATTAGTTTGACAAGAGCCGGAGAAAACCATACAGGATATGAGTTCGGTCGTATTACCTTGGATGGAATAAAGTTGGTTTTCAGGCCCTCGACAACCTCATAGAAATAACTTATGTGACCTTTCCTACAACTTTTTGTGACCTTTTCTATTTCCGGTTCCGGGAAGCGGATTTGTATGAAAGATGGGCAACTATAAGAGAGCGTCACAAGGCACCAACTACAAGGTAAACTGTGAGAGCCTTATTAATAAACGTGGATTAAGGTTGGAATATTTTTTTACTTTTTTTTTCTGTCTGTCAACTTTGAAAGCTCTTGTCACGGAAAAAGACAAAGCATGTTCTCACTACTCCGACCTTACTCAACGTTTATTAATAAGGCTATGAGTTATACGAACGTTGACGTCATCGGAATCAATGATGGCGTCCACTCACTTCTAATATCACTTTACAGCGCCCTACACGTAATGGGAATCCTTAATAATATTCGTGTAGAGCTAGAATTGATACAGACAGGACGTTGCATACAGCTCAATGTAGCCCTACACTAAGTAACTAAGGGTAGGTAGTAGGTACTTACTAGGTAACGAATATTTTATCTACATTTTAGGTATAATAATGTTTTTGTAAATACATACATTACCAGAAATATTTTACAAGGAGAAAATACATCATCAAAAATTCTCCCATGACAGGACTAAGCTTGTGTTACGGTGACTAGACAATGGATATAATACTTATATTTATTATTCTATTGTAAATACATACATATTATACATAGAGGGACACCCAGACCAGACACAAATATTTATTTTTTAAGCATAAATACTTGCACCCGGCGGGAATCGAACCCGCAACCTTCTGCATTGCAGTCGCGCTTTCGCAAGACGCGCCACAGCGGTCGTCAAAAAGATATATGTTTTATGGCTTAAAAAATATTTGCTCTAATTTTTATTCAGGAAGGAAACAGTCGTTTGTATGGAGAAAGAACTAACTAGTAGGTAAACTTTCTTCTTGAGTAAAGTATGTCGAATATTGCTATACATACATATGCCACCTCTGCATAATTCTTTAATCTGTGCAATGTAAAATCATCCCTTGATTGGTGGTAGTATCTGGACATTCAATATCAATGCAAATGTCTCGACTAGGGTAGTCTGTTATGTCTGTCGCGGTCTTCTAATTAATATTTTGTATTTTTGTTACTGTTTTAGATTGTTTTTTGACCGTAGAATTTTGAGAGAAACGAGGTGATCTGAAATCTGGTTTATTGTCGTAATCCCCACCACAAGGTCCCCACTAGTGGGAAATATGAACATGTACATAAAGTAATTGTCGTTTTCCCCACTATCATTGTTAATCCTAGATTGGGAATATTGTCATACAGTTATTTATGTAGATACCTGTGCGTTTTTTGTACCTATGTCTTAATGGTCGATGATACTATACCCTATATCAGAAACTTACATTAAAAATGTAAGAAAGAACTGCAAATTTTAAACGGAAAAGTAAATAAAGAGCTGTCATTTTCAAATACACACATCAACATCGTCTAGGGATATTTTATATAAAGTTCTTAAACTTAGAAAATACTGCCCGATTTAAAAATATTTTAATGGAACCTTATTGTGTAGGCCTTATTGTATGATTCCAAATTTGAATTTTAAAAAAATAATTAAAAACATAAGATTAGCGCGGCAATTATTGTAGCGAGTTCGAAGGTTTAAATTTACTTAACGCAGTTTTAAGCATTTTGTTTAAACAAATTGAAGTTTTAATATTTTTTTTTGTTTAATTACAATTTAATACAACTGTATGCATCATGCAGCGGCGTCATTTAACAAGAAACGAAATGTTAAGGGCAGTAGGAATGCTCCAAGCTGGGGCTACTCAACGGAGTATTGCCGAGGAGATTGGAACAAGACAAAACGTGATATCAAGATTGTGGTCACGTTATCATGCTACTGGTGAAGTGGCTGAAAGGCATCCAGGCGGAAAGCGGATAACTACCCAAAGACAAGACCGATTTTTGCAAGTGCCTGCGAGAAGACAACCAAATGTTACGGCCATGCAGTTGGTTCAAACGCTCCAGTCAGACCACCAGGTGCTTGTCAGTGACCAAACTGTGAGGAGAAGACTGCACGAGGCTAACCTTCATTCTCGAAGGCCGCTTCGTACTCTAGCACTACGCAGAGGAAATCGTGGACGAAGATTACAGTGGGCTAGAGAACATTTGCCTTGGGAAGATATCGAGTGGTCGGTAGTGTTGTTTACCGATGAGTCCCGATTCGGATTTCATCCTGATTCACGTAGAGTACGCGTATGGCGAGCTTCTGGTCGTGACAACCGTCTGCAACACCCTCAGGAGGTCCATCCATACCATGGCGGAACAATTATGGTTTGGGCGGGAATTCGTATTGGTGGAAGAACAGACCTCGTTTGGATCAGAAACACTATGACTGCCGAAAAATACCGTAATCAGATGCTAGCACCAATAATCTATCCCCATCGACTGCAAATGGGCCAAGTTTTCACGCTCATGCACGACAACGCCCGTCCGCACACTGCGCGAGTGGTGACCAGCTGGCTAGAGGAGCACGACGTGTCGGTCTTAGACTGGCCCGCGCAGTCACCAGACCTAAACCCCATAGAGCACGCGTGGGATATGCTTCAAAGAAGGGCTTTGAGGAATTTGCCTCCAAATGTTGCGACTGAAGAGCAACTTTTTTTGCATCTTAGCAGGACCTGGGACAATATTCCGCAGCAAGATATTGACAACCTGATTCAAAGCATGAAAAACCGTTGCAGGGCCGTGATTAACGTCATGGGTGGTTTCACTGACTACTAATTTTAACTTCAAATAAAAAAACCTAATAATTTCGTTTTACTTTATTTTTTTCCTTAGATAGACATTTTATCTTAAATTTAACATTATTTCACTTTTTGCGTTTTTTAAAATAAAAAAATATTTAAGCATAAAACAATATTTTGTTGTATTCTAAATCATAGTCTGATAAGTAGGCTTTACAAAAATATATACATGTTGTTTGTTAGTAAACACAATTTTTGAGTAAATTGAGAAATTCTGAATATCCCTAGACGGTGTTGATGTGTATAATATGTGTGGGATTTTTGTTTAGGTACATCTTTGATAATAAGTTTCTGAAATAGGGTATGTCCATTCGAACAATCGTTCGTCGATCATCCATTAATCGAGCATATGTTTTTCGCATAAAAATTACGGACCCATAAAATATTATCCAATGGCATTGGCATACGATGCATGTTATAGCTTAACTTCAATGTAGATTTTCTTATTAAGCTGTCAGTTCATTATTGTATTATTAAAGACATTTTTTATTTTCAAACTTATTTAGGATTTTTTTTTTCAAAAAGGTAGATTTTTGTTTTCGGTACCGAAAGTTTAAAGTTTGAAAAGGTTTTAAGAATCCTAAGTACATAATACAAAATGAATTAGGAAAAAAACCAAGGGTGTGTTATGTTACCCCTATCTATTACAGAATTTACCCAAACAATGCGATCACGATAAAAAATATAATCAAAAAATCCCTAATGACCGCATTTATGATGTTATTCTGAATCAACGCGTTTGCTTTCTTCCAAGACACGTGTCAGTCACGTGACCGTTTGATCGGCGCCATTTTGAATCTCACGACAAATAAAAATTGAGCTCCATTTTCCAAATACAAACATAGAATACAGAATTCAGTGTTATAATGGTCGCGTAATGGTCATTATTTCACTCATTCGAATTTTGAATTTGAGGATAATTGTATTTTTTGATTCCATTCGAATTTCGTTCTTATTTCAAAAAGAAGAGAGATTTTTCTTTTATAAATGTGATGTGTTACTAAACGATTTGTCTGTGTGTTTATTTGGAATTCTTCTGTTTATTCAGTCGTAGTTTCAAAAATGATTTGCTATTGTACGATTGGGAGTATTTGGGAGTGTGTCCTTGTTTGTTCAGAAGTGTTAATGACAGATAATTTTGTATTGAACGTCATATAATGGTAGCTATCAAGTATTTTGGTGATTTAAAAGTAATTAAGAACTTAATACGCTGAGTTGAGGACGGTTTCGCAACTAATCATGTTTCTTTTATTGAATTTTGTTTTTTTTTGTTCATGTATATTAGTGTTTTTTATGTATCATATTTTTTAATTATAAATTACTTACCTATTTTTAGTTAGAATATTATGCTAACATCTAGTTAGCTGTTTTGAAATTATACGTACCTACTTACATCACCTTTTTACTCGACTGCCAAGAGATATTAAGTTTTCTCCTGTATCATTTTAAACCCGTTCCATAAATCTTTACCCACAAAAATCATAATCAGTGTAACATCAACCAGACGTGTTAAAAAATAAAACAAGTAAATGACAAGATGGGGACAGACACCGCCAGTATACGCTGACCTGTGTAAACTCTACCCTCCTTTACATTTCACGAAAAGCGTCGTAAATCTAAAGGGCCTTTGTATAACGGTTTGGTGAGTATTAATGGTTTGAACCTCGAACACGACGCGCGAAATTTAATCTTTAGGGCAAAAAGTATTCAATAGAATGGACAAAAAGTTCTGGTAGGGTGATAAATGGATTTCCTCGGTGATCATCATAGACGCCTGGTACTGCGGTCGGAGACATCTTCTTGTTTGGTTCATTTGTTATGTTGAGTGATTATGTTTGCCTAGTACCTACCAAGTTAAATTTTTAATACTATCAATTTAAACTGGCAAATAAACTACTATTATAGCACAGTTCTATACTGATTAGATGTAGCGCTATCGAAGAAAATTAGATAAATGTTAACTACGTTCTCTTATAAAGCACTAAATCATGAGTAAACTATTTTTGATGTGAAACCAGCGATACAGGCCATGGCGACGAGACGCCTCGCCACGCTATAATTACCTACCCATATGCTGGAATATAATATGTACTATTATATACGTAGCGAGTCGATGTTTCAAATCTGCCAGGCGTCTCATGACGGCTCACATTTTTTTAGGTTTACCCGCGCCTATTATTGATGTTTCACAATTTTTTTTTTTTTCTAATATACAGGGTGTTTCGACGAGGGGGTATTAAGCCGAAAGGGGGTTGTTCTAGAGGTCTAGGCGAACAACTTTTATTCTACGACTTTTGGAAATTAAAACTTTTTTTTCAAAAACTTTGAAGTTGTATCACTAAAAAAAACAGCTGATTTTGTAAAAAAAAAAGGCAATTAAAAAAAGGGCACCTTAAGGCCAATGACCTCAAACTCTAAAAAACAGCTGATTTTCATGCAAACTTTAAACTCAAAATTTTCGAAAACTACTTCGAATTTCCAAAACTTGTAGAACAAAAGTTGTTCGCCTAGACCTCTAGAACAATTTCGGCTTAATACCCCCTCCTCGGAGCACCCTGTATAGAAAAAAAAAATTCTCATCAAAAAATTTAAAAAAAAGGGTTCAGTGCCTATCTCACATTAAAATTCGTGAATCAAACAAAACGCAAGGGCGTGGTGGCTATCCATCATCGACCGACGACTGCACAGTTTGTGTGCAATCAGTAGGTACCTTATCATAATGCCTCAATCCTAGAGTAGCCTATGTATTATTCCAGGTCTCCCGCGCAAGTCCGGATCCCGCGGGAATATCGGTGCGCGGGTGAAACCGCGCGGCGCAGCTTGTTATTGATAATTTCTATAAAACCAAATAGTTATTGAAATTGGTTCTTTTCATGGTCGTGAATGATTTTTCATTTCATGGTAAGTATCACAAAGACATAAAAAAAAAGATTTTTTCTAAAAAGGGTTCAATATCTCACATTAAAATTCGTCGATCAAACAAAACGCAAGGGCGTGGTGGCTATCCATCATCGACCGACGACTGCACAGTTTGTGTGCAATCAGTAGGTACCTACCTAATCACAATGCTTAGAGCCCAGCGGTTTGTGACACGTGCCCTTTGTACGCCAGGACGGAAATTATGGTTTAGTTAGAGTTTAAGGTTATCGAATTTTAAATTATATTGGTATTGTCCTGTGGGTTCCGTGGCTAAATGGCAAAAACCGGAACCCTTATAGGTTCGTCATGTCTGTCTGTCCGTCCGTCCGTATGTCACAGCCACTTTTTGGCGATACTATAAGAGCTATACTATTGAAACTTGGTAAGTAGATGTATTCGGTGAGCCGCATTTAAGATTTTTACACAAAAACAAAAATCAAACAACAAACAAACAATGGTACGGAACCCATCGTGTGCGAATCCGACTCGCACTTGGCCGGTTTTAATTTTTAACCCGACATGTTTTAGAATAAGGGAGCTATTTTGGTAAAGCTTCGGATTAAGCCATGCTGATAAGAAATTAAACTATTTTCTTGTGAACAAGAGGCAGTGTAAATACCTCGACACGTCAATAATGCTAGATATGATTAAAACAACGCGATTGAATCCATCCAATCCGAAAAGCGAATTGTTTTCTTAGTCAAATCTTAATAATTTTTTTTCGGTTTGTCAAACCTTATTAATCTAGCAGGTAGGGACACGCGGTTTCACCTGCGTAAGTTCCGATCCCGCGATAAAAAGCTTGTGCGTTAATCTAGATCTCGAGCCACACCAAGTTTCACCGCAATCCGTTTAGTAGTTTTTGCGTGAAGGAGTAACAAACATACTGATTTACTGACACAAACTCTCACATTTATAATATTAAGTAGGTTTTTACCTATACTCATGATTCTATTTTGTGCAAGGGCACCTATTAGGTAAGTGAGTATTAACCCAATGAATAATTAACAATACCACCACCAACTTAACTAAGTTTATACACCTTAAAAGCCATTTGCGCCAAATCCTATGAGCTAACGAAGCGACAAACCAAAATACTACCAACCAATGGCAATTTTAATTACGTACACCGTAATCCGACACCCCACTGATAATACAACATCAAAGCAAACGCGAATTTGTCACCCGTGGCAGACACTGAACGAACCAAAATATACCATACCCCTTATCTTGTAGAACACAGAGCTTAATGTTCAGTAACAGATGGAAAAATAAGGGGATCGAATAATTTTGTCTAGTACACTGGCATGAATTAATATTCGCCAGCTTTTAGCTTCTTTATAGTGTTATTATGAGTATTTGACACTAGAAGTGTGCGATATGAATTGTTTGAGAACCTCTGTGTGGATTATGAGGGATTTTGAGACTGAAATGAGGCAGTTGAGGGCGTGTGGAAGTAATGAGGGAACAAAGTGTCTTAAGACCGTTGAAGATTAAACGGAATATTGAGCTGTTATTAATAAATACGTCAATCATATTTTAATTATTAAATTACTTGCTGCCGCCCCACGATTTCTTTCGCGAATGTCCAAGTGGGGAGATTTCAGGTAGCCCTATATATTGGACAAATAAATAGGTACCCCACTAATTAAAACTCCCCAACGACAAAAAAATATCTATAATACTCATGATACTAAGTTTCAAATACATGCGACTTGTAGAGGAGAAAAAACAAACGTACATAGGACATCGTACAACGTACGTACGTACGTAGGTATAAACAAATTTTGCCAGACTTTGCCAGCAAATTTTGCCACACTTTGCCAGCAGATTTTGCCAGATTTAGCAGATACGCTTTGCTCGCTCGCTCAATATGTTTGTTTTCTGAAGACTGCAAAAAACGCTAAATCCATGTTTTCATAAATAGGTTCTAATATAAAACAAAAACCTACACTTAAGTACAAACAATGACTTTATTAGTAAAATATTAAAAAAAAAACTAAAACAACAAACCACAAAACAACTGACGTTTAAATACGATTTTAATCTAACATGGTTGTTTTTACTAAAAACATTATTCAAAAAGTAGCTATGACATTCGGACGGACGGACAGACAGACATGACGAATCTATAAGGGTTCCGCTTTTTGCCATTTGGCTACGGAATCCTAAAAACGGGGTATCTGGCATGTTTTAACTTGTCCTACACGGAACCCCATGTCTTCAGCATAACCTACCCGTAATCTCCAGTCTCGTGAACAAGCCAGTTGAAACTACTAGCGAAATATCTAGCAAATTCTAACATGGTAAATTAAAAGGAAAGTCTACCTACTCTTTCTCCAAGCAAACGTAGTCGACTGTTTCCTCCCTGGACAAATACATTAGAAAAAAAATATGTTTACGCCATAAAACCTATATCTGCTATGACCCTACGTTTTGGTTATTTTGATTTTCCAATTAGAATAGAAATACAATTTTGAAAAATCAGAAATAGAAAATTAGCAAATCGTAGGGGCATGGTCATGGCTGATATAGGATTAATGGCATAAACATATTTTCTCTAATGTCTTTATCCAGGGAGGAAACAGTCGACTACTTTAGTCTGGAGAAAGAGTAGGTAGACTGTCCTCTCTCCAGTTGACATTTCAAAATGATCACGTATTTTCATAAATGGCTCTCAATGAATAAATCATTTTTGAATACCTATCCGTAATCCCCAGTCTCGTGATCACGCCAGTTGAAACTACCAGCGAAATGTTAACCTCCGAAAATAAAAACATGGTAAATTAAATACCCCGTTTTTAAACAATATCTGCCACTAATCTTTATACATACAAGCCGAATCCTCCTCCATGACATCCCACAAATACCGACTATTGTACTCCATACCCGCTCGGACGTCGATTCTCTCATCGCTCGACGACTCTCTATTGGCAGGTGTCGATTCTAGATCGTCGTCGATAAGGGATGTGATTGAGAGTAGAGTTGAGTCTGTAATGTTGATTGTGTCGCCAGCGTCGCCTCGCTCAGGTTGGCTTCTTGTTGTGCCTAGGGTCTGGGAAGATTATGATAAAAATATTTAAAACAAAACGATTAAAAATAATTTAATTAATCGACCTAATTGATTATTTTTAATTGACATTCAGATATTATTATATAGACGTTTTGACATAATTTAAATTCCATATTTTTGTAAATTAGTCTCAATAACATAATTTTCATATGCCTAATAAGGCGAACCATGGATGTACCGAATTTTACTATATTATTAAGATCTCTGTAAACCCATGATTATGAAATAAATGAATTATGAATTAAAAAAAAGACAAAATACCCCCAACAAGTACCTAGTTGTAAGTCTTCGAATGAAGTAAAAAAATATCACAATTTAGAGTATGTTAAAAAAACATGCTTTTTGTTTTCTAAATTATATATTTTTTTAAATACATATACTTAAAAATAAAAACCAAAAAACCCAAATTAAAACCTAATTACAATCAAACTTAAAAACTACAAATTTACCAAAACAACAAAGTCAGTCGAACAGGCCACCCAAATTCGTTGCTGGCGCAAAGGACCCTAAAACGCACGCAGCATTTCCTCGTTGGATAGCAACGGCCATCCTCTGCACCAGAAAAGAACCCGAGCGGCAGTCCAAGCCCCGATCTCTAAGCCGACGACCGATCTCCCTCACAAAGGTGACAGCCTCACTCCCCCAACTCCCCAACGTCTCCACGGCCACCGGCACAAATAAATAACTCGCGTGGAGCAGGGCGTACTTGCCATGCTTAGCAACCGCCGCTGTCTCCGCCGCCGCAGCAGCCACAGCAGCAGTACGGGACACATGGCAAGCAGCAACGGTGTTGACACACGTTGCGTCCCAAATGAGGCATCTCCCCTTCGCCCAAGGCACCAGAGTAAGCCCGTCCGGTCTCTTGCCATCAGTACGAGAAGCACACACGGCACATTGGCAGACACCAAGGACCTCCTGATGACGTCGTTGAGAGCGTGGTGCCGCGGGAACCGACCCGCACAACGACCACAGCTAAGAGCGTGGTGACCATTGGCCTCCACCGTTGAGCCACATATGCAAAGATGAGGTTCACACACTTTGCAGCCCAGCCGGAGAGCCACTGCCACCCTCAAAGAATCGTCATCCAAAAGAGTTCCCAGGTTAGGCGAAGGGAGGGCCTGCAACCATGCCCCGGATTCTCGCGTAGCAACTCCCCTAAGCCTGGCAAGGTCTACATCCACCGAACCTCTGATCAACCGATCCCGAACCCTCTTCACCTCCACCTCGTCCCATAGACGTTGGACACCCGGGGACGTTGGGAGCTCAACACCAGGATTGCGGGACCGCCAAGCCTCACAAGCGTCGGCAGCAAAAGGTATGGCAACCTGATCTCCATTCGCAATGAGAAGGTAAGAAACCAAGCCCACCACCCCATGCAACGACCCAAGAAAAGCTGGCAGCCCCACATCCCCGATCCGCCTAACCCCCAAGCCCCCCCAACGAATTCTAAATTATGTGTTTCCGCTACAATCTTCCAAATTGGAAATGTAACTCTTCAACGAGCTACTCATTAAGTTGCGCATTGTGCTGTTGTAAAAGTTGTAGAGCCTACCTAATCAGATGCGGTAACATCTGACTGATTCCTTCTCTAATAAGTTTTTAACGGAAACAACAATAGCCGAAAATATAAATTGTTCAATTTTTCAACTTACATCAATGATAGCCATGTGCAGAATCGGCACCTCCAACTTGAGGGGCTTGATCTCCTGCGGCTCATCGTCGAGGTACGAACATTCAGTGGGCACCTGCCAATGTATCTAAAAGTTAAGAACATCACAACGTCAACCATTGCGAGTGATCAGATTCTTGACGAGTAAGACGAGAATCGGTCCCTATGTTAATATACGGAGTGACCAAAAGTGTTCGAATCGTAATAATTATTATGGCGTTCATAATGTTCGCTCGGCGATCGAGAGAATGACGGATTCGAACCCCGCCACGGGAGGATTTTTGTTGATGCTTTTTTGTTTGGTAATTATTTTAAGGGTTTTCAAGGCAAGCATGCGGGTGGGTCTATCTCTCCTAGAAAATAATTTAGTAACTGACGCACTTACTTTTTGTATGAATGAGCAACAATCATACAAACAAACTAACATACAAGTTTTTTTCATAATTTCACCCATAGAACTGGACTGGTCTCTAGAAGACTGGACTGGACTGACTGAACTACTCTAGAAGAACTGGACTGGTCTCTGGAGACTAGAAGGAGAAATACCTATTCATTTCAAACTCGTCTCTGACGGACGAGCTTCACCAGTTCCAAACGTTTCAGTCAAATTTAAAAAAGCTTTAAAAAAAACCGGCCAAGTGAGAATCGGACTCGGGCACGAAGGGTTCCGTACAATTATCTATACAACAGATTTTGTTTTGAAAGGTAAATTGTGGTTTACAATTTATGACGTTTTAAAAAAAACTACTTAATGGATCTTATTCAAACCAATTTTCGTTGAAAATTTGCATAGTAATGTACATCATATATAATTTTTACTTTTATCATTCCATTATTTTAGAAGTTACAGGGGGGGGACACTCATTTTACCACTTTGGGAGCGTCTCTCGAGCAAACTGTTCAGTTTAGAAAAAAATGATATTAGAAACCTCAATATTATTTTTGAAGACCTATCCATAGATACCCCATACTTATAGGTTTGACGAAAAAAAAAATGAGTTTTAGTTTTAAGTATGGGGAACCCTAAAAATTTATTGTTTTTTCTAATTTTGTGTGAAAATCATAATGCGGTTCACCGAATACATCTACTTACCAAGTTTCAACAGTATAGCTCTTATAGTTTCGGAAAAAAATGGCTGTGACATACGGACGGACGGACAGACGGACAGACAGACATGACGAATCTATAAGGGTTCCGTTTTTTGCCATTCGGCTACGGAACCCTAAAAAAATGGATCAAAATTCGAACGGCTTTGTTAGTAGATAGAATACACACCATCTAGGTAATCTAAGTACCTACCCTTCTAAGACGCCATTTCTCCAAAAACTCGTTGGTCTTCTGGATTTCCTCTTTGCTCTCCTGTAGAAGTTCACTGATCCTATCTTTGCTTCGATAGTGTTTGTACTTGTTAAAGAACTAAGGACAGAAGAAAACAATATTTTTATTATGGAAAAAAATAATAATTGGATCTAAACCCTATTGCTTTTTAAAAAAATGCTTTCAAAAACTTTAGTACCCGGCGGGATTCGAACCCGCGGCTATTGGTAATCCGAACCAACGCGTTAACCGCTTCGCCACGGGTAACCCTCCAGCCAGGTCGAATTTAAGAAAGCACCTCTTCGTGTGTTCTTGCGAGTAAGGCCTCGTAGTGACATCTACCGGCGAACTTTGCAGTTCAACTCGGCTTGTAACCTCCCATATTACATGGAAATGATTACAATATAAGATGACACATTCCAAACATGTGAACATTATTTCTTAGTGTTTTTTTTTCAAAAAGCAGTATTTCCTAAGTGTAGATTCACTTAGGAAATACTGCTTTTTGAAAAAAAAAAAGTGCCCTTAGTAAAAAAATGTTTCCTAAGTGTGGATTAACACTAAGAAATAATGTTTACTCTACACCCTATTTCAGAATCTAACATCAATATAAGGGTTCCGTTTTTTGCCATTTGGCTACGGAACCCTAAAAATGGAAACAAAAATCCCATAGATTTATTTCGAAGTGACAGCTCTTTACCTTTTCCTTTAAAATTGACAGTTTTTTGTTTAGATTTTTGATCTAAGACTCTGAAATAAATAAGTATTTGATGGTGTTAGGTATCATATTCATAATGACGGCCTATGAAACAGATTCGCGTCGAACTAAGGTCCAACTGCAATGCAGAAGGTTGCGGGTTCGAATAACGCCGGGTGCAGGTACATATTTATGCTTAAAATAATTATTTGTTTCTGATCTGGGTGCATTTTTTCCATCATATTATGTATGTAATTACTAAAAAGAATAATAATGTAGTATATTATATTCATTGTCTGGTACCCATAGTACAAGCCTTGGATTGCAAAATATTTTTTCCGAGCTCCTTCTAGCATTTAAAGGCACATAAGGTTGTTGGTCCATAATTACTAAAAAAAGAATAATAATGTAGTATATTTCCGTTGTCTGGTACACTTAGTACAAGCCTTGGATGGCAAAAGCATTTTCATGGCTTCGTGTATTGAAAGGCACGTTAAGAGGATAGTCTCCATTCTCTGTCTCCATACAAACGTAGTTTAAATTTTCCTCCCTGGATAAAGACGTTAGAGCAAATATGTTTATGCCATAAAACCTATATCTGTCATGACAATGCATCTACCTTTTAATTTTTTTTTATTTTCTAATTAAAATAATAATAAAAAATAAAAAAAAAAATGAAAAAAATAAAAAGGTAGATACATAGTCATGACAGATATAAGTTTTATGGCATAAACATATTTGCTTTAATGTCTTTATCCAGGGAGGAAAATTTAAACTACGTTTGTATGGAGAAAGAGAATGGAGACTATCCTCTTAAAAGTTGTTGGTTTCTGTTATCAATCATAGCAGTCGTTAAGTCAAGTTGGAGGCTTGAGGTCGACCTGAAAACTCTACATCAGGTACACACACTAT
This sequence comes from Idaea biselata, assembly GCA_958496205.1. Classification (NCBI taxonomy): domain Eukaryota; kingdom Metazoa; phylum Arthropoda; class Insecta; order Lepidoptera; family Geometridae; genus Idaea; species Idaea biselata. The sequence continues at coordinate 26,182,491 of OY292402.1, forward strand.
CAGCCACATCACTACACAAAACAAGTCGGACTCGCGCACGAAGGGTTCCGTACCATTATCTATACAACAAATTTTGTTTTGAAAGGTAAATTGCGGTTTACGATTTATGACGTTTTAAAAAAAACTTCTTACTAGATCTCGTTCAAACTAATTTTCGTTGGAAATTTGCATAGTAATGTACATCATAAACTTTTTTTAGCCTTATCATTTCATTATTTTAGAAGTTACAGGGGGGGGGGGGGGGGCAACATTTTACCACTTTGGAAGTGTCTCTCGCGCAAACTATTCAGTTTAGAAAAAAATGATATTAGAAACCTTAATTAAGACCTATCCATAGATACCCCACATGTACAGGTTTGATGAAAAACAATTTTTTGAGTTTCAGTTCTTAGTATGGGGAACCCCAAAAATTTAATATTTTTTTTCTATTTTTGTGTCAAAATCTTAATGCGGTTCACAGAATACATCTACTTACTAAGTTTCAACAGTATAACTTTTATATTTTCGGAATAAAGTGACTGTGACATACGGACGGACGGACAAACAGACAGACAGACATGACGAATCTACAAGGGTTCCGTTTTTTGCCATTTGGCTACGGAACCCTAAAAAGAAGAAAAAGATCAAAATCTTACCGCTAAAGTCAAAGACAGTAGCAAAATCTCAGCGAAAAGCACAGGTAAACTTATTGGCTTCTCAGTGCCCGTTATCTGGATCTTCTTTGCTTCCTCCTGAATAGTTTTCCTCAGCATGCATGTCATTTTGCAGAGCACCTTCTGAAACATATCCACGAACCCATTCCCCGAGATGTAGTCTATTAGAAACAGGGATACCAAGACGGTGCTATAGATGATCCCTTTCATGGTTTCCACAATCATTTTGGTGGTGAGGATGGGTTCTGGTGGTCAGGCGACCATTTTTTAAGTTTACTTGGTGCAATTTCTTCTGTCTGATGATTTTTGACTAGTTTTCACTTGATTTTTAGAATTTTATTATGTTGACAGTTTTGAGGTGTTGACAGCTGTTGATTGATGATTCTCTCTGTGTTTTTCAAGTGTTTTTGTTAGTGAAGAAATAATGAGGTTTTAGCAAATATCTGTGTTTTTGTAGGGCTTTCTAAGCTTTATATGTTTGTTTGTTTGTGTTTCCATCGCGCAAAAACTACTGAACCGATTGCAATGAAACTGATGAAATTTTATTATGGTATGTGCTGATAGCTGGAGCACCGCAGAGCTCTCGTGGTGGGTCCCGGGCGGGTCGGGTGTTGTTGGGCGGGTTGGGTGTTTGTGGATGTGAGTGTTTTTTTTTTATTTGAACAGACAGACAGACAGACAGAGTTACTTTCGCGCTTGTAATGTTAGTAAGTATTATTAGGTATAGTATGGATTATTGCTCCAGTTCCACAATTGTTCAATAGTAAATATGCGACTACGTGAATCACATGAACACTGCAAAAAAAAGCCATGAGTTTCTTGTGTCTTCTTCTCATTGGAGGTCGCGTTTCGAAGACATATTAAAGTACCTAACGACACAATTCAAAGTGTTATGTTAATAATAAACTAATAAATAAACAAATTTTGAGTTTTTGAGCTGTGGATAAATACATAGGCTACTTTTTATCCTAATATTCTCGCTTATCGGGACTTACGCGGGTGAAACCCCGGGGCGCTGCTAGTTTACTATAAGTACGTAATATAAGTCTGTCCAAGGAGTATGTATACCTGCTGCGTCATTTTTAGTTTCTAGTTGCTATGGCAACTATAAAAGCTTGTTTTGACAACCAAACAATTCTGACATATGTTGTGTGTTGTTTACTACATATTTTACTGAAAAATCTATTAAAAAGTAATAAAATCTAGTAAATTCTCTCGTGAACAAAAGATAATAAATTATATATCATGGTAAGTCAATCCATTTATTTCATAAACTTAGCTCTCTTACTTTTTAGTTAACATAAAATCATGTTCATTTGCAAAATCGTTTTCATTGTTAATTTTATATTTACCTACATTTATTTTTTTGCTTGGAAAGGATAGGTTTTAAAAAGCGCTGTACCCACATAAAATTATCAAACAGGTATCTAACGTTCTAAGATAGCGAGCTTCATCTTAGACCGCATCGACACTTACCATCAGTTGTGATAGTGGTCAAACGCTGGCATGAATTAAAAAATATACATTATTTAAAATTAAACCACTTAAGTATACTAAAAAACATTATTTAAAAGAATAAGTTCAATCCGTACTATTAACACATAATATTCATCGGCTCTATCAGCCCTGTTATAGGTACTGGAAGTTAGTTTAATAAACTATTAATTACCCACTTTGATACCAAATTTTAGGGCTCCATACCCGAAGGGTAAAAACCATTTTCCTACGTTATTTTATTTGATTTTATTTAGCACTAGAATCGTCTACACTATCTACACTCTTTGACTCACTATGCAACACTGCTTATAAAGCTCACAATGATAAAATGATAAGCGATATTGTCATACAATATTATTGATTAGGAAGCTTCTATTTTATCATTATCTATAAAGCCTACCTTATATCTCTTGTATACTTGTACTAAAACTGATAAATTATCCTGTCAGTAGACCCCTTTGTTTAATTCGAATAGGTATTGTCAGATTATTTTTAGTAATGCCTCCTAGAAAGGCAATAGTGCCACGCAAGGTATCACCAAAACGTAAGGTAAATCTTACTAATGTTATAAATGTAAAAGTTTGTGTGTATATAGGTAAGTAAGTAAATATCGTCACTTAACAAACAGATAGATAGATTAGCCCATTATTGTATTGTACCAAAAACACAATTACAAGAAATAATACTTAAAAAAACTTAAAACTAAAGTGGTACAATAGGCGGCCTTATAGCCTATGGGTGAACACTTCCAGGCAACCAATCTTTTAACCAATAAATAAAATCAATGACCACCTAGAGCGAAACACTTTTTAAACTGACATGATTTCTGTCCATTATTATTAGAACTTCGGGTCAAGATCGCGTTTGTAGATAGTTTTAGATTTAAATTATACCTAAACGCGACCTAGACCTGTAGTTCTAAATTACTAGGTCATCTGGAGAGAGAGAGTAGCCAAACGCTCCAAATCGAATTAAATCAATTTTTCATGTTTTCAGCCGCCTAAAGGGGGAAAAGGTGGAAAGAAAGCACCAGCAATAATCATCGATGGCGTCGACACTTCCGAGATGTCCCGAGAAAAACTCGAGCAATTCACGCTCAGAGTCAAAGAAGAACTCGACAAAGAAAGAGAAGAACGAAACTACTTCCAACTAGAACGAGACAAAATACGTACCTTCTGGGAGATAACCAGACAACAACTAGAAGAAGCCAAAGCAGAATTGAGAAACAGAGAAAGAGCAACAGAGGAAGCCCAAGAGGAAAACGAAGCGCTGCTCGAAACTGAGAAACAAAAAATCAAGCATTTGAAATATGAGCAAGCAGCTGCTGGAGCTGCTTTGAGGGCTGAAAATCTTGTTTCCTTAAAAGCTGCAAAAGAAGAACACAACGAACAAGAACTAGAATTGCTAAACGACAAAAGATGTCTAAGACAAGAAATACGGGAAAAAGTTCTTGCAGCACAAGACGAACTGCGTAGAGCTAAGCTTGTTCACGCAGAAGAACTGTCAAAAGTAAGGGAACAATACGAAGAAAGAGCCAGACAGATTGAGGATAAAGCTGACAAGAAACTGCATGAGACTAAAACCGAGTTGACTGTTAAACATAGGACTGAGATTGCTGAGGTTGAAGAGAGAAAGAATAAGCAGTTGTCGGAGTTAATTGCGCACCATGATCGAGCATTTTCGGATTTAAAAAACTATTATAATGATATAACTTTGAATAATTTAGGTGAGAGTTTTTTCTTCTTATCTAAAAAGGTTTTGTCCCGACCGACTGTTCGACGTACAGCCTATATGGTAGAGAGCCTATACGCTCTTGGGACTTAGCATATCAAAAGATAAAACATTGACAAGAATGCCAGTGATTGTTTGACCCTGAACTGGACTAGTCCGTGTTCTGATAAATAGGCCGGTGCAGGCTCCCCAATTAGCGTAATACATTCAACGCTAAATCATCATTTTAAAGAAAAGTCAAAAAGTTGAAAGTGGCATTACTATGTCCCACTTTAGTTATTACTTTTAAATTAATACTATTAATGAAAAAACTCTCCATTATAATGCCACTAGCTGCGCCCCGCAGTTTCACCCGCGTAGGTCCCGTTCCCGCGGGTGTATCGGAATAAGAAGTAGCCTATGTGTTATTCCAGGTCTTCAGCTGTCTATATTCCAAGTTTCGCTGCAATCGGTTCAGTAGTTTTTGCGTGAAGAAGTAACAAAGTCACATACAGACATACAAACATACACACATACAAACTTTCGCGTTTATAATATTAGTAGGATTAGTAGGATTATACAACATCTTCACTTCTAATGATACGCTTAATATTTTAGGTCTTATAAGTAGCCTGAAAGCGCAGATGGAAGAAATGGCTCGAGCCAAAGACAGAGCTGAGAAGATTCAAAGAGACGCTGTCTTCGAAGCGAAGAACCTTCGGGAACCGTTGGAGGCGGCCATTATCGACAATAAGGAATTAAAACGACAAATGTCAAATTATGATCGAGATAAAGCTTCTTTGGCTGTGAGTTGATGAATTCCGTACCCAAAGGGTAAAAGCAGGACCCTATTGCTGAGACTCCGCTGTCTGTCTGTCTTTCGGTCTGTCTGTGTATCACTGTACGCTAGGCTATGTCTCATGAACCAGGAAACAATTATGTATGCTTAAAAATAAATTTATTTGTTTCTGGTCTGGGTGTTTACAAAAGAAAAAATAAATCTAAGTATTTACCATTCTTTAGTCATCGAAACACAAGCTCAGTAGCAAACCATGAGGGTACATAGCGCTGTCTGATGTTCACAGAAAATAACTTAACTCATTTTTAATTTTAAATGTTTCCAGCAAAAAACGAAGCAGTTATCTTCCCTAGACAAACAGTTCGAAGTCCTCAAATGGGAGTATGAAGTCCTACAGGTCAGGTTTGACAGGGTTTTGAAAGAGCGGGACGAATTGAAGGCTAGATTCACGAGGGCTGTTTTGGAGGTAGGTACAGCTGTCTGAAATCCATATTATTATAGTTACATTTTCCCGAGTCACCTTCTCATCAGAAAACTCCTCAATGTTTTAAGTTATGGTTACCTACAATTTTGATGATTTTTAATGGCAGTCGAAAGTAATAGTAAAATAGTGAGTTTGTCGTTTTATGGAAACGGTGTTTTATTAATATTTATAGCCTAATAAACACGTTTTAAATTTATTTTAACTTTTCTGCAGGTGCAGCAAAGAGCATCTCTGAAGACGGCATTGATTGAGGCGAAACTGAAGAACTGTGAAGGAAGAGATCTTGGCCCGAGAGAGATTCATGTAAATAGACTGTTTTATTATTTTATGCTTCCAAAGATGCAACGTATCTTCCTAGTTAATTTTGAAGATATCCCCCAACATATGTACATAACATACCTACGTGTTACCAACGCAACGTTACCTTATTATTGATTGGTGATCTGATTGAAATGAGAAACAGAAAAATGCAGAACATTATTACCTACCTATCTATAATATTCAAAGTCCTGACTAGTCATTATATCAACGCATAGCCCAAACCGCTGGTCCTAGAGGCATGACATTTGGAGAGTGTGTTTTTTGTGGTATATCAATCTTTGTGTATTAACTAAAAAAGGGTTTTTGGAAAATCCCACGATTGGGACTCACGCGGATGAAACCGCGAGACTGTGCTAGTTCTGTATAATAAATTTGGGAATAGTTCCCGTGGGAATATTGAGATAAAAAGTATCCAATGTGATAATTTTAGAAATAAATAGGCGCTGTTGCTGTGAAATAGCGTTGAAACGCTCTCATGTCTAAAATAAAAACGTATTTTCATTTCCAAATTACAGGACAAAATAATCAAAATGTTGAAAAGGTTTTAATACAGAAATCACTTGAAGCCGAATTCTATAAATGTTATTTAACACAAAGTCGTTGTTAGCAATTAATGAACACAATTTTATTTATGTGAGACTACATTACGAATCTCTTTTGTATCGTTTTTAAGTAAAATGCTGCAAATGGTGTCAGACTGAATTTTGTTATGTTTCTTAATTACAGGACTTATTAAAACTAAAAGACACACAAGTAGAGGACCTTCGTTACGAAGTGGCTCGCCTCAAAAAAGCTCACGACGATCTTTTAGCAACGTATGAAGCAAAGCTCGCAAACCTGGGAGTTCCATTGGAAGAGCTTGGTTTCAAGTGAGTGACAATCAAATTTAAAACAGCGCTATCTATGCAGTGCTTGCAGAACTCATTCATTATGCTTACTACAGTGCCATCTATACGTAACCTACGGTGTTAAAAGTTAGTGGCAGGCGATTGAGTGGTTCTAAAATTATTAATATATAAATTAATAAATCAAGTGACATCTATAGATGAATACTATAACTACGTAGTAAAGTTTACGATTTGCAGTTTACGGAGTACAGGGTAAAAAATGTAGATGGCGCTTTGGGTTTTTATTCTTAGTTGTGAGTTGTGACATCTAGAAACAAACTGAAACTTCGTTGACCGTCTTATTAATAACTCTTGTCACGGTTTGATGTTTTGTAAAATGTATAGATGGCGTTATTATCAATTTTGTCACGGGTTTTATTGTTTCAGGCCTTTGAAGGCGGTTGCTGTGGCAGGACTATCGCCAGTCGTCGGACAAGGACCGGCCGGACTTGTCACTAAAGATCAGTAGTTTTTTGTTATTTTACTTTTTAATGTTAATAAATTTATGTACCTTTCACTTTTAAAATTATTCTTCTACCTATTTCTCGTAATAGGTAATTACCTACTACTCTTTTTTTTTAACGAGGGGAATCTCCTTAAGACCGTCAGGCCGCTCCCGGGGGAGAGCGGCCCGGGGTGTGTGGGTCCCCCCGGCCAAGATGGTGTGCGGCCGGGGTATACCCACTAAACCCCTCAGTGTCCGTCTTTTCCGCTAAGTGTAGTAGTAGAGGTAGAGGAAAACCCTCACGAGGGGCGGCGTGGACACGCCGGCCGCCGCCACCTCAGGCTCAGTTTTTGGCGACGAACTCCCCCGAGTCCGCCGCCAAGAGCCGTTTAGAGGAACCAGGGATGTCTGGACACTCCTGGTTCCCCTGCGACGGGTGAGGTCTGTGGTCCCGTCGCCGACCATTTTTCGGCTGCAGGGGATAGGGCGAGCGGCAACGACACACCGACACGCCTCTTCCCCTGCAGCCCCACCGCGTCCGCCATCTAACGGTGGCGGCCCCGCCGAGGCCGCGGCAGATAGGGAGAGCGGCAACGAAACACCGACATTCCTGTCCTGCCGCGGCCCCACGGCTACTAAGTCCCCCCACCCCCCCGCCACGACAAGGCGGGAACCCTTCGGGGGGGAATTACCTACTTATTTAGCTAGGTTTTCCTAATGTACTTAGGGTACTTTTAACCAAACTAGAATAAAAAACGAATAACAAAGTCGCTGCGTACGTAAATCGTATTTTTTTTCGACAAAACAATTCGAGAATGACTCGAACAAAGGACGATTTATGGTTAGAATTGATATTCGTTGCTTATTCCAAGAGTCTGAGCAGCTGAGCTTTTGTAAATTATTTCATTTCTGCAGATTATTTCCAATTACCGATTATTATGACGACCTCTATGGCGCGTCGGGGGAAGGCCCGACTGCAATGCAGAAGGTTGCGGGTTCGATTCCCGCCGGATGCAAGTATTTATGCTTAAAAATAAATATTCGTGTTCGGACTGTGTGTTTTCTATGTATAATATATACTATGTATTTACATAAAAAAATATTATAATATGTAGTAGGTATATCCGATGTCTAGTACCCATAGTACAAGCCTAGTGCTTAGTTTGGGGCTAGATTGCGCTAACGTTGTGCAATATTTATATTTACAGCAAAAAAAGAACAGCACTTTACCCCCCCCCCCCCCCCCCCTCTTCCCCTCCCATGCTTTTCGAAGTTGTCTAGTTTCTTGATCTATCAATCTATATCTACAAAAGGTTTTGTCCTGCCTGACTGACTGATCAACGTACAGCCTAAACCGCTGACAGCTGAAGTTTGGAGAATAAGTTCTGTAAATAATTTAGGCTTCCGATAAGTAGGATTTTTTTGAATATTTTTGGGCAAACTAGGCAGGTATGTATTTAACTATGTGGTGCATTAATTAGTACAAGTTGTTTATAGTGCCAGAAAAACTCGCCACAGTTCCGATATGCAGGCCGGTGTAGCCACTTGGTAAGAATAAGGTAACCCATCGGAACTTACCTAATACACTGACGTTTTATACTTATTTGTCTAGCGAGGTAGATAGCATGCTACGTCTTAGACCCTTCATCACTTAAGTAGGTAGGTACCTACTTCACCATCGGTTATGTAGTGGTCAAATGTTGATCTGTTATGTTTAAAAGAAACCTAAGAATTATCTACTAATAAATAAAAAACAAAATCGAAGCCAATAAGTGTGTTTATTAACTACTAGGTATTTCATTTATTTATTTACAAAACGGTCATAATAAGGCAACAGTTTTAAATTATAATAATAAAACACATTTAATATATTAAATATCATTAATATTGTTTAAACATCGCGTTCATTTAATATATTTTTATTGATGTGTTAATTAATAATTATTTAGCATAAAACAATTGCGGCACACTTTGAATATTATTAGCAGGTAATACATTAACGATAGAAATGAAAGCCGTTTCGGGGGCTTTACAGTTGTCGTGGTCAACGGCAGTCTAATTTGCAATAATAAAGAAGCCAAAAGCATTCAAATGTAGCTAAAAAACCAACAAATCAAAATATTAAACTGTCAATATGTGAAGTATTATTTTATTTCTTTCGTTTCGTGTTGTGTGTTAGAGTTTTCAGGTCACCCTAAGGCTTTTAACTTGACCTAACGACTGCTATCACAAAAAAAAAAACAAATATAATCAATGTATCTGAATTACTTAATTTAAAAAAAATTTATAAATAAGTTCAAATGCTTTTTTAAATTCGAATGTTCGAAATCTCTAAAAATAACGTTAAAAATATAAAGAATATATTGCACATTTAATTAATTTATTGAACTAACTCAGTTTAAAGTAATTTAATATTTTTTGACATTAAAACGAAACAAATTAAACGCAAATTAGTCCAGAACAGAACTTAAACATATTTAATTAATTTGCGTTTAATAAGACTCATAAGACTTTAAAAGTAATTCATCTAAATTTAATAGATTAATTTTATGACACAATATAGCACCTAAATGTAGATTGTAGGTGCTTAGATTAGAAACAGCAATAAGGCTTCGAAGTCAGGTTTAGTGCTTGGATGCCTGCCAATGTATGGAGGCATGTAATTGAAAAACTTCCCTTGCATAACTACTCATTACAAAAGCAGTAGGCAGATACAAAAGACATATTGTAATTTAAAATAATTCATAATCTATAGTTCGTTTTTTTAATTTCAGACTATAATCTGACGTTTACGCTGATTGTATTTGACTTTTTCTCTTTAGAAAGATGTGTCAAACTGTAGTCTACAATTGAAAAACAAAGTAAGTACCTACCTACATGTAGGTAAACAATAAGAACGATTGGACCTATTTGACTTATACCCTATTTCAGAAACTTAGATTAATAATGTAGACAAAAATCTCATACATTTATTTGAAGGTGACAGCTAATGTTTTCTTTGAAAATTGACAGTTTTTCGTTTACATTTTTGATCCAAGCTTCTGAAATAGAGTGTAGTTATTATTTTAAGAAACACGACCTAGAAAATGCATTTTTTCCTTGCAAGAAATACTATTTTTGCAACTTCAAACACAATATAATTTAATATCGCTTTTACCTTTTAACTGTCCAGACTCCTTTCAAAGTCCTGTAACTGAACCAAGTCATGCATCAAATTCGATTTTTTAATTTTACGATCGAGGACAGCTGAGTTCAGAAAACAGCCATGTGACCAAAATTAAAACTAGAGAGATTTGTGTTTTTTTACGAAAAATTGAATTCGATGCATATAACTTGGTCCAATTATAACAATTAAGAAGGCGTCTGGACAGTTAAAATGTAAAGCTATATCAATTAATTAAGATATTCTTGACGGTGCAGAATTTAGATTATTAGGAAAAATGCATTATCAATAAACTTCTCGTGACGGGAACCGAACCCTTGCCCCTTGCTTGTTGAGGGATTCTTTTGTTGTAAACTAAGTATATTAAACAGCCAGCCTATCGTCCGTCAAGCGCCTGCTCTTTTCAGAGCTTCAAAATGGCAAGCGTCAACCAGGCGGACAATACCTGAGGTACAAGGACGTTCTGAAAAGACATATGAAAAGATGCAAAATTGTTCCAGCTCAATGGGAGGAAAGAGCAGCTAAACGACCGGAGTGGAGGCGACTCATTAATCAGTACGTCTCTAATTTTGAGTTGGAACGACGTGCTGATATGGACCTCAAAAGAGACGCGTTAAAATCCAAACCACTTAGGCCCACTTCCTATAATATTGTGGATGGTGTGTTGACGTGCCCGACTTGCGGTAGGGGTTTCTCTGCAAAAATCGGGTACATAAGTCACGTGCGAGCACATCATAGACGAGAAGAACTGTGTCGTCATAATACATAGCCTAAACAGTCACTATGGCCGAGATCGGCTAGGGATTATTATTATTAAACAGCTCCCTAATATTAAAATGACAGAATGTAACGTTTTTAAGTATAATTTTTTGGGTCAACATTTTCAAGACTATGCAATATCTAAAATTTTGTAGTAAGAGAATTTTACACGACAAATAATGTTTTTAAACAATGAATAATTTTTTATCGTTAAAGTATTACCATACCCTTTACAACAATATTTCTGCAATTTATCTACATTTAATTTTATAACTACCTACTATTTTTAACCCATAGAAATTAGGAAAATATCTAACTAGTTGGTATAATTTATTCTAAAAATTGCATCTTTTTTAGGTTCTGTTTTGAACAGCAGAAGTAGTTAATTTTATTTAAATTTTTTTAATTAAATTACTTAAAAATAATTTGTAGGTAAGTACATAATATTTGCATCATTTTAAAATATAATAAATGGATAACAATTTAGTATTTGTAATACAACAAAAAAAAACCTTATCTTTTTCATCATACATATACAGTTTCATTCATGGAAAATAGGTTTATTCCTAAGTAGGTTTTTACAATTGTAAACAAATCATATATATAAATATCATCATATTCTATGTAAAATTGGAAGAAATAACAAATTACAAGAAAAAATGTATACAATCACATGAAGCATGGTACTTTAATTTGCAATTTAATTTCTACCTAATAAAGATTTCAATGATTTACATCTAAAAAATATTGGCTAAAAATATACACAACCAAGATCAAAACTGAGTAATTAAATCAAAAGTAATTAAAAATTACAATGTAATTTGACAAGATTACGTAGTGATATTACTTTGGATTGCTTTTCATGAATACATTGATCAATGGTGCTATCACGCGGGCATTCAAAACCATTTTAAACTTATACGAGTTGTATTTATTAGTACTTATCATTTATTTCGGTTCTTAAGGCGGCTTGCATACTGTTGATTCATAATCATGATTACATAATACTTTAAACACGATTAACCAGCTGTAAATGTTTTATAAACGATTTACCTGTAATTAAATATCTTTAACCTTATTGATACTAATATCAATATTTTACTATAAGTTAAGTGTAGAGTGTAATTTGTCGGTTTTCCATAAATAGCTTATAAAGGAACTAATATTTAATTAAATATATTTAGGCACAATCGTTATGCAAGCCAAGTATTTTTGTATAATAATGATCTGCTGCATGTAGGCAAATATCACCACGGACAGGATAACAAATAGCAGGCGATCCCGCGGCAATGGCTGGATAAGTTGGACTCGCAGAATCAGAACTGCATCCAACTAGCACTAGATAGAGAAGAGCTTGCATTTCGATTATCCAACAGGTTTTCTCTCGGCTGCTCAAGTATTTTTAACGTTAGACACTTTCTTGTGAAATAGTTACAAGACTTTTGGATATGGCACTGTGAAATTTTTAGATTCAATCTCAAACGTTAATTTTATCACTAGTTAACTTGAATTTTACAAAGTCTTCTTACTGTGACATCGATCAAAAAGTTCTGAAACTATTTAATAAAAAAGTGATGCTTTAGCCATGGTTTAATCACTGTTTAAGTTAACGGTTAACACCCTTAAGAAAATCGCGATATTGGTGAGTTTCTCTAGGTTTTTAATGTTCTAAACTAAACATTCCTTTGTCTAAAAGGGATACAACGTTTTCAACTTATTTTTATTTTTCATAAATAGTTTTTAAATATAGCTATGGTGAATGACAACCTCATGCAAGCTTCGCCTTAAGTTTTCGAGTTACGTAATTTTGAAACTAAATTAGGTAAGTATATTTTACGCAAAAAGACCAATCAACATTAATTCTATTATGTGCGTAAGTATTTTAGCTTCTAATTCAAAAAATCCCAGTCTACGTGGTTGTTTTTTTTTCTATTTATTTTATACCAACAGCTTTTCTATTAATTATTAATAATTCAATATAATTTTGTTCATTTTAATTTTGTTACATTCTCAAATAAATAAATTTTAGGTATAATTTATATTAGTATATATTATTAAATAAGGATATTAAAAGGTGAAATTGCTCGTAATTAAAGCGTTTACTTACGTCTAGCGATTTATGCCTTATTCACAAAAGCCTTTTACGCTATCAATAATAATAAATTTTAGGTATAATGTTTAATAAATTAAACTTATTAATTTCGTAAGTACATTGCAGGTACCTTACAGATCTGTCTTAACCTACAATTTTACTAGTTTTATTGACAGTTTATTGTACAACTAAATGTAATTTAAACCAACTTATTTTCAACTGTAACTGAATTGTTGTGCTAAATAATCAATTTATATATTTTCAAACGTTTATTTCTCGTATTTGGCTCCACTATTTTTCTTATTAGGTACTTCGCTGTTTGGTCACGAACTTTACAAATGAATTACTAAGTAACATTCGATTAATGATTTTTCTATTTCGGTTGGACGTTGGTATGGATAGTGCGATGAATTTTTAAATAGTCATGACTAGGACGGAAAAATCGATACCTACAATGCTAAGGTAAGGTAGATATTGGACTTTGTGTACTTTCCTAATCGATTTGTAAAGAATGTACTGTAAAATATTAATGTTATTTTTTACTGATCATTACATTGGTCATTTTACAGCATTCGGGCAGTGTTCCCATAACAAGTAATAACAACCAACAAAGTACCTACGCCACCGATACCTCAGCATGCGGGTTTTTACCTGTAAGTGTTTAGTGATCGTTAGGCATGCTTAAACAGAAATCTCCCACACTCCGAACACAGACTGTAACTATACCAATGTAAATGATGCATCAAGTTTTTTTTTAATACAGTATGAAAGCTGGAAGGAATAATAATATGGGAAAAGTTAAAATACACATTAACGATACAATATAATCATGTTTCTTCAGTCTATATCTAGTTCTTCAGCATTTTATAGATAGTAAACACTTTATATTTTTCTTTGGTATTCACGATGCTGAGCGAGCAACAATGCGACGCGATTGAAACCGGAAAATTTAACATTTTGATCAACCAGAGCCTAATTAGAACCTAAGGCAATTAAAATATGTAACAGCAACCGCGAGATGTGTTACATTGATTACTGCTATCAATTTTCTGCAGGAAACAAGAGGTTAGGAAAATTACATTACTCTTTCGAACAGTACAGGAAAACGTCGTAAGGAAACCGACATGTCCAAGAACTCATCTTTAGGACTTTCGTTAATCCGGAGAAGGCTCTTGTAGTGTTATACTGCCTAACGTCTCTAAAAGCTCTTGCCCTACAGTTGGTCAAATTAGATAGCTAATAGTAACTACTACGCCTATAATCGCCTTTGGTTCTAAGTGGACTCTAATTGACACTAAAATGTTTATTGAATTCATTAACTAAACGACGTTTTTGAAGTCAAATCTGTCTCAGTACACAATAGAAGACGTCGTCGCGTCAGTCGTTTCAAGATAATTTATTTAATACATAACTTTTATCATTGACAGATATGATTTTCTGAGACAAAATGCTATCGATGTTTCAATAATTTTTGTTCCGTATTCAACCGATGACATCTCACCCAAACCAATTTTTTTGGCCAACCAAATTTTACTCCTTACTCGAATGACAGCCTTCTTTTTTTTACTCAACCGAATATGATAGATTCCGCAGGACAGATTAGACAAAATTACTAATATTTACTTAGTTGTACTGTCATAAAACAAAACTTATTAGGTACTTAATTCAATAACTCGATTGTTTTCATGAAATACTTAGGAGATATAATTATATAGCGTTGATTAATCATAATAGCTTTTCTCAAAATTTCTCATAGCACAACGATATAATTTAAAAATAAAAACAATTTCATAACGTAGATTCTTGTTCTAAACAGCTTGCATTTCTTGTAATTTATTTAATTACATCTAATTTAATTACAATATAAATATTTTACAAATAATGACTTTGTAATTTCGCACGCGTGCATTTGACACCATAGCTAACGAGCGCGTAATAAAATCTCTTTACATCTAAAATGAGATAAAATCTTTTACGTCTAAATTTCATAGGGTTTTATGACAACAATTTCTAATTTAAACTCTTCGATTGAGCAATAATGTTGGGATAAACTTCTCTTACTATTGTTTTTTAAATACAATGTTCGATCTTTCGGACTTTTAGAAAAGGAAACAAATGTTTTAGCGTAAATTAGAACTTATTTAGAACCATTAGGCGTATAAAAAGAGCTATATTAGTTTTACTAATTTTTGCAATAGTGTATTGTTTTCGTTGTTGGTGTTTCTATTGCACCTGCTGTAGCTACTTTTGCTCTTTTTAATCGCCTGAGATTGAAAATAAAATCTGATTAATGCTAAAAATAATAATGGTTGGCTTACTGATTTTATAAATACGATGTCTGTTTTTCTCATCTAAATAATGTACGGTACTTAAATAATTATAATAGCGTAAATATATTTTAAGGCATTTGCGAAATAATATTTTAAATGATAATGATTTTGGTACATAATTATTATTTGCATACCTACATACACACTTGTCATTATTACCAATAAAAATATGTATTTGCCGAGACAGTTGAACTTGCAGTTTGGATGATGCGGTTTTCATAAATTTATTTAAAACACCATTTTCTTGATTTTTTTGTAGAATTATCGAGTGCAGCCTCGCTCGGTTGGTGCGAAATTGTGTAATAAAAAATATTATTTAGTATAGAAAAATGTTGTCATAAAATGTACCTACCTTAGATTTCATTTTTTTTATTTCACAACGCGTTATAAAAATTTCTTTCGCCCATTTTCGACCTTGCGGGTCTTTTCCTTTCTACCCTAGATCTCACTTGACTCTTATAGAACGAATGAGAATAGCATTCTTTAAGCGTGGTTATAAATCACAATCGAGCACAATTTTTGCTAAAAAACTGTTTTTTTTTTTCGTTTTCAATATTTTCACCTCATCTCGTGGTGCACTTTGTAGCCGATGCCTCTTCAGGATTCGTGTCATCTGCAATTTTATTCATTAAAATTAAAAACCTAGGTATAATTATATTAAATTCCTTATTATGCAATTCATTAATAATTGATACTTGTTTTAAATAGGTAAATTAATAATTAATCAATCATTTATTTTCGATAAAAGGTAAGTATACAAAGATGTTACAAAATACTAAATGATCTCTCTATTCCACCCATTAGGTGTGCAATTATTAATTTGTTTTGAAACGAAAAATGCTGTTTGATTTGAGTTTATGTGTAATTTGATTATTTTAAATTTTTCTGATGGTTAAATTTCCTGGTAATTCATAGCAGGTATTATTTAAATACAAATGAATTTGAGATAAAATACGGAATACATTTTTATAGTGCATAAAATTATGTTTATGATTTTATCATGCAAAAAAATGAAAAAAAGTTGAGCACATGGTTTTGAATATTTCAATGTTTCAAGGCACCTATCTTATATGACTGAAATGTTGTAACTATGCTTCGGCTCTGTTCAATTTTTTTCCAAAAAGGGCTCAGTATAGTTTGTTAGTAATTTTGAAAGAAATCTGTAGCACTTTGGAAGCCTCGCTAAAATTTAAAAAAAAAACGTTTTCGAAGAATAAAAGAATGTCATCCTTACTAAATCAATTACACATAATTACATAATAATGTTAAATGACTTTTTGGCAAAAACAGTTTTTTTAACAGAATAAATTAAGAGCTTTATCAAGTTACCACACTTGCGAATTGTGAGCGAATTTAAAGCGAAGCGATCGCAGCGAGATCGTCGCGAGCGCCCAGTGAGTCCATTTTGTTTTGTACACTTGCGCTCAATCAGCAGTCCGCCCGCAGCTTAACTTACTTGCGTGTGTAAGCGAACGTGTTATTTTTGATGCAATGAAAACAGAATTATTTATTAGTTGAAATTTATAAATCAAAGACAAAGCCAACAGCAGTGTTTCCTTGTCAGACTCAATACTGTTACTGAATGTTCAGAACACGGATCGTACGCTGTGTGTTCGCTGCTTTGTGATGGCTTCACTTTGGAATCGCTTACAGTTCCCCAGTGTGATACTGATAAGGCACAAACTAAGTCACATAATAAATTAGGTAAAATGGCCACGCAATAAATCTTTCGCAATTTTGATAGGTATCTGTTTGTATATTTATTATACAAAATAATTTGTGAATCATCATTTTTTTTTTAAGTATGATATCTGATATTTGCAAAATGTGCGCTTACTTATTACATAAGGTGATTTCATTTAACCGCCTTATTCAGAAAGAAATTAAAGAAGAAAGCCATTGTTAAATAGCATGTTGGCAAAATAATATGTTATGGGCGGTAGATATACTTCAAATTATATTAAATTTTAAAAATTATATTAATATTTATAATTCAAATAAAAAAAATTCTATGATTTCTTGAGAAATACTTTGCGGTGAAAATTAATTTAAAATTAATATTTTAGTTTTTAATTTTAATAAAGTTAAGTTTTGATAATATAATATTGTATTTTGTACTTATGAATAAATTCAAATTAGTCATAATATTATGAACTACTTCCACAATAGGTATACTTAATAGTTTAAAAGAGTAAGTGTTTAAAAAATTTGTTTGAGTTCATAAACAATTCCGATGACATTTTAGTACCTACTAAGCTGAAAAAAGCACAAAAGGCTGAATATACAAAAAAAGTGTGCTGTTAAAATACTGCGTGAAATACGATATTGAACTTTAAGCTTAGGGAAGTAAAGCTCAAGCTTTATAGAACGTACCTCTATTCATAAAGTTGTAAGTTTCATGTTAGGCGTTCACGAATGATGACTTGGTCCTGTCGAGTTGAATTCTCATGTGAATTACACTTTATTTACCAAATCATTTTAATTACATTTTTTAATAAAGTAGGTAATATGAACAATTCACGAATTAAACGAATAAGTTTATCAATGTTAATTAAATGATATTTAATTAAACTTGTTTAAAAATAGTTAGTAATTGTAAGGATATTGCAGTTTGTAATGTGTTTTTCTTTTCATTATTAATAACTTGTGACCAAGCTTTTACTTTACAGTGTTTGATTATTATTACTTAATATAAGAATCAGACAACTGAAGAAAACAACAAAAGTATGATCTTATTTTTTTTACATGCACCAATAACAGTCATCAAAAATATATTGTTATGATAACCTACGAAGAAAAACATCTGACTGCTAAATAAGAGCAAGAGTATCTAAAAATCAAACAAATTTAACTTACCCAGACAGCGAAGCAGAATTAGAAATAGCTGGACTATTAGACTCAAATTCCTCCTTCGGCTTATCATTAGCTAATTGCATTTTCAGCTGATGGCCAAAACAAGCGAGATCCTCTCGAAACGTATCCGACCCTGGAGTGGTCGGCTTCTCATCATCACCAGTGGCCATTGCCTCAGCATCACTCTTCAAAGGAGCTTGTTCAGATTCTTCTTCCTGGTTATAAATCTTAAAATATGCGAACGTTAAATAGATTATAGATATTATAAACGAAGGTATTGGTATGGCCATTGCGTAGACAAGGTTCAGGGTGTTTTGCCACATATCTAGCTCGGTGATGACGAGTCCAGGGTCGACACGGCTGTGATAGCATGTATAATTGTTGCCGATTGGTTTGTACTTCCCGTAGAAGACTGTGCAGTTTAAAATGGGCGGATAACCACATCCTTTGACATTGGGAAAGAGACGAGCTCCAGTGAAATACCATTCCGAGTCGTTCCCCTGAAGGCCA
Organism: Idaea biselata; assembly: GCA_958496205.1. Lineage (NCBI taxonomy): Eukaryota > Metazoa > Arthropoda > Insecta > Lepidoptera > Geometridae > Idaea > Idaea biselata. Next base: position 26,200,994 of record OY292402.1, read on the forward strand.
GTTGGTAACGCGTCAGGGAGTTCTTCGTCAATCATTTCTGGATAAGATTTGTCAGCTGATGCTTCGTAGTTTTCGTAATCGTAGTCTTTTCTTAATGCTCTTTCTACCCGAACCAACTCTTCTATTTCTGTGGTTGTGACGTTTGGATATTTACCCAGTTTGTAGTTGACGCGTATTTGGGTACATTCGAAGAGGTCCTTCGTACAGCCTTCGCGACAAGATGCCCAAGAGCAGTTGCTGGCTCCCACTAGATGTTTGACTTGGGCGGTGACGCATAAAGCGCCAACTGGGTCGAATTGCATGAATATTGTAGTAAAAGCTGGCTCTATCACAAACGGTACCAAAAATAGGAACGCAAAGAGGCTGAATATAGCGCAGAGTACGAAACTAGCTGTTGTGTAGAATAATAGTTTTTCGGCAAAAGTTGGGGGTATTTCTACGTTCTCTTCATCGGCCATCTTGGCGGTGGCGCGTTATGAGCGACCATATCGCTTGCTTCAGCTCATGTCACCACATTTCATACGTTTAAGCAGTCTTCGTGTTTTCGTTTGATTGTTTTCTATTTATTTTGTAAAGTTATTTATTATATTTCACTTATAAATTATTATAATTCACATTTTTGTGTTATTGCTGAAAGAGAGCATTTAAGGCTGTTAGGTTCCTATTTATCTTTCGTCTAATTTTATACCGATGTAATTAAAAACTAATATCTAAAAAAAATGTAAATATAAAATGTTATTATTGGAATATAAAACATAATAAATTATTTAAACGAATAACGTAAAAACTCCATGTAGGCACATAGGGATATTTTAGTTATAGGTCTACCAGAAACTCATGACATGAGAAAATAAAAAGAATTCGGGATTTTAATATGGCAATATCATCTACGTTATGTCATGCCACGCATGGTCATGTAATTATTAGTTGTACCTACTCGTAACTAGTTTTCAAACGTTTTTCATACATTGTTTTTATTATTATACTTATTAAAGTATCAAGATGCTATAATCATCAAAACAGAACATCTTTTAAATAAACGTGCTATGTCTTAGACCTTTAAATTACCTGGTGTAAAATATTATTACAATTACAATATTAAAAATACAATTGCCTAAGTAAAATATAATATTTTAGGTTAGTTACTAACTGAAAACCCTAAAATTGTGCACTAACCCAAACATAGCATTCCTTAAGCCTGAGTGCCTCAGATCTAGCCTAGTTTCAGTTCACAAATAAACGGTCTAGATTCCAGCTATCTCGACGCCAGACTGTCTAGGCAAGAATTCAGACCTATTTAGATCGATTCTATTTAGATGTTAACATAGACAAAGCTTCATATTTTGATGTTTAAGGTTATTTAAAATGTATTTTATGTTGTGTTTCGATTTAAGGTAATATTTATTTTATTTTACCTGCTTTAAATTAAATTGCTTTTGTTAATTATGTGAATTATAATTTTATTACCTATAATATTCAATATTTAAAATGTATAGTAATGATAATAATATATAAAAATATGTTATTTTACAGAGAGAAAGAGAGAGAGAGAGTTAGAGAGGTGACGGTAAACAAGAATAAAAAAAAAATGTTCGGAAAATTTAAATACAACCATAAGTGAAAAGGTAATAATATATATATTTAGTTTTGCGAATGATGAAGAAAACGAGATAAATTCTACAACAACACAAATCAATTTTAAAAATTCCATTAACTTTAAGCAGAAAAGAAACAATTTTATTATCAAATTCATCAAACAATGAGATACAAAAACTCGGAATCATTGTTTCCTTTTCATTGTCACCCTACTCATTGAACTTTACGAATAAGTTTTTTGTATTGACTAAACATTCAGCTTTATTGAAAAGTTCTGAGATTTTCATTCCAATACATTAGATTTTTCTTCTGTTTTCGCGATATTGGATCAAAATTGAATTTATTTTTAGGTTTTAATCAATTTTTAACTTTTAGCATCGTTTCATTGTTGAACTGAGATTATGATTAAATCACATCTCAAAAAGAGATCTGTTAGGGTCTCGAAATGCAAGAAACAATGCTAAGAGTAGTAAACACCACGCGATTAAACTCGAAACATTAGTTTAATTCCAATACATTAAATAGCTAAACGTATAACAATTTTTAAAACGCATCAATATAAAACTAATAAAAAATGTTTTAATTCGGGTAGGTACCTTCTAGCTTCATTTTAGACCGCACTACCAGACTTTACCATCATCAACGCTTTATAAAAAAAAACTAAATTAGGCACACATAGTTAAGTATAACGAAGTCTAATTAAATTACAATTTATTTAATTACAATAATAAATAAAATATATTTTCTTTTAAATATAAAACCTTGTACAATTTTTGTTATAAGTTTAATTAAAATTAAACTCATTTTTCGGATTCTAATAGTTTTGTTTTTATTATATTTATTTTATCAACGCCCTACGTTTTGAGGTATTTCCAGACCTCTTGCTCACGGGTAGACCCAATCCAACATCGCTAAAACAGAAGAAAAATCTATAAAGATTATTGTTTGGTTGGATACAGGCGTATCTATAGATAGACATGATGTAAACCTCTCATATTGGGCACTTCAAGTGATTTATGACTTATATAAATATTTACGTGACCCTTAGCTTTTATATAAAATATTGAGGGACTAGCTAATATCTGTCTGTTTAATCGGCCATGTTATCCTGTAAAGTGCCCGAAAAAGCTAGGATTATTTGAATTTTAAATATTAAGTCTCCAATAACTTTGATGCCTAAATTTATGGTAGATCACATTATTTCCTAACAATGTAGTTTTGTTATTAATTGGCGTTTGACCACTATCTCACCAGGTCGTAAGTGACGATGTGGTCTTAGATGTGGCACGCTTCTTAGAGGCGGCATCGTTTTTTACTTCTTCTCGTACCTAACTATGACCTTGCAAATCGCCTATTTAGGATTTTAGCCCGGGCGTTTAAGGCTTTTAGCATGACCAACCTTCGACAGAAAAGAAGGGGTCGGGATAACAGTGTTGTTTTACAGCATATTGATCACCCATCGAATCAATAGGTATAACAAGCTTTGCTTAACCGACATGATCTGAAACCATCGATGCACATCGCTACAGTTTAGAAAATAATCAGTCCAACCAACACAGATGTTCTCAATCATATGATTACGTACGATTTCATAGGTAAAATAAATAGGTAGGTATTAGGTATGTATTCATAATTCACAAAATAAAACAAATAAGAAAACTACTTTAAAAAAAAAGTCCCTAAGCTGCTACAAAGCTTGCTGACGTTAGCAAGTTGATAAGTATCGATGTATGCAAAAACTTAAGTCACACCCACAAAGACATGTCACAATGCAATGTTTTTTGCCAAAAGTCGCAGTTAACGATAATCTAATGTAATCTTTAAATCATTGAAATTGTGTTAAAATAAACTATTTTATTCTAAGGCTAAAATAATCGGTATTACATAACATAACCTCAAAGCAAGAAAGTGTTGAGACGTCAAAAATTTAGTTTCTGATTCAATCGACAAACCCTTCTTTCATTTGAAACTAGGTTTTAAAAAATAATTGTATCCATTGAAAACAATTACTTTTGCAAAATAATGACAATTAATTAATACCATATGTTTTAAAATAGAGATGTTTTCTTCAAACTTATTAACATTAAACGTATTTAATGACATTAATAAATAGACGTTAACAAAGATAATAAAGCTTTAAATCAGAAATGAGCAACATTATTGAAAGGACAACAACAATGTTTTTGACATAATGCAGTGATGAATCAAGCGTACTTATTTATAGGGTTTTAGAACAATTTAGAAAAGAAAGACCTGAATAAGGCAACTAATAGCCCAATTGGAATGTTGATTAAACTTATAGTAATGTATAGTGCATTCCTAAAATAGAATTCAACATAATATAAAGGAAAACCAGCCTTAAATGAACCCTCTCAGTCGATTTCGTATGTTCAAACACATTGAGACACTTAAAACTGAAACCACGTATGTTTGTAAATACGTAGATTGTAATTAATATCACCAGGTTAAAATTAAATACGTTTAAAACGTGTTTTTTGTGTATTTTTGTGTGATTTACGTCTTTTTTGTCCAAGACGTCGACGCGAATGCGCGACACGGTTGCTACTGGGCTAAGGCTGCTCCGTAATGGTTACGTTACTACCACGAAAGCCTACAATATCAATATTATTTTAAACGAAAACTAAACAGAAATGTAAATTAATTTATCCTAATTTTAATTAAACGCAAATAATACAAAATTTAAAATACAATTTAATTTTTGTTTCCCAATTTCTACCGTTTTATAAATTGTTTTGATCGGAATTTGAATTAAAGTAAGACAATTGTGTTTTTAAATTTAGTTAAATGAATTTTTTTATTTAATAGTGTCGATTATTTTTGAAATTTATTATCGTTTTTTTTTAAGTTTTGTGACATTGTTTTATTTGAGTGCGCGCGTCGGAAAGGCCGGTCGATACAGCGAAGTATCGTGTGCCAGCGAACGGGCGTCAGACAGTCTTGTTTCACAGACCTCACTGAATATTAAGTTTATTTTCCTTTACACTTCTTACCTTACATACTATACAAAATTAATGCGAATCTCCGTTTCGGGTTCAAAGGAAAATGAACGTTTTTGTAACAAAAGCATGTGATGGTTAATTTAGCTGAAAGCAATGCTCGGTTCAGAGCTTCAGATACCTTTTGACTCATCAGTTGTATGGAGTCTTGTATGTTTTTCATTAGGAAACTTCAAAAGCCCTTAAAATACATACATTCAAAATAGGTTATATTATGAATAAAACATTGAATTTACCATACTAAGTTAATGGAACTTTCATTAGTGTAAATTGACTCCTAATTGGTTTTGCATCGATCTTTTCGAATTACGTTGATACTTACTATAGTATTAATAGATTCTTCCCACTTTTATCGGGGTCAACCAGAGTTAGGTAAATTGAATTAAGTATTTAGGTACTTAACAAATTACCTACCGACAACACACTTACAACAACTGATACAAGCCCCAAACTAAGCAATAGGCTTGTATTATGGGAACTAGACAACAGATTTACTACAAATTATACATAATAATAATAATGATACATAGAAAACACCCAGACCAGAAATATTTTTTTAATTTTAAGCATAAATACCTGCAACCTTCTGCATTGCAGTCGGGCCCGTGCCTGACGTGCCACAGAGGCCGACCTATCTTTTATCTACAATAATATTATAAAGAGAAAAGATTTGTATTTTTGTGTATGGGTGTGTGTGTCTGTATGTTTGTGATGAATAAACTCAAAAACAGCTTGACCGATTTCAAAAATTCTTTCACCATTAGATAGCTATATTCACCCTGAGTAACATAGGCGTGAGTAACATACTTTTGGACCCGATATTCCCACGGGATCGGGACTTAAGCGGGTGAAACCGTAGGACGCATATTCTATAATTTAACTAACTTAGGGTACCATCATCGATGTAACTCAATGCCATCGTGATACCGGAAACATGCCGAAGTTATAAAGGATGGGTAAAATGCATTTGCAAACACGGAGTGAGTCACCGACATGGGTGGACAAACGCTAAGTTGCTTTGTTATAAGACCTGAAAGATGCTGGTTTGAGTCCCACTTTGCGTTGTATTTTTGAAGATGTATTTTTCCTCTAAAATATAATAGCAGACAGACTGCTGAACCATAAAATATGATGAACTGGGATGGAAGAATCAAAATGTGCAAAGCCAGAAAATTATTTTTAAAACAAAATCCTATATGTATAAAAATTATGGTGGAAATACTTCTAAGAGAAAATGTAAAATCTTAATTCCTCCCGTGACGGGGTTTGAACCCATGCTTCTCGCTAGTCGGGCGAGTACGCCATCGCTACAGGAAACCCATGTGACACGGGCAATTTTGAATTATGATATTTTCAACTAAAGCATTAATAGAAAACTGGTTCATATTGGACGTATAATCTACAGTTGTAAATTTATAAGGCAACCTAGATTTTGCATGAAAAGCCTTTTGTAATTAAATAGGTCATAGCTTTGTATAATTAGTTGTATTGTATTTAATAATAGTGCCTACATTTTAATAGTACTTCAAAGGTTTTTTTACAGGTAGAGCAGATAAAGCGAGCAGTAAAACAAATTTTGGTCTATTTGTGAGTCTTAATTGTGAACTCAGCCCACAATAACATAAACACTACAAATGCAAATAATAATTTAGGCAAGTGGGAAGTGGCAAGCCGCCGCCGAATACTTTTTGGGTAAGACCAGGGCACCCAGCATCTGCCTAGCTACTTTTGCGCCTCCATTTCGTACGATCTGCGACATCCCAAATTGTCAGCGTTTTATGCTACGTCAAGTCAGTTACTAATTGGGTCCATTCAATCTGCAGCCAGACGGATGCTCTATGGCAAGACATTTGTTTCTAAGAATCGAGGAAAACACCCCCAAAAATTGCTTTCTTCCTCTTTATCCCTATTTTCTTTAGAATCAGAGAACCAAAAGGCTTTAGTTTATATAAAAAAATACTAATTTCTAAAGTTTTTCGTGTTAATGTTTACGTCAATGCAGTGAAACGCAATGTTCCGTGCCGTACGGGGTCGTTCAACCCTTTAAAATACTCGCAATTCCTTATTAGATCAATGTTTGCGATCATGAGCTGAGCGATAAGCGATTGGCTTAGGAACTTGGGTGGCAGTGTAAACGAGTTGGGGATAAGTAGCCTTTACTGATATTGAAGCATATCTTTATTAGCACACTAGCAGCAGGTTTCACCCGCGTAAGTCCCGATCCTGTGGGAATATCGGGACCAAAAGTAGCCTATGTTACTCAGGGTGAATGTAGCTATCTAATGGTGAAAGAATTTTTGAAATCGGTAAAGCAGTTTTTGAGTTGATTTATAACAATCATACAGACGCACACACACACACAAATACAAATCTTTCCTCATAATAATATTATTTGTAAATTAGTAATTAGTTTCGAAGTATAGATACGGCTCTTTGAATTGCGTCAGATTAGTTTTAATTAATGTTAAAATTAAAATGGAACTATCTTCTTCTCTCTATCTTTTGTTAAAAAAACTCTTTTCTAAAACAGACAATGAGGAGGAACACTAACTTTTTATCCCGGCAGAGGGCGTTTGTCGACTAATCTTAGGTTTGAATTAAGAACGGTCAAACAGGTGTTTTTTACAACTCTTGGCGCCAAATTGGCCATATCGGTCTCAGACCGAAAGAATAAAAAAAAAACTCGACGATTCCATTGGTGGAGGACCATCATCGAAAAAAAAAAGATCATCTGATGCCAGCGCCATCTACCTACAGCTATGCGTGTGGCACCCCATTGCAACGGTGACCGGGTGTTCAAGACGAAGTTCGGTTTTGCCAGCCACATACGAGCACACTCCAGGAGATAGCCCAAGGTCGCCATCGTCGGACACGACGTGGACGACATCATCATTCCAAAATGTTTGAAAAATCTACCACAGAGTTGCCCAGTTTGTGGGAAGTTATGTACTTTACCTAGGTACCTCAACGAATAAAAATTTAGTGAATAATGAAACTTAAACGCAGCTGCAACTAAATAGGTACTCGAAGGTTCGACTCAAATAAATTTAACTACCTAATTGGAACGTAAATCGTGAACAATGGAAGTCTTATAGGTAATCTAATCATAAAAAATCGCTTATCGCTACACTATCGTGATACTTACGGCCTTATTTTTATGTGCTAAATTATAGTTTTTATCGATCCGTTGAAAATATTGAACCTACTTCTTCGTATAGTACAATAATAACCGTATAAAAAATAATTACTTTTACCGCAGAATCTCCCATACTTCTACAAGAAGCCGATTCACTTCTTTTCCATCCCCATAGCCTAAATAGTTAGTTTTATTGTCTTAACAAAACAGAGAATTGTCTCTGACTGTATATTTTGTTTTGCAGACAAGGTTAATTACTGTTCCAGTATCCTTATCAAATTTTATGACCAAATTTGTCATTGAAAGGAGCTTCTACGTATTGGCTTTGCCTTGTATTTCTCTAAATTTGTAATAATAAGATGATTTGATTCGTGCTTAATTTTGAGATGGGTTTATGGTACGATATAGAATTATTCTATTTGGCTATCTATTTGCCTAATTAAAAGCAAAACTGCAAAGATAGCTAACTGTTTTTTTATTCAGTTTATAATATAAGCTGCGTCCCGCGGTTTTACCCCCGTAAGTCCCGATCCCGTGGGAATATAAGACTCAAAAGTAGCCTATTTTACTTCTCGATAATGCAGCTTGGTGAAAGATTTTTTGAAATCGGTCAAGTAGTTTTTGAGTTTATTCACTACAAACCTACGACAGATACACACACACACACACACACCCACAAAAATACAAATCTTTCCTCTTTATAATATTAGTGTAGATTATGTTATGCATTTCAGAACAGATATAGATGAGTAGACGATGCTTAGTATGTAGGGTCCATGAATACTCATTTTTTTTAAAGTATTCGAAACTACTGCACAATTTTCAATGAGGATTAGTACTATGGCTATGTATGAGGAGACTTAAGGAGAGAATAGTTTTAATCATCGAAATAACTGTTTTTTATTTCCTAAAATTCTCACGGGATAGGACTTAAGTGAATTGTGTGACGCTGCTTTAGGTTTAAATAAAACTATTTATACAAATAAACCAAGCTTTTATTGTTTACACTTTGTGTTTTTGCGCTTGAACTTGCTTATAACTTGATTATTTTCAATAATTAAATCCTAAATATACTAATTATTATTTAATTAAATAACGATAGAGTATTTACAAATTATAGCGACCAATATTTAATTAACTAATAATACAAATATTATAATATTATAAATAAGCCAATTTTAATTTTAATAAATGCAATGCAACTTAACCTACAAGGACGCTTGTTTTTTTTTTGTTTATTTAAAGTTAATTACATACATACATTTTTTTGTAATTAAACACGTTTAATAATTATTCCAGCAGCGGACCCCGAGCTCTCAAGAGGGATGCAACTGGGGACATCGCTCGGATGATGAGAATAATTATTGCAATTAATCGTAAAATTTGTCGATAATGTCTATGTAATAATATGACATCTTCAACTTAATAGTGAGAATTTTTAAAATATTTTCCCGGTTTTAATCGCGTTTTAGGTATTTTTCATTTTCTTACCTTGACGTCGACCTCTGTGTCCCCTCGCGACCAATACCATTATTTAATTTAAATTAACAAAATTAACACATTAAAATTGATAGTAGTATCTTCTTACCATCATCTGAGTAATTAATACTTAAGCCACTTAGGTATCTTTTAGGTAAGCGTGCTACATTTTATAGCTCGTTAAACAGTGCAAGCTAGCGTATGAGTCATTCTGTCGAGTAGCTACTCGGCACTGCAGTTACTCGCACTGTCTGGATGTAACGTACGTATGAGTTACTCGTACGTGCGAGTGCTATGTATTACATGCTAGTAAGGCGAGTCAAGCTACTGACGTACAAGTAGGAGTCTACTACCTAGGCAGTAATTCGCATGCTAGCAAGCACTATAAACGAGACATTAGTCAAACCAGACAGTAGTCAGTAGGTACAACGCATTGTGCTGACTACTGTCTGGTCCAGTTGTGAATACACGCTCATCCAAACTTTAAGAACATATAAAAATAATAATTTAATTAAATAAATGTTAAACATATTTACAAAATCAATGACTTGTCATCACTTGTTTAAGGGACATTTGTCTCCTTAATTAGGTAATGTGTCATCATTTTAATGCATGTTTTGTCATTATGTCATCATGTTGAAGATTAAATTATAATGATTACTTTTATTATAATCAACATTTTATGTTATAAATTAAAATAAATAATTAGTTAATAATAACATGAAGTGTTAAAGTAATTGTACTTGCTCTTACTATAATTACTTACTTACATTTAATATTAAATCTAGAGAACAAAAAAATATTCATTTCACGCGTTTCCGGAAGCAAAAATATATAAATTTATTTTATTTATAAATTTAAGGTAATTTAATAAGTTAGTATTATCCGGCATAGCTCAGTTTTAGAATAAAGAGACGATATATTTTTATATTTTTTTCTTGTTTTCTTTTTCCGTAAAATTGTAAGCATAAGCTCTTATACCCGCCGTCAATTATTTAATACTGATACAATTTTAGCACCTCTTTTTTCCCCAAACGCTTCCATTTATCGCGCAAAAATCAATTTCATTACAGTTTTAATTACTGGATTATTAATGTAATCAATTAAAATTACTTTATTATGTGTTAGATAAATAATTAAATACTTCAATAATTATCAATCATATAACATTAAACTTAATATTGGTTAAAATATGTTATGCATTAATCAATTTTGTAGTCTTTATTAATATGGAGTTAGTTATTTCCAATTATTTATGTTTGCAAATTGTAATAGTCAACGACATACAATAGTGCAAGATTTCTGCAAAGAAATCCCGGTAGATGGCGTCACCACGACCCTAACTAGAAAAATACGAATAATGCGTTTCTTATATTCAACCCTGGTGAGATGGGGAGGTCGTGGGTTCAAGTCCTGCAGGGAATATTAGATTTTTGAATATTATGCAATGAGTCAATGATGGTTAAATATGATTTTATTTCAATAGAGGCCTTTTTTCACAACCTTCAGAAGTCAGAAGTCAATTTTTTCTGAACACACAATAAAGTTGGTATATTTTTAATCGCTCCAGAATCGATTAATCGTAATTATCGTGATATTGATAGTAGTTTATACGTATGTTTTCTTTGTATTGGAATTTTATATGAATTGTATTGAATGAATTAATACATTCTTTATTGTACACACAATAAAGAATGTATTAATTCATTCAATCGCTGTCATTGTTATGTGATTGACTCACTCAACTGAAGAGTGATGTAGGTACGAGTTTCAATCAGGGTACCTGCCCCCTTATTTAGTAACTTTGTAGCTAACAAATCTCGATTGAAACAATTGAAATTGTTGATAACACGTCATTCAGTCGCTGACAAATTGCCACTGCAATTAAAACTAGCGACTGCAACTACCAAATTGTATATCCGTAAACGCAAACATCAACAATGTCAATTGTTTAAATCGAGATTTGTTCTGAAAACTGTTCATCAATAAAAATGTTGGTAATTTTGCAAGAAAACTAGCACTTCAAAAACTTCACTGTTGAGGCATAGTTGAGACATTTTCGTTACAGAAAAGGTGCTCACAGGGGTTACACAAACTTCGCTAAATTCAATGTTACCATTGTCAAAAACTACGTTGTATTAGTAAAAAATATGATGTGTATGTACTTTAGCATCAGATACCTGAACCTACTAAGCTGACTCAATTAGGATATAATTTGGTACATCCGTCGTCGCTCAGTCTTTCATCATCCATCATACTAGCTATGTGGATGGCACATAAATGTTATTAGCTATAGGTAGTAGCTAAGAATTGTCTTACGGATTGTCGTAGCGAAACTACATAAATAAGACAATACGTAGCTTAGATGCTACATAACTAAGACAACATAATACATATGTATACATACATATGGCGTACATATGTAGTATAGTAACTATAGTAGTGTAGTTGGATATAGATACAGCGTACATAATAATGATAAAAGGATACGCATCGTAGATACCATGTAGCAAAGACAATTTGTAGCCTAGTTACTACATAATTTAGACATTTCCTAGCGTAGCGTACATCATACATAGAGAAGACTATATGTAGCATATACTACGTAGTTTTAGACAATACGTAGCATAGATACTACGTAGTTTAGACAATACGTAGCATAGATACCTACTACGGAGTTTAGACAATACGTAGCATAGATACTTCGTAGTTTAGACAATACGTAGCATAGATCCTACGTAGTTTAGACAATACGTAGCATAGATACTGCGAAGTTTAGACAATACGTAGCACAGATCCTGCGTAGTTTAGACAATTCATAACATAGAAACTGCGTAGCCTTTGATTTGTAGCGTTGCCTTGAAGCCTACAACTGAGTGTAGCCTTCGTTTCGGGGTGAGGTGCGGCGGCGGGCGGCGGAAGCTCGGCGTCAGAACACATCATCGCTCGGATCTTCATCCAACTCGCAGAGAAGTTTGCTGCTGTAAAAACAATTAAACGAAAAAATTAGTAGGATAAAAAAACTTAGTATTTTTAAGGTTTCGTACCTCAAATGGTAAAAAAGAAACCCTTATAAGATCATTATCTTATTCATCTGTTTCACATTAAAGATAGGTGAGGGTTACTATTTTTCCAGATGGTAAGTGGTTTACTAAGAGCACGCTAGAAGAATATAAACACGGCAGTAGTCTGATAATGGCTGTACCGGCCTACAATCGAAACATGGATTAATCCGCTTAGTGATAAGACATAGGTGACAAACCGCGGCCAAAGCCCTTTAGCACCATCCAGGGGTCATGTGAGACAACCAAGGGCAAAAACCCATGGCCTTGAGCAAATATGAACCCATTACAGGTATTGGTTGCCTGGAAGAGATTGCCTATGGGCGATAAGGCTTTGTTTTCTTTGTATAATTTAAATTGTTTTTTTGGTACAACAAATAAGTGTTAACCTATCTTTAAACTACACTATGGCTAAGTTTTTGAAAACACTAAATCGTAAGAACTGTTTTACATTAAGTCAGTGACAGAAGTCAGTGTCATAGAATTTCGACCAAGTCAGTGAATGACTGCGAACAATCTGAGGCACTGACTTCAATCACTGACCCAATGTAAATTAGCTCTAACAGTGCAAATAATTTCTCAACTCAACGTACTTGTTAAACACTAATCCATTTAATTTACGTTCCTTCAGCGTACTTGAAAGCGGACCTGAAAGTCCATTTTTAAAATAAAATAAACCAAACTACCTCATAAATAATAAAACATGCAGTACAAACATACAAAATACTTACTCCTCTTTGCTGGCAAACGATTCGGCGTGCACCCGCCTATTGCAAGCTCTGTCACAGCACCGACAGTGCCAATAGGCAAGCACACTTAAACTGAACACGAAGACCGACGTCGGTAAAACCAGAGCCAAAATCAATCCTCTAACAGTGTCCTCCCAAGAATACCTTGCCACCACCAAGTCCGATCTTGTCAGACTATAATAACAAGGAAATATCTTCGGAGCGTTTGACCCCGCGTATTCCTTCGCAAACACAGAGCAATTCACTCTTGGAGGATATCCACAGCCTTCAGGGTTTATTAAAAATTTCAAATCAATCTCGTCCCATTCTTTTGGAACCGGTTCGGCTTCATTGAAAGGTCGTCTAGCTAGATTTACTCTTATTTTATGGCATTTTGTGTGTGCTGTGGTACAACCTTCTCTACATGATGCCCACGTGCAGTTTGTTAAAGTTTCTGCGTGCACGTGTTCGGATACGGCGCAGATGCCAGCTTCTGGGACAAACTCTGCAAGGATTGTCTGTATTGCTGGCTCTACCACGAATGGTATGAGAAAGAGGAAAGCAAATACAGCTAGAATAGCGGCGGTGCCAAGACAAATTGATGTGTAAAGTTTGAATCTTTCAAAAAATTGATTTAATAACTCTTCCCTCGTCGGCTCTAAAGGTTGGAATTCTGGGCTTTCTGGTTCTACGGATGCGCCCATTGGTAGCGTTGACCTCTCTGATGCTGGGGAGAGGCTCGTTCGAGATCTGCTCACCGAAGACATTTGTGTAAGGGAAGTTCAGCCAGAAGAAAGCATAGCAAGCGATTAGTCGTCTCTTAGTAAACTAGCCGGACCCTCGCAGAGGAGGGGAACGCCTGCAACAGAAATAACCGAACATTAATAAATAATCTTACAATTTACAATGGCCTTGATATTTACGACTCTATCCACATTTCTTAGAACAATGAAATTGGAAAACTTGATGTTATTTTCGTGCTGACGTTTCAGCTACGAAATAAAATATTCATTATTCTGAAATACGATCCAGTCACGGTAGCTACATGTCAAGGTTATTTATGTGTGACGTTTACGTAAGTTAACGTTTCTTATGTACTAGAATTACATAATAATTTATTCTCACGTGACTGATCTCAGAGAGGAGATACAGGATCGTCTGAATGCAATTGCAAATCAGCCTGTCCACCACCGCAGGCTTTGAACCTCATTTTGGCATCATCACCAACTTCCACAGTTCTTTGACAAAATATCAATGTTATACAAGACACTACTATAAGAACTGTTGGCAGTATAAGAGCGACTACAAACTGCTTATACGTAGTTTCCAAATCGAAATGAGCTACTACAGTGTCAGGACTGTTTTCCATAAAGAAGCATGGGAAGCGAGCTTTCGCATTGTGATCTGCTCCATCGCGTCCGTAATCTTTCAGAAAATCTTTGCATTCGTCAGCCAATGTATTAACACAGCCTTCCAAATTGATCATCAAGCGACTGTCATTAGCTAATGTCAATTCGACTTCAGATGGAGCAATAACACGGTTTTGTATCGCCCTTGTTGTATACAAATATTGCAAGTATGTAAAGTTGGTCAGATCTGATATTTCCGTGCGAGGCAACAATGCGGCATTAATGCAGTCAACAGCAACCACTCCAGTAGTCCCATTATGAACGGCATGACACGATAACATCAGAACTTCTTCACCAGAATCAGTCCAAACCACAGTTCCATTCTCTTCACCCACTTTAGCACATCTAGCTAGAAAAACTCTATCACCACTGAGCACTATGACGTTTTTGTTACGAGTCGGAATATCAACGCATCGCCTATCGCAATTATAAGGTGTTCTAATTTTTCTACAAGTCCCTCTGCTACACGAGTAGAGTCCGTGGACATCTATGCACGTTATTTTCCCTCTTCTACCAGAACATTTTAACGGTGGATCGGTTTCTCGAAACGCACACTCGAAAGCGTCTGTTATGTTGATACATTTTCCTTCAGTACAGTTGAACGTTCCAGTTAGATTACGGCACTCGTCCCTGATGCAGTGATATTTCCTGGCATTCTCTTGATCGATACCGAAGCAGGTTTTATTGGCAGCACTTCCACATTCAGATAAGAGTAAAGACGTTCCGTTCTTTCTCACATTAACATAGATCTGGATGCAAGCTCCTGATGTTTTGCTGAGGCACCATTCTCCACAGGAGCCCCATTCACAGTTGTCTTTGTTGACTGCTCGTGTTGTGGTACACATGATGGGTGTGGGGTCGATTCCAGAAGCGTTGGCTCGCGTGTAAGGCATGTAGATGGCCACTGTGAGGTAAACGATGGCTACGCAGCTGAGCACTGCCGTCATTTGACAGACGCATATTGTCCCGCATATTTTTTGATCTTGCGGTGGTATCACAAGGTCCTCGATCGGTGTCGCTTTCGGCATGTCGGACACTCGCCCTCGCCCGTTCCGTTTCACGACTGACGTAAGGGATGGTCTCTTTACGCATGCGTGGTGCGGGCGATCGATGCGCTGCACTGCGGGCAACCCTGTGTGCTATTTTTTTTAAATATGTTTCGATGTCAACGGCCGCCTAGCCAGTGGCGATGGTGGTATGCAAATGCTATGTTTATTGACGTTTTGTTTTTCATGTGACGTCAGACATTCAAATAATCGATATGTATGTGATTTTCATTTTAATTATGCAAATGAGCGAGTTCTTTGCTACTTTAAGATACCTATCTGTTAAATCAAATCCAATACTACAATATTTAAAAACATTGGAAAGTAATATCTTCTTAAAATATTATAACGTTTTTATTCGATGGTCGGACATTTTATTTTTTTATCTAGCGTTTGAAAAATAAACCCTTAATGGAATAAGTAAATGTACATTTGACCGAGTTTTAATCGCGTATCATTATTTATTTAATGTTAACAAATCTTGTGAAAAAAATTAAAGACATTTTTCGGTTTTAATCGCGTGGTGTTTATTATCTTTAGCGTTGTTTCAACGCTCAACGTTTCGAGACCTTTACAGGTCCATTCTTCAGGATTGATACAAAATCGCGAAAACAAATTAAAAATCTAAATCATCTGAATTTAAAAGGTAATATAAGTATACATATAATTGTGCAATGAGTAAAATTATAATTTCCCATTTAAGAATGACATAGATTTATTTATTAAATACTGGCTGCGTCCCGCGGTTTCACCTGCGTAAGTAACGATCCTGTAGGAATATCAGAATCAAAAGTAGCCTATGTTACTCCTCAATAATGTTGCTTTCTTTTGGTAAAAGAATTTTTGAAAACGGTCCAGTAGTTTTTGAGTTTATTTATTACAAACATACAGACACACACACACACACACACAAATACAAATCCTTCCTCTTTATTTAGTGTAGATATGTATAAGATAAGTTTGATTATTTCAACACGAAATCATTCAACGTGATTTTCGTTTTTTTTTTTTAAGAACAAAGAGGTTTAGATTTTTCTTTGGTTTTGTGATGTTGACGATGGAGTATCGAATCTACACGTGAGCAAGAGGTCAGGAAAGATCTCGAAATATCTCGAGTTGAGTAGATATGCTTTACGCGGTATAATGCCGCCGTGTAGCCCCAGCATAGAATAGGGTTACCCCATCTCTTCCCGTGGGTGTCGTCAAAGGCGACTAAGGAATCTGAGGGTGATTAGCAAACCTTAAGTTCTCCCTGGGCGGTGGCGGATAAAGTGCTTGATCCCTAAGAGGGTTGGTGTCAGGCAGGCGGCCGGAAATAATATTGCCAAATCGAATGGCAGAAGGTATGGTCAATTATGACTTACCTGCCGTGCGTCGATCCCAAATAAAAAAAAACAATTTGGGGTTTAGCGGACCCCGGGCTCCCGAGAGGGATGCAACAGGGAGCATCGCTCGGTTGAGAAGCAACGGGATTAAAATAGAAAACATAAGTTTTAATTTAATTCACAAAGAAGTTTAACAAAAAGTTGTTAATACAATTAATAATTGTGCCTCATAGTAATCAAAATGTCATCGCTTGGTTACAAGCGTTATTATATTTACTTATAATTATTATAATTACCTAAGTGCGTTTCATTTAAAGTCACTTTCTGAGCTGTGTCGAAAAATATTTTACTCGTACCTAAGTAAAGATCTAAAAATTAACCAAAATTACGTAATAGATTTTTTTTTAATATTGTTAGTGGTTTTAAGCCTGCATTGGGCTTTCATAGAAATATTTTATAGAATATCTATCGTGCGTTGTGTTTTTGCAGAAGTATTGTTTCTTTAAAATATTTCTAGAAAATCTTTAACCTCAGAAAATGGTAAGATAACTAATTCAAAATTGACTGTTCCTGGTGATTTTATTAAATAAAAAGATATAAATCAACAGACACATCAGCTAACGATATATCGATATATCACTCAGATATCGATACTAAAGATATCGCGATTAAACTCTTAGATATCGATACTAAAGACATCGCAATATATCTCTCAGATTTCTATACTAAAGATATCGCGATATAACTCTCAGATATCGATACTAAAGATATCGCAATATTACTCTCAGATATCGATACTAAAGATATCGCGATATATTTCCAAGATATCAATACTAAAGCTATCGCGATATAACTCTCAAATATCGATACTAAAGACATCGCGATATAACTCTTAGATATCGATACTAAAGATATCGCGATATATTTCTCAGATATCGATACTAAAGATATCGCGATATAACTCTCAGATATTACTAAAAGATATAAATTCAACTCTCGTTTAAAAATAAAAATATATAAATATAAGTATCCCCAAAGCCTTGTTTTTACTCAGATTATGGACTGCAATTTTAGTTTAATTACAATGTACTAGCTGCGTTCCACAGTTTCACCCGCGTAAGTCCCAATCCCGTGGGAATATCTGGATTAAAAGTAGCCTATGTTACTTAGGGTAAATGTAACTTTCTAATGGTGAAACAATTTTTGAAATCGGTCTAGTAGTTTTTGACTTTATTGATAACAAACATACGACACACACACAAACACACAAAATACAAATCATTCCTTTTTATAATATTAGTGTAAATGTAGATCATCTACCTACACTAACATTATATTATATTTATCTCTAATCAAAAAGTATAAATTCTTGTTCTGCTTTTTCTAAGTGACCTAGACTATTTTTTTTTATTTACTTCCTTTCTTCCTTTTTTGTACTCTCTTCCTGTATTAGAAGTATAGATACCTTTATTCTCTGGAAGTATTTGCAGTCCAACTTATTATTTAAGTAAAATAATAACAGTGAAATTAAAGACAATTTTCGGTTTGAATCGCGTGGTGTTTATTACTTTTAGCATTGTTACAACGCTCAACGTTTCGAGACCTTTCCAGGTCCCTTCTTCAGGATTCGAAAAATGTATTTAATTTCAATACAACAAAGCGAAAACAGACGAAAAATCTAAAATATAACATTGTTCACTTACCGGATAGATATGCAGCCAGTGTCTATTCCAAATAACTTTATATTTATTATATTGATCCCAAAATGTATCAAAATTACAAACTAATACACACCTAACAACGCTTATTTTAGTAATTATAATCTATTTTATTATTGTCTTGTCGTTTTTATTGAAAATTGTTGTGGTTCCTGCTTACTTTCAATGGCTTGGGGGAATCTACTGGTGTGAAGTTAGGAGCGCAATAAACTGCGCAATGCGGCGTTTTGGTATTAGAATGAAGTTCGTCATTTTGAAATAACTACTGCATTGGGTAGAGTATGAATTTTGAAAAGATGAGTTAGGTATTTTTTGTTTTTTGAATATTGTTACAGGAAATTTAAGTGTCGTAAAGGTGAAATTAAGGGTTTTCAGTAATGGTGTAAAAAATTGAAAAATGTAGTTGGTTCCTTTGACACTCTTTTTCAGAATAAAATTATATGTCAAAAAGGACTAACTTTTCTGGACCTGCTTTCTATTGCTAACTTTTGTTTGGTATCAAAAATTCACATTTAAAATAAATTACAAGGTACAAAATTCGACGACAGAGACAGACTTAGGTTGGGTTAAAACTTAAACGCCCATAGCCTTATTAATAAACGTGGAGTAAGGTCGGAATAATTTTACCACTTTTTGTTTCTGTCTGTCAACTTTTAAAGTTCTTGTCACGGATAAAGATAAAGCATATTTTCAATACTCCAACCTTCCTCCACGTTTATTAATAAAGCTACCAGAGTTTTACAAAAACGTTTTTTATTGTCATACATTTCTATGCTATTGTGGCAAAATTATTGCGTCTAAATCGTCTTAAGCTATTATTAACACACTAGCTACGGCCCGCGGCTTCACCCGCGTAAGTCCCGATCCCGCGGGAATATCGGGATAAAAAGTAGCCTATGTGTTATTCCAGGTCTCCAGCTATCTACATACCGAGTTTCATGGTAAGCGGTTTAGCGGTTTTTACACACACACATACTCACAAACTTTCAGCTTTATAATATTCTGTTGTATTCAATTATAATAAAATGATTATGTACATTAGTCTATAGGGTAATACTATTTATGGACCCTGGTTGCCAGAAATAAATTGTTTATTATAATTATCATTTTATCGTACCTTGCAAAATCACTTGTCGTAATTCCATTATTAAGTATTTTGAATTTATTCACAGTTTCCCTTCTTGCTTCACTTTATTTGTTTACATTTTAGTTACTTAGTAGTTAATGTGTTAGTGTCTGAGGTACGTTTGGGCAAAGTTTGTAAAACGATATGTTTTAAAGCGCAGGCGCGTATGTTTGCCAAGATCTTCATGCTGAATTTATGCCGTTTGCAACATTTTCATTGACTTTATTACTACATATACAGTTACTGGCTCTGCTTTGCGGTTTTTGACAAGTAAAAATGAAAAATGCTCTTCTTCAAACTAATGACCACCATACGAATTTTCATTCAAATCGGTCAAGCAGAACATACTTTTTTAAACTTTATAGATGCTTGACAGATAGTGGTCACCACTATCTGTCAAGACCAAAAGAAAGTGTTTTAAGGCGGCATGGCAGTGGAAAACGTTCCAAACCGTCTTTCTTGCTGGCTGCATCGGTCTACGTATCGTATGATTGAGATCGCTTAGCGATACGATTTGGGACAAGCTTCGGCTCTTAACTAAGTGATTGCTAATTTAGCATCACCTAGGTATCACATGTGGGCCAAATGAGGGCTAAACCCCCGAAGGTGGGCAATACTAACCTGTCTCATAAGTAAACCTGCTCTCGATTGCCATCCTTGATGGTTCATTCATATACATATTATATTCCAACGAAGCCCTAAAATAACTTATACCTACGTGAGTAGTTAACATTGCAACTTTATTCGTTACTACTATACCAGCAGCATTTTAATGCCGCAAAAATACAAAGTTATCTCCTCCTTATCTTGAAGCTGGTCAATTAATGTGACCCATAAAAATAAAGATAATCCTGATAGTTTCTCGTCAAAACTGGTTTCAGCTTATAAAGCTAGGTCCTTTTCCCTTTAAACTAGTTACACCTACAAACACGAAGAAACATAAATGGATGTGGTTATGCAATACGACGCCATTTTTTTTGCATTAGACATTTTTTATAAACTGGTGACAGTAGGTACCAAAGGGTAACGTCCATTGAATCGATGATGTCAAACGACTTATTGCATTATGTTGTTAGAAATGATAACCTCGCAATTTATCAGTTTACCTAACCTGGCAGAATACCTGACTGTAATGCAGAATCATTACAGTCAGGTATTCTGGCCGGGCCGGGCCGGGCTTCGGGCCAAAGAGTTTGTCAAAAAAAAATATGTATTAAAAAATTTTTGCAAAAAAAAAAAAAACATCACATTATATAAACTGGTGACAGTAGGTACCAAAGGATCAACGTACATTGAATAGATGATGTTAAACGACTTATTGCATTATGTTGTTAGAAATGATTACCTCTTTGGCCCGCAGAATACCTGACTGTAATGCAGAATCATTACAGTAAGGTATTCTGCGTTCTAAAGAGTTCGTCAAAAAAAATGTATTTAAAAAATTGTGCACTCTAAAAAAACCATCCCATTTTATAAACTGGTGACAGTAGGTCCAAAGGGTCAACGTACATTGAATCGATGATGTCAAACGACTTATTGCATTATGTTGTTAGAAATGATTACCTCGCAATTTATCAGTTACGACGATTGAACTCGAGTGGGCGAATAAAGGAGCTTCGATAATGTGTGGGAAAAATACTGTTTATACGGAAGATTTTTGAAATTTACTGTGGCTCGAAGTACTCTCTTCTCATCCGAGCATTGTTCCCGGTTGCACCCCTCTCGGGAGCCCGGGGTCCGCTAAACCGCAAATTAATTTAGGGTCGGCGCAGTAGGTAAGTCATCATTGACCATACCTTCTGCAAATAGATTTGGCAATATTTTTACGGCCGGTCACCTGCCTGACACCAACCCTCCTAGGAACCAAGCAGTTTACCCGCCATCCCGCGGAGAGAACTCAAGGTTTGCTAGTCTCCCTCAGATCCCTTAGTCGCCTTTTACGACACCCACGGGAAGAGATGAGGTAGATCTATTCTATTCCGGGGCTACACGGCTAACTGTGGCTTATACTTAAGCTGAGTTTCTACCGCGACCGAAGCGGGGTCAATAATGTGTCGGTTTAACATCCAACGATTGTTTTCATAGAGCGAAAAAAACCGAAAGAGTCGTACTATGAAAACGATGTTAAGGCGAAAGTCTACCTACTCTTTTCTCCATACAAACTTTACAAATGTAGTCGACTGTTTCTTCCCTGGATACAGATATACATTAGAGAAAATATGTTTATGCCTTTGACTTTTTAAATTTTATTTCTATTCTAATTAGAAAATTAAAACATTGAAAAAAATAATTGACAAGCTTTTTTTGAAGTTGGTATAAAAACAATACAAAGTGACGAATTGAAAACCTTCCTTTAAATATTTCTCAAGGAAAAATGCATTATGAAAAATTTTCCCGGAACAGGATTCGAACCTGTGCCCCTCGCTTGCCGGGCGAGTGCGTTTGCCGACAGTGCACTTTTTGCAGCGCGGTGGTTAGCGCGTGTATTTTTCATGATACATTTCTCCTTGTAAAATATTTCTAACCTCCCTATTTCTGTTTTTCGGAAGTCGGTTAAAATGTAAACAACATGATTAAATCATTGGTATTCGGTACCAGCTGTTCCTGGGAACAATTTGGCCACCGGATCTTTCCAGACTATCACCTACGCATTTGACAATATTCCAGGGTTCCACAACCATTTCATCAGAGGACCCATCTATATCTATAAAATGCTTTGTCCTGACTGACTGACTGATGGTCAATGCCCAGCCTAAACCGTTAAACGACAGTAGAGCTGTAAGAGAGCTGAAATTTAGAGTGTGTTATTATTATGATGTAAGCATCCGATAGGAAAGGTTTTTCGAAATTTCCACGGGTCCAGGACTTACGTAGGTGCGACCACACCTAGTAAATATAATATGTAGGTACCTATATAACTTACTTTTTTGCGACATATTATGTATGTCTTTCTATTATAGTTTAAGTATTCTGCAGTATTTTATGTATTTCTTGCTTTCATACATAAATAGTTACACCTCACATAAATACTTCGTTTTTAATTTCAGACTACGATCTGACGTTTTGGTTCTTTGTATTCGACATATTTTCTTCAAGAGGATGAAATCAAATCATATTTTCTCGAAACTTGGCTTTTCATCGGGCTTTTCTTTTGTAATAATGGAGTTTTATACACCAAGATGTCACACTTAGACTGATCAAGGGGCTGCCTTACTGACCTATCCCGGAGGGTTAGTTCGGTTCGTTTCGATACGACAACGATACTGTCATAACGATGGTTCTACTGTCACCCTACTATCAGAATGTGACAGTAGAATCATCGTATGACAGTATCGATGTCGTATCGAAACGAACCGCAGTAACCCTCCTGGTCCTTCTCAGTATGTGTGTCTACTGTCTACGCTAAATGTTGCGGACACCTGCCTCATCACATACTGCGGTTATCCTGTGCTATGACCAGCGCGGGCTATATAAGCGCGAACCCGCAGGATCTCGTTTAGTATTCTACTGAAGTTTGAATCATGAAGTCCTTAGTTGTGCTCGCTGTGTGCTTGGTGCTCGCTCAGGTATGTCCTTAAGAGGACAGTCTACCTACTCTTTCTCCGTACAAACGTAGTCGACTGTTTCCTCCCTGGATAAAGACATTAGAAAAAAATATGTTTATGCCATAACTCCTATATCAGCCATGACCACCCCTACGTTTTGGTTATTTTTTTCATTTTCTAATTAGGTTAGAAAAAAAAATCAGAAAAATTAGAAAATGATAAAATTCAAAACGTAGTGTCAAGGCCATGGCTGACATAGGACTTATGGCATAGACATATTTTTTCTAATTTCTTTATCCAGGGAGGAAACAGTAGACTACGTTTGTAAAGTTTGTATGGAGAAAAGAGTAGGTATCCTTTCCTCTTAACTTGTATTCATTTAAACACGATAGATGAGCGTTTGATGCAAAAAAAAATAATACAAAAAAAAACACCATGAGTTTCTTTGTCTTCTTCTCGTTGGAGGTCGCGTTCCGAAGACACAGTAGATTACATTATGTTATTGACGATTCAAAGATATATATTGTAATATCCGAATGAATAAACGTATTTTCATTTCATAAAAGTTGAACGCGTTTTGATGTAAGTTACTTGTATTTTTAATACTAGGTGACAATTTATTAAAGTTCTTATTTGTTACAGGCCCTAACTGACGAACAGAAGGAGAAGCTCAGAAAGCACAGAACTGAGTGCTTGGCAGAAACTAAAGCCGATGAAGCACTCGTGAACAAGCTTAAAACTGGAGATTTTAAGGTAAAGGATAATGACCAAATCACCATAGTTAATTGTAACTATGGTGCAACATACCTACTGAATTTGTACTACATATTTCTGTACTTCATATTTCATATACTACTGGTATTTGTACTACATACCTAGATTTATCTTCTGTTTTCGCGATGTTAGGTATATTGAAATTAAATATATTTTTCGGTTTTAATCGCTTGGTGTTCAACGTTTCGAGACCTTTACAGGCCTCTTCCTCAGGATTGAAGGCCTGTAAAGGCCTCGAAACGTTGTACTTTTTGTATCTTTCTATCGTCGTTGGATTGTTCTATAGTTAACCAAATTAGCATCCAGACAGACAAAAACAAACGTGTCTACTTGCGGTTGCAGGTACAGTGACTGCTTATACGGGATATCGGGATCAAAAGTAGCTTATGTTACTCAGGGTGAATGTAGCTTTCTAATGTTAAAAGAATTGTTGAAATCAGTTCAGTAGTTTTTGAGTTTATTCATAATAAACATACAGACGCACACGCGCACAAAAATACAAATATTACTTTTTATAATATTAGTATAGATATAGATTTAATGCGCAGCACACAATAGAAGAGTTTAAAGATTTTGATGTACGCATAAGGGTTTTTTCACGGTTTTTCATATTTTTCTGCTATAATTCTAGTACTATTTTACTCTAGTTAAATGTATTAAAAGCGATCTCGAAATTCAATAATTAATTAATAATTTCAAACTTATGGTACTGCAGAACCAAGATCTCAAATTGTATTCAAAAATCTATGCAAGTCTAAGTGAGTGGTGGAAGCTGCGCGTGCTCAGATTGTTCGACTCGATTTGGTTGACCGAAACAGCATTACCGATTGACGAGGTAATGCTGGCAGCGTTTTGGTATCTGTATTTTAATACGGGGGATTATGTCTTGGCCCCGCGGGAATATTGAAATGAAATGAAATGAAATGAAATGATTGAAATGATTTATTGTTTGTGGATCTAGGTACAAATAGGTGGTATACAAATTGAAAATAAAAGTATCTCTAGTCCTACCACTTGGGCATACAAACATCGGGATCAAAAGTAGCTTATCCAATTTCTCCGAGGTCCCATCTAATTCTAAATCGAAATTCATCAAAATCGGTTGAGTGGTTTAGGCGTGAAAACGTAACATACTGACATAATATGTCTGTTTTCATATTATGATACAGATAGACAGACAGACAGAGTTACTTTGGCTTTTATATTATTATATAAAGTACTTTTTAACGTCTATCGTTTCGAGGTCTTTTGTTTTCGAGAAGACTGGGATGTAATTTGGTTAAGATTGTTTTTTAAATACGTGAAGGTTTAGAACTAAATATTGGTATCATCATTTCATATCCTGACCGACTGAGCGCCGTGGATAATACATTTGTAAGATGTACGCAAAATAGTAACCCTAGATTCCTAGATAAAGAAGAATCATAAGAAATACTATAAAATCAAGAATGAGGAAAAAAAAACAATTACTTACATTTTTTCTGCTTTTGTTGTAGAGTGAAAATGATGCCCTGAAGAAGTATGCCCTCTGCATGTTGATCAAGTCTGAGCTGATGACCAAGGACGGGAAATTCAAGAAGGATGTAGCTCTGGCTAAGATCCCTAACGCAGGTTAGTAAAGATGCAAGCCAAAATGGCAACAAAAACATGTATGCCAATACGAAATCCCTAAAATTTGCGGAATACTTCTGATATTAGAGAATAGAGTGGCTTAAAGTCTTTACCTTCAGGAGCATTAGTAAATGCCGTGACCGATCAACCGCCTTTAATCCAGGGTTTGCTCCTCTAAAATCCTTATAATAAAGGGCTAAATTCTAGTAATATAGACCCAATAACTGTTGCCCTGTAATGTATCTGGGTCATATAATGCACAATTATAAGATCTGCTCCACTTAAAAATTGAGGGTAAAATCCAGAAAAAGACTGCTGGTCTAAGATGCACCTCATGGCTCCAAATTTTTTGGGTGGATCTTGATTACCAGACCCTTGTTCCACGCAGTTATATAGAACAGCCCTAATCCTCCCGACCTCCAGTAGGAGATGGTACCTTAAGAAGAAGGGCTTAAGCCATAAAACAGCTTGACCGTGCAATAAACCTTTTCTTTTTTTATAAACAGCTGACAAACCAGCAGTAGAGAAGATTATCGACGCCTGCCTAGCAAACAAGGGAAACACTCCTCAGCAGACTGCATGGAACTACGTCAAGTGCTACCACGAAAAGGACCCCAAACACGCCATCTTGATCTAAACGCCCATACCTTCCACAACTTCTAATATTCAAGATCAATCTAGAGCTCTGCACAGACTGGCTGACCAAAATGCCATAAATGATAAGAACAGACTGATCTAACCTCGAGGGGATCTATAAATCCAGTTTCAAACTGCTTAAGCAAATCATTATTGATTTTCCTAGCAGATTGGATCCAGATGGATCTAACTAGATAGTTGGTTCACTTGCGTTGTCTTCCCATTAGGACACCTACAACATATTTGCGTCTATGTTCGTACCGATCTTGTCCTATAGGATTTTATGGTCTGAATATAGCCGTTTAAAAAAAATCTAAAGGACTTGTCGTGCGACAAAAACGAAATAAACATCATGAAAATCGAGGAGTCAATTGAGAACCACGAAGTCCATTAAAAAGTCGCTATTTTATGCGACTGCGACTGCGACTGGTCAAGCCGGTTTGGATAGAGCATTAATCTGTTAAACTTTTGTTTTTCTTGCTATTTTGTTAAACAGGGTTTTATTCCTAAAATAAACTGCCACCACGAATTTACAAAGAATCTTAAAATTATAATTATACAGTCAGTAACACAAGAATACTTTTGTTTTTTTTTCACCCATTTATCCCTTATCTATGTATCCCTACTAGGTTATATTAAAAAGAGGTAGTTACGTTGGTAACATGTATGTATTTTCCGGGTAAACTCTGAAACCATTGAACCGATTTCAAAAATTTTGAGCCGTCACGGGATGCCTGGCAGATGTGTTACATCGACTCGCTACATATAGTACATAATTATATATAGCGTGGCGAGGCGTCGCCACGGCCTGTATCGCCACGGTAACTCTTTAGGTTTACCCTCGCTTATAGATGTTTCACATCAAAATTCTTTTACCAAGAAAGCTACATTATCGAGGAGTAACTAACTTACGCGGGACTTACGCAGATAAAACCCCGGGAGTAATTATAATTTACGCTCTTCGTAAATTAGTCCCGTAGTGTTGCTTAAGTTAGTTTTAAGTAACTGACTGAAATATTATTATTAAAAGTTTTAACAAAGGTTATTGAATTACACAATGACATACAAAACGTAAACATTT
The DNA here is from genome assembly GCA_958496205.1 of Idaea biselata. Lineage (NCBI taxonomy): Eukaryota > Metazoa > Arthropoda > Insecta > Lepidoptera > Geometridae > Idaea > Idaea biselata. The sequence continues at coordinate 26,228,283 of OY292402.1, forward strand.
TTTCGACTATTCATAACACTGACCTCATTATTTTCTATTATTCCCATTATATACGAGAATTATAATATTACAGTACATTACGATACAAGTGTGTAATGTGGGTGATTATCGTTGAAGCTGTATTTAAATCAGAGTCGAAGGCGAAAGTCTTGGGAGTCGTAAACGTTAATCGTCAATAATCACGTGTGTCATACATAATACGAAATTTTTAAACACAGACTTTGCGAAGAGAAATAAATGTAAACCTATGTTTAGTTTTGTGCAACATTTTGAAAAGCATTGAAAAAATGCTGTAAAAAAAGTGTAAGGAAACATTTAAAATTTATAAAAATAGAAATCAAGGTTTATATTTAGTTTTAAAAACAAGTTTATCTAGAGAGATAATTAATAAATGTGGTTTAAAAATAAGGTTAAGTTATTTACTATTTATTTAACAAACACAATAATATTAAGTTTATTTAGAGATATAAATAATTTCTGTGTAGATTAGTAGTCGAAACTAAATCAAAGATCATTTTTATAGTTAGAGACCACAATAGTTTAAATTTCCGAAAGTTGTCAAACAAAAGTGGTTTACCTAAACGTCTTGAAAAAACCCTATTTCGGCTCAGACTACCCTTCTTGAAACCCACCGTATATCTAAGTGCGGTGTAATAGAAGTCACTTTCTGAGCAGGTGTGATAAAGAAATACCTATGTTTGAATAATATTGAAACTTACACTGTTTTAGATATTAATAAAAGGGTTGTTATTGGAAAGAAATAGCTTAGTTCGACTCCGATTGTGGCCAAATATGAACGTGCTTTGGATTTTTTTGATAAATGTTGTCCTTTTGACGAGGATTTCGGTAAGTGACAGCATTAGATACCTAATATAGTATTTAAAAGCCTTTTACATAATCAAATTAAATTATTTAAACTCTAGAATATAGTTTTTGCATGTAAGGTAGGATTGCCTGGAAGAAATCACTATCGGCGAAAAGGCCGCCAATTTATGCAACTTACATTTTAAGATTTGTATTTACCTACGCTATATCTAGCCCCAATAATAAGCTATACGTATAGCTATATGTAAGGCTTGTGTTTCGGTGACTAGAATACAGATATGATACTTACTCTTTTTTTTTAAACACATATTTACACTAATATACTAACCCTATTTACACTAACATTATAAAGAGGAAAGATTTGTATTTTTGTGTGTCTTTGTTTGTAATGAATAAACTCAAAAACTACTGTGCCGATTTCAAGAACTCTTTCACCACTATAAAGCTACATTCACCCTGAGTAACATAGACTTTTGATCCCGATATTCCCACGGGATCGGGACCTACGCGGGTGAAACCGCGGGAAACATCTCGTATAAAATAAAACAAAGGTATTTTCATTTCAGTTTGTTTCTTTACGTATATACCTACCTCATTTAAAAAATGTGAGAAACACAGAGTTATCTAACCCCATGGCAAGCCACTGAGCTTGTGTTACGGTGACTAGAATACGGACATGCTACTTATACCTTATTGAGCCTTATTAATAAACGTGGAGTAAGGTCGGGGTATTTTTACTACTTTTTGTTTCTGACTGTCAATTGTCAAAGAAAAAGACAAAGCATGTTATCACTAACTCCACCCTAATCGTGTGTTTAAGAAAACCTTCGTTTAATAAGGCTAATTTAGTTTATTTTACTTACCTACTTTAATGTAAAGATAATTTCTAGGAGGTCTTACTCGCAAGTACACACGAGGGGGTGCTTTCTTAATTTCGACCTGGCGGGAGGGCTTCCCGTGGCGTAGCGGTCAAACGCGTTGGTTCGGATTACCAATAGTCGCGGGTTCGAATCCCGGTGGGTACTAAAGTTTTTGAAAGCATTTTTTCAAAAAAGTAGTACTTTAATGTATTTTATTTAATCAAATTTGTATCAACTCGTACCTATTGAAAGAAACAATGTCATAGAAATCGTGTTTTACATTTCAGACAGCGAGTTACATATCGAAATGTGCGGTGATTGCCGCTGGATCCATAGCCGTCAGTCTTGCAGACCTCAACTTCTATGTTCAGGATGATGTATGTATATTTATCTTTGTTACCATCACACGAGCCTAGTTTAGCTTTAGATGGCACCATTTATTTCTCTTTGTTACCATCACACGAGCCTAGTTTAGCTTTAGATGGCACCATTTATTTCTCTTTGTTACCATCACACGAGCCTAGTTTAGCTTTAGATGGCACTATTTATATCTCTTTGTTACCATCACACGAGCCTAGTTTAGCTTTAGATGGCACTATTTATTATTTAATTTTGTTACCATCATACGAGCCTAGTTTAGCTTTAGATGGCACTATTTGCAATGATTTGTAAACATCTTCCTCACATTATAAAATAAATAGATTCACCTAAAATTTAATAGTCAAACTCAAAATTTTTAATGCAAATTCGGGATTAGTTCCATTAAATTGTTGTCGTGTCTAAAACTTGGTTTATTTTATGGTTCCGTACAGTGGCCGGCAAATATTTACATAAAAATGGCGGATGCGCTGAAGGCGATTTTTCATAGAAATCGCACGTAAACATACTTCGCGAACTTAGATAGATAGATAAAATATTTATTGAAACAAAAAAGGCACATGCTCACAAAACATCGTTACATAAACGTTAGTAAACAAAAATATATCCTAAAATAATAAGAAAGTAAAAAAGAAGGTAGGTACTAGGTAAATAAACAAAATAACTTATCTTAAACAAAATGTGTTGCATGATGTGTGGAAAGAGTGAGCAGTGTGCTCCAGTGATGCAAACGGGCAGTAGCTCAGTGTTGGGTTTGCTTGAAGCAAAACACTGATTTTCAGCCATACCCGTTTAGTGACTACGGACCAGACTTGTATAGCCGCTGACAATACTACGTGTTGATTTATTTGGTACTTACTCCTTACCGCGTCAGAATTTTCCAAAGTATTTGCCGGCCTCAATAAATTAATAGTAGGGTCCCGTATTTACCCATCGGATACAGGTTCCGATGGGTAAAAACGGGCCCAAATACTAAGACTCCGCTGTCAGTCGTCTCTATTGTAAACGCAACGTTAGCGTAATTTAATTTTACCACTAGCGCCATCTAGTATAACACACTGGTGCCAATGGTCAAAATATTTTTTTTTTGTTTGTCAAGGGAGAAGATGTGGACGCCTTCATAAAGAGTCAACATCCCACAAAGGAGGCCCCGAAAGAAGATGAGGTGACGAGACTGACGAGGTTCCACAAGGAATGTATCAATGAGACCAAGGTATCACCGAAAATGGTCAACAGGCTGAGCAAAGGAAAGTGGATCGTGGGGAGAAACGTGAGTAGCGAAACTAATAGACCACTACGATGGTGAATTCTGATAGATTGGACACGGAATATCTAATCCTACAGAGTAACAGCTTTATGCAAGAACCATCAAAATCGGGTTATTAGTTACGACGATTATCTCCAACGAACATCTATCCATATACCCAACTTTTACCCCTTTACAATATTAGTACCCATAGGTTAGCAGCGCGCGTTACCTCCCACTGTGCAAAATTCTACTCTTAAGCGGTGGCCCATTGAAATACTGACGGTACTGAAGTGCATTGAAAATCTTGAAGGGTTATTCCTATTAAAATTGTACAAAATTTAATTTCAACATCATTACAAACGCAAACAATTAAATGGCATGGCAAACTATAACTTGCAATTGGATCGAAACTTTATTGACTCAAAAGTGTATGGAAAACGGTAAAATGTTATCGAAAAATGTCAAACGTTATTTGACAAACTTCAAATTGGAAATAAGATTGACCGCAAATTTGAAATTATAGTTTGGATATTATTATTACGAGAATAGGCATATTTTTCTTTTTCAATCAAAACATAATTATCACTCGCTCTTGCTTCAAGCTCAAGTTGTTTTGCCCTCACTTTTTGTAGCCATTCAAAATCAAAGAAGGCGCATCTAAACTAAATTTGTTTTCTGAGTTATATGACACATCACTGATGTTAATTTGTCTTTTTGCAGTTGAATGTTACAAAGCTGAAACTTTGGACTTTCTGCGTACTGAACAGGATGGGCTTAATGTCAAAAGAGGGTGTTTACAGGCTAGATGTCGCCTTCTCTAGAATACCTGACGTCCGTAAGTAACAAAATTTTGTCCCACTGTAGGGCAAGGGCCAATCGGTCCCAGCGAGGTTGTCGTTAGCTCCTCTTCCGAGGAACGTGTGGTGAGCGGCTTTATTGCTCCGGTACCAGTCTGGACAATCTTGTAGGGCCATTTTGGGCACGAGAAAGCTCTACTTTAAGAGAACTAAATCTAGCATTTGGGAACACGATCTGTCTAAAACAGATCCCCTACCTGCATGCACAAAGTGGTCATAGTTGGTGACGCTATAACATATTATATAAATAGTTTTAGTCGTCCGGGGTTCCTTGTAAGGCAAGGGCCTCTTTTTAGAGGGATTAGGCAGTAAGACGCCACGGGAGCCTCCGCCGGATTGGCGAATGTCCCATGCCTTCGAACCGTGGAGAGTCCTAGGACACGTCGGTTTCCTCACAATGTTATCCTTCACCGTAAGAGCGATGTTATTGGCGCACATAACTTTTTTTTAAAGAAAAAGACGCTGGCGCGCGGTCGACGGGGGTTCGAACCCATGACGCTCGAAATGAAAGTCAGGGTATCTACCACTAATACCAACACCGCTTTTAGAGATTACAACCGCTTTCGCTGAGTTAGATTATATTGATATCTAATGGTACGGAACCCTTCGTCCGCGTCTCCGACTCGCTCTTGTTTTGTGATAATGATAATGGTATAAACACTATATATGAGTTCGAGTCCGACTCGCACTTGACCGGTTTTTCAACTTCCATACTTCGCGCCAAAGTAAATCTATGGTGTCATAACATTTCTTTTTCTTTTACAGTAAGGAACGCTGCGGAGGATCTTATAGACAAATGTATTGTTCATAAAGACATACCACCGTTTGAAATGGCATGGCATTACTTAACTTGCCTAAATCATTTCGATTCTAAAGAACAGTTTTCGAAGTTGGGCATTTTTTACAATATCAGTTCTGATATTAAGTAAAATTAAGTTTAGAGCCATCTAGCGGAAGATATTAGAACTAAAACGGTACTCTGAACTTACTTTACTTTTGTAAAAATGTTTTGTCTACTATGTTAAGCTTCAAGTAGATGGCGCTTTTTTTAAGTACCTTTATTGTGTACTTGAAAAAAGCGCCATCTAGTTAACGCTTAAGAAAACAAGACGATTATCGCCATCTAGTAAAATAGTGTTGAATTAAATTGTGATAACGTAAAACTACCTTGAAAAGCCTGACAATTAGTTTAACATTAATATTATAGATGGCGCTATTTAGCTTAAAGTCATTATGACTTTGTTAGTTTAAGAATTCTCAATAAAATATTTTTGTACTTTCAAACGTATTTTTTTATATTTGTGTTTAGTTTTATCAATAATAATTAGCTAGGTGCGCTTAGCGGTTTCGTGCGCGTTAATCGCGATCCCGCGGGAATATCGGGATCAACGGGTTACTGACTAGACTAGAGCAATGTTTTTTTTTTGCAAAAAAAACCTAACTTATATCGGTAAGATTGAGAAATATCAGCCAATGTCTGTTTATTTAATTATCCTACGACATCTGCTTCTAATCTAATATATATAATTTCTATGTCACAGTGTTAGTTACCGTACTCCTCCGAAACGGCGCGACCGATTTTTACCAAATTTTATATGCGTATTCAGTAGGTCTGAGAATCGGCTACTATCTATAATGTATAATAAATAAATAATAAATAAATATTGCACGACGTTACACACAGCGCAATCTAGCCCCAAACTAAGCACTAGGCTTGTACTATGAGTACTAGACAACGGATATACTACATATTATACTTTTTTTTTTTTTTTTTTTTGTAAATAGTACATACATATGATACATAGAAAACACTGAATATCCCATGTCTTCGGACCGTGGTGAGTCCTAGGACATGTTGGTTTCCTCACGATGTTTTTCCTTCACCGTATAAGGCAAAACAACGTTTGCCGGGTCAGCTAGTAGGTATACTATATAATATAACTTCAAAATAAAACAGGTATTTACGATGCAGTTAAGTTAATTATGTAAGTAACTACCTAACTCTGTCGAAACAAAAATTGACTTATTTTTTATCTAGATTACTAGGAATTACTAGGAAATAACTCGATGGACTAGAACTAGATGTTAATTGCTTTAATAAGGTGTTGCATCAAATTGCATCCAGTAAAAAATCTTACAATCAAACTGCTAATTTTAGGGTTCCGTAAAGAAACAATGTAGAAACTCTTTGAATTAACCAAAATTCAATTAAAATACTTTAAGTAAAAAATGATTAAATTACAGTTGATCGGTTTAGAGTTTTGACTTTAAATTCTACATCTATTTCTAATATTATACCTAAATGCGAAAGTAACTGAGTCTCTTTTTTACGCTATCACGCATAAACCGCTAAACCGATTTTGATCAATTTCGGTATAGAGATGTTGAATATTGGAGACGGACCTAGGCTATTTTAATCCCGTAAATCCTGCGGGTGAATCCGCGGGTCGCAACTCATCGCAATCGGTTTAGCGACTTTTGCGTGAAATAGTACCAATAATGTCCCTTAATAAAATTTCACGTTTCAGTAGGATTATATTCTTCTCCTTTTTCTCATCCGAGCGAAGTTCCCGGTTGCATCCCACTCAGGAGCCCGGGGTCCGCTAAACACCAAATGTTTTTTTTATTTGTGGTCGACGCAGCGCAGTCGGTAAGTCATCATTGACCATACCATCTCCAATTAGATTTGACAATCTTTTTACGGCCGGCCGCCTGCCTGACGCCAACCCTCTTAGGGAGGGTAACCCTATTCTATGCCGGCTACACGGTAGACTTACTTTAAACGATGACTAAGTTTATGTAACGTTTGTCTTTTACTGTGACGTGAAGCTTCAAAGTTAACAGACAGAGACAATTACATAAACTTAGTCATCATTCATCATGGCTAGATCACTGACCTATACTTATGTCGGAAGACGAAATGTCCCTCATTAATTATTTCCAAAAATAAACCCGCCAAATTCAGTAGGCGTCAACTTTCCAGGTGTTTACAAACCTAAATGGCTAACAGGTGCCTTATTTAGGGTAATTAATAAGTTAAAAATTAATATTTATGCCGTGACCATAGATGGACATTTGAGAAAGGTGAACATTTTAAAAAGGCTTGAACTCCGTAGTGACGATTGTAATGTTGCTAACGATATTATTGTGTTTTCTTTTCTTTCTTTGTATTATGACTTGTACAGTCAGTGTCAAGAATCTACCTTAGTTGAGGAGCATATATTCAAAAGGTCGTACAGTGGCCGGTAGATAAGTTGAAATTTTTGTCGTGGATGGGGAAAGTTCGCGCAGTACATTTGTGCAGCATGCGACTTCTGTGAAAAAACGACCGCCATTTTTTTCAACTAATCTGCCTGCCACCTTATTTCACTTTCGATTTTATTCTTATTTTATTTTATGGCATAAAACTTCGTCGAATGAACCTAAATATTGGTTCGGAAGTGGCATATTTTCCATATTTTCCTCGCAATGCTTAAACAAAACAGGCATATTTCTACTACAAAACTTTCATTCATTTTTCGTTCTGTTCAAAAGGCCATTATTTTTTTTTATACTTTGCCGTTCTAAATAAAACAGTTTTTTTTTATTTTTGAAAAGTTTGTTTACCATGGAAATACGACCTTTTGAACAGATGCTCCTCAGTTATAAGTATTGTAATATTTTTTATTAGAGCTCCTAGGACTTTGAAATAAATAGGTACTAAATCAGGTACCAACTAGGTACTAAATCTTGGCATATAACATGGAGTATGTAACGGTGAATGGCGGGAAATCAAAGCTGGTCCGGCCAACCTGACGTCAGAATGGCCGGCCACTTTGTATCGTTAATATTTTCGAAACCACGTAGATACTAAATATATGAACAAAGGTACCAAATAGTACCAAAATCGATACTAAATAATGAGTGCAGTTTGGTGTAAATCCGTGTTCCGATACGTAGATCAGTGCAGCCACTAAGGAAAACGGGTTAGACCTTGATCCAGTGCCGTCTTCCTTCTTCTAGATGAACGTTTGGCCACTATCCTTCGATTCTTGTCCATCCAAAGGTTGCCTGAAAGAGATAGCTTTTAGCGAAAAGGCCGCCCATTGTACCTTTAGTGTCTATCTAATTAATCTAATCTAATCTAAAGTGTTTCTCTATCTCACCATTTTTTTAAACAATATTGTATGGAACCCTCAGTTCTAATGATTCAATTAATTCTAACGTCTCTATAATTAAAGAGTGTAGTTTATTTGTTAGATAAGACTACGTTAGGGTCGATTACTATCAGTTTTTGTAGTGTTACTTCTGCTGTCTAGACTCTAGACGTTGGTAGATACCTACCTACCTAATTCTTGTCGGCTAGTGAAAAAGGCAGCGCAGCGGTAGCCTGATTTTACACTAATACGAGTATGATAAAGAGGAAAGATTTGTATTTTTGTGTGTGTGTGTGTCGTATGTTTGTTATGAATAAACTCAAAAACTACTGGACCGATTTCAAACATTAGCAAAAAGAAAGCTACATTATCGAGAAGTAATTGGTATAGGCTGATCCTGATATTCCCACGGGATCGGGAGTTACACGGGTGTTATATTTTTGTTTCAATGTATAATATGTATGTATTTACAAAAGAAAAATAAATATAAGTATTATATCCGTTGTCTAGTCACCGTAACACAAGCTTAGTCGCTTACCACGGGGCTAGATGGCGCTGTGTGTTGTTCACAGAATTTATTTATTTATTTATTTATTTGTTTAGCTAAGTTATGGTTTAAGTGCAATCAACATAGATATGTATGTATTTACAAAAAAAAGTATAGGTAATCTTCTTCTTCTCTTCTAATATATAAAATTTCCATGTCACAGTGTTAGTTACCGTACTCCTCCGAAACGGCGCGACCGATTTTTATGAAATTTTGTATACGTATTCAGTAGGTCTGAGAATCGGCTACTATCTATAATTTATAAGGCAAAACAACGTTTGCCGGGTCAGCTAGTCTAATTTATAAAATTTCCATGACACAATGTTAGTTACCGTACTGCTTAGTTTTGGCCTAGACGGTGATGTGTGAGACGTCCGGCAAAACTTTTGATATACCTAATCAATATAAATTTATTTTTATTAAATGTGCTGCTACACTGGGGGTTCAATTATAATAATTATAAACAAACTATTTTAAAAGAAAAGAATCATCTACAATAACACATCGCAATACTTCGTTTATTAATTTCAGACTACATTTTGGTTCTTTGTATTTGACATTTTTTTCTTCAGAATGATGGGTCAAACTATTCTACAATAATTAAAAAACTAAATATTTGAATTTAAAACCACACACAAAAAATAAAAAATAAACCTATACCTAGAACACCTAACCTAGCACATAATATAGGCCACAACAATTACCTACAATCAGTACCTAACATCAAACGTAGGTATAAGGTTTTACATGTTCGCTCGGCAGTTAGCTCCAACAATTATAGGGGGGAAATGTCAACCATTCCTCTATCTATAGGTAGGCATATAAATATAGGTGCCTATGTACTTAGCTACCTATTATAATACGGTAACAATTGTTTGTGTGTTGCAGGCAGTAATTATTAAAAATGTGAATAAAATAAAACAATAAATTCTAGATAGACAGACAGACAGAGTTACTTTCACTCTTGTAATGCTAGTAAGGATTATTATAGTAAGTATAGATTATTGCTCCAGTTCCACTTTTCTTCAATAATATTATATATGCGACAATGTAAATCACATGATTACTGCAAAAAAAAATAATATACAAAATAAAAACCCCATGAGTTTCTTGTGTCTTCTTCTCATGTCATGGAGGTCGCGATCCGAAGACATAGTAGAGTAGATTAAATAAAAAAAAATGACATGTCAAAGAGATACCTTGCTAATATCCGAATGAATAAACGTACTTTGATTTTGATTTTGATTAGATTTTCCTTCTGTTTTCGCGGTGTTGTATTGAAATTAAAGACTTTTTTCGGTTTTAATCGCGTGGTGATTATTACTTTTAGCATTGTTTCAACGCTCAACGTTTCGAGACCTTTACAGGATTTAGAGGATTGTCAATACCGAGGAAGAGGCCTGTAAAGGTCTTGAAAAGTTGAGCGTTGAAACAACGCTTAAAACGTAATAAACACCACGCGATTATAACCGAAAAATATCTTTAATTAAAAAAAAGAACTGTGAATATCATAGCGTCCCATCTAGTCCCATGATAATCTACTAACCGTGTTACTACTGTGTTATGGTAACGGATATAAAGGTAAGGATTTATTGACCAAGCTACCGAAGCGATCGAAGAAGAAGCATCAATTTAAGAAGACAGTCTACCTTCTCTTCTTCTTTCTCCTTCTTTCGATTTCGATGAAAAGATAAATTAGGAACGGTTTTATAAGGATATTCGAAGAGATGAGTTTCTGTGTTTAAAAGTTTGTAATTATTATAATTATAATGGGGTCCCGTTTTTACCCTATTGGGTACGAAAACCTAAAAAAAGACTTGAAATAGAGATCCATAGGTTTTTCTTCTGATTTCGCGATTTTGTATAGAAATCAGGCAATCTTGAAGAAGGGACCTGTAAGTAAAGGTCTCGAAACGTTGAGCATTGAAACAATGCTAAAAGTAATTAACACCAAGCGATTAAAACCGAAAAATATATTTTAGAGTTTAACAATACAGTTAAACTATTAACTTCGATCGTCTTTTGTTTTTTTTAAGCTACTGCGTGATTCAGCGTGATCCAAAGAAAGGTTATGTGTCTATCAGTCTATTTTCAAAGATTAACAGTAACATAAATTAGCTAAATGGACCCAGTAAATAGATGTCCTAGGTGGAATATCATAATACATGCTTGATAAATATCTAGATAGTACATTATGACATTCAAATTGCATTAGAAAATGTATGGTTTTTTTATACGTGTTATAGGAAAAAGGGTTTTATAAGGGTATTCGAAAAGATGAGTATCTTTTGCATAAATATTTGTTTATGTAGGTTTACTACCTAGTTTGTGATGGCTTGACCGATTTCAATGAGAAGATCAATAGAGATAGGTACTCAGCTATTATTTAATTAATTTGGTCGTCGAAAAGACCTTAAAACCATGTTCGTAAGTAGGTATACTTAGTATGTAAGTACTTATATACATAAATATTATAAAGAGGAAAGATTTGTATTTTTGTGTGTGTGTGTGTGTTTGTATGTTTGTAATGAATAAACTCAAAAACTACTGGATCGATTTCAAAAGTACTTTAACCAAAAGAAAGCTACATAATAAAATAAACTTGAAAGCATGTTTGTAAGTAAGTATACTTAGTATGTAAATACTTATAAAAAAATATTATAAAGAAGAAAAATTTGTATTTTTGTGTGTGTGGGTGTTTGTATGTTTGTAATAACTCAACCGATTTCAATAGTTCTTTCACCAAAAGAAAGCTACATTATCGAGGAGTAACTTAGGCTACTTTTGATCCCGATATTCCCACGGGATCGGGACTTACGTGGGTGAAACCGCGGGACGCAAATAGTAAGTAATAAGTAAACGGCTATGTTTGTTACCTACTCTTTCACGCAAATATACTTAACCGATTGCAATGAAACTTGGTATGCAGATAGCTGGAGGCCTGGTTAACACATTTTTATCCCCATATAATGTAAACTGTGTGAATTAATAGAGTTTATTTAATAATACCTAATTAGGTATTTTTTTAGATAGAATTAAATAGGTAATTAATTTACGTATTAACCTATCTCATAAATAAATAAATATTCCACAAATTTTACACACAGCGCAATCTAGCCCCAAACTAAGCACTAGGCTTATACTATGGGTACCTACTTGACATCGGATTACTACATATTAAACTTTCTTACAAAAATATAATTATTATTTTAACCTTTCTCTTCAAATAACATTGTAAGAACTAAAGTAATATTTTAATAAATATTAGTGTAAAAAATCTAACCTTCCACGACCACCTTACAATGTCGTATTTAATTGTTTACAAAAAAAAACAAAGAGTTTTTAAAATTCGAAGCTATTCCGACCGCCCATCGCGGTGTCCGGATTGGCTACCGGCTACAAAGTTGTACTATTACAGAACTATATCTATCTCGCTCGCTCTACGACAAACGATGTAATAACAATCTTCCATCCTCGTCTAACAGATTACAATTTGCAGATGGCCCACCGTTTTCGGAGTTGCATTTTTGTAATCATTTTTAGGGCATTCTAATATTTTTCAATACCTATTTTTATTAAAATCAGTTCTATTAGTAGACTCTAGGGTAGGTTTTTGGAGTTCTGTAGCGAGTGATATACGACATTTTTATTTTTAGTGAAGTAATTATAATTTGCTGATTGTAACAGCTACTTATGCTATTTTTGTAATTTTTAGGGTTCTGTACCCAAAGGGTAAAAATGGGACCCTCGTTGTATTTCATTAACAGTGATTGTGCTCGAGCTCGACTTGGCCGGTTTTTCAAAAATGGCCCAGTCTGTGAACGAAATATTACGGTAAAGATATTTGATATCAAAGCCACTCTACTAAACCAATGCAAATCCGCAATGTGTACTCTTTTCGACCGTCTTTTGTTTCTATTTCGATCGTCTTTTGCTTTTTTTTTTACCTACCCGACTGCGTAATTTAGCATGACGCAAAGAAGGGTTAAGTTTGTGTCTATTGTCGATCCTCTTTTATTTTTATTTTTATGATCTAACTCTCTTTCTTGTTTTTTTTTTAAATTATTGACCGTCTTTTGTTTCTACTTCTATCGTCTTTCGTTTGTTTTTCGATAGTCTTTTCTTTTTTTTTACCCGGCTGCACGGAGTGGGCTCAAAGAAGTGTTAAATGTGTCTGTCAGTCTATTTCTGATCGTCTTTTGATTTTTTTGATGATCTAACCGTCTTTGGTTTCTATTTTGATCATCTTTTGTTTTTTTACCTACCCGACTGCGCAATTCAGCTTGACGCAAAGAAGGGTTAAGTTTGTATCTATCAGTCTACTTTCGATTGTCTTTTTTTTATTTTACCTAATGATCTAACCGCCTTCTTTTTAAATATTTACCGTCTTTTGTTTCTACTTCGATCATCTTTCGTTTGTTTTTCGATCGTCTTTTGTTTTTTTTAGCGGACTCAAAGAAGTATTATGTCTGTCAGTCTATTTTTGATCGTCTTTTGATTTTTTTGATGATCATCTTTTGTTTTTTGTAACCCTACTGCGCAACGCGGACGCAAAGAAGGGTTAAGTACCTACATATGTGTTTATCAGTCTATTTTCTATCGTCTTTTGTTTTTATTTCGACCGCTTCTCTTTTCTGGGGGTTATATAAATCGTTTTGGTAATTCTGTATTCATGCAATTCTGATTTTTTTACTTGGCCTCAATAGCTTTGCACCTGCTTGTGATCCAAATACGGTCGTAGTCGTCGCGCACGCAGTTATAACAGGTGCACAGTTATTGTGGCCGTGCCGTGTCTAAAGCAGAATTGTTTGCAGAAGGAATCTTTTAAACGTCCTTTTATCCACGAATGTTGTAAAATATAGACATGTTTTGTTGTACCATGATATAAAAAAACTATTCAAGTTTTAGTTGGACTCGCGGACGAAGGGTTCCGTACCACTATCACAATGTACACAGTTATTCAATAAATTTTCTTGATTCTTGATTATGAACCCTAAAATGAACACTGGACCAACCAATCCGTGATCGCAACGCGGACGTTAAAATGTATTTTACCACTGGCGCCAGTGGTAAAAATACATTGCGATATCGCTGCGATTTTCAAAATCACGTGGGTTGGATTCTTTAAATATAAGCTTTATTTTGTTTTTAGTATTGTTGTCATAACGGCTATAGAAATACATCATGAAATACAAGGTCTGGGTGTCTCTCTATGTATAATATGTATGTATTTACAAAAGAAACATAAATATAAGTATTTTATCCGTTGTCTAGTCACCGTAACACAAGCTTAGTCGCTTACCACGGGGCTAGATGGCGCTGTGTGTTGTTCAGAGAATTTATTTATTATTTACATCATCTGTGAAATTTCAACCGTCTAGCTATCACGGTTCATGAGTAACAGCTTGGTTACAGAAGGACGGACGGACAGACTGACAGCGGAGTCTCAGTAATAGGGTCCCGTTTTTACCCTTTGGGTACGGAACCCTAAAAACTATCTCACTTGTAGGTACCACTGGTAAAAAAAACCGGCCAAGTGCGAGTCGGACTCGCGCACAAAGGGTTCCGTACCATTATCTATACAACAGATTTTGTTTTGAAAGGTAAATTGTGGTTTACGATTTATGACGTTTAAAAAAAAACTACTTAATAGATCTCGTTCAAACCAATTTTCGTTGGAAGTTTGCATAGTAATGTACATCATATATAATTTTTACTTTTATCATTCCATTATTTTAGAAGTTACAGGGGGGGGGACACACATTTTACCACTTTGGGAGCGTCTTTCGCGCAAACTATTAGGTTTAGAAGAAAATGATATTAAAAACCTCAATATCATTTTTGAAGACCTATCCATAGATACCCCACATGTATAGGTTTGATGAAAAAAAATTTGTTGAGTTTCAGTTTTAAGTATGGGGAACCCCAAAAATTTGGTACTTTTTTATAAATTTGTGTGAAAATCTAAATGCGGTTCATTGAATACATCTACTTACCAAGTTTCAACAGTATAGCTCTAATAGTTTCGGAAAAAAGTGGCTGTGACATACGGACGGACGGACAGACAGACAGACAGACATGACGAATCTATAAGGGTTCCGTTTTTTGCCATTTGGCTACGGAACCCTAAAAATGACCTGCAGTATAACCGTTATGACCTGGTTATGACCGGCAGTTAGATTGCATACCAACTCAGTTCTTTTCGCTACAGGCGGTAGCAAATAACGTTTAGATATTCTCGTATTAAAATAATTATACGAAATATCATTTCGACTTCATTTATTTCTTGTCGGGCAAAGGCCGTATTGCAATGCACAAGTTTGCGGGTTCGATTCCCGCCAGGTCCTAGTATTTATGCTTAAAAATAAATATTTGTTTCTGGTTAACCCGTACAACCATTCAAGATCGGCAAGTGCAGCTACGACAATGAGCTCCTTAGTTTATAAAACTGAATTCTAATGATGTTGTAAAGAAATTTAGGATAATTCTGAAACAGGAATAACCGTGTAGACAGACGGAAACCGTGTTAGTTTAAAAAGTCAACTGTAATGTTGTTGAAATTAAATTTAGGCCAATTCTAATACAGAATTAACTGTGTAGACAGACAGAAATCGTGTAAGTTTAAAAAGTCAACTGCAATGATATTGCAAAGAAATTTAGGCCAATCCTAATGCAGATATAACACCCTAGATCTAAATAAGCTTTTAAAATGCAACAATTTCTCCACAAAACAAACAAACTAATACGCTAAACAAACCGCCACACGCATCGCGAAACTAAAATAAACATAAAATTGTAATTAATTACAGAATTACAAATTCCTTTAAACAAAATGTCTGATTAGAATTTAATTAATGTTGCCTATGTAATTACTAATTACAATATGGCATGATTAGTTGGCATTTCACTCCGCTTAAGTAGTTAGCTTACACTGGAAAATACTTAGCAATGAACAACATGTGTTTTAAAGACATTGTCAAGTTTTTAATCTATAGGTAGTACCTACTAGTGATTGGCCCGACTAGTCGGCAGTCGGCAGCTTTACCGACTAGTCTACAAATTGTGACGACTAGTCGTCAACTAACAATATAATAGATAGATGCACGCTTTATTTGCACAACAAACAATATCCAAAATATCATACATTATGTAAGACAAAAACACAGAAAGCTTAAAACTAAAACGTTGCACATATGGGTCTATTCTCTACTTAACTAGCTGACCCGACAGACGTTGTCCTGTCCGTTAAATAAAAAAAATACCTTTTACCCTACGCAACTACTACTTCTCTACCCCACTACAACTACTCTACCCTACTACTAGAGGGTTACTTCGGTTCGTTTCGATACGACAACGATACGATAATACGATGGTTCTACTGTCATCCTACGATCAGAATGTGACAGTAGAATCATCGTATGACAGTATCGATGTCGTATCGAAACGAACCGCAGTAACCCTCCTGCTCTCTAAAATAAATTAAATATCCTATGTCCTTTTCCTGGTTCTAAGCTACATCTCCACCAATTTTCAGCCAAATCAGTTCAGCCGTTCTTGAGTTATAAATAGTGTTACCAACACGACTTTCTTTTTTTCGATAGATTTCAGAAATTTAGATCAAAAATGTAAACAAAGAACTGTCATTTGTAAAGGAAAAAGTAAATTAAGATATTTGTGTACATTTTTGATCTTAGTTTCTGAATATAGAAAAAAATGGCGTATGCGCAGAAGTCGATTTTTCATAGAAGTCGCACGTTAATATACCTACTGTGCGAACAGTTAGAAGATAGGTAAGTAATTACAAAAAATCAGTGTTCGGTCTAGTGGTAGATGCTTCAACCTTCATTCCGAGGGCCATGAGGTCGAAACCGGGCCGACCGTGCACCAATGTCTTTTTCCTTGCGAATAAGTTAATATTAACATCGCTTTTACGGTGAAGCAAAACATCATGAGGAAACCCACGGCTTAGTTAGCTCCAGACGTATTGACCTGTTCTTTCCTCTGGACATGGCTGACTAGGCTGGGAATGGTATAGGTGCTGGGCAAGCCTACTCCATCTAACAATGACCAGGGCACTACAGCGCCATAAATAGTATGAATTAAAAGTTGCTTGCGCTGTTTAAATCATCTAAAAATTAGATGAAAAGGCCAATTAGAAAAAAGTAAACAGAATTCGTCACAAGTTTACAACCAGGGCACCTTAAATGTCTCAAGTGCCTATGCCTCAACTCTGTTCTATTTTGATGTCGATAAGGTTTCTATAGGATCTGGGGGAGACTACAAAAACTAGAGTTCTCCCCGCTCGGTAGCGGGTAAACTGCAAGCCAGAAGACAAGACAAGTACACGAATATGTTTGTTACTAAAAAACGTAAAAACTACTGAACCGATTGCGATCCGTAATAAATGTCTACTATACCTACTCAGTTGCGTTTCCAATCAATCAATAAATTCTTTTCAATAAAAAAAGACATAACAGACGCCATGTTTGAACGCAAAAAATATGCGATATTGGTCCACGATACCAATAATGATGTATAGAAACGTATGCAAATTAGATGTAATTATATATTTCTTTGTACCAATAGAGTACGTACTACATACGTGATGCGCGTGCGTCGATGGACTTATAGAGAAAAATCAACGGTATTATAACGGTTTCTGTCTACTCTATTATAAAGAGGAAAGTTAATATGTTTGTAAAGAATAGGCTCCTAAACTACTGGACCAATTTAAAAATATCTTTCATCAGAAGAAAGCTACATTATCGAGGAGTAACAGGCTACTTTTGATTCCACAAGGATATAAGTGGATGAAACTGCAGGAAGTAGCTAGTCTATATCTATAGGAAAGATTTGTTTGTTTGTTTGGAACGAATAGGCTCCGAAACTACTGGACCGATTTTAAAAAATTCTTCAATAGAAAGCTACATTATCGAGGAGTAACATAGGCTACTTTTGATCCAGATATTCCTACAGTATAGGAACTTACGCGGGTGAAACCGCGGGAGTCTGCTAGTAGCGAATATTTTGGCAGATTACAATTTATTATTCAACAATATTAAATCAACTCGACAGGGATCTTCAGTTTAGGTTGTACTATTTATGTATTCTGTGGTTTAGGTCATAAACAAGGTACGTCTCTATATAATACTAGCTGCACCTCGAGGATCCACCTGCGTTACTTCCAATCCCGCGGGATTTACGGGATCAAACGTAGCCTATGTCCTTCTAAAAGGTTCTATCAATCTCTACTATACCAAAGCTCATTTCGCTTGGTGTTTATTCATATTCATATTCATATTCATATTTATTTCATAAACATGGGTTACATAAAGTTGGTAATAAAATAAAATAGTACAGCCAAGTTTCGCCTAACGGCATATGAAAACAGAATGTTGTCTTAAATTAACTAAGAGTCATGGGCATGTAATTAAATTGAAAATTATTAGGTCACATTCTAAGAAAATAATGTTAAGTAAAAAATGTCAATACAGTATTAATTTAATTTATGATTGAAATGAAAATTGTCAAAATTAAAATACATACCTAAAATAAATACATACATGAAATGAAAAAATGTCAAAATCAAAATACATACCCAGCAATTACTTACAATTTCTGTCATTTAAGAAATGTCTTATGTCATAGTACACTTTTTCAGCAAGGAAGTCATTGAGTGCTGCTCTAAATCGTTTACTATCATTAATAGACCTAATCGATGGTGGAATTTTATTGTAAATGATAGGTGCCATACAGTTGACGCTCATTCTCATAAGAAGACTTCCGCATGTATTGGTCGTCACCAAAGTACCGTGACGTCTACTTTCAATACATTTACTTTTAAAGTAGTCAGGGTTAGTTCTAACAAAATTGGCGATCTCACTAATGTACATTGACGGAACCGTTAGAATTTTATACTTACGAAAATATGGTACGCATGAATCATCGGGTAATAGACCAAATACAGACCTAATACATTTCTTTTGGGCTATTAAAACACTCTCCTTATCAGTGGTGTTTCCCCAAAACATTATGCCATATCTTAGGGTAGATGCAACATAACCATGATATGCTGTTAGAAGTGTCATGATATTTGCCAATTTTTTTAACTTATATAGTGCATAAGAGAATTGATTCAATTTTTTTACTAAATTAATTATGTGAGGTTTCCATGTCAGCTTATTGTCTATAGTTAAACCTAAAAATTTTGTAGACTCTATTTCACTAATTGACTTGCCCATATAATTTATATCAAATTCCAAGGGGGAATTTTTTCTTTGCTTAAAGTTAATAAAATATGTTTTTGTCAAATTAATTGTCAATTTATGCAATGTCAACCAATTGATCAAATGTATTATTGTATCATTTATGTCACATTCTATATTATTCAAATTGTCATATGTAAATAAGATAGTACTATCGTCAGCGAAAATTGTCATAAAATGATTTGTTACATTGGGAAGGTCATTTATATAAATAATAAATAGGAGAGGTCCCAACACGCTTCCCTGCGGTACACCTTTTGTTACTGACCTCTGCCTCGAAGCATAAATAGTGTTAGTACCAGTGACTGGGTTTACTCTACTAATGTGTGTGACTTGTCTTCTATTGGATAAATAAGATTCTAGTAACCTGATAGCATTGCCTCTTACACCGTATTTCTCGAGTTTTTTCAGTAGAGTTTTATGATGGACATTGTCAAACGCTTTGGACATGTCCAAAAACAGACCCATCGTTGGCTTTCGTTTATCCACATTCCTAATAATGTTTTCCAAAAATTCATAAATTGCCATATTTATTGATCTATTCTTACGAAAACCATATTGATGTTTTGTAAAAAGATTGTTTATCTCAAAAAAATTATTAATTTTATCATTTATTACCTTTTCGGAAATTTTTGAAAATATCGAAATTAATGCAATAGGGCGATAATTTTTTAACACTTTTTTGTCATCTTTTTTGAACAAGGGAACAACAATCGTCAATTTTAATTTGTCAGGAAATATTCCTTGTTCAAGACATATATTCACAATGTGACATAAAATTGGAGCTATCAAATATGCTACTTTCTTAATAATTTTGGTCGAGATATCGTCATAACCTACGCTATTGGTGTTTTTTAGAGCATATATAATTTTTACTAAGTCTGAACTCGATGTCGGTGAAAGAAAAATAGAGTTGTGTTGAACGTGTTGATTATGAGATAAATTAATAGAAGTGTTACTATGGTCAGTTTCAACATTATCAATAAAAAAGTCATTAAAAGCATTTGCAATCTCTGCCGGATCAGTAATTTTTTTATTATTTTTAAAAACACTCAATATATTTTCCCTTGGTAGGTTATTATTATGGTTGTTAATAACTTTCCATGTCGCTTGGGATTTATTAACAGAGTGTTTGATAAAGTAATCATTTTGTGCCTTTTGAGTTAAATTTATAATTCTTTTATATTTCTTGGAATATGCTTCAAAAGTGGATTTATTTTTTAGTGTTGGATGAAGTCGGTATTTCCATAAAAGTTGACGCCTATTTTTACTACATGTCTTAATACCTTTTGAAATCCACTTTGGTTTTCTCATAGAGGGTATTCTAATTTTCGTTTTAGGGAAACATAAATTATAAAACAAAACGAAAAGTTCATGGAATACATTGAATGCATTATCGGGGTTGTTAGATTCATATACCTCTGTAAAACTGAGACTCGCGAGACAGCCAATAAACTTCCGAACATTTTCTAAAGAAAAATCTCGCTTATAAGTATACCAGTATTTTAACCTGCAAGTTTTCTGAACTGGTACTTTGAGGCTTTGAGCTGTGTGATCGGATAGAGCTAACTCTATTATTTCTCCCTTTGCACCTCGTATATTATGTATAATATTGTCCAGGCATGTCTTGCTTCGCATTCTAGTTGGTCTATTAAATTGAAATTCTACATTATATCTAGATAATAAATTCCGAAAGTCATTAATAATTCGATTATTTTATATTACTTTTAGCAGATATTACTTTTAGCATTTTTTTGTTCAGGAGTCAATCCTGATAAAGAGACCTGTAAAGATCTCAAAAAGTTGAGCATTGAAACAACCCTAAAAGTAATAAACACGACGCGATTAAAACCGAAAAATGATTTCAATTCCAATTCAACATCGCGTATACAGAAGAATTATTTATTATTATAATATTTATTCAGCGCAATTATAAACCAAAAAGAAAATACCTACCTAGTTTTATTTCAAGTAGGTATTACCTATCTAGTTAGTCGTAGGTTCCTAGAAAATTAAGCATATTTATGATAATAATATTGATGACTCAATAAATATTCATAAATGAGTTGATTCATTCAAACTGTACATTCATTATCCTATTGATTGCCTCGAGACGTGCCTGGAATTATTATAAAAATAAATAAATATAGGTACTTTGCTGCATACAGCGGCATCTTGCCCTTAACTTATTTAGAGCACATGCATTAATAAATAACGGGGTATTATCATGTTTAAGGCCATAATGTATCAAATGCATTTTTATGATCATTTAAAATGTATTCAACGGTTACACTGTTAGGCTAAGACTATGGGTACTAGACAACGGATATACTACGAGAAAGGATACCTACTCTTTTCTCCATACAAACTTTACAAATATAGTCGACTTTTTCCTCCCTGGATTAAGACATTAGAGATAATAATATGTTCATGCATATTTGCACGACCCTACGTTTTCATCTATTTCATATTAAGTATACCTACTATTATTTCTGTTCGAATTAGAAAAAAAAAACCCGGCCAAGTGCGAAACTCGCGCACGAAGGGTTCCGTACCACTATCACAATTGGGTACCGAACCCTAAAATCGTTTACCACTATTAAAATTTGATAGGAAAATGTGACATATTTAACTTCGATTCTTCATACGACCACACCATAAAAAAAAAACTTTGGCACAAAGACAATCTGAAACTCTTTGGTAAGTGAAGGCAGATTGGTATTTGACAGATAGGGCAGCCATTTTGAATTTCATGACCTACTCGATTCGATGTTTTTGAAACACGTTTGTTGTATGAGAGCCCCTCTTAAATATTTGTTTTAATTCGTTTTTAGTATTTGTTGTGTAGCGGCAACCGAAATACATCTTCTGTGAAAATTTCAACCGTCTAGCTATTACGGTTCATGAGATACAGCCTGGTGACAGACGGACGGACGGACGGACAGACAGACAGACAGCGAAGTCTCAGTAATAGGGTCCCGTTTTTACCTTTAGGTACGGAACCCTAAAAAAGAACACCAAACCGTAGCGGCATGGACATGGGAGATATTTGTTGTATGGCATATTTCTTTACACATTATTTCGTTGTGTTCACCACACTTAGAAAACACTGCTTTTTTGAGAGAAAAAAATGCAATGTTTTTTTCTTAAAGACTTCGGAATGAAAGTAGCGACATCCACCACTAGACCAACACCGCGATATGATACAACAGTCTTGGTATTTGAATATTTTTAACATACTTATCTAGTCAAAAAGTCGAGGTAAGAAAATAAATAAAATATGAAATTCTCTTAGATTTAAATAATTGTTAGAAGCTAGAGGGAGGAAACAGTCGACTACGTTTTCTTGGAGAACCAGAGATCCTTTCCTCTTAATAGTTTCAGATTATAAAAACTACTACAATATGGGAGAAAGAGTAGGTATTCTTTCCTCTTAATAGTTTCAGATTATAAAAACCACTAACATAATAGTCAAGGATAGTTAAACATCTACCGCTGACCCACCGCTGTGGTACCTATTACGAGTTTATGACTGTTACATTGCACATTGTAAGCTTACATTGAATATTATTGCATGTTAGGTGGTTTCTTTTTGTTTGTTGCATATTAATTAGGGCAATATGCATGCTAACTAAGCATGGGTATAGGTGATAGTAGGGTATAAACCAAATCTTCAGGAAATAACCCTGGAAAAAGGCGTCAAAAATCGGAGATTTTTTTTCAAAAAAGTACCTATACTTAAGTATTTGAAAGTAGAATTAAATTCATTTTTTCGGTTTTACTCCCGTTGTTTATTTTGCATTAAGTAAGTTTTTAACTCCCGACATAACTCCCGATCTTTCCAGACCTCTTGTCCACGGGTAGCTTAAAAAAATCCTGAAAAGAAAAAAATGCAAAAACTTTATGTACTAAGTAACTTGTAAACCTAATAAAATTATAATTGATTATTAATGATAGCTGCGTCCCGCGGTATCACCCGCATAAGTCCGGATCCCGTGAGAATATCGGGATCAAAAGTAGCCTATATTACCTACTCAAGGTGAATGTAGCTTTCTAATGGTGAAAGAATAGATTCTTCTTCTGTTTTCGCGATGTTGTATTGAAATTAAAGACATTTTTCGGTTTGAATCGCGTGGTTTTTATTACTTTTAGCATTGTTACAACGCTCAACGTTTCGAGACCTTTCCAGGTCTCTTCTTCAGGATAGACTAAGATGTGATTTGTCATTCTAATGTATGTATGTATGTTGGTGAAAGAATTTTTGAAATTGGTATTCATTACAAACATACGATACACACACACCCACACAAATACAAATCGTTCCTCTTTATAATATTAGTGTAGATAAATAAATAAATAAATAAATTTTCTGAACACCACACAGCGCCCTCTAGCCCCGTGGTAAGCGACTAAGCTTGTGTTACGGTGACTAGACAGCGGATATAATACTTATATTTATTTTTCTTCTGTAAATACATACATATAGACCAAGAGCCCGTGAACCCCAGACCTTCGTTATTTTATAAAAGCTGAAAGTTTGTCAGGGCATGCTCCTATACACAGGTAAGAACGCTGGACTATTATGAAGTTTGGCTTGTAGTGGCTTTGGCAGTTGAACACTGTTCATGAAATTATAATTCTACTTACGTTATGGTATAAAAGCTGATTTTTATATACAGGGTGTCCGGAGACCAGTGGATGTCCCTGCACGGGCGGCTGGCGGGGAAGGGTTGGCTGCCCAGAATACTTTTTTTTTTTCTATCTCAAACGGCACTTTTTAGTAAAAATTGAAAAATGTCTACTTTTTTGCACATTTCGGGGCATCACGTCCACAGATTAAGCGATAGCATTGTTTTTTTTTCGCCATGTGTTCACTAATATTGATGTTTGTAAATCACCTTAATTTTTTTTGTAATGCTAAAGTTAGTAACTTACAGGATGTCCCCAAAGATAGATTTAGTTTTATAAACTTTACTTTCTGCTAAGTTTGAGCATCTGTGGTGTAAAAAAAATGTATGAAACCTGTCTGGCCGACTATTGAAAAAAATTGCCTATTTCATAGGGATTCTATAACAATATTATACTAATAACTTTTTGTCATAAGTTACTAAGCTAGTGTTATGAATGCATCGGAGGTACTATCTTTGATGAAAAAATTGAAACAAGTATTGTACAAAAAAGGACACTTATTAAGATTTAATATGTCATAATGTTACAGCAAATGCTCAAATTGTCCTCCTCTTGCCCTTATACAGGCCCTTAACCTTTTTATAAACGATCTCTTAAGGACACGATTATAATATTTTTCTCCTATTTGTTGTGCCGCTTCGTGGACGCGTACACGCAGGTCTTCAATTGTGGTTATGTTTTTTTTTGTATACTTGTTCTTTTAAGCACCCCCAGTAAAAAAAATCAAGTGGATTCAGATCAGGCGAACGTGGAGGCCACAATATTGGACCTAATCGGCCAATCCATCTTCTTGGATAACTTTCATTTAAATAGTTTCTCACTCGCACGGCATAATGTGCAGGACAGCCGTCATTTTAAGATACACTCTTCGCCGGATCGCCAATGGCACCTCTTCGAGTAGTCTCGGGAGTTCGTCTTGGAGAAAGTGTAAATAGTTGGCCCCGTTAAGGTTGCCTTGCAATTCGAAAGGGCCAATAATTTGGCCATTTAATATACCGGTCCAATAGTTAATTTTAAATTGGTACTGTGATCGGTCTTCCCTGGCTAATCTTGGGTTGGTTAGCTGCCAGCTGTGCAAATTGTGCAAGTTGAGGTAGCCATCTCTTTTGCACGTTGACTCATCGCACATTATGCCGTGCGAGTGAGAAACTATTTAAATGAAAGTTATCCAAGAAGATGGATTGGCCGATTAGGTCCAATATTGTGGCCTCCACGTTCGCCTGATCTGAATCCACTTGATTTTTTTTACTGAGGGTGTTTAAAAGAACAAGTATACAAAAAAAAACATAACCACAATTGAAGACCTGCGTGTACGCGTCCACGAAGCGGCACAACAAATAGGAGAAAAATATTATAATCGTGTCCTTAAGAGATCGTTTATAAAAAGGTTAAGGGCCTGTATAAGGGCAAGAGGAGGACAATTTGAGCATTTGCTGCAACATTATGACGTATTAAATCTTAATAAGTGTCCTTTTTTGTACAATACTTGTTTCAATTTTTTCATCAAAGATAGTACCTCCGATGCATTCATAACACTAGCTTAGTAACTTATGACAAAAAGTTATTAGTATAATATTGTTATAGAATCCTTATGAAATGGGCATTTTTTTTTAATAGTCGGCCAGACAGGTTTCGTACATTTTTTTTACACCACAGATGCTCAAACTTAGCAGAAAGTAAAGTTTATAAAACTAAATCCATATTTGGGGACATCCTGTGAGTTACTAACAACTAGTTTTCACCTACCAATCACCTTAATTTTTTTTTAAATACTTTAAAGTATTTAAAAAAAAATTAAGGTGATTTACAAACATCAATATTAGTGAACACATGGCGAAAATGCTATCGCTTAATCTGTGGACGTGATGCCCCGAAATGTGCAAAAAAGTAGACATTTTTCGATTTTTACTAAAAAGTGACATACAGCTCAAACCGTTTGAGATAGAAAAAAAAAAGTATTCTGGGCAGCCGACCCTTCCCCGCCAGCCGCCCGTGCAGGGATATCCACTGGTCTCCGGACACCCTATATAATACTTGGGTAATAAGTAGATGATGTTTCCTCATTAGGCAGACATTTTTGACAGTTCCAATCCCTTGCCAGACAAAGGAAAGTATGTACCTGCCAAAGCCACTACAAGCCAAACTTCATAATAGTCCAGCGTTCATACCTGTGTATAGGAGCATGCCCTGACAAACTTTCAGCTTTTATAAAATAACGAAGGTCTGGGGTTCACGGGCTCTTGCTCTAATATTATACATAGAGGAACACCCAGACCAGACACAAATATTTATTTTTTAAGCATAAATACTTGCACCCGGCGGGAATCGAACCCGCAACCTTCTGCATCGCAGTCGGGCATTCGCACGACGCGCCACAGAGGTCGTCTGGAGAGATAAGTGTTGATATAGGTTTTTATTTTCTTTTTAAGTGTTAATTTGATTTTGTCGCACTAAGGATTCTTCTGTTAAATTGGTTCCTGTCCCTGAAGTCCTGTAATTGGCTTCCTATCGTTACAGTATGTCATATTAGTTGATACAAAGCTGTTGGACTTCCAAATCAATAAACTATAATTATAGTATACGGAACCACAAGTAAAAAACTCCGATCCCTAAAAACTTTAACAATTAAATGCCTTTGTATTAGCCGCCGTTTGACATTAAACATGCCGCCGTGAACGATTCGTCCCACTCATTTAGTTGAATTAATATAACTACCAGTCTAAAATGATCTTTGTGAAGAAATTTATCTGAAACGTAAGTATTTGAAATATTTTACAAGAAGAAATGCGTCATCAAAAAAAAAACCAAGATGGGACTCGAACCCGTGTCTCTCGCTTGCCGGGCGAGTGCGCTTAAACCATTGTTATTATGTTACCCGGGACCGGTAACAAAATATATAGGAAAGGTCAAATAAGTTGTAGGAAAAGTCACATAAGTTATAGAAAAAGTCACATAAGTTAAAGGAAAGATCACATAAGTTGTAGGAAAGGTTACTTAAGTAGTAGAAAAGGTCATATAAGTTGTAGGAAAAGTCACATAAGTTGTAGAAAAGGTCACATAAGTTGTAGGAAAGGTCACAAAAGTTGTAAGAAACGTCACATAAGTTGTAGGAAAAGTCACATAAGTTGTAGGAAAGGTCACATAAGTTGTAGGAAAGGTCATAAGTTTTAGGAAATTTGACACATAACTTGTCAAAGCCCGTTTTCAGAAAACTGGCAAGTCTGCTTACGATTACTTCTTTCTACTCCGTTTTCTTCTTTTCGTATACCGAACAGTAGGTACGAAAAGAAGAAAACATCTTCTTTTCGTACCTACTGTTCGAGTTTTCAGGTCACCCTAAAGCCTCTATCTTGACCTAACGACTGTTATCAGAGATAACAACCGGGACCAACTGCTGACGTGCCTTCCGAAGCACGGAGGAGCTCGAGAATGTATTTCTTTTGCCACACAAATTATCGGTCACCCATCCAAGCGGTACGGTCATTGCTTGGATGGGTGACCGATAATTTGCGTTGCTTAACCCATACGACCATTCAAGATCGGCAGCTAGCTTAGATTAAAAAAAAAACTTAAGATACGGTACCTAGTCTCGGAAAATGAGACGCTAAAACTGCGTCTAGCTGACGCACTAGCCTCAGTCGTATGTCGAACCGTTGCCGCGTGAGCACGTGCTGTCGCACTGCGATCATCTTTTTGACATCCATAAGAATGCCTTTTTGCTAATTTACAAATGCCTGAATCATTCTTAAAGACAAATTTTTTTTAAAACAATAATTTTATGAAAATGCATGTAGGTGTTTCTAGCTTATTTTTCGAATACGCAATGTTAGAATATACCGTATCTACTATTTTTGTTTTTATCTAAGGCAGCTAGGCCAATGAGCTACTATGCTACGACTGTGTAAGTGACGGTGAAGACAGGTCATCAAAACTGGTTGAAGCTTGCAATGCCACAAACGTCAAATAGTCAAAGATACACCGACTAATTATCTCATTAATGTAACTGAGACAATGCTTGCCGGGGCCCAAACTTATGGAGAGGACTGTTTAAACTTTAAACACACACACACTGAAAGACAAGAGAAATATTTGTTTGTTTGTTTGTAAAAAATGGCTCTAAAACTAATGGACCGACTTTAAAAATACAGCAATAGAAAGCTACATAATCGAAGAGTAGCATAGGCTACATTTGACCCCGATATTCTCACGGGATGTGAGGTGAAACCACGGGGGGAAAGAACTGAACCGATTGCGATGAAACTTGGAATATAGATAGCTGGAGACGGAGAGCTTGAGGAGCTCTTTAACCTAGCTGTACCAGCCGATCTTGAACGGTCGCGCGGGTTAAGCAACTCTTGGCGCGGTCATTACTTGGATGGGTAACCGATAATTTGTGTGGCAGAAATTCATTTTCTCTAGCTCCTCCGTGCTTCGGAACTCGGTTGTTATCTCGGATAGCAGTCGTTAGGTCAAGTTAGAGGCCTTAGGGCGATCTGAAAAATCTAACACCAGGTGAGCCACACCACTACACGAATAGAAAAAAGAAAAAGAATTCCGATATTCCCACGGGATCAGGACTTTTCGGGTGAAACCACGGAGATAGGCTAATATAAAATATTTTTTTAATTCTCTGGGGTCAATATTTTATTATTTTCGCGTTATTATAGCCACGCGTAATTAATTAACCTATGATTATTATTGATTATAGACATTTACTTGTACCTTACCAAGTTGGTCACCTGCACGACCACCTACGGTTTAACTAGCCACTTCTGTTTGCCCATTGCGCAGTAGGACTCAAACATTATAAAGTTATAACCATAGGTTATTACCCTTTTTGCAGAGTCCCGCGGTTTCACTCGCTTAAGTCCAGTTCCCGCGGGAATATCGGTAACAAAAGTAGCCTATGTTACTTAGACTGAATGTAGCTTTCTAATGATGAAAGAATTTTGTGAAAGTTTGTAATGAATAAACTCAAAAACTACTAGATCGATTTCAAAAATTCTTTCACCATTAGATATAATACATTCACCCTGTGACATGAGTAACGTGTCTACTTTTGATCCCGATATTGCCACGGGATCGGGATTTACGCGGGTAAAACCGCGGGACGCAGCTAGTTTCATTAATAATTCACAAATTCATATGATGTCCGTTCTGGGGCGTTCCTGCTGCAAAGGTTGTCCATTGCGGTTCAACGCGGGAATGCTGCTAGCATTTTGGGCAGCTTTGCATCGGGAACGCTTAGGGATGGTTTATTATAGGTTAAGTTTTTTTTTTGTTTAGTTTGTTTAATAATGAAGTTTAATAAAATTGTATCATTTAATTGTATTTTCTTTTGGTAAATAATAAAAACAATTTCATCATCCGAGCGTTGTTCCCGGTTGCATCTCTCTCGAGAGCCCGGGGTCCGCTTTCCTACTTTTACGTCTCCACTTCGCACGATCTTCGGCATCCCGTGTAGTGAGGCCATTAGCACGCATATCCGATCTTACAACGTCAAGCCAGCACTTCTTGGGTCTTCCCAATCTGCCGCGGCCGGGCGGAGGCGCCATAGCAAGACATTTGTTTCCCACGTAACTAGCCGGTTTCCGTAGAACGTGGCCGTACCACCGTAAGCGGCATTCTTGCAGTTTGTCTGCAATGTCTCGGACATTAAGGCCGCCACTGATGCTGGAGTTTCTGACGCGGTCTTTTCGCGTCACTCCACACATCCAGCGCAGCATCTTCATCTCCGTGACACGCAGCTCCTGCTTATGTCGCTCAAGCAATGGCCACGCCTCACTACCATACAAAAGGACAGGTCTAATGATCGTTTTATAGACCTGTCCCTTCAGCTTAACCGGCATTTTCGGGTCACAGATGACACCAGTTACCTCTCGCCACTTGGCCCAAGCTGCCGAAATGCGGGACTTGACGTCACAATCGATGTCGCCGGACTCGTGAAGCACAGATCCCAAGTACTTAAACTGGTCTGTCCGCTCGACCATGTGACCGTCTACGCAGACAGGTGTGGGATCTGTGGTATTGCTAGCCAAGTATTCGGTCTTCGCTACGTTGAGTTGCAAACCGCCGTTCTCAAGTGACTCTTTCCACGCATTTACACGCCTTCCAAGCCGCCCCTTATCCGAGTCCGCTAGCGCAATATCATCAGCATACATGAGCATCCACGGGGGCTGCTCGTGTGCGTCTCGGATGATTACGGACAGTGCGTCCAGTATTACGCTAAACAGAAACGGACTTAGGACGGATCCTTGGTGGACTCCGACTGTAATGGGGAAAGATTTAGTGTCACCAACAGCAGTTCGCACCACTGAATCGGAATTTCGGTACATGTCCCTGATGGTTTCAATATAAGTTTCAGGCACCCCTTTGGACCGCAGCGCCCACCAGATCATCACGCGAGGAACACAGTCGAAGGCCTTCTGCAAGTCCAGGAACAGAAAATGCAGAGGCGTATTCTTCGATCTGTATTTCTCCATAACGATCCTTAGGGCGAAAACAGGGTCCATGGTACCATGACCGGGGCGGAAACCATAATACTGCCCCTCCGAGACAGTGCACTCCTGCCGGATCCGAGAGTCAACTATACGCTCGTAGAGCTTCATGGTGTGGGACATGACCTTTATACCACGATAACTTCCACACTCCTGCACAGATCCCTTGCCCTTGAACACTGGAGTGATAACACTCAGTCTCCATTGGGCGGGGATTCTGCCGGTCTCGAGTATACGGTTAAAAAGGCTGGTTAAGATGCCCACACCACGAGAACCCATAGCCTTCCATACTTCGATGGGGACTCCATCGGCGCCGACAGCTTTCCGATTCTTCATGCAGCGAAGAGCCTTGCGCACCTCCTCAGGCGTTATCAGTGGCACAAGTCCTAGATTCGGAGGGAGTTCCGGTGGCTGCACCTCTTTATACTGCTTATTGAGCAGCTCGTGGAAATAAGAGCGCCACCTCTCCTTCACCGCGAGGTCCTCGCATAGCAGGTTACCATTAGGATCTTTTACACAGCGGCACTTGGATATGTCCTGTGCCGCTTTGATCCTAGAACGTGCCAACTTATAAATAAGCTTCTGCCCCTCAGACGTTTCCAACTTACCGTACAATGGCTGTAAGTGGTCCCGTCTGGCTCTGGCTACTGCTCCCTTTGTGGCACGTTTGGCAGACCTGTACGCGTCGCGATCTTCAGGAGAGTTGGACGCTTGCCACTTTTTAAAGAGGGCTTTCTTCACCCTAGTCTCCCTCTGGACTGTGTCGTTCCACTACCAAGTTTCCTTGTCACACTTGCGTCCTCCCTTAGACATACCGAGGACCGACCGCGCCGAATCAGCGATAGACACCTGAATCCGGTCCCAGTTTTCCTGTACCGATTCGCCTTCAGCATTGGCACATTTGTCGCCGATTGCTGAGGCGAGCATCTGGGACTTGACTTCATCGAGCATCCACCATCTGATTCGGCGCTGACATGGTTCCGGTCGTTTGTCTTTGGTCTTTACACAGAGATCCATGACAAGGATACGGTGTTGGGCAGTGAGACTCTCACCGGGTATGACTTTGCAGTTGGCCACGTTGCCGATATGATGTCTCCTAGTGATTAGAAAATCGATTTGGGTAGCGCGCCCCCCGCTCCTGTAGGTGATCAAGTGGTCGGGCTTCTTTTTGAAATATGTGTTCACGAGTGCCAGGTCGGCAGTGGCACACGTACGCAGAATTTCTTCTCCTTCCGCATTCCGACTGCCATACCCGTAGCCTCCATGAACACGTTCAAATTCCGCCCCCATCTCACCCACATGACCGTTCAGATCACCACCCAAAACGATTCCCTGTGACAACGGGATAGCCCCAAGGACCTCGTCGAGTTTATCCCAAAACGACCTCTTATCAGCGTCGCTACAACCGACCTGTGGCGCGTAAGCACTTACTAAGTG
This sequence comes from Idaea biselata, assembly GCA_958496205.1. Taxonomy (NCBI): domain Eukaryota; kingdom Metazoa; phylum Arthropoda; class Insecta; order Lepidoptera; family Geometridae; genus Idaea; species Idaea biselata. The sequence goes on from OY292402.1 coordinate 26,260,023, forward strand.
GGTAGGAACCCCCCCAATAAGCACCTTCACGCACATAAGTCGGTCGCTAAAGCGATTCACCTCCAAGATATCGTCATGCAACCTCTCAGCGAGTACCACAGCCACCCCGTTCTCTCCACCAGGTGCACCCGTGTAGATCAGCTTGTAGCCATTCCCAATAAGCCGGGATCTGCTGCCTTTCCATCGAGTCTCCTGCAGGAACGCCACGACCACCTTCCGCCTGGAAAGTACGTCGGCTAGCTCCCTCGCGCGTCCGGTTAGCGTGCCAATGTTCCACGTTGCGAAGCGGAGTTTCACATCGTGTTTAGGGGCTAACGTCTTTGGCCGTGCCCGCCCGTGGCACGGTAGCCCTCGTCCACTTACCACAGGAGTCAGGCGAAGCTCCTGCGCGCCGTTATGCGGCGGCGCCCTATCCCTGTGGCCATATCTTTCTCGACTTTCCATACTAGATTTGGCGAATTTCGACTTTTACGGGAGCGACTGCCGTCTGACCTCCCAACCCCGAAGGGAAAGTCTGCGCCAGAGCCTCGTCCGTTTATCAGCAGGTGCACCAAGCTAGCAGGTGAGGTTGGCTTGGGCCCAACGATCTTAGTGGGCCCCATACACACCCAAATAATAAAAACAATTTACAAAGGAAATTATAATCAGTACAAGTGCCTATTAAATAAGTATAGTTAAAGGTTTACAGTTCTAGATTATAATTTATTTATTACAGCTTAGAAATATTTGAAAGGAACAATACTTCTGCAAAAACACAACGCATGATCGACGGAGAGCGGGATTTGAACCAACAACGCATCCTTACTCAATCCGGGAGCACTGACTTGACCAATTAGTCTACCTGCGTCGGTAACCCATACGTCGAATCCAAGCATCCGTATTGTTTTATATACCACAACTTAGGCATGTTTGCGGCACCCCAAAGCAAAATTATTACAGTTTAACAAATTGTATCAGTTATTTACAGTTATTTAACCCATTACTGCCAAAACCCGCCTTTTCAATGTTCCTAAAGAATTACGTACACATCTAGATATGTAGCTAATTACTAATTACAAATATTTGGTCGCAATGTCAGCTTGTCCGTTTGTCGCGTTCGATTGGCGATAAAGATTATTTTGAAAGATGTTTCGCAATAATTATTAGTAATTTCAAAGGAGGTATGCTCGTTCAATGGTAGATAATAATATTTTAATGAAATTAATTTAACCCTTTTGAGTGCTGACTTTGAAATCGCAAATCGCCAAAGTAAATAAACGCAAAACGGAAAAGTGTGTGTTTTCAGCTGTAATTTTTTTCTAAATTTTATTTTTATTAAAAAAAATATTTAAAAAAACCATGTAGGAACATGGTCAATTGGTCATGTCAGAAATAGGATTAATGGCATGGATATGGGTAAAATGGCATGGCCGAAAACACAACATGTGTGTTTTCAGCTGTCTATTTTTTCTAAATTTATTTTTATTCTAATTAGAAAATAAATAAAAAAACATAACATAAGGGGCATGGCAGATATAGGTTCTATGACATAAACATATTTGCTCTAATGTCTTTATCCAGGGAGGAATTTGTCGACTACGTTTTATGGAGAAAGAGTAGGTAGACTTTCCTCTTAGTACAAAACTCTTTAATATTTAAAATCGGATAAGTCCGTCGCACTGTATGCAGTAGAAATAGTAACAACACAAACCTACTTACAAAATTATATATCTTGGAAGACATAAACGGATTAAAATTAATGTAAATGCGTTAATAAGTTAAAAAGGTGTGAAAATATGACATTAAAATTGAGATATCATTAGCGGATTGAAGCTCACAGCTGCGTCTGTCTGTCTGTCTATTTAAAATTATTTTTATTATTCTTGACTACTGCTAAATTACGTTACTAATCGTGTCTTGCTGTTTTATACGTCCCGTAGTGGACAAATGAAAAATAAAACTCGCGAACTCGGCCTCCGTAAATCTATACTAATATTATAAAGCTGAAGAGTTTGTTTGTTTGTTTTAATGCGCTAATCTCAGGAACTGCTGGTTCGATTTGAAAAATCTTTAAGTGTTGGCTAGTCCGTTTATTGAGTAAGGCTATCTGCTACTTTTGATCCCAATATTCCGGGATCGGGACTTACGCGGCTGAAACTGCGGGACGCAGCTAGTCGTAATATATAAATCCGGCCAAGTGCAACTCGGACTCGCGCACGAAGGGTTTTATTTCCGTGCCACTATCACAATTGGGTACGGAATAGATATGGGCCGACTGGTAGGCAGGTGCCGACTAGTCGGCAAATTAAGCCGACTAGTCGTCAACTAACAATTATACAATAAAACCGATATTTATTGAATTAGTAGTACAGTTTAGAAGGTGGGTAGTCAGAAAAACGTAAACAAAACACGTCATAGCTTACATGCATCATCTCATCATCCGAGCGTGGTTCCCGGTTGCATCTCTCTCGAGAGCCCGGGGTCCGCTTTCCTACTTTTACGTCTCCACTTCGCACGATCTTCGGCATTCGCACGATCTTCGGCATCCGCACGATCTTCGGCATCCGCACGATCTTCGGCATACATTCTTACATACATCATCTAAACATCTAAAATGTCATAACTATGCCTCAGCTCCAATTTTTTTTCCAACTTTTATTTTTATTTCAACCATTTTTTGGAAGTTTCGCTACAGCTGTTGAAGTGCAAACTTATCTAAAAATAGCAACAATCGCCGAGTGATCATGATTAACCCAAATGTCTTGGAATTATAATCATCTGCATTGCCGACTAGTCGGCCGACTAGTCGGCAATTTTGAAACCGACTAGTCGGCAGAAGCCCTAGTCGGCCCATCTCTAGTACGGAACCCTAATATGAACAATGGACCAATTAATCCGTGAACGCAACTCGAACGTTGTTTTTTATTTTACCACTGGCGCCAGTCTATCACTCCATCACTAGATGGCACCAGTGGTAAAAAAATATATCGAAGTACCGTTGCGTTTTTATGTCAAAATTTACGTTTGTTGTAGGTATGTGAGTCCTCCTTAAATATTTGTTTTATTTTGTTTTCAGTATTTCCGTTGCTGCTATAACAACAAATACTGAAAAACCGTTTTGTAAAATTTTACCGAAGAAAGCTGCGCATGAGTGCTGTTTATTGCGATCAATCGATTTCTCAATTCGCATGTTAATTCGAATGAATTTTCGAAAACCTCTCGATTAAGATACGATCACAATGCGCAACTGCCGTAATTAAAAAAAACTTTGCCAAATGCTTGATATTGTTTTGTTTTTAATTTTGGTCGGTTTCTATGCAGAAGGAAACCAGTATTTTGGAAATTTTATAATTTCACTAATAATTAGAAATTCGGAAGTTTAGATGTATGTTTATTTGTGATTTGATCACGTAAAAATACTCAAATTGAAAAAGAGAGAGTTAAAAAACCTCCCATTGAAGTTAATAAAATTAAAATATTAACTACTACGAATATGATGGAAAGTTGCTGTTTTCGTCTCCCTTATTTTCCGCTAGCTTTTTCCTAATAACAGAATATTTTTTTCCGAAAGATGCATAGTCTGGGCGCATAACTATAATAGTCAATTGTTATCTTATAAAAAAATAATTACTACTAATATTATAAAGCTGAAGAAGAGATTGTTTGTTTGTTTGAACGCGCTAATCTCAGGATCCGCTGGTCCGATTTGAAAAATACCTACCACTTTTTACTCTGATATTTCCACTGGGTTGGGACTTATGCAGATGAACCCGCGGGACGCAGTTAGTTACAATAATGCGATGTTCTACAGTAATCCAATTTTGTTTTAAATTAAATAATAACTATAAAAGTAGATTAAGTTTAATATGAAATTGACATAAGAAGATAATCATTTTTTTCTTCTATTTTCATAATTATTAATAACTACTTGTTGCACGAATCGTCCTCCGTTGCGGAAATCGATCCGGTTTTTGCAAGAGGTGTCGTTTTGTAGAGACAGCAGAAAAGTAAAAATTACATTCTTTCTTTCTTTTTTTTTGCTTTTACACATGTCCCTGATTGTATGACTTGTATTATGAATCGTAATTAAAAATATTACGTATAATTAGTTTTTTATTCCTCTATGTGGTTTTACATGAAATATTTTTAAGAAAAAAAAAAAACGAATCCAAACATTTTTGCAAGGCACTTTTGGAGGCGTATTTTTCTTAATAAATATTTGTAAAAAAAATCTAAATTTTATTTTAATGCTTTAGGCATGGGTACGTAATAGGTTTATCTACGAGAAAATATTTTCAAGGAAAAATCGATACATTTTCATAAATTCACTCGCGGCGAGGCTCGAACTCGCATTTCTGCTTCTCCGTCGCAACGTTTTTGAAGATGTGTTTTTGCTTGGAAATATTTCGAATAAGCAAAATAAGTAATTTTTGCTTTTTTATAAAATAAGTAGGTATTTCAGGATTTTTTTAAGGTGAATATTTGGCACACCTAGAAGGTATCTCACGAGAAAGGATATGTGATCAAGTTTCAGTCCTTTTTCTTTTGTGACTGCACTGGCCTACTTGGTCCAGAGACAAGATTACAATTATTGTAGATTAGCTTAAATAATAAGGGTAGGTCTCATCCGTCCCGGTAAAACAAAGTTGTCAAATCAAAATAAAGATACAATACGGCCATAAAAATATTAATAGGAAACATAAATAAAAGATCATTTAGCCTAAAATAAAACACCAGAAAAAATAAGTAGGCAAAAAAAGTGAACTGGTAAAAATGTTATTGGCAGATCTTAAAACTGAAGCTAACTCAGACAGACCATTATAGAAAATATTATTTCAATTAAATTTATTTATTTTTATGCAAACTGTACCCTCATTACCGGTATCATTTCGCGAGTTGGCGAGCTAAGACTACTAATTCACCGCGCCGTCCGTCAGCGATAAGCCAACAAGCATCAGAACAGCCGACAAACGAGTTGTGCACCTGACCGTACTTCTTTACCAAAACATAACTTCTGTACAGTGGCCGGCAGATAAGTTAAAAAAATTTGACGTAAAAGGGGAGAGTTCGCGCAGTACATTTTACATGCGCTTTCTATGAAAAATCGACTTTTGCGCATCCGCCATTTTGTTTCAACTTATCTCCCAGCCACTGTACTCGATTGTACAATAGGGGACAGTCTATGTCTATCTACTCTTTTCTCCATTCAAACTTTACAAACGTAGTCGACTGTTTCCTCCCTGGATAAAGATATTAAAAAAAACGTTTATGCCAAAAGTCCTATTATATCAGCCATGAACATGCCTCTATGTTTTGATTTTTTTCATTTACTATTTTCTTCTGACTTTTATTTCTATGTTAACTCCAAATGAAAAAAAAACGTAGGGGCATGGTCATGGCAAATATAGGTTTTATAGCATAAACATATTTGCTCTAATGTCTTTATCCAGGGAGGAAACAGTCGACTACGTTTGTATGGAGAAAGAGTGTCCTCTTAATGCTACTGTGGGTGAATGTTCTTTACATTGTATAGTGGCGCTCATGGTCGAGTAGTCGAGCGGGTTAAGCAACACCTGGAGCCGGTCATTAGTTCGATGGGTGAGTTCTTCTTCTTATTGTACAGTGGTGTGGCTCACCTAGTGTTAGTTTTCAGTTTGACTTGACCTAACGACTGCTATCGGAGATAACAACCAGATGGTCTATTCGCGTATTGTTTTATTAGGTATCCAAAAATTAATTTCAACATCATTTCAATACCTAATCATAGCAGCCAATATCAATTTCAAATTTGACGGTTGTCAGATAAAAAATGTTATTTTCGATACAATTTTGTTTCGAGAATACTGTCTTTTATACTTTTGAGTTATTTTGACAAACGTCAAATGTGATAGTATTAAAGATTGACTGCAATGATATTGTAATTATATTTTGGATAATTCTGTTACGTGAATAAGTCATGAAGTTAACCGCACCACTATACGCAAAAGACAAAGGTTATGTTGACTGTACAGTGTACATTTTGCCGCATCAAATAAGGTAAATTGGGGTCACACCACCATATCAATATTAATGTTTTAATTTGCAAAATTTATCACAGGGCATAAATTTAAACAATAAACAACGTCTAATAAAGAGAAATCAATAAAAAACAATTGCATTTAAAATTGAACCACACCCTTTTCTAGTTAAACTAGAAGTAAATTTATTCATAGCTTATATCTTAAAAGATAACGTCAATAAAAAAAATATGAAATAAATATCAACAGGAACTTTACCTATTATCAATACAATAAATTCAGTAGCACTAACTTGTGTACGTAAATATGAATATACATACAGGGCTATGGGGATTTAAGAGGACAGTCTACCTACTGTTTCTCCATACAAACGTAGTCGACTGTGACTGGAGCAAATATGTTTATGCCAAAAAAACTATATTTGCCAAGACCATGCTCCTACGTTTTGGTTTTTTTCATTTTCTAATTAGAATAGAAATAAAATTCAGAAATATTAGAAAATAAAAAAAAAATACAAAACGTAGGGGCATGGTCATGCATGGCTGACATAGGACTTATGGCATAAACATATTTTTTCTCATATCTTTATCCAGGGAGGAAACAGTCTACCCATTTTTCATCTAATTGTTCGAATTTAAATGTAGGTAGACTTAGAAAGAAACTTGAATATGCCTAGCTTGAAATTTCGTTAACTTCCCACAGCGCCATCTAGCTCCATGATGATGATGATGATGACGTCGTCCACGTCGTGTCCGACGATGGCGACCTTGGGCTATTTTCTGGAGTGTGCTCGTATGTGGCTGGCAAAACCGAACTTTGTCCTGAAAACCCGGTCACAGTCCGCACAGTAAGCTACCATACTAAGCTATTCAGCATGTTTTATGGTGACATCGGATATAATACTACCTACTTATAAAAAATACAATTTTCTTTTGTGAATACTTAGACAAGCCATGTCTGAAATTTCCCACAAACGAATTGCTTTTTTGCACGGTTGCCAGCAATACGAACCCCAAATATCAAGCCTCAATCCCCATGAGTTTCTTTTGGTTTCTTCTCATCAGAGAGCGCGTTCTGAAACCACACGAAAATCATGGTCATAAAGTCCAAGGTACAACACGAGCATGTAGGTATTAGTATACATGGCTCTAACTGAATAAATGAATTTGAATTAAGGATATTACTCCGATAACCCTGTACCTATTAGTAGGTAGGTATATATACTTATTTTTATCTACAAAGATAAACTAAAAGCCGCCACACGTTTCAAGCTCGCAAATAATCGGCAGCAGTTCGTGTGAAGTGTCAGGTTGACAAGTGAAGCGCGCACGCGCGGGGCAGATGCGCGTGCGACGCGCGCAGAATTTTAAAAATGTAATATGTACTTACGAACCGTTTTGGAATTTATATGGATATTTTATCTTGTCCTACTAATGTTATGAAATAGCTTCGCCCCGCGGTTTCATCTGTGTAAGTCCCGATCCCGCGGGAATATTGTGATAAAAGGTAACTTATCTCATGGTAATCCAGATCTTCAGCTTAGATAGCTGCATACAAAGTAGGTACAGATTAGCACGCGCAGGCTACTTTTTAACCCTATATTTTCATCCATATCTACATATTTCGTAATTATGTTTTTTATTGCTCTAGGCAGTTTCACTAGAAATAAATAAATGAAAAATAAATAAATTCCCTGAACAACTTACAGCGCCATCTAGCCCCGTGGTAAGCTTGTGTTCCGGTAACTAGACAACGGATATAATACTTATATTTATTTTTCTTTTGTAAATACATACAGTCACGAGCAATAATATATATTCATTGCCAAATTTTCAAAAATATCTTGACATTTGCAATTCAAAAAATAAGTATACCGCAATTTGTTCTAAATTATGTAACCATCAAACTGTGTCATAACTAGGTATACATTGGTATCACATTAGTATAAACGAAACAAGATCAGTAGTAACTATACACTTCCAATGTAATTTTGAAGTACCCATTACATTTTCTATAATATGTATACAAATGTATAGATGTAATAGAACTTGTCATGGATACTTTAAAATGACATTGGAAGTGTTTACTTGCATTTTCCTGTTTTTGTTAAGAGGATCGTCTCCATTCTCTTTCTCCATACAAACGTAGTTTAAATTTTCCTCCCTGGATAAAGACATTAGAGCAAATATTTTTATGCCATAAAACTATACTTATTTTTTGAATTGCAGATGTCAAGATATTTTTGAAAATTTGGCAATGTATATATATTATTGCTCGTGACTGTACATATTATACATAGAGGGACACCCAGACTAGACACAAATATTTATTATTTAAGCATAAATACTTGCTCCCGGCGGGAAACGAACCCGCAACCATCTGCATTGCGATGTATTTCTTCTTTTAATAGTTTTAGATAAATGCCTTGATCAATAAAAAACATAAGAAATATGTAGGTACCTAATACTTTGTTGGTACTCTTGGAACTTCGTTTTTTATCACAAACTCGAATCCTCACTTGAAAATCTACTGATTTTCTGAAGGTCGCTAAATATCTATGAGGGCCTATCCAATAAAAAGTGAATACACTGAAGATCCATCCAATAAAGTACATAATATTGTGAGGTCTACTTACTGTTCGCGGAACTACTTGTATAAACTTTTTCATATACTTACTTAACAACGATCAAAAGAGCTTTTCAAATGGACACTGACGCCATTATTACAAGTAATTTATCGTTGTCTATAGGTAAGTAATAATTATGTGAAAAAAAATGCATCGCAACTAAATTGGATAGCTATGTAGAGTATAGTCAGGTAAGACCGGATACGGAAGAAGGCCGTATGACTCAAATATCTCCCAAAATAGGTGATAAATTTTGGGAGTATAATTCATTGTATGTAATGATGTGAAACCTCGCACGTTTCACCGGTACCGCACTTTATGAAATGCGGCGCGTAAGGTGCGTGCGTTGCTGAGAAATGTGCGATCACCTTTATATATATTTAAGCAAAGACAACTAACTGTTCAAAGTATACCCATTTCATGAAAATGGTACAGTCAGATTACCATATTATGAATACAGAACGCACACTTATTTTGAGTGCTGTTTACTTAGTTTATTAAACTTATAAAACTTAGCCATGTTTATGTAAGGGGTAAATGTCGATTACTTAAATTATTAAGTTACATAACATGACACATAATATACATACATATTATTTATATATATACAGCACGCACAATAATTGCGTGTGCTGTATACAAAACTGGTGATACGTGCGGTCTTCCCCCCTATCCGATATTACCTGACAATACTTTATGTAATTGTGTAAAGTATAATTGGTTTTCTGCTACTTATTGGTGTTTAGCGTCAAATAAAGTTTAAGTTTAACGTTTAAACTTTAACTATAAAATAATATATAAACTTTTAGACTAGTAATTAAAATTATAAGTAAAAACACCATTATTTTAAATTTATCCGTTAGTTTTTATAATTTCTCCGTTATTATAATTTTAAATTATCCGTTTAATTTATCCGTCCTTAAGTTATAGCAGTAACAGACGATCGAGTCGCTGACATCCACACTAATATTATAAAGAGGATTTTTTTTCAATTTGTGTGTGTGTGTACCGATTTTAAAAATTCTTTCACCATTAGAAAGCTACATTCACCCTGAGTAACATAGGCTACTTTTAATCCCGATGTTCTCACGGGATCGGAAGCCGCGGGACGCAGCTATCACTAGGTAATAAATAATAATGTGCAACTGTACTTATTACGTATTCTGTGCCGTTCGGTCACAGAATACATGATAGTCACAGAGTACATGATAATGATATATACATAACTTACGGTACGACGCGGTGCGGGTTCGATCGTATGTTACGTCTATTAGCTACGAAATTGGTGAAAAGGGAAAGTTTTTTTTAGTTTAAGCAAAATATCGAAATATTTTGACACTCAAGGGTATTTTTCAACCCTCGACGACGTTTCTAGATCTTTCTAAAGCTTTTGCTACCCGCAACCCCTTTAAAACTAAAAAAAAAAGAGTTTTATAACCCATTTATAAAAATGCTAAACCTTTTTGTATATTTTTGTTTTAACATTATAGAATATATATTATAGGTATTTAAGTATATCATCATTATTATATAGATATTTTAAAATTCCAATTCCTGTTAAATAATGCAATTTAAATAATTTTATTGTACCTTTCATTCGATGTTACCACGTCTAAAAACTAAAAGAATTTATGTAAAACCATTGAAAGCATAATTTAAGGCAATTTAAATATGTAAACTTGTATCGATCGATTGTTTTTGTATCAAACGATTGAGGTAAAATATCAAAAAAACATAGAGTTAACATCAAACAATACATTGCGCTGCAATTTTATATCTATAAAATGCTTTGTCCTGGCTGAAGTTCAAGTTCAACTTCATTTATCTATACTTCTATACTAATATTATAAGGAGGAAAGATTTGTATTTTTGTGTGTATGTGTGTCTGTATGTTTGTAACGAATAAACTCCAAAACTTTAAACCGATTTTAAAAATTCTTTCACCATTAGAAAGCTACAATCACCCTGAGTAATGGGCTACTTTTGATCCCGATATTCCTACGCGATCGGTACCTGCGCTGGTGAAACCGCAGAACGCAGCTAGTTGGTAAATATAATGGATTTACAAGTCGTCAAAATCATACGGTATTATGAAACCGTCATCATCACTGATGGATCAACGCACAGCCCTAACCGCTGGTAATAGAGAGCTGAAATTTAAAAAGTATGTTCTTTTATATGATGTAGGTATCCGGTAACGAAACGGCTTTTAAATTCATACGGGATCGGGGCTTACGCGGGACTTAGTTCATACTAAGAATAAAGGTAGCTAAGTAGAATAACTGTGTGATTTATCTGTAACGTTTTCACGCCTAAACCGGTGTACCGATTTTGATGAATTTTGGATACAGTGAGATAGGACTTTGGAGAAGGACTTAGGCTATTTTTGATTCTGATATTCTCACGGGATCGAGCCTTACGCGGGTGACACCGCGGGGCACCGCTAGTATGTTTATTGACCAACTTCCTAAAAACCGAAGAACGGGATTCAATTCAATTTGTCGCTATTTTTAACGCATGTACGGACACTCTATTGCAATAAAAATATTGTATCTCTATTTAAAACCCCGTAATTATTCATTTGAATGCGCTTTGAATGTCAACTGTTTGTTGAATTCTTTGTTGTTAATGTTTTTTGTTGTAAATTATTGCTTGCAGTTGTTAAGAAACTTTATATTTTATAGTTATCTCTCGTACAAACAGTCGTAGTATCGATCGACCTAAAGTTTAGACCTACCTACATTTTAGGCGCTCATAATATTAGTTGTAAGTGAACACTTGCCGAGTCTCACAGTTTCAATCGCGTAAATCCCAAAAACGTCTTATTAGCGGATACCTACATACCAATACCACAAAGAACCACTCTTTTTATGTCTCTTGGACCAGCTGTTTGGGCTCTGCGTTGATATTATTATAGATCAGACAGATTTTGAATTTTATTACAAGATAGCTTTTGTTTTGCATGTTAACCGTGCCAAAGAAAAGCTGTCGTCATACAAAAGTAACTTAGGCTAGACTTGCTAGGCTAGCATAACACCACGAGAAAAGTTCCGTCTCATATCCCAGAGACGAAGCATTTTGTCGATCAAGGTAATGTTTTTCGTGCTGTTATGCTAGTTTTGCTAGCCAGGCTGATCTAGGTATAAATAATCTCTTTTCTGTTAAAGGCAGTAGGTATAAATGTTTTTAACACCTTTTGCTAAAATACTTAATATTTATACTGCCTTTTACATATTCTTAAAATACTAAAGTTAGCAACTTACTGATTTTTTGCGATCTTTTCTTTTCATCCCGAGCCGGTGTGTGCAACGAGTAAAAACTTAGCTATAGGCACTATAATAGAATACCCAACCATGCGAAGGTACCTACTCTGTGCAAAATCTATTTTATCTCTAAAACATCGAATGTAGCGATTTTCGTTAAACATCTTACTTTTACTAAGTAAAGGTAATTAATTAAACCAATATGGCGGATCGCACTGACGTTTACACGGACCGTTTGATTCATTGCGCATGCGCAGGTTAGCACTGAGTTGTGTTCGATTATTGAAATAGTGAAGTAGAAATCAAACGATTTTAATAAAACTTTATTTTTGTACGTAGGATCTAAAATATTATGGATATCGACGGTATTGCAAATAGTTGCACCCGGCGGGAATCGTACCCGCCACCTTCTATACTTTGCAGTCGTCCGACGCGCCATAGAGGCCATCAAAACTACACACCAATATCTACCTAATCATTTCCAAAAAACATCCCTTAACAAAACCTAACCCATTCAAAACCAATTCATCATAAATTTCTATAAATTTCAAAACGTTTTCTTCCTGCGTCTTTACCAATCGCGTGACGACTCCCGGTCCGACCAATTTACTTATTTAGACTGATTAGTTTCACGGAACCAAATCCGTCCGGTGGCTGCCGGATTGTAGACGCACAGGGAGTGGTATGGAGTAGACTACTAATACAAATATAATTTATTGCAAGAATGTACATGTACAAATACTTACATTAATATTTAGACTGACTTATTTAGACTGATTAGTTTCACGGAACCAAATCCGTCCGGTGCTGCCGGACTGTAGACGCACAGGGAGTGGTGTGGAGTAGACTACTAATACAAATATAATTTATTGCAAGAATGTACTTGTACAAGTACTTACATTAATATTTAGACTGACTTATTTAGACTGATTGGTTTCACGGAACCAAATCCGTCCGGTGCTGCCTGACTGTAGACGCACAGGGAGTGGTGTGGAGTAGACTACTAATACAAATATAAGTTATTGCAAGAATGTACATGTACAAATACTTACGTTAATATTTAGACTGACTTATTTAGACTGATTAGTTTCACGGAACCAAATCCGTCCGGTGCTGCCGGACTGTAGACGCACAGGGAGTGGTATGGAGTAGACTACAAATACCTACATTAATATTTAGACTGACTTTTTTAGACTAATTAGTTTTACGGAACCAAATGCTGGACTATAGACGAAAAGAGTAGGTACCTATGATATAGAGTGGAATACAGTGACGTTATTATTTAGACTGATTAATTTCACGGAACCAAATCCGTCCGGTGTCTCCGGACTGTAGATGGACGGGGAGTAGTATGATGTAGACTACAAACGCATGAATATTTAGACTGTTTTATTTAGACTGGCTGGATTATAGACGAATAGGAGTAGGCTACAATGACAAGACTGATTACTTGGTCTTGGGGAGTTGTATGAAACTTGGTTTGAAGATAGTATTGGTATTCGTAATAAATTATTTTATTATTCGAGTTACATAGAAACAGCATAATAAAAATATTAGTCGCTCAAAAACTTTTACAACCAAATAACCTCTCCATACCTCCACAAAAAAATACCAAAAACGCCGCCACAATATTTCTGTATCATTACAATGTCAATATAAGATTAGGGATAAGACTAATTTTTATAAATATAATCTGTATTTTTTACTAGCTATATCTCGGCAATACAGATACAGCCTTAAGACACAATTACTAAAGAAAAAAAAACTAGTTTTTTTTTTCGAAACAATACCCTCCAATAATAATATGCGTTCGTTTGATTGACAGTTCTTCGAGCGGCGCTGTTTAAATGTGGTTCGAAATTTGAAATAAAAAATTCGGACATACATTTAAATCGATTTAAATCGAATCGTATCGAATTAGTGGCGATTATCGATAAAATTAACGTCGCATATGGTGCAGACAAGAAGATTAAAGTTTTAACTACAGAGGGGATTAAAACTATTAGGTACATTTTTTTCTTAAAAAGTTATTCAAAAAACTCCTACATTCATTCATTACTATTATTCATCTGAATGATGAAAGTTAAAACAAATCGCTGAATTTAGATAGAAACTATTTTATAGATTTAACCTAGATAGTGGGTGTTATAACAACGACGTTCGTATTTTGATCCATCTTTTTAAAATGTGTGTGTGTAATTTCCCGAACAGTTTGACGTTTGGAACTGGCTCGTCTCGTCCGACAGAGACGGGTTTGAAATGGATCACTATGTGACCTTTCTCTTTCTAGTCTCTAATAGAGGCCATAGTCCAGTTCTATGATACAGTCATTAATCTCAACCATAACAGTAGACATGGCATCAGAAGTATATGATAATTGAAGCCCCTGAAGTAACGCTACCTACCTCAAATTCAGACGGATATCGAAAACGAACTGCAGGACATGTTCCGTTACGTAGACCGGCGCAGCCACTAAGGAAGACGGGTCGGATCTTGTTCCACTGCCGTCTTCATTCTTCTAAATGAGCGAGCAACTTAGATCATATCACCACTTACCATCAAATGAGACAGTGGCCAAACGCTCGTCTGACTATGTCTTTTATACATTAGTATAAAAGGATAGTCAGACAAGCAGCTAGTATTAACTAGCTGCGTCTCGCGGTTTCACTAGCGTAAGTCCCAATCCCGTGAGAATATCGGGATTAAAAATATTCTATGTTACTTCTCAATTATGTAGCTTTCTTTTGGTGAAAGAATTTTTGAAATCGGTTTAGTAGTTTTTGAGTTTATTCATTACAAACATACAGACACACACACAAATACAAATCATTCCTCTCTATAATATTAATGTAGATGTATATATAAGTGTAGATTATAAAGAGGAAAAAAATATTTCATTTGATTGTAACGAATAAGCTCCGAAACTACTGGACAGATTTCAAAAATTCTTTCACCAATTGAAAACTGCATTATCCAGCTTTTTATCTTGATATCTCACACTTACACAAGTGAAACCGCGGGACGCTGATAGTCGTGTTGAAAAAAAGATTTATTTCATTGTCCTCTCTCTAGAGATAAAAGTTTAACCTTTTTGGGTACCAACGGATAGTAAATTAAGTTTGTGGTTTCGATGGAATTATCTGTTCGAGGAATGTTGAAACAATTCGATGTTGAATTCAGCCTTGGGTCTGAAACTCTATAAATAATTTCATCAAGCCATATTTAGTAAAAAATAAATAACTTTTAGTCGTTTTAAAATATCTTGTTTTGGATTTTTCGGGTTAGTATCGAATCGTCTAAATCTCAGGTAGTCTAACGTGGCAACTCGTTTAAATCGCAACTCGTAACTCGTCTAAAAATCACTTCGTCTAAGTCACAGGTAGTCTAACGTAGCAACTCGTCTAAATCGCAACTCGGAACTCGTCTAACTTGCAAAGTAGTCTAAAATGTCACTTAGACCGCTGCAATTGATTTAAACATCAACTTGTCTAAACTGCTTTTAAAGAAATGCTTTCGAAAATTGTTGGTACCCGGCGGGACTCGAAGCCGCGACTGTTAGCGCTTACTGGCACGTTTTCTATGTACTAAAGATAATAGAATTACGAGCAGAGTTGGAACTGTAAGGTTCACCTGTATTACCATGAGTAGTCGCGCGCGCCGGGTACTACATTTTTTAAAAGCTTTTCTGCAAAAGCAGTATTTCTTTAGGTGTGGTAAACACTTAAAGAAATAATGTTTATTGTCTCAGCTGCTATAAATTGCAATAAGTTTAAAGGACAGTGTAACAAGAAAAAAAAATAAGACACAATGTATTGTAATACGTATGTAGGTATATATTTAAAACTAAACCAATTTAAATTCTTACGCTAAGTGACTTAATTTAAATTAAGCTATCTTCTTATTTATGATAATTTTTTCAAAAAATCAATAGGATTATTCCATCTGCCAAATCCTTTAAATTCCTTCTGTACTTCATATTAAATACCTTATTTTATTTCTTTTTTTATTAGCAGATTTCAGGTTATAAATGACATTGTTTTCCCCTTTGATTGTCAATACAGTCTAATTTTGGCGTACACAAATTTTCACCATCATCATCATCAATCATCGTGGTAGTACTTGCTCCTCGATCGTAATCCACTCTGAACACAAACTATAAATTATACTGATGCTAAATTTCTGAATAGGTAACCAAATTTTCTTATTGAACGCATTAGAGATCGAACAGCTGCCATCATATTCTCTTCTAATAGAATAGTCTATGATAACTAACCCATGTATGTTAAACACCATTAGAGATTACAGACCTCTTTCTTTATCATAGTAGAAAGAAGTCTTAGTATATGACCTTACCTGCTTTCTGAAAAAGAGCTTAAACAAGTCATGTTCAAGGAAGTGTCAAACTTCGCGATTGGATTGTGTATAATATGCGACATGTGATTGATGACAAAAACCTTGTTTAGACGACCTCCTAGTTAGACGAAATTGAGTTTTAGACTACCTGCTTTTAGGACGACATCAGCTTTAGACCACCAACCAACTAGACGAGTTACTACGTTAGACTACCTGAGATTTAGACGATTCGATACTAACCCGATTTTTCTTCTGTTTTCGCGAAGTTTTTTTTTTGAGTGTGTGGCCACACCACACACTCAAAAAAAAACACCTCACCTGATGTTATAGTTTTCGGGTCGCCCTAAGGCCTCTAACTTGACCTAACGACTGCTAGCTGAGATAATAACCGGGACCAACTGCTTAACGTGCCTTCCGAAGCTCGGAGGAGAGCTCGAGAAAATGTTTTTTTTTGCCACACGTATTATCAGTCACCCATCCAAGTAATGACCGCGCCAAGCGTTGCTTACCTAACCGGCACGACCGTTGATGATCGGCAGGTACAGCTAGGCCAATGAGCTTCTCATCCTCAATATAGCTAGTAAACTATTAAGGGAAGGCCACTGTGAATAAAAATGAATAATGTAAGGTAAAGGTAGGTATATCTACAATTATTTAACTTTTATTTATGTAACCTATGCTTATTCTGACAGCTTACATTTTTCCCTTTACCCAACTTTGTTGCCATAATAATTACATATGGAAAAAAATACTTACACAAAGAAAGTTTGATGGCTACATTAGTGATATAAATTGAAACATTCAAACCAATAAATTAGCAACATAGTATGACTTGAACTGCTTGTAGTAAGAAATACCTTTATGCCTACTCATCTATGCATGTTAAATAATAAATTTAAAGTCCTGACTGATAACTTAATTTATTTGTTAATTTTATAGAATGAAATATTAAAATAACCCACCCCGAATTGTAAGCGAAGCGCAAAGGTACCCATAACGCTGGCAGCATTGTCGCTTTGTATGGAAATTATTGGCAATAGCTAACCGTTGCCTTGACTGATGGAAATTTAACTAATTTTTCGGTTTTAATCGCGTGGTGTTTATTACTTTTAGCATTGTTTCAATGCTGAACGTTCGAATCAATCCTTAAAAAGAGACCTGTAAAGGTTTTGAAACGTTGAGCAGTGACACAATGCTAAAAGTAATAAACACCATACGGATTAAAACCGAAAATGTGTTTAATTTCCAAACTCAAACTCAAAATTTATTTATTCATTTAGAACGTATATTATACACACATACGTACGTTTTGAAACATCGAGATTTTATTTTACTGAGGTTTCGGAACGCGCCCTCCGATGAGAAGAAACCACAAGAAACTCATGGGGTTTTTTTTTCAAATTTTTTTATCATATTTTATATTACAATCGTCATAATACAGATATGAAAAACGAAAAACGAGTCAAATTTCAATCCAACATCGTGTAAACAGAAGAACGATCATAACTGATTGATATTTACTTACTTAGACACACCAATAGTATTTCATCATCATCATCATCATTTCAGCTGTAAGAAGTCCACTGCTGGACATAAGCCTCCCTCATAGATTTCCAGATGCTTCGGTCATAAGTGGCCTGCATCCATCGTGAACCCGCGGCCTTAACTAAGTCGTCCACTGCCACTGCCACTTCAAAGAGCTAATCCGTTTGGCTATGTCGGTGACCCTCGTTCTTCTACGTATCTCCTCATTTCTGATTCGATCCCGTAGAGAAACCCCGAGCATAGCTCTCTCCATAGCTCTTTGAGCAACTCTAATAGTATTTAATAAGTTTCAATTTGTTTCTATTTTTGTGATTATTTTAGTTTCTATTGATTGGTATTCTCGCCTGAGATACAGGATTTTCCTAGTTCAGGCATTTGTGTAATTTAGATTTAAATCAAAATTTGACTTAAGTTATTTTGTACACAATAATTTGGAAATAAATTTATTATATTATTATTATATATTTTTATATTATCAGTTATGATTTTTCCAATTTGTTTTCGCTGTACCTACCTAATCAGCGAATTAGACTGTATGTTGATTAATATCAGAATGATATTAATATCAGAATGATATTAATCAGTCTTAATCGCCGATTAATCTAAATCTTTGATAACATTATCATTTGTGATGTCTAGGGATTTTCGGGTTATATGCGGTTGAAACCGCACGAAAAGACGAATAGTCCATTGAAATGTTACATTTTTTTGGGCTTAGCGTGCATTTGTCAGAGGACGCAATTTTATTTTTTAGATAGGGGGGGTTAGTCTAAAGTTAAATAATAGTTTGTGGGGCTCTTGTCCCACGGCTGTCATCTTGGAAAAAGGGGTTCAAATGGTTTTCATGGTTTATTTGACGGACAATAGGTCTCACAAAATAAAAAACATAACATTTTGTATTGCAAATAAGATTATCTACAACTTTTGTTAAGTAACTTTTAGTCGTAGAACTAAAAATAAAAAGTTATGAGCGAAAATCCATGGAAAATCTCCTGTGACAAACGAAACCTGAAATGTAACTTTTCAATGGACTAGAAGATTGTAGCAGGAACCGGCAAGCGGTAGACCTTCTCCATTCTATATCCAAAGGTTGCCTGGAAGAAATCTTGCAACGTTATGCAACGTTGCAACGTTGTAGTTTTAAGCTTTCTGTGTGTCTTACTTAAGTATATATTTCATTTTTTTATTGCTCAAGGTATTTTTACTGGGCGCCACACGGGAACCCACCTAGTGGTAGCGCATTCACCCGGCAAGCGAGGGGCACAGGTTCGAATCCGATCATGGTAGGATTTTTGATGATGTATTTCTTCTTGTAAAATAATTCTACTTAAGAGGACAGTCTCCATTCTCTTTCTCCATACAAACGTAGTCGACTGTTTCCTCCGTGGATAAAGACATTAGAGCAAATAAGTTTATGCCATAAAAGCTATGTCTGTCACGACTATGCCCCTACCTTTTGATTTTTTTCATTTGTAATAAAAAATAAAAAAAAAGACAAAAGGTAGGGGCATAGTCATGACAGATGTAGGTTTTACGGCATAAACATATTTGCTGTAATGTCTTTATCCAGGGAGGAAACAGTCGACTACGTTTGTATGGAGACTGTGCTCTTAAAAGCATATTATTTTACAAACTGTTTGTTGTGCAAATAAAGCGTATCTACTTTTATCTATCTAGATACATACCCAACAGTGAGTAAATGAAGGAATAGAATTATTGATAAAATTAGTGGTAGGTAGGTATCTAGACAAGTAGTAGTGTATAGATAGTGGTATCTTGGCAGGTAGTTATTATACGTACTAGGTACCTACATTTATTTATTAATTAATTTTCATATTTACACAATAACCTGAATTATGCTAATTTGATAGTTAAACTGTCTCACAGATGACATCATGCTAACCAAAATTTAATGCTTTTACAACATTGAAATAATAAAAAAATTATACGGCATTTGCTGCCTTTACTTATGCCTAAAATTTAACTATTTGATTGGGGTACAAGTTGTAAGTTGATGGCTGATTTTTGCGACTAGGACCAAACTGCCAAAATGCGAGACTTGACGTCGCAATCGTGTGAAGGACACACCTTATCTTTTAAGTATTTTTAAGCTGGTCTATTTGCTCGACCATGTTGACCGTCAAAAGATGTATGGGATCTGTGCTATTGCTAGCCAAGAAAATCTTAAATCGCGTGTAGCACAGTGGGTTTTTTTCGCCTCAAAGCGATCTCTTACAGGCCACTAATGAAGTTTCGGTTTTACCGAAAAAAATATTTTAATTTTAATCCAACATGCAGAAAACAGAAGAAATATCTTAAAAATGTAATTATATTTCACCTGAGTAAGGCCCCCCCCTTATGCTTATAGAATAATTATTTGTGTCTGGTCTGGGTGTCCCTCTATGTATAATATGTATGTATTTACAAAAGAAAAATAAATATAAGTATTATATCCATATATTAGTCTAGTCACCGTAACACAAGCTTAGTCGCTTACCACGGGGCTAGATGGCGCTGTGTGTTGTCACAGAATTTATTATTTATTTATTATTTATTATTACTTATTTTCATACTCTGTATAATAAGACTCTACATACTGTATAAAAACACACACTTTCACATTTATGATATAAATTTTCGATTAATTAATAAAAAACGAATTTCTGCACCAGACAGAACTTGAACTTGCAACTCTTACAACTCCGATGTGATATATGCTACCGCTTGCGCCACAGGTGCAAAAAATTAGATCTGGAACTTTAACTACTTTAACTCTACGAACGTACGAACGAAAGAAAGAAAATCTGTCATCAATCCTTCGAAACCGTTCGAAAATATTTTTTCGATCGGATGGATGACATATTTTCTTCTGGAATTAAAGTTCGTTTTATCGTTCGTAGAATTAAAGTAGAGTCCCAGGATAATTAATCCAAAGTATTTGTCCAATTAGTGCCAAAATAGTTACATTGTTCAATGGTCATGTTACCAATGTAACATGGTTGCAACGCCGAGGTAAGAAAATAAATAATAATACGCGATAAAGACCCGGGAAAATGTAACTATGTTAACAAATCGTGTGAATTTAAAAAGTTTAGTGCCGAAATATTGAACTTCCCAAAATGCCGAATTCCCAAACTCAATATCCAAACAACATAATCGCGTCACTTAGACCACGCCCCAAGAACCGTAACAGACATTCGTAAAACGCGTGATTTTCGGCAATTCTCGTTTGATTTACAGCGGCCGGTGTCACAAACAAGGGAGCGGGGATTTGTGGAGTTCTAAATCATAACGATTCATATTTAACTACCAGAGGGTCTCTTCTACTAGTCTATTGTTTTATTTACCCTGTTTGGGGGTTGTAGGTGAGTTTTGGAGACTTAAAAAAGATATACGGTTGAATTGAGAACCTTCTCCTTTTTTAAAGTCGGTTAACAAAAGTACCTACGTACCTATTTCAGAAACTTAGATCAAAAATGTAAACAAAAATCCCATACATTTATTTGAAAGTGACAGCTCTTTTTTTAGGGTTCCGTACCTAAAGGTAAAAACGGGACCCTATTACTGAGACTGCGCTGTCTGTCTGTCTGTCTGTCTGTCTGTCTGTCCGTCCGTCCGTCTGTCCGTCTGTCCGTCTGTCCGTCTGTCCGTCTGTCCGTCTGTCCGTCTGTCCGTCTGTCCGTCTGTCCGTCTGTCCGTCTGTCCGTCTGTCCGTCTGTCACCAGGCTGTATCTAATGAACCGTAATAGCTAGAAGGTTGAAATTTTCACAGAAGATGTATTTCGGTTGCCGCTACAACAACAAATACTAAAAACAAAATAAAACAATTACTCAAAAGGGGCTCCCATACAACAAACGTGTTTCAGAAATAACAAGGAGTCGCGGGACAGGAACAGGGACAGGAGTTGGTCATGGAATTCAAAATGGCTGCCCTATCTGTCAAATATACCAGTCTGCCTTCACTTACCAAAGAGTTTCTTTTATGTTTCAGATTTTCTTTGTGCCAAGGTTTTTTTTTTGAGTGATTCGGTCGTTTGATGGGAGTAAGAATCGAAGATAAATATTTCATATTTTCCTATAAAATTTAAAAATTGGTTGTTGTAAACCATTTTAGGGTTCCGTATTCAATTGTGATAGTGGTACGGAACCCTTTATGCGCGAGTGTCGCACTTGCCCCGTTTTTACTTTTTCCTTTGATATTGACAGTTCTCTGTTTTCATTTCTGATCTAAGTTTCTGAAATAAAGTATACTTATAGAGGTCTTAAGGGGAAAAATCTACCTACTCTTTGCTCAATACAAACTTTACAAACGTAGTCGACTGTTTCCTCCCTGGATAAAGATATTAGAAAGATACAGCCTGGTGACAGACGGACAGACGGACGGACGGACAGACAGACAGCGAAGTCTCAGTAATAGGGTCCCGTTTTTACCTTTAGGTACGGAACCCTAAAAAATATGTTTATAATGACATAAGTCCTTTAACAGCCATGACCATTTGACCATGTCCCTACGTTTTGATTTTTATACTTTCAAATTTAAAAAAAATTAAAACCTAGGGGCATAGTCATGGCAGATATAGGTTTTATGGCATAAACATATTTGCTCTAATGATTCAGGGAGGAAACAGTCTAACATTTGTACGGAGAAAGAGTAGGTAGTAGGTAGACTGTCCTCTTTACATTAAGAGTTGAACTCAAAATCCCTGGCAGGTTGTTAATTTTTTATTTACGAAATATTTTTTTTTTTATGTACCTATATAAATTGTAGACGACATTGTTTCCTGCATTTTGGTGTAGGTATTGTGATTTTTATAAAATCAAGAAAAAGAAATCTTATTGTTTAGATAGGACACTTTAGATAAAGTGACTCACACAGGAAAGGTCCCGTTATTACAAGAAAATCGCGTTTTTTGTATGGGAGCCCCCTTAAATATTTGTTTTATTTCGTTTTATAGCGGCAACAGGCAAATATAATTACGTCATCTGTGAATATTTCAATTGTCTAGCTAAAACGGTTATATGGTAACGGGTTATATGGTCTAAAACTAACTAATTTAGGAAAACTAACTAACTAATGGAGGAAAAACTAACTAACTAATGTAGGAAAACTAACTAATAAATGGAGTATAAACTAACTAAGTAATGTAGAAAAAACAAATTAAATAATGTTTGAAAACGAACTAACTTATGTACTACCTATTCGCTTCGTTTCTCGCGGCAACGTCATTGATAATGATAACTAATAAACAAAAAATAATAATTATAATTTTTTTATATTATAAAAGATTAGGTACAACAAACTTAATATATTGTATTTCCATGTCATGTCCTAATTAATGCAGAATATTGGGTAATATGCACCAAATTTCAGTATTTTGTATTTGGTATACGTGAGTTTTGGTTTCGGTTTCGGCCGAAACTGAAGCCACGGCCGAATATTCGGTTTCGGTTTCGGCCGGAAAACCAGTTTCGGTCGGACTCTAGAAAATACATAGGTACTATAAGGTAGGTATGCTTATAGTCAAGCACAGCTATCTAATATGTACCTCCACATTAGTCTTCCCACTGCTTATTTGACATAAGTCCCAGACTCTCGATATCTTAGGGTTCCGTACCTCAAATAGTAAAAAGGAACTTAAAAATATCACTTTCCGTTCTTTATTTTGTCCGTTGTTTATTTTGAAATGTAGGTAGGTAGGTACCTACCTACCTACATTTCAAAATGTCAAAAAAATCAAAGTACGTGGTTAGTAAAAGTGAACATGCACTAAAATTATCCCACAATTAAATAACCACTATCCAATCCTATAAAGAAAACGCCAAGAACTAGAAATAAATATTCATGTTCAGCATAAATACTTGTCCCCGGCGGGAATCGAACCCGCAACCAAGGTCGGGGGTTCGCTCAACGCATCACAGAGCCAGTCAAACAATTATTAACTTACCTACAAAACTTTCCCCAAATATTTATTATTAAATAACAACAAAAATAATCTAGGGGAGTTTATCTGTCCATCCGTACTCGCTGTCGAGGGGGAAATGCGAAAAGTCGCCCTTACAGCGGCCATGTTGTGACGTCACTGATAAGAGGACCGGGCGGACTCAGGACTGAAGAAAATAAGTAAGAAAAATTTAAAAGTATTTTTATTAATCAATAAAAGACCAATTTTCGTTGGAAGTTTACATAGTACTGTACATTATAGATTTATTTTAGTTTATTATTGAAAGAAAACACAATTAAAAGATACAATTAAAAAATAAAAGTAAGTAAGTAGATTTTTGTTCTAGTTTCGCGATGTTGTATTGAAATTAATGTCATTTTTCGGTTTTAATTACGTGGTGTTTATTACGTTTAGCATTGTTTCAACGGTCAATCCTGAGGGAGCAACCTGTAAAGGTCTCGAAACGTTGAGCGTTGTTAAAAGTAATAAACACCACGCGATTAAAACCGAAAATAACTTTAATTTCAATAAAAGTACCTACAGTTTCGAATTAGTTGTGGCCCTTACACTGTCTGTACTTCGTTTTTGATGTGCAACATTTATAGGCTCGGGTAAACCTAAATATCCGCGTGGCGTTACAGGCCATGGCGACGCCTCGCCACGGTATAATTGTTACGTATCAATAACGCTGTGTCATGCAGACATAGTGCTAGAAGTGTTAGTTTATTTTGAGTCACTTTCCTGAAGACTCGTTAGCCGGTACCGTCAGGACTCTGGCTTCTGTTCCGAAGAGGACGGCGTTCGAATCTCGGGATGATGAAATCTTGTTGTTGGCTTGTTGGTTTTGTCGAAGACATTGAAAAGTTTTTGTTGTAGACTATGATTTGACACATATTCCTGAAGAAAAACTGTCTAATACAAAGAACCAAAACGCCAGATCGTAGTCTGAAATTAAAATATAGTACCTACTGACCTAAGAATACAGACAACAGTCTTACTTTCTTATTTTATTTTTTATATTGGTCAATATTATTTATTTTTGTAAATTTCGTTACTTAATCAATTAAAATTAACCTCACTGTATTTTATAAATAGGTGGTATATTATTTAATAATAAAAAAAATGTAGGGAAATATATTGTAGAATCAAGGATTAAATGAGCCCCAAATAGAAATTGAAAGTCAGTCCACACGGACTGCGCAGCGCAGCGCAGTGCTACATTGAAATTGAGTTTTTCTATTTTTTTATTAAATGTATTATTGACGCTGGGGAAAATTACAAACATTAAAACAAAATACCTACTTACCTAAAAAGTTATACTTAGTTTTGCTTATTTTTTGATTACCTACCTAAAACAATAAAATAAATGTGTAATTTAGATTTTTTTAAACAAGTGAAAAGTTAAATTTCACTTCATATACTTAACTTTTTTTCTTGGACTACATTTAGCTATATACCAAGGTATACATTTATAGGATCCATAACTTAGGTATATTTTGAACAAAACTCCGCCTTTCCTTTCAGCAATTCATCTTCAACCAAACTCACTAAAACAAAAATAAAACAAAAACGACATTAAAAAATCCGAACTATCCCCTAAAACGTCAACATCGCAACTGACACGACAAAAGTGCAAATAAAATTCGAAAAAAGAACAGAACAAAGAGCAGTCGTCTTAGTACGTTCCCGGGCGGCCTTTGATGACAACGCTGCGATCTGATTGGTCGATCATGCGCAGGAGGCGTGGTTTGAAGAAGCCACTCCCACGTAGTTTAGGGGTCTTGGCGCTTTGGGGCGCATACGTCGTTGGGCGCTCAAAGACTGCGCCACGCGTTCGAGACAGGGTGTAACACACGTGCCGCGTTCTATCGATTGACAATGTACCAAATCGAATACTTCTAGTACCAACAAGTGTAGTGTTGTGCTGACAATAGTGTAAAATAAAAAAAAACCCAATAGAACCAAATCTTCCTAAGAAATTCCATAGTAACAGGTTAACAGCTCAAGTGTTTCTTCCAAATCGATTATTTTTCGTGTCCGTTTTTTAGTGTTAGTGTTTTAAATTTTAGTAATAATTAATTCTGAAGGATGATTTAGTACAAGGAAATCTGAGGAAGTCGTTAGGTTTTACTGATTTTTACTGGTTTTAAGTCAAACTTAAACTGGATTTGTATAAACACTTTATTTTATTGAATGTACAGATACAACCTAACCTAACCATAATCGATTACTTTTGAACAAAGATTCAATTTTCATCCAAAAAAACGAAATTCTACACATTAATTAAAAAATCAAAAACAATCAAGGAGTGAAAGAAACAAAAAATAAGTGAATGATAAGGAAAATTCTTTGACAAAAAAACAAACAAAAGTGACGTGATTTCGTGTGACTCTTCATCTACTGTGTACCTACCTAATGACAAAAATCAACCCCAAACAAAAAAATCATCACAACAAAACGTGATGATTTTGACATCTTTTCGACCAACTGTTTAAATAGAAACCGTCAAAATAGCTGCTCAAACGATACCCTGTCATGAGGTCATTGAAGCCAAAGTGACAACATGCCTCCCCCTGGTTCCATTACCTCCTGACAGCTACAAACTTCAAGACCATGAAATTTACGAAGCAGGAAAACTGGCAACAGAAACAAAGCTCATATATAGCAAGCTTGACAGCCATGACGTCTACGACAGAAGATTGGAGAAAATAGCAGCAGAATCTAGCTATAAGTTGTCAGACCAGGATGTCTATGAAGGAAGGATTGAAGCTGGCAAAATAGCATCGGAATCGAAGCTGTTGTGCGGCTGGAGCGGGTCAGGTTATGCCTTGGAAGGTTGCGTGGAACCTTCGATGCTCCGGCCGCCAGTACAGCCTCATGCGAGCCAGCTCGGAACGGTGTATGCTACGAAACGAAGAAGGAGAAATGGCAAAAGGTAAGTGGAAGATTTTTTAGATGATTGCAAAGAATAGTTTATTTGGTTTTTGTTCCAAAGTTTTATGCTCCCTACGGGACTTGAATCAACGGCCTTCCTTTCTCTGGGCGCGCTAACCATCTGCTAAGCGGGCTCAAGCTGGGTTGAATATAAGGAACGTACTATTCTTATTTTTTGAGTAACGATCTTGGTGGCGCCATCTGCTGGGATCTCAAAAATCTTACCTGGCGTTTTTCAATTTACCTAGGTACATTTAAACGATGTTTAACAGATAACTTACTTATAAACGATGTTTAACAGATAACTTAGTTATGTAACGTTTGTTTCTGTCTGTCAACTTTGAAAGTTCATGTCACAGTAAAAGACAAACGATACATAGCTTATGCAGCTGTCAGCGCTGTCAAATAAGGGTGAAGGCGTTTTCATCTAATCTCTAATGTTTAGTTAATTTAACAGCACAAGCAACTTTAATCGATGCTTTTTATGTAGCTGGGTTGTAGTGTAGTCAGCCAAGTCCAGAGGACAGAACTAGTCAATTTGTCTGGAGCTACCTAAGCCGTGGTTTTCCTTCACCGTTCAACAGTCCTCACTTAGCATTTTTGTTTTAATTATGTTTTCTAAATAAATCAGTTTTATTTAGAAAAATTATTTTTTAAGGAAAAATAGCATTCAAAAATTTTCACTTGCGGCGAGGCTTGAACTCGCGTCTTTGGGTCAGTACCCCAACGTCTATTCCAACTAGACTACGCAAGCTCACCTAGTTGGAATAGACGTTGGGGTACTGACCCAAAGACGCGAGTTCAAGCCTCGCCGCAAGTGAAAATTTTTGAATGCTATTTTTCCTTAAAAAATAAATTTTCTAAATAAAATAGCCTTGAGCGACATACAAAAATTAATAGAAATTTAAATCAGTTTTAGCTAGATTTTTATCTAGGTAGATTCCATACCCATCAACACCTATACCTACTAGAAAATTATTTTACAACCGGATATTCGAATTGTAACAAAAAAATTCATGGACGGACAAATCGTAACGAATTGATTTTAAACAATTAATAATTTCATATACATCTCTCTATTTTTGACACGCTTCAGTGACTTCGGGTGTTTAAAAATATACTTTATTGTCTGAATTTTGGAGTTTATTTTTGATAGCTTTATAAATATTAAGTTTTTAATTGTTGCCATGGGATTTAATAAATACCTACAGGAAGTGAATATTTTAATTTTTTTCTTATTGTGTGGTCATGCATCAGTCAAAGTTACTGGTAACTTTCCGTCGGATAAAAAAATAAAAATAAAAAAGAACTATCTAATAATTAACTTTACAAGTTACAAGTTTAAAAAAATGCCATTCTTCCATCATATTTTAGGTATGATACATTTATATATTTTTTCGTATTTAAACCGGAAAGTCTAAACGCTGTAAAGTACATTTTCAACAATGATTCGTTACTAAAAAGAACCTTAGCAACAAAACAAAATTGTTTTGTCGAAATGAAATACTTTCTAACAGAATCAATCCAATCAGAATCAATTATTGCAAAACTTTTAAATTTCGAATCAAATCGAATTCGATTTTCAAAAATTCAAATTCACTTCTAGCATATTCAAAGTATAAAACTACAGCCGTGTATAATAGCGCGTTCAAAAATTAGTTACGGCCTATTACGATTATTCGTTTACTAATTTATTAGGTGAAATAATGACCGTTGTATCGATTGATAATCGACTAACGGATGTGTGAATTGTTAATCGATGTGTGAGATTTGCAGTAGGCTATAATCGTTTTATGATTTAGTAGAAACTTAATATTATATTGATGCTTCGGGTAAAATGCGACATAGATGATGTAGTTATTTGTAGTGACATCTCGAGTAAGATGAGGTCCGGAGTAGGTGAAAATTTACTTTGTGGAAAACTTAAACGTTGGGTAAGATGGGGTGCGAAATAGATGACAAAATCACTTTCAGTGATGTCCGAGACATCACTAAAAGTGAGTGTAAGATGAGGTTCAGAATAGATGACGGAATTACCAGATGTCTCGGGTAAGACGGGGTGCGGAATATATCACCATATTATCTACATAACTGGTGTCTTGGGGTGCGGGATAGGTGACGAATTTGTCTGCAGTAGTGGTGTCCTGGGTAAGATGGGATGCGAGATAGTTAACAAATTTGTCTGCAGTAGTGGTGTCCTGGGTAAGATGGGATGCGAGATAGGTGACAAATTTGCCTGAAGTCTTGAGTAGAATGGGGTGGGGGGTACGTGACAAAACAGACAAACAAAACGTCGCAGACGCACGCGCATCTCATATCGTGACATAACATCAATACACATCCAACCTTTATCCATATTATTAGCTTAGAACACATTTTTAGCTTACGCATGTGTTCTGAATCGCGCTACCGATGTACATATTTCAATTATTTTACTAAAAGTATTAGACTCAGATTAATAAATTTTGTTTAAATGGAGATTTATGTGACCTAATTAACAAGACATTTGTTAATGTATTTAATTTTCAAGATTCACACAGCACTTAATCACATAAATTAAAAAATAATAGAAACCATAATAAGCCACTTACAACAACAATTAAACAAACAGTTTTAAAAAACATAAATCATTTAATCATCAAATTAAAAAAACACGTAATTAACACAACCCAGAACGATTTAAAAACTAATTTGTTAAACAAAATCATCAAATTTCGGTGGTTTCATTAAATATCTAGTAACAATGCTACGTGCGCACTTTACCGTGTAAATTATAATCTAACTATGACATGCGTAGGCACCTTGAAAATGTACCACTATGTAATTTATTCATTCACCAACCATAAGACGGTTAATTCGTATGTTTAAATTTAATTAAGCATTCTTCAAATTGTAAGTATAACCTCTGGACAGAAGTTTGTCGCAAAAATATTCATTTGGTAGGTAAACATTGTCAAAAATTACTTAAAAATTGTTGATTGTTATAGCAATCTAATACCTACCTAAATTAAATTTATTCTTAATTTATTTTATCAAACA
Source organism: Idaea biselata (assembly GCA_958496205.1). Classification (NCBI taxonomy): domain Eukaryota; kingdom Metazoa; phylum Arthropoda; class Insecta; order Lepidoptera; family Geometridae; genus Idaea; species Idaea biselata. The sequence goes on from OY292402.1 coordinate 26,289,721, forward strand.
GTTTTATTTCCAAATTTTTGTGTTCAAATATACTAAGATACCTTTTAAATAGAAATTATGTCTATATATTAATATTGTGTCAAATAAAAATACTTAGTATTTACCACACTAACCAGCCGAATACAGAAACGCCACCTAAAACTTTGAGGCCTACTTAAATAATTGAGCAGCTTCTAATCAGGGATTTTTTGTCTTTGAGAGATGCTTAATTGTTTAAGTAGATCTCAAATTTTGAGTAGGTAACGTTTCTGTATTCGGCCGTTAGGAAATACTGCACCATTTTCTTCCTGCTTAAACTTAGATTTAAAGCAAAATGTAGACTCTAATTTTGTACTAAAATGTGGAAATAAACAATTACGAATATCATTATAATATTTGTGTCATATTTTTAATATAGGTATACCTTCCTAAATAATAAAACACAAACGAAGAAACAAAAAATAACTAAAATTAAAATGGACATCTTTAACTATTACAAATTATTTTTAGATGTAACAACATTATACCAATCTTTGTAAGTTTGTGTATTAGTTGTAAGTATGCAAAATTAATCTCAGTCTTGATTTTTAATCATTTTCAGTGACACTCAGTAAATTCCATTGGTACCTACCTCTTCGGCAACACTAAAAGTTTCACTAGGTTCTTTGATTACCGATTGTTCCTCTGGGTAAATATGAAATTTTGAGTGAGGGCTGAGTATCACTTAAATTATTATTGTTAGTGTGGATGTGGTCATCATATCAATAGATTTGATTTGCAACTATTTAGGACATGTTGTTTTGGAAAAAACCCAGACTATAATCAAGATTATTTTCATCAAAACCTATAGTTACCGGAAATACGATAAGGATGCATGGAATTTAAAAAGTCCCTTCTTATCTACTATTTACTGCGCAGTATACCAAAGAAAGTTATGAATCATTTAACTGCGCAGAAAAGAAGAAGCAGAGTTTGAGGGAGACGTCTCAGTGTCGTTTCAGACAAGCTAAGCTAAGCTAAGCCGTATCCCCTGTTCTTTGTTAGTGTCTTCGAAGAAAATAGGTACAAAGAGGTGTCTAATCAATTAATATATCCCGCCAAGACATATACTCAGTTTCCCTTGCAACCTGCCAAAGGAACCACTCAGTTTCGGTTTTGTTTTTCCTATTCCCATGTGTTCGAAATCTATGTTCTGTAAGTAGACACTAGGATACACAATATTCGTCTGACGCTATGAGTTTTCTACTATAACTATAACGTTTTTGAAGTAAGTCGAGTTTTATAGTAAAAACTTTTCACCAAATCCATGGCATTCACCTACTGCTACTCTTAATATGCATGAGTATCTTCATCCATCCATGTTTTGGGTAATGAAATCAACAATTTTATTCGATGATCCGGGGCAATGTTCTATTTTATCGGAGTACCAATATTCCAAAAGTCTCAGCTCATTCATTATATTGAGACCCGGACTAGATAGTGGCATTTCAGCTGTCTGACATTCTCCCAACAATCTATAGTTCTTTGCTAAAACATGTTCTTCCTGCAGCTCATAAAGAACGCGTTTCAAATTATCGAACTGCTCAGTGCATGTTTGATTCCTTTCATAATCTCCTAGGAACAATATTGAGATAGTAAACCTATTATATTCAGGAAGCATAGCTCCTTGAACATTTGCTCCTCTACCTTCAAATACTAAGCCATTCGGTGTTATAATGAAATTTGGTTCTATATCGTGCCGTTTTTTTTCTATTCGGTCTCTCCACTGCATTGCTCGAATATTCTCCATACAAGAGGTTTCATCTTCACAGTAATTGATTACGCTATGGCCGACTACGACGAAATATATTGGTGTATTAAGAAAAGTTCTAGCAAGTGGTGCTTCAGCATTCCAAGCAAACCGAGTTTTGTACCACCATTCTGTTATTCCTACGGACAGAAAAAAACAATCAACTAAACTTTCTAAGAATTCCGACAATATGATCATTTCAAGCTACTAAGTCTGACGTATATCGCAAAGCCACAGTGGTAGTATCTATTATGCTGTGGCTTCATTAACGGGCGAAGATTCGTGTCACGGTGATACGATGCATCGTTGTTCAGTTTGTTTAGCACCTGAGACTGAATTGACGCAGGTGTAGCCACGTAAGCAAAACATCGTCTTCGCCCGAACCCCGCCCGATCGACCCGGCCACGTACATCGCGTAAATACGAATATTTGCGGTAGCCCGCTAATAAAGCCTCAGCATAACGTTGCAAAGTGTAGCAATATAAATTTAAAACGCCAATAATTTCTACTATATTCGAAATCAAATGATAGCAAATTCTTAACGTTTTAAAAATAAACACACAATCTTCTATCTTAAATATAAAATTTCCATGTCACAATGTTAGTTACCGTACTCCTCCGAAACGGCGCGACCGATTTTTACCAAATTTTATATGCGTATTCAGTAGGTCTGAGAATCGGCTACTATCTATAATTTATAAGGCAAAACAACGTTTGCCGGGTCAGCTAGTATTATTATAAGTTTCAATCTCTTTAGGTGTGTACTTACTTAGCTGAATCACATAAGATATTGCATTGTCACATGTGGCGCAATCTACATTAGAAAGCTTAATTGCAATATGGATCATGATTCCCAAGCCGATGACTATAGAACAACCTAATAATACAGCAACACCGCAACGTATTTTTTTCTGTTTCTTCGGCTTAGTTGGTTGTGATTCTAGTTCTGTCGGAGGAATTCCTCCTGAAATAATATTGGACATGATTCGATTTTGATTAATCATATTTTATGCTAAGTAGCGAAAATTTGAACCCCAACATTGTTGATATATTTACCTTCTATTGCACTTAGAACTTCCTCCGTTTGTCGTCTGGTTATCTCAACAACAGGTTCTCTTTGAACCGTATCCGCATTAATTATAGTAAGTTCGTTTATATACTGTGTAGTATAAGAAGCTGCTTCCCTGACAGATCTAATTAAGTCAGTTTCGTCCATACTGCATGTGGGTTCAGACTCCACTGCTTGGTAGTCAATCTTAATCAATGGTCCTATTATAACTTTTTGAGCTCCAATGATGTTAAGTTGATTTAATACCTGTATAAATCTTGAAGAGCTGTTAAATATGTTTGGTGTGGATTGAGAAGTACAAAGTGCAGTGAACTCACACGGGTTTGGTGTTGAAGCCGCTTCATCTTTAAATCCAAGAATCCAAGAGTCCCGGTCAACGTTGTCCAAAAGAACAACTCCATCATCATCAGAATACAGGAAACAATTGGAAGGAATCACGTGTCTTCTTTGTAAGATTGCTATGGTGATGCTATTTCTCCTTCTTCTTACTGTTCCTTCGTTTTCGTTCCACATTATCAAAATGTACAACGCGCTGACTGACGTAGGCTGATAAATATTCGCGAGTACTTCGGTAAATATTTTTATTGATAAAAATAGGGTTATATTTTTGGAAAGATACTGACGACCGTTCTTTGCTGGGGCCGATATCAAAGTGTTTATTAGTGGATAGTGCTTCGGCAAGCGGGTATCTCAGATAAAAAAATAATCTGTGTGTGACTTATCAGAATATTTAAATTCAATATTCGTCCTTATTATTCCTAATAATTTAAGTAATATATTTTTCGACAAGCTGTAAATACTCATATAACGCGCACCTTGCACATTGCAAACTTTTTTGATATGGTTTTGTTTATCTTTTTTAGGATTCTGTACCCAAAGGGTAAAAACGGAATCCTATTACAGAGACTTGGCTGTCTATCCGTCTGTCCGTTGGCCACCAGGCTGTATCTCATAAAACGGTAATAGCTTGACGGTTAAATTTTCACAGATGATGTGTTTCCGTTGCGGCTATAACAACAAATAGGGAATTTCTTGTCATTATATAACAAATATTATTATAACAAAATAAAAAAAATATTTAAGGAGGGCAAATACAAATATTTAAATTTTGATGATCCCATACAACAAACATCTTCGTTATGGTGAGAGTCCCTAGTTGTTCCCATAAAATCTTGGTGAAGATCTGATGAGAACCTTCAAAATGATGAGCAGAATAGCATCCCACAATGCAGTAAGTTACTAATTATTCGACTTCCATCAATAGAATCGGCTTATAAAGAACTAGGTACAAATTGATGGACCATCTGGAACCACCTTCTTATCAGAAAACTTCTTAATTATTGAAGTTACGGTTACAATTTTGATGATTTTTAGTGACAGTCAAAAATGCAAAAGGGTAAAATAAAATTTAAAAAATTATCAGGATATCAAATCCGGTTATCCAGAAATGGTGGTTTTTACTGCTTTTACTTAATTACTTTGAATGTCGTATTGTTCTTTCTTTGATTCTATTGAATACTGTTATTGCGATGTGTTCCCTTATCATGGGATGATTTTCCTATGGTATTCCCCGTCCAGAATCATACCTAATGATTTTATTTTCAAAGAGACTGTAGGAAACCTGAATAAAATAGGGCTTAGCGTACTGGTAGGTCATCGTGTTTCATCTTTGACGACATCAACGCTTAGTATCAAGTGTGATAGCGGTCAAACGCTAGCCTATACAGTTATAAAACAAGTGCGAGTCAGACTCGCACACGAAGGGTTCCGTACCATTATCTATTCAACATGTTTTGTTTTGAAAGGTAAATTACGGTTTACGATTTATGACGTTTAAAAAAAACTACTTACTAGATCTCGTTCAAACCAATTTTCGTTGGAAGTTTGCATAGTAATGTACATCATATACTTTTTTTAGTTTTATCATTCCATTATTTTAGAAGTTACAGGGGGGGGGGACCAACATTTTACCACTTTGGAAGTGACTCTCGCGCAAACTATCCAGTTTAGAAAAAAATGATATTAGAAACCTCAATATCATTTTTGAAGACCTATCCATAGATACCCCACATGTATAGGTTTGATCAAAAAATTTTTTTTGACTTTCAGTTCTAAGTATGGGGAACCCCAAAAATTCATATTTATTTTTTATTTTTGTGTATAAATCGTAATGCGGTTTACAGAATACATCTACTTACCAAGTTTCAGCATTATAGCTCTTATAGTTTCGGAGAAAAGTGGCTGTGACATACGGACGGACGGACAGACAGACATGACGAATCTATAAGGGTTCCGTTTTTTGCCATTTGGCTACGGAACCCTAAAAATGTGAGCCTTCACGGGACGTCTAACAGATGTGAAACATCGACTGGCTACGTATAGTACATATAGCGTGGCGAGGCGTCGCCACGGCCAGTATCGCCATGACAATTTTTAGGTTTACCCTCGCCTATAGATGTTTCACATCAAAAACTCTATTTTCTACATACCTATTTCTCTACAACATGACATCCTTCCATAAACCCAAACTTTACCTCTCTATAATATTAGTATAGATAAATAGCGCGCATAAAATGTTAGTGACCCATTGATGTACTGACCATGGACTTTCCATGGTCAATACTTCCCTGGGCAACCGTGTAAGTGTGGAATTTTGCACAGTGGGAGATAACGGGTTGGAAGACAGAAATAAAAAGTTTGGTTATGGACTGTAGTTGAAAGTAGGCGATATACTTCGATAGGTACGTTATAGGTACATCATTTATATTTAAGATCATCTGGATAGATTACGATAATGAATCTTCTTCCTTACATTTATCCCATTATTTGGGGTGACTCTGCTACTGAATTTTGAAGTAGGGTCGGGTCTCCTCACTTCGCGACGCCAAGTTCATCAGTCTTAGGTTGTCTTTACTGGCAATTTGGCTTGCTAAAGGTCTCTTGCAATATTTGCCAACCTGGTCGAAGGTGGACGGCCTGTACCTCCCTATTAGAGCTATTTCTCTATTTCAGCAATCGAATGTATTTAGATAGCTAAATAACTAAAATAAAACAGCAATATTGAAAATCAAAATTACATTTTATTATTGAAAATAATTGAATTCACCACGCCACCGGATGGAATGGGAACTAGCCGAGCAACAGCTAGTTATTAACATATTTACCGTCGATTACACTTAAGGTTTCCTCAGTTTGTCTGGTTATCTCAATAACAGCGTGTCTGTGAACCGTATCCGTGTTATATATGTTAATTTCGTTTATATACTGTGCAGATTTAGAAGCTGCTTTCTTGATAGCTCTAATTAAGTCAGTTTCGTTCATAGTGCATGGGCATCCTGGTGTATGGACAATCTTAAACGTTGGTCCTACTGCAACTCTTTTAGCTCCAATAATGTTAAGTACATTTATAGCTTGTATAAATCTTGCTGAACTAAAATAAATAAATAAATCAGTTATTTCCACAAGTAAGTTTACTTTAAAATTAAACACTATCCCTCCACACTAGGCGAAGCCTGTCCTGTGGGGAGAATATATAAAAGGTACAGTAATAGGTTGCACTGTCCAATTGTCAAATATGTGTGGTATGGATTGAGAATTATAAAGTGCAGTGAAATCGTACGAGATTTGTGATGAAGCCGCTCCATTTCTAAATCCTTGAATGTTTTGAGTCTCCACGTTGTCCAAAAACTATATGATTTTAAGAGGAGTATATACGCCAACGACCTTGAAACTGAAAATCCCTATCGGGCTCATCGAAAATTGTTGATTATTTCATGACGGAATGTCGTAGAACTTTTTCTTGTGCACAGATTGTAGGTGACATTGTTTCCTACATTTTGGTGTAGTTTTAAGACAAGAACCTCCTATTGGTGCAAAGCCTATCCAAATTTTAGACAAAAAATGTCTGATTTGGCTAAAATGGCGATAGGCTTCAATACGTTTAGACATATTTGTATGGAAACTGCACTAAAATATCGGAAACAATGTCGCCTACAATCTGTACACAAAAAAAGTTCTACGACATTCCGTCATGAAATAATCAACAATTTTCGATGCGCCCGACATGGATTTTCAGTTTTTCAGAATAGGGCCCTTAAGTCAAGTTGCCGCATACGACAACTTGCCTCTTCGGCGATCTGATACTAACCCAAAATAAGCTCCATCATCATCAGAATACAGTAAACAATTGGAAGTAATCACGTGTCTTCGTTGTAAAATTGCTATGGTTATACTATTACTTCTCCTTCTTACTGTTCCTTCGTTTTCGTTCGACATTACATTACACTGACTGACGTAGGCTGATAAATACTCGCGATTACTTCGGTAAATCTTTTTATTGATAAATAAAAATAGGGTTATATTTTTGGAGAGATATAAACGTCCGTTCTCTGCTGGGGCTGACAGCAAAGTATTTGTAGTACTTCGATCGTCAATTTTTTTATACCCGATAAAAAATTATCTTTGTATCTCTGATTCATGAGAATCTTTAAATTCAAAATTCATCTTTAGTTCGCTTTAAAATTGTTTTAAATTGAAGATCTAATTTCTACATTATGTTTTTTCTTAAAAAGCATTATACCTAGTAGTAATTTAGATTTTTCCATGACAAAATGATTATTTCTATTTTATTGCGTCTTCCAGGAACTGTTTTGATTTCCTAGTTCGGGTATTTACTTGCCTTATCAGTGAAACTGGTTTATTCTTCACTGAAACTGGTTATTACCGGTCAGTTATGACGTTATTGATTGATTTTGAGCCACACGCCCATATTGGTATTGATAGATTTATCACGCTTAGCTTACATAGAAACTTTTTATATAAAAACCTTGAGTTTTGTGTTTGTGTTCGTACTTCATTGAAAAGCAACGTTATGAAATCAAAACGTAATATTTTAACCCGGAAATTCCATAAAACATATACTTATACGATTTAGGCGGACGAACAAATTTTAAAGTTGAGACGGAACAAAGAGAGATGCTCGTAAATGATGAAAATAATAGTTAATTCCCAATTTCTTTATTGTACCTACCTAAGTAAAAGTCAACGTACCTACTGATTGAAATTCTGAAAGGCTATCTTTTATTTAGTGTTTACCATTTTTTGATGGTAATATTGCATAGAATTCCAGTAATTTTTGTTACTAAGTAGTATTATTTGGATAGGCACATGATATGACGCAATTATCGAATACGATCATTTATATGAGTGGAGTGATATCGGAGCGAAGTGCAAACAAATGACGTATGACGTGTGATGTCAACAAACCTCGCCCCCTTTACAGGTTTTATTTTTGCTAAAACTAATATGAAACATTTCTTTTTGGTCAGATTAATTTGACAAATTAATCAAAAAAAATGGGTGGGTGACTTAATGAGGGACAAACTTCCTCTTTGCCTCAAGAAGAGGTTAATGGACACGTGCATACTCCCATCCCTCGCCTATGGTGCACCGACATGGTATTTGACACATTAATAGAAGACTAGCCTCGATTTGCAAGCGAGCGATGGAGCGCAGTATTTTGAGTGTCAAATTAATGGACAAAATCCGAAACACGGAATTGCGCTCTCACACAAAGATCGTGGATGTAGGTCAAAAAGCTGCAATGCTTTAGGCCGCTCGCCCACGGCGACTTTTTGTAGCGATACTAACGCGATTCTGCATCGATACAGTCGCGAAGCGGTCGCTAGCTGTGTGCCCTCGCCCACGGAGCGCTCAGATTCAGTAGCGATGCAAACGCGATACTATCGCGCTTCAGTCGCGATGCAAGCGCAATTTTGTCCCTCCTTCCGTTTTTTCTCCGATGTCGTCCGACACGGTCGTGCGTTTGCATCGATTTAGTCGCGATGCAGTAGCGCGTTGGTAGTGCGTTAGCATCGCTACTGTAGCGCGTTACAAATGCGACTACCACGCGTTAGTCGCGCGTATGCTAAACGCGCGACTGCATCGCTACAAAAAGTCGCCGTGGGCGAGCGCCCTAAGTGGGACTGAGCTGGACACGTCTGTCATATGCCAGAAGAGTCTTCTAGCATACGGCAGACGAGAGCGAAAGCCACTACTGACTGGATCCCAAACATCAAGAGGCGAATCGGTAGACCAAAGGGATCGCCAAATTTAAGCCTGAGTGGCGAACCATAGTCCAAAATAGACCCGATTGGAAGAGTTGCAGGGAGGCCTTTGCCCAGCAGTGGGACAATTCCGGCTAATATTGTAATACTCTGAACCGCAATACATGATCTGAACTCGGTATCGCAATTTAGATTCAACACAAAAAAATTATCGCATCGGTATGTCACTCTTTATATAATAATTTTTAATGTTTTTCGGAACATAATGAATAGAAAAAAAAACAAGGAAGATCAAGGCCAAGAAAAACCTTTATTGAGCCAGACAAAGGAGAGGACTGCCGTTACGTCGTTGAAGGATATGATTATAGGAGACGGCAATAGAGAAAGAGAGGGAGAGGAATGGACAAAGTATTATTACACCGAGAAGGAAAAAGATTAAATAAATAAATTAAAAATAAAATAAATTTTAATAAATTTTAAATAAAATACTAGGCAAACGACGTGTGACGTGATGTGATGACTGATGAATGACGTAGATTTTAAGAATGCATTGCGATAATGCAAAAAAGGCTTGTGGCGTTCCCTTAGTTCAATAGATTTCATAAGCTATTTATTAAGTACTTGCGAGTATAGCAACATTTTATTAAGTATGATTAATTATTATTTTCACAATTTACGTCATGATTTAATTAAAATAAAGTAAGTAGGTACCAATTTCATTAATCTCATTTAATCATGCTTATAATCTATACTTAACTACAAAAACAATATCGCACAGGTATGTATAACATAATACTTTATATTTGTTGATAGCGTCCGTAATGCATACAAATATGTAAGTAGGTACTTATTATGGCCACAGAAGTCACGTTTTAAAATAAAAGTGATTTTTCATCGTCTAACACAATATGTTTGGTCTGCTTGTTGACTATGCCAATTATCCATATGAGATAGTTCATCCATGACGTTAGGACCTGGACTAATCATAGGACCGTGAATTTGACAATGTCCTAACAAACGATAACGTCTCACTAAGACTCCTTTGTTCACTAACTCATTTAGAAGAAGCTGCAAACGTTGGAACTGCTCTGGGCATGTCTTATCCCTCATATAATGTCCCATAAACTCAATTGAAATGCTTATATGATTATAGTCTTTGATCATTGATCCTTGAACGTTTGCTCCTCTACCTTCGAATACCAATCCGCTTCCTGATATAAGAAAATTGGGGCCTAAGTCTACCCAACCTCTATCTATTTGGCGTCTTTCTTGATATTCTTGAACATTTTTGATACAAACATCTCTTTCAATACAGAAATCTGTTTCGGTATGTCCGATAACAACTTGTGTGGCAGGTGATCGAAGACAAGTCACATTACGTGCATCACTTGCTTTCCATTCAGGGCGCGTGATATACCATTCCTGCGCTATATCTAGACAGACACAACAAAAAGAGTTATGAGATTCGAGATAAACGTTACATAGAACGTGACATAGTCTTAGGGCCTATCCATTGTTATCATTTATTTTATCAACATAACGACAAAATTTTCGATAAAAACAAAAAAATCGAATTACACTTGTACTAACATTGTCAAGAACAGATGACCTTGATCCCTTTGCAAAAGACTTAGCAAAAAAATCGGTTAGATCAAAACTCAAAAATTCAAATGTCTATTTTAATAGGTACCTAATAAATCTTAATGTTAAATAAAACTTACCTAAATTGACCCTTCCTGAACAAAATGGTCCAAACATTCCACTCCCGTAGAGGTAGCAGAGCAAGCCAACTGACACAACTATTGACCACATCACAAAAACTACAACGCCACATCGCATTTCTCTCCATTTTCTTGGTTTCCGGCTTTGCAATTGCAGGCCAAGAATAGTTGCTGCAATTAAAATTCAGATTTATTAAATGCGTACGTGTAGCCATAAAATATAAACATGAAAGAATCTAAAACCACTAGATGCGGATAAAATGCACAATCTATTGCTATTTTTAAGCTTGGTACTAAAATATTGAAAAAACACCAAAGAAGTGACTAGTACCTTGTAAAGTTTCCGTATTGATTACTCTTTGATTCACAGTAACAAATCTGGGTCCAATTTGAACAGATCCAGTATCTTTTCCAATGACATTAACTTGCAATCTGGAAGTACTTGGATTTATAATATCTCGTAATTTAGGCGAAATGGCAGCAGCTCGTCTTTTGTATTTGGAAATCGCTTGTTCAGTGGTCTTCGAGGTTGTTGCTATACAGTCAACGTTTGTTAGAAGAGTTGATACTTCTTCTACGTTTGTGACAATATCGGCATAAGTATTTGCTCTTTGGATCCGAACAGTTTTATTATATTTATCAGGTATCAAAGGAACTGTTTCTGTCCTATCTGTGTCCATGCTGGTAACGTCTATAAAACGGAATCTGACATGTCTTCGTTGCAACTCAGCTATACTGATGCTCACACTTCTCCTTAGAATTCTTTTTGTGGCTTTCTCTGCAGCATTAAAGCGTGATCGAGCACTGTGTGTTTTAGGCTGTTCCATCGTTGTTGGTTCTATATCAATAATGGCGTTAGAGGTTTTATAATGATTTGATCGACGTGTTGTATATCTTACATCCTCATTTCTAACTCCCGGTTCTTCTACGCTTAGCATTGTTTCGAAAACATTAATTTGTATACAATGTAGTATGACTTATTGCGCATTTGTTTACTTTACTTGCTCCAATCGCGGTTAAATCGATACTGACTGATTTGGTTGCTGCTGTTTATCTGATAAGGACAATCTATACACAAGTTTCTCTAGATATTAAAGTTTGTCTGTCTGTTTCACATCACCCACTGTTTTGGAGAGTTCCTTTTTTTCTTCCTTCCGTGATTTATATGTATTTTGAAATACGCTTCAAAATCGTAAGAAGTCGGGTAGATTATTGAAATAGAGATTAGTTGGAAAGTCTGAAACCAAATTATCTATCGATAACAACTGTTTTTTTTAAATAATCTATTATTGTAAAGATTATAGTGAACTTTTACGGATTCGTTTGAAGGGTTTTTTGAACCGGTCTGATATGAAGACAATGGTCTGATTTCGAAAATTGAATGGATGGATTATTCATTTTTTTATAAAAGTATCTACCTAACCTACTTAGTTACGATTTTGGTACTACTTCCAAAATCATGTCGTCGTATGTCGGTCAGAACAAAGCATTTTATAGATAATAAATATAGATTTGAGTAATGCATACAATAAAATTGCAGTCATGAATTCATGATATATTTATATTATTTTCTACTTATAAAGATAAATTATCTGCATCTGCTTTCTGCATGACCGCGTAGGGACTATACGGCTGAAGTGATTTTGATAAGAATAAGTAATGAATGACGTTAGATTTTTCATAATAGCACGTGTTTCAGCGTAAAATAATACATGATTGTGTGGAACATAAGAGAATAGATTAAAAAATGGCGTATTATGAATATTTATATTAAGTATGGGTACCAAACCAATCGAAGGCTTTAAAATGGTGATTGATGATTTTAGAAATATTATAACCGTGTCACATGCTTTTCACTGAGTTGGTCTAGTGGTTTTAAATTAACAAACAACAGCGGAAAATCTTATTTAGGTTTTTGACTCAAAAAAGAGGCAGAAGCCCAAAACGTTGGTCAGCTTGGTTCTGACACCTGCTCAGGTGTGAGAACAGCTGGAGATGCCAGTATACCGACATCATACTGCGGAGTATACAAGCTAAGGAACGCAGCAATTGGAGATGTCTTGTACACGACGTTGCATGGAGTCACCATCTTCAACTATGAGGGATCGACTAAGGAGGACTTCCGGTTGATCTAGATTAGTAAGTTTTAGTGAAAAGCAAGGTCTTACAGCTCACGTAAAGGCAACATTCTGGAAAATAAAAAAGGTGATATTTTCGTACATACATAGGTACCTACAAGTTTTTGTGAAAATCCAAAGGAGGTCGGCTGAATTGGGCGGAGATAGACAAGTTATTCGATATGTTCATAAAATATTTTGTATTTTTCTTAATTTTATGAGCATTTTAGATTTTTCCTACAACTACGGAATGATTTTTTACCATAAAATCGTAAAAAACCTCAATAAAAATCTACCATTTTCGGTCCTTTCAGATATGGCAATATTCCAAAAGTTACCATTTATTTAAACGATTGCTGTGTCGATAATCGAATGATTTTAAATCAATAATAATGTACCTAAATAATCCGTTAAAAATCCGTTTTAAAAAATCCGTATCCGTTTTAATTATTATCGTAACTATTTATGAACGACGTTTTATTGGAATCGATACTAATAATTCAATGAATAAATGACTAGAGAACTATAAGAAAATGTTTTAATAATTTAATAAAAATCGATTTAATAATCGATGTCAGATCGATATTGTATCTGTGGCAGATGTTCGAGTGTTTGATTGACAGCTCGCTTTCTGTCATTCTTGGGGATTTTGTGTTCGGTGTATTTTTGTATGTTTTTCGAGTTTTTTTCAAATCGACAACCTAGTGCTACGTTTACGGACTGATTGATCTTGCTCACACGACTAAACTTGGCATTCCTGGATTTTGTTTGGATAACTTGAACGATATACTTATTACATTAATTTTAAGGTTATTAAATTGACAATGAGTTGATCAAGTAAAATTCCATATATCTCACTAATCCGGAGTTTTGAGTTAGAAAAACAGATTTTTGTATAATTAGTAATAAATCTAGATTCCAAACTGCTACTGTTCATCTCAGTTCACCTTCCGCCCGAGGTTCTATGAAGAGTTGCCGATCTCCTTTAAGCTTTTTGTATGTTAACTGAGAACTTTGACTCTAAACACGTAAAGGGAATATAGACTTGTATATGACTATTATTTAAACTCGATACTTCCATGCGTTTCCGAAATAAAGAGTCTTCTTGACAGACCGACGGACGGACAACAAAGTAATCCTATAAGGGTTCCTTTTTTACGTTTTGAGGTACGAAACCTTCATGAATGACATGTGCAAATACCGCTTTGTCATCTTTCTCCAAATTATTTGCGTAGAATTTGTATTGTTATCTATTTTCCAGTACCTAAACAGTTATCTTATCATGAAATTTTCAGGAACACTAAACTATCTCGATAACTTACCGAAAAAATATGATAAATAGTTGACATTATCATCAGAATAGAAAAACCACACCTTTTGGAAATTTTCCACTAGAAGATGTCGTGTACCTACTTATCTAATCTGCCGTGTAGCCCCGGCATAGAATAGGCTAAACTCCTCTTTCCGTGGGTGTCGTAAAAGGCGATTAAGGCATCTGGGGGAGACGAGCAAACCTTAAGTTCTCGTAATATTTGCAGAAGGCTACCTATATAGTCAATGACGACTTACCTACTGCGCCGACCCCAAATAAAAAAAACTATTTGGGTTTAGCGGACCCCGGGCTCCCGAAAAAGATGCAACTGGGAACTTCGCTCGGATGAGAAGACAAGTACCTATCTAATACCACTGTACAGAAAGACAATCGTGATGCATGTTGTTGTTTCTCTTTGTTCTTATATTGGAACGAAGTTTCTTATCGCACGTTGCAAAAGGGGGCTAGACCGGAAAAATTAAGACCAAAAGTTGTAACGGATACACTTTTTTTTTTGCACACTACTTCGTACTACCTATATGTTTTTTGCGTGATATATTACTGTGTGCTTGTCGGAATAAACGTATTTTCTTTTGTTTGTATTGAATAAACTTAAAAACTGCTGGACCGATTTCAAAAATTGTTCACCGTTAGAAAGCTACATTCACCCTGAGTAACATAGGCTACTTTTGATCCCGATATTTCCACGGGATCAGGACTTACGCGGGTGAAACCGCGGGAAGCAGCTAGTGTGACATATTTTATGTTATTGCGAAATAAATAATATGAACTATCTATGATGTCATTATTAGTAATGACATCATGATCCTGAAAGATAGTCGGCGCCACAAAAGTATTGCGTTGCATTATCACCATAATAAAAGACCACACCTCTAAAATGTTCTATGTATCAGATAACAAACTGCATGTATGAAATCATAACTCAAATCATTTTCAAAAATATCAACGGCGGCGACGCGCGGGCGCCACGGTTAAGATAAGAAACCAGTAGGTATTTCTGTGTCCTTGAAAATACTTGAAATCGATGTCTGTTTGTTTTTAGGGTTCTGTACCCAAAGTGTAAACACCCTATTACTGAGACTACGCTGTCTGTGACCAGGCTATATCTCATGCATGAACCTTAGACGATTGCAATTTTCACAGATGATATGTTTCCATAGCCGCTATAACAACAAATACTAAAAACAAAATGGGAGCCCCCCTTAAATATTCGTTGAAACCCATATAACCAACAACGTGATATTTGACATAAAAACGCAACGATACCGCGATATATTTTGTTGATCACATGATTTACGTTCGTGTTGTTTTTACGGATTGGTTGTTTTTTTGATGCCAACTGATTTTGATAAGGTTTTCACTATTAGGTAGGTATTTAGTAAATTCTTCTCAACGAAACAACGATAGCTTTTTTCTTCTGAATTCGCAATGCAATGAACATAACGCTATGTCCCGTAATTTTGACCGCTTTCGAGTTTTGACTACAATATATAACTACCTTATGTTGTAGTCAAAACTCGAAAGCGGTCTGTTACATTACTATTTACAACCTGCGATATCTTTTAAAATGATCAAAACAAAAAGCAACTGAATTCTAAAATGAATAACATCCGTTGAAATAAAACAACAGGTTATTTACTATGTTTAAAATCAAATGGTAACTACCCCGTTATTAAATAATACTCGTAATGAATCCTTTTAATTATGAAAATCGGCAGAAATAGGTTAGGTTAAGGTCCATAGGTCTGTGCAAGCGAATCGAGCGTATATTATATTTCAGGAATTTCTGTGTTGTTTTGGTTGTACGTACGATGTTTTGACCGCTTTTAAGTTTTGGCTACAGCATAAACCTACCTACATTAAGTAGGTATGTCGTAGTCAACACTCAAAACCGGTCTGTACTTTACTCTTATTAACCTGCGATATCTTTTAAAATGATCAAAACAAAAAGCAACTGAATTCTAAAATGAAAACATCCGTAGAAATGAAACAATCAGTTACATACCATGTTTAAATTAAGATGTTGAATAATTATCTACCATTCAGTGAGACTTTTTTATGAAAACCGGCACAGATAGGTTAGGTTGAAGTCAGTGCTATAACGATCAAGCGTGAGCGAATCGAGCGCATAATATAGATTTTTGTGTTGTTTTGGTTCGATCAGGTTAGTCAAAACTAATTTTTGGCCGATTTTTTCCGTTCGGAAGATTTGACCGTTTTCGAGTTTTGACTACACTAGGTATATACCTACATAGTATGTTGTACTCAAAACTCGAAAGCGGTCTAATATAACTGCATTACTCTTAATAACCTGCTATAGGTATCTTTTAAAATGATCAAAACAAAAAGCAACTGAATTCTAAAATGAATAACATCCGTAGAAATGAAATAGCGTTGCGCTTGCGCCGGCGCGTGTTATTCGCACCTGCCTCAGGTATTTAGTCGTTAGTCTTTACTCTTTAGTACTTTTATTTAGGTATGTGAATCGTTGAAGATTTCTCAGTAAAATTATACAATCGACCTCTGTGGCGCGTCGTGCGATTGCTCGACTGCAATGCAGAAAGTTGTGGGTTCGATTCCCGCCGCAGAAAAAAAAGTAAAATTTATGGAGTACATCCGTTGTCAAGTACCCATAGTACAAGCCTAGTGCTTAGTTTAGAACTAGATTGCGCTTGTGTAACGTCGTGCAAATTTATTTATTTATTTTATATTATACCTGAAAAAAATACCATTATCATAAAAAAAAAGTTTGCCCAGCTAAGATAAATTTATTTTATCCTGTTTTTAGTATTTGTTGTTACAGCGGCAACAGAAGTACCTACGTCATCTGTGAAAATGTCAACTGACTAGCTAGACTATATCACGGTTCACCCGAGAAACAGCCTGATAACAGACAGAAAGACAAACACACAGTGGAGTGTTAGTAAAGAGGTCACATTTTTACCCTTCAGTTACGGAACCCTAAAAAGAAATAAGTAGGTCAGTTAAGTTTAGTATTGATAAGTCTTTTTTAAATTAGAACAATACCTACTGTGTAGGTAATAAAATATACACGTACCTACCTACTAGAGGTTTTTATTGTTTTTGTTTTTTTTTCTCAAAAACGTGCTATCAGACTCACGTATTGTGTAATCTAAAATTTTATCGTTGGTATTAACTTTTTTTTTGCGTAACCACGATAATACGTATTTAGATAGTATAGGTACTTTCCTAATCAAACGGTTTCTAAAAAAAAATACGGTTTATGCACATACCTAATAGATAATATATGTATGTAATGTACTCTAAAATAAAGAAAATGTATTAAACATTTCTACACATTTTAATTTTAAAAAACTTAGCGAAACAAAATAAAGAAAAACAAAATCAACAAAACTAAAATAACCCATCCCCAAGCGTTCCCGATGCAAAGCTGCCCAAAATGCTAGCAGCATTACCACGTTGAACCGCAATGGACAATCTTTGCAGCAGGAACGCCCCGGAACGGACATCATGCCCCCTCTCCCTTAACCGGCTACCAACCTCTCTAATGAAGGCCAAGCCTTCATGTACCCTAATAAATGTTACTTTAAACAGTTGTAATTTTCACACATGATGTATTTCTGTAGCCGCTATAACAACAACTTTTAGTACCTATTTGTTGTTGTAGCTTGTTATTTGTTGCTACAGAAATGCATCATCTGTGGAAATTTCAACTGTCTATTTATCACGGTTTATGAGATACAGCCTGGTGACAGAGGGACAGACAGACAGCGGTGTCTCAGTAATAGCATCCCGTTTTTACCCTTTGGGCACGGAACCCTATAAAATACCTACGTATCTACCTGGGTACCTACTTCAAATTGCTAGAACAGCCCCCTGATTACATAACTCTGTTGCTAACAAATCTCGATTGAAACAATTGAAATTTTTATTTTTTGCGTTAACGGATACGCAATGTGACAGTTCAATTTTTTTTGTTACTTTGCAATATGTTTGTGATATTCTTTATTCCCTCGTATCTTCCAAACCGACGATGGACGGACGACTTAGTTAAGGTCGCGGGTTCACGCACGGTGGATGCAGGCCACTTATGACCGAAGCATCTGGAAATCTATGAGGGAGGCTTATGTCCAGCAGTGGACTTCTTACAGCTGAAATGATGATGATGATGATCTTCCAAACCCATCAAGGGATTGCTTTAATTAGAGTATCGTTAGATTCGTGTCCTTAATCCAATGGTTCTTGGTGACTTAAAATAATCAAAATGGTGAAACTGATAATAAGAAATAAAGAACTACCAACTGCATAGAATTAAAATAGCTTTTAGATAAAGAGCTCTTATTTTTTTGCCGTTTTGCAATTAAGTGTTTGTTGCGATTGAATTATGGTAGAGTATAGTCAGGTAAGACCGGATACGGGGGAAGACCGGATACGGGGGAAGACCATATGACACAAATATCGATCACGATGTTTAAAAGAGCCAAGAACCAATTAACACAAAATACAACACATACAATAACGTTAGAACTACGATTGATATTAAAACACAATTTTATTATTTATTTATTATTTATTATGTCTTTTTCTTTAAGAAAAAGGTATGTGCGCTAATAACATCGCTCTTACGGTGAAGGAAAAACATCGTGAGGAAACCAACATGTCCTAGGACTCACCACGGTCCGAATACATGGGATATTCAGTGTTTTCTATGTATCATATTATGTTTTTTTTGTATTTACAACAAAAAAAAAGTATAACATGTAGCATATCCGTTGTCTAGTACCCATAGTACAAGCCTAGTGCTTAGTTTGGGGCTAGATTGCGCTGTGTGTAACGTCGTGCAATATTTATTTATTTATGTAGTTAGTAGAGCGAAGAGCCAAAAAGTTGCCAATGCTTCACCTTAAAACCTTAAACAGGAAATGTAAAAGACAGATGTATTTTTGTCATCAAACTTATTGCTTAAGGCGCTAAAGACTTTTAAAAACCTTTTGTTTTAAAATATTACAGAAACATAAATTTTAATTGCAAGCTGAAACTTAAGTATAAAATTTTAAACAAATAATAAATATTAATTATTTATATGAATATGTATTAAGTAAATATTGAAATTATAAATGTTAATAGCTGAACTTATAATATTTCCAATACCTACTTTCGATTTTGAAATCCTCCCGGGGCAGGGCCCGTTAAACCTTCGGTTGCCGGGCGGGTGCTCTAACCATCTTCATGCGACAACATATTTAATACAATTTAATTTAGTTTTATTTTTAATTAGTTTTAGTTTTTTTAATATTAATTATGTTTTATAAGTGTTTTTTGATTGACTAAAGAACTGAACTGATTTAATACAATAAACTTTTTAAATTCACACGATATTTTAACTTTGTTATACATTTTCCGGGGTCTTAATCGCGTATTATTATTATTTTCGAAGCTTTGAGGCAGTTTTAAATCTTATTTTGAAGGAAAATAGTGTGTGATTTCTCATGTTCTTTCGACTGGGTAATCTATCTGTGACGTGTTTAGGTATTTAAATTTCGAACAATTTTCTTTTAAAAATCAATTCGACCATATCTCCGAAACGTGTCACTTTAGGACATTATGTGAGTGTCCACATTTTGACCCAATATGGCCACTCAGTCCTGCATTACCCATAAACGCCGCACCTAAAGTGTTTACACAAATAAAAAGTACCGATTACCTCAGAAATCGATTCATAAATGTGTTAGCAACATCGATTATATCTCGATTGCGGTGATCAATCAATACCCCGGAGCAAGCCACCGTAATCGAGTTGAATCGATTTTGGTATCGAGTCGGGTAATTGATCGATATTATTGGTATCAACATCAACTGCCTAAGGGTGGAGGGTGAATGCGGTGATTATAATATCATTAATAAAATTATTTATTATAATATAATTAACGTACGGTAATATATTAAAATTTAATTATTATTTTTCTTTTCCACTGCCCTAATCATTGAATTCAACCTTTGATTTTTTTTTATCCTTAAGGGGAAAGTCTACCTACTCATTTTCCAATACAAACTTTACAAACGTATTCCCTGGATAAAGATATTAGAGAAAATATTTTTATGCCATAAGTTAGTCTATTTACAGAACCTAAGGACACCAATGATTAGGGCAGTGGAACAGAAAAATAATTATTAAATTTTAATTATGTTACCGTACGTTTATTATATTATAATAAATAATTTTAGTAACGATATTATAATCAACAGTAGATAGGTATGGCATGAGAAGTAAGACAGTTGAAACAAGCCATTGAAGTAACGCTACATCAAATTAAATGATACTTTTGACGTTTTAAGCGTCGTTTGTCGATTTCACCTTAGAGCATGTATTATGGCATGCAACAATTGTTTGCAATAAGGTTACATAGGTCTAGGTCATAGGTGTGGGCTAATCATGTTGTACAATATTAAGTTTAAAGATAATCAAGACCTGTTTTTGAACAAATGCTTTCAAAAATCTTAGTTGAATTTAAACCCGTGATTTCTGGTAATCCGAACCAGCGCGATAGCCGCTTCGCCACGAACAAGCCTCCCGCCAAGCCGAAATTAAGAAAGCAGTTCCTCGTGTTCTTGCGGGTGAGGCTTCGTAGCGACATCTACCGGCGAACTTTGCAGTTCAACTTAGTTCGTAATTTTCTATATTACCTGCATAGAAATTATTACGACTTAAGATGACACACCCCAAACATCAGAAAACATGATTTCTCAAAGGTGTCTACCACACTAACAGCCGAATACAGAAACGCCACTTAAAATTTGAGGCGAACTTAATTAAGCAGCTTCTATATTTAAAAATAGTAATGGATATTTTTGATTTTGAGAGCTGCTTAGTTGTTTAAGTAGAACTCAAATTTTGAGTTGCGTTTCTGTATTCGGAGGTTAGGAAATAGTGCTTTTAAAAGAAATGATTTGAAAAATGTTAGTATAAATACTTACCCCGCAGGATCCTAATAAGATAGTTAGTTTGTCAGTTGCTCGTAAAATAAGGACCACCTCGACTAAAAGCAGTTAAATTAGTAATTTTCTGCAAACAAGTAATCGAACGTTGCATAACAGTAGGTAATTGCGGTCTTCCGTTACTTTATCAATTGCAATTAAACTCCAGTTTAAAGATTTTTTAAAAGGCAACTCTTTTTAATTTAAGGCAGATGCGTTTTTGTGCTGCATTTGAATGGGCAAGTTACTTGACTGGCGAAGAATAATATACACTTTTTAAAGTTGCACGATTTGTATACCTACTGACTACTGATATTTTACCGAGTCTTATTCGCGTATTGTTGTTTTTAAATTATTTTACCTCGACTTTTAGACCATATTACAATAGTCTTGGTCGCGAGAAGATAAAAATAACATTACGCAAATAAGACCCGAGAAAATTGTCAAGTATCGTATGCCGCAAAGTTTAAAAAGTCGATAGAGACTAGTAACATGGATTTTTCTTTGGTTTTCGAGATGTAAATTTGAAATGAAACTCATAACTTCATTTAATCGGTTCAGTTCGGTTTAATAAAAAAAAGAGTTTATTTATAGACATTTAAGTTAGTTTTCGAATATTCTGCACTAGACAGGATTAAAAACTAATTTTCCAAAGTGTAGGAAACACAAAATAAAATCAAGACAGTTAAGTTTCTAAGCAAGTTGACATCTAAGTGCAAGTTAACTGCACCTTCCAACGCAGCACGGTCAAAACTTGACCGGCGTACGCGCACGTGTCTTCCATTTTAAATGTTCTAATTAGATCAAAGGTGATGCCGTATACGGAACCCATCAGTTCATTGGGAACTTGCTTAGACAAAATTGTAGAACTTTACTATAAGATCTTTTTGCTGTGATCGTGGCTTAACTTCTTAGATACTATAATTATATTTCTTTTATTTTTGTATGAAGCTCAAGGCTATTTTAAAATTTTTCACTTGCGGCGAAACTTGAACTCGCTGTGAAAATTTCCAATGCTATTCGTCTCTGGATGTCCCAAAGACGCGAGTCTCGCCGCAAGTAAAAATTTTTGAATGCGTATTTTTCTTTAAAAAAATTCTGAGGTTGGTAGGTACTTTTATTTAGGTCTTGCAATGATCAATTTTGGGATCCAACAGCATAATTTAGAACTTAAGACGATTAAAAAAGCTCTAAAGTAGTCGCGTGTATTACTTTTGGCTACATTAAGAGACACAAGATACCAATAACAATTTATTAATAAAGAAACGGGATTTTATCATGTTTTATTTTGTTTTTACGGAGCTGGAAATTTCGCCAGTACCTAATTCCAACTGGCTTGTTTACAAGAATGGAGATTGCGGGTAGGTGATGGATGACAGTAGATGACAGTTGAAGTATCCATATCGGACAACCATATTAGTTACAAATCGTATTATATCTATACTAATCTATCTATTACTATTATAAAGCGGAAGAGTTTGTTTTTTTTGTTTGTTTGTTTGTTTGTTTGAACGCGCTAATCTCAGGAACCACTGGTCCGATTTGAAAAATTCTTTCGGTGTTGGATAGTCCATTTATTGAGGAAGGCTATAGGCTATTTTTGATCTCTATATTCCCACGGGATCGGGACTTATGCGGGTGAAACCGCGGGGAGCTGCTAGTTACTATTATAAAACGGAAGAGTTTGTTTGTTTGTTTGTTTGTTTGAACGCGCTAATCTCAGGAACCACTGGTCCGATTTGAAATCTATTTTACTATTATAAAGCGGAAGAGTTTGTTTGTTTTTTTGTTTGTTTGAACGCGCTAATCTCAGGAACCACTGGTCCGATTTCAAAAATTCTTTCGGCGTTGGATATTCCATTTATTGAGGAAGGCTATAGGTTACTTTTGATCCCTATATTCCCACGGGATCGGGACTTATGCGGGTGAAACCGCGGGGAGCTGCTAGTCTATTACTATTATAAAGCGGAAGAGTTTGTTTGTTTGTTTTTTTGTTTGTTTGAACGCGCTAATCTCAGGAACCACTGGTCCGATTTGAAAAATTCTTTCGGTGTTGGATAGTCAATTTATTGAGAAAGGCTATAGGCTACTTTTGATCCCGATATTCCTACGGGATCGGGACTTATGCGGGTGAAACCGCGGGGAGCTGCTAGTAATATAATAAAGCGTAAGAGTTTGTTTGTTTGAACGCGCTAATCTCAGTAACGGCTGGTCCGATTTAAAAAATTCTTTCAGCATTGGATAGTCCATTTATTGAGGAAGGTTATAGGCTACTTTTGATCCCGTTATTCCTACGGGATCGGGACTTACGCGGGTGAAACCGCGGGACGCATCTAGTCTAACTAAATAATCTAATCACAGAAATGATTTTCTGAGGCAGCCTCGAGGACACGGTCAAGTGCCTACACTTCAGGGAATATACATAATCTAAGTATCTATAGAAAATACTTGATTCAAGTACTTGACATTAATCATCATAATAATACACTAGTTCTACTGTGCAATATTACCTACTTTATAATATGTTATGGTGCTAAAAAAATAATTTTAGGGTGGACACCGACTTGAGCAGAACTACGAGCCGAACCTCGAGCATTTGCTTTTTCTAAGTGCACTCGAGGCGAACTTCGAATATGAATGCTCGATGTTTTGTTACAACCTGATATTTTAAAAAACAACGAGCGTACCAGCGTATTAGTGTAACATTTAGTCGAGCATTTGCAGGAGCGGGACATTACAAGAAATAGTAAACGCAAGGTACAACGAAAAGTTACGAGTATATGCACGCTCGCTGTGAGCATTACGCCGAACAGAGCGCCGAGCATTCGCAGGAACGTTACATTACATGGAAATGATTTGGAAACTGAGCTTTTACCTGTATTGTAACATTCGTAAGAACGTTACATTACCTAGAAATGCTCGAGACAATGCTGTAGTCTGTACTCACCCTCAGAAAGATTGAATTAGTAGATATCGTCCAGTTGATTTTTAACTTCCAACGTATAAAACCAACATACTAATACCCTTTTTTCCTATACAAGTGCCCCTCATTTAAAAACATATTTATCCTCCCAGCTCATCGATAACTAAACGGTTAAAAAGTAACGCGATAGGTGTTTAGTTATGGATTAATAAGTCATTTAACTATTTCAATAAAAACTAAGTTAAATAATGGTTTTAGAACTTAGTATTCAAGCTGCGTGCTTCCGTACCTAATTTATCTGAAATAGACTTTTTAATGAGAACATGTATTACTTTTTATACCTACCATAAATGCTTGTTTATGGTTCTGGGCGTATTGTTTACAAAAATAAACGTAGTAGGTATATCCGTTATCCACTACTCATAGTTTAGTTTAGAGCAAGATTGGGCTGTATATAATGTCCTGCAATGTTTATATCGCGTCGTCGAGCGAGCGTAGGGAGTTTCATAGAAATACATAGAAACCAGTAGTGTCGCCGCGACACGTCGTCCGCTGCCGCCCCATGCCGCCCGTTGCCAACTTGTACCTTGATTACAGGACGGTTACTGCGGTTCGTTTCGATACGACATCGATACTGTCATACGATGATTCTACTGTCACATTCTGATAGTAGGGTGACAGTAGAACTATCGTTATGACAGTATCGTTGTCGTATCGAAACGAACCGAAGTAACCCTCCTGAGATGCTATTCAAAATGAGTGTATATTTTAGTAGCCGCGTATCGGCCAGCGTTAGACCACTAATAACATAAGTACACCTGATGGTAAGTGTTGATGCGGTCTAAGATGAAGCACGCTGAACCTATATTTAAAGGAGTAATTACGTAATGTAGTGGGGTTATAAATATTTTATAAAGAAAAATGCGTCATCTAAACTCCACCCATGACGTTTATTTTTTAGGAGAATGCCTTAAGGAATAAACATAAATAAGAGTATTAAGAGGTAAGTATATAGCCGCTTAATTCAAAACTTCTGTCGTGTTCAAAAATTCTTGATTATTTTATGGCGGAATGTTGTTAAATACTTGGTAAAATTACCAAGTCACTAAAATGTGGATAGACGAATATTCCGGACGGTATTCCAAAATATTCGAATGAATACCTTGTGGTGGGGGCCCTATAAAAATAAAAACTTAATCCGAATAATACCGATATTAAGGTAGAAAACTAAATATTTCATAATTCTATTTCGGTATTATGTTTGTATGGAAATGGTAACAGTACCTAGGTACCCACGTTCTTAACAGAAAAGTTTATCAACTCGGCTGGTTTTTTTTTGTATATTACCAGATATCTCAGCCGTCTATCTGGGGCTGTATTTTTGAATCGCTCGTGCCACTTCGAGCGATTTAAATAGCTCGATTTCTACAGATTAACGTTTGATGTTGGTATTTTTTCTATGTGACTCGCACGACCGCAACGAATGTGGTCTATAATGTGTTGTGCAAATAAACTTATCTATCTATCTCATTAATCAGCTAAACTACAGATACCTAATAGTTTTTATTCACTTCCCATACATATCTATCTCAGCTGTCACTATTAAATCTTAGACTTTGTATTAACTTTAAAGAAAATCTCCCGCTCTTGCGCCCATTGTGAGTCAATCAGACACTAATCAAATACAAACAAATACTAGAAACCAAATAAAGCAAATATTTAAGAGGGACTCCCAAGAAGAGGGTCGAACGAGATTTAAACAAAGAAAGGCAACGATACTGCGATGTAGTTTTACCAGTAGCGCCATCTAGTGACGGAGTGATAGACTGGCGTCAGTGGTAAAATAAGTTTGAACGTTCGCGTTGCGTTCACGGATTGGTTGGTAAAGTGTTCATTTTAGGGTTCCGTACCCAATTGTGATAGTTGTGTTATCCCATTGTACGCGAGTCCAACTTGGCTAGTTTTTTTTTTAAATTATTATTATGTGTTGTGCATATAAAGTTATCTATCTATCTCATTAATCAGTAAACTTCAGATAATAGTTTTTATTTCCTTCCCATACATATCTACCTCAGCTGTCACTATTAAATCTTAGACTTTGTATTATCTTTAAAGAAAATCTCCCGCTCTTGCGTCGATTGTGAGTCAATCAGACGATATTATGAACGAGCTTCTGTTTAGAAAAATATCATCTAAAAGCTTATAAACCTATCACAACTAAGTTTTGTATTATAAAAATATTGGATAGCTATTTGAAAACATACGGAGCGGAAAACTGTTTGCTTCGAGACAATGTAAAGCTGTCGTTTCGACACTACGGAGCGGAAAAGTACGATGTTCTTGAAGATAGGAAGACGGCAGTGGAACAAGATACGACTCGTCTTCCTTAGTGGCTGCACCGGTTTACGTATCGAAACACGGATGAATCCCCTTGGCGCAATTACTAAAGTCGCCTTTTATATGACGGATTTTAGCTATGTTTAATAATGCGTTATTGTATTTAAGAAAAAAAATCTATTAAATGAAATTCGTCAAAAATCTGCGTACAGGAGGAAAGACTTCAAAACTTCGGGCGTTGGAAAATGCTTAATGTATTAAAAGCAGCGCGATTAAAAATATACTATAAATAAATAAATAAATACTGTGCGTAATATTACACACAGCGCAATCTATCCCCAAACTAAGCACTAGATTTGTATTAAAAACCAAAAAATAAGTCTATTACATATCAGCATCGCGAAAAATTGTGATAACGCGTTTTAAACGCCTTTTAAAACACGCCTGCGCATTGGCGTTGAAGCACATAATCTGGCTGCGTATTTTCAAACTACCCATCAATATGGGAAGCAACTTCTTAAGACAGTACAATACAACGATATACCCTATCTCGTCACCTTAGTAATTATTACAAAAACTTCATTCACACACTGCGCCGGCGCCGCTTTTGTAATCGTAATGTACCTACGCTTTTATTCATTCCTTTTTAGGGTTCCGTACCCGAAGGGTAACAACGGGACCCATTTTACTAAGAGTCCACTGCCAAATCATTTTTAGAGTTCCGTAGACACAGGGTAAAAACAGGACTCTATTACTGAGACTATGTTGTCTGTCATCAGTCTGTACCTCATGAACCGTGATAGCTAGACAATTAAATTTTTCACAGATGTATTTATGTTGCAGCTTTAACAACAAATACTACAAATAGAATAAAATAAATATTTAAGTTATCACAAATGCCGTTTGTCGCAGTATCATTACGCGTTATTTTTTTTTATAATATGATAACAGAACAAACGCTTTTTTGTGTGATAATTGTACGGAACCTTTTGTGTACGAGTCTGATTCGCACTTAGCTAGATTTTTTGTTGAAAAGAACTTTATCATTATTCATTATATTTAAATTACTTATAAATTTATTGTTTTATAAAAATACATTGAATATAAAAATAAGAGCGATTTCTCTCGTGTAACTCCAGATCCCACGGGAATTTCGAGATAAAAGTAATCGGTATACCTATGTAGTATTCCAGAATTACGACTATCTACACACGAAGTTTTATTGTATTCAATTCAGCAGTAAGCAAATGGGCGACCTTATTGCTAAACCGATTTCTTCATGCAACCTTTGCATGGAAAAGGTCACTAAAATGTGTGTGGTAGGCAGAGAGTAAGTTCAACATTATTGGCCTTATTAATAAACGTGGACTCAGGTGGGAGTAATTTTACCATTTCTTGTTTCTGTCTGTTAATAAGGCTATTTGACACTAAAGCATTTTATTTTATTACCAACTAATGTAAATATGTAATATTATGAATATTAAGAGGATAGTCTCCATTCTCTTTCTCCCAAACGTAGTTTAAATTTTCCTCCCTGGATAAAGACATTAGAGCAAATATGTTTATGCCATAAAACTTATATCTGTCATGACTATGCATCTATCTTTTTATTTTTTTTCATTTTATTATTATTTTAATTAGAAAATAAAAAAAAATAAAAAGGTAGATGCATTGTCATGACAGATATAGGTTTTATGGCATAAACATATTAATTGCTCTAATGTCTTTATCTAGGGAGGAAAATTTAAACTACGTTTGTATGGAGAAAGAAAATGGAGACTATCCTCTTAAAAACATAGACCCCGAACTACTAGTGGAATGGATAGAAATTAGGTATCGTATCAAAATCAAAGTACGTTTATTCATTCGGATATTAGCAAGATATCTCTTAGAAATGTCAGTTATTCTATCTAACCAACTGTATCTTCGGAACGCGACGTCCAATGAGAAGAAGACTCAAGAAAGTCATGAGGTTTTTTTTTTGTATATATTTTTTTGCAGTAATCGTGTGATTTACATTGCAAAAAATGTTTCTATTAAGCCTTAGTTGACCAGAACTAATTTATCTCGAACGGTTAATTAAAAAAAAATTACCACTGGACCATTGAGACCATCGGGCCCGTATTGGCAAGGAGTGGTTGAGTCGCAGCCACGGAGCACTCTCGTTCCGTCTTACACAACTGCTGAAGGCATACGGATGGTTCGGCAAATTCCTGTGCCGTATACGCAGAGAGGCGGACGAAAGCTGCCACCATTGCCCGTCTGGCTGTGACAGTTTCGAGTGCCCACTATGGTCTCAACATACCCTACCCACTGTCCATAACTATAAATCGTAATAGTTTTGATGTGAAACATCAAAACTATTACAATTTATAAATTTTTCGTGGCGACACAGGCCATGGCGACCCCTCGCCATGCTAAAATATGTCATGCCTACACATAGAAGTCTTATTTAATTTCGAGTGACTTTTTAATGGCTCATTAGCCGGTACCGTGCAGACTCGGACTTCTGTTCCGAAGAGGACGGCGGCGTTCCAATCTCGGGATGATGGAATCTTTTTGTTGACTTTTTGTCGAAGATTTTGTCGAAGACATCGACAAGTTCTGTTTTGATGTTTTACATCTGCCAGGCGTCCCGTGATGGCTCACATTTTTTTTTTATTTAGAAAATGACACTTGTGGCTACACTGGCCTACTATTTCATACATTCCTTAAGATCTATTAAAAAGAAGATACTATATAAAAACCCGTGATACAGGGGGTTCAATAATGTATAATAGACATAATTACGTTCCATTGTGACTTGTGTCGCACGGTAATTATATGCTTTTTCTACCAGAATAGGTAGCTATATACTCGTATACCGCTTGTCAGGTGATAATGAAGCTGTAATCAGAGACAGCTTATTTCCTTTCTCATTTACCTACCATGAGAAATAAAAAGACTACCATAAACTATTGAGGTATTATGTAAGTACTAGATCTCTCACCATGTTCTAGATGATATCTCTAATATTTAAAATGTCCATGTCACAATGTTAGTTACCGTACTCCTCCGAAACGGCTTTACCGATTTTTACCAAATTTTATATGCGTATTCAGTAGGTCTGAGAATCGGCTACTATCTATAATTTATAAGGCAAAACAACGTTTGCCGGGTCAGCTAGTTATTATTATATATTTTATTTTTAAGGGCCCATCCAATTGCGTAACAGGGATAGCGCTAGCGAATTTCAGATGTGTTAATGAAGGACGTGAGATGCTAGTACATACATAAAATTGTAGAGCGAAAATCAAACAATTGGTAAAAACAAGTTAACAAAACATTAATTTTGAATTTCAAATCATAGATGGCCTGCATTGAACTAAGATTATTTCATCTACAAAGTTTAATTAGTAGTAAAATATTGACTGTCTAGAGATAGGTATTTATTTGTAAAAATTTGAGGGAAGTTTGTGATTTTATTCTTTCGAGAAAATTTTCTGTAATCGTGTTTTCACAACATATATTATGACCTAGTAAATGTCCTCAACTTTATTTTAAGCATTGTTTTCAAAACTGATGTTCCAAATAAATTTTATAGTTAACCGTCCGAGAAAAATCAGTTCTGGCCTAAGCATAAATATGTACTTGTTCAAAATCAAAACTACAACCTTCAGTATTGCAGTCGACTATTTACTCAACGTCAATCATCAAATTGAAAACAAAGACACTTCTATATCGATTCCCACTAAATAAGCAATAATTAAAGACAACACAATAACAAGCTATCATTCAATTAAGTTGACACCACGTTAACTTAACACCAAGTTACAAGGTGTTTTTAACTTAAAGTTTCAATTGACATTACTTAAATGTCAAAATAGTAGGTACTAATTGACACAATGTTGTAGGTTGCAGCTAAACTTGGGCATGTAGGTGTTGAAGGGTTAAATTTTAAATAAAATAAATAAATATAAATATTGCACGAAGTAATATGCACTTAATTATTTTAAGTTAATCTATTAAAAAGAAAGAAAAAAAGGAAAAATATGAAGAAAGTCGTGTTAGTTACACCACTTATAACTCAAGAACGGCTAAACCGATTCGGTTAAAAATTGGTAAGGAGGTAGCTTAGAACCGGGAAAAGGAGATAGGGTACTTTTGATTCCGTAAATCCCTCGGGATCGGTTTTCGCTGATGCGGGTGGAACCGCGGATCGCAGCTAGTTACTTATCTTCTTCTATTATATAAAAATCAATCCCTATTTCCCTTGGTCACGGCATCACACTTAAACTTTTACACATATTTCGATAATTCTTTTTTTGTTGTGAGCGCTATTGTCAGGAGAAGGTTCTTATGAAAGAAAAAATGCTAAACCGATTTTGATGAATTTTAATTTTTTTAAATAAACGACAGGACAACGTCTGTCGGGTCAGCTAGTAGATAAATAAAAATAGTTTTTGAGTTTATTTTTCTTCTGTTTTCGCGGTTTAAATCCTGAAGAAGACACCTTTGAATATTTCGAAACGTTGATCATTGAAGCAAATTCTAAAAGAAATAAAAACCACGCGATTAAAACCGAAAAATAACTTTAATTTCTATCCAACATCGCGAAAACAGAACAAAAATTTATTCTTATACACTATTTTTATTTATCTATAAGTAATTAGTTCGCGAGTTTTCACTAACAGCAATGGCGGCTCGTTATCTCGTCACGCGTCTCTTGCCCCGTTACGCGAATAGGATGCGCGGGAGTTTGTAAACAATCTGCGCGATGGACTTGTGCATTTCGAACTTGCACATACTGCTATAATAATAAATAAAAGTTTTATTATTACCTATTAGCTGAGCAGGCGAACTTTGTGCCGTCTAAGAGGCCAAAAAAATGACCGTCTTCTGGTTCTAAGCTACCTGCTCATCAATATTTTAGCCAAATCGGTTCAGCTGTTCTTTAGCTATAAATACGACTAACAAGACTTTCTTTTTTTAAAGAAAGATTAATATAGCTAGCTATTTAGTGATTGAGATCACTCTAAATCTAAGATCGGAGATTGATTGAAGGAAATAAATGCGAAAGATTTCACTCTTTCTTATCAATGTTTTAATATAATAATTACAACATTGTAATTGACATTTTGAAATAAGGCAATAAGAATGAATGTTATTAATTTCTAAAATAATAATAATATAATAATAAATAAATTCTGTGAACAACACACAGCGCCATCTAGCCCCGTGGTAAGCGACTAAGCTTGTGTTACGGTGACTAGACAACGGATATAATACTTATATTTATTTTATATTTATTTTTCTTTTGTAAATACATACATATTATACATAGAGGGACACCCAGACCAGACACAAATATTTATTTTATAAGCATAAATACTTGCACCCGGCGGGAATCGAACCCGCAACCTCCTGCATTGCAATCGCGCTTTCGCACGACGCGCCACAGAGGTCGTCAAAGGCTAAAAGGTTAAATTCCCATTAGGTATGTCAAATTCCCAAAATGTTTCTTTAGGAAAAAGGGCTTATGCTCAAACGGCCCACAAAAATAAAATATAAAATCCATTGTTTTAGATTTTTCTTCTGTTTTTTATCCATTGTTTTGCTTTCATACATTGAGCTCCAATTGGGTCAAAACAAAATTAGATAGTACCTAATTTAAATGTGATTATTTTTTAGCAAAACAACAAACCGTTTATTGTATTTTTAAGTTCAACAAACTTCAACAGTTAGGAAAAAGCATTTTTAACCATAAAAGCAACGCGATTTTTAAACCTAAGAATTAAAAATCCAAACATTAATACCTACCTAAATAAATTGGAATAAATAGCAAATAAATTATAATCCATTATGAAAGTAATCCCTGAGCTACTCTACCGTTAATTCGCTGGTTTTTCTCGTAAGTTTTTACTTCAGTTTTCCGAGTAGTTTTCTATGTAACGTGTCATTGGATTTGATTTATTACAATGCAAATATGGCGGCTAATAAATAATAGAAGAATACTTGAAATTTAATTCGTTTTTCGGTTTTAATCGCGTGGTGTTTATTACTTTTAGCATTGTTTCAACGCTCAACGTTTCGAGACCTTTACAGGTCTCTTCTTAGAAGAAAAATCTAGAAGAACTTACTTTTTTTACTTACCAACTTTGGATAATCCATTTTCTAGATAAGAGAACAAAATTGTTTTTGTTTTCATCTAGCTGTGCTCCGCGTAATTCCCATGTAAAGACATACAAAACTTACAAAGACACTACTACATTTTTGCATTTACTATTTTATCATTATTGGAATTTTTTCGTAACTTTGGAATTTAGTAATTTTGAATATCCTTAATGCTAGGTAGTAAGCATATTAACAACTTAACTGTCCCTCTACAATAAAATTCTCAACTACCGTCATTTTATATTATTTGAAAGTCTATACAAAATCAAAATTTTTTCTATAAGTTCACATATTTTTCTTTAGTATTTATGCCACGCTCATACCAAAAATATGTTTCAAAATTGTATCAAAAAATGAGTCACCCGTGACTCCTGAACTTATTCCAAAAGGTCAGCGTGAGTCGTATGTGACTCACTGGACAGTTAAGTTGTTAAAAAAAGTCATCCGTTCACATGATGCTTTTTACTAGACTGGCTTTGAAATAGAAATCGCACCATAAGTAGTAGGTAGGTACTACGGACAAGTAGTACAAAAATACAATTAGGTAAGTACTAACTATAGAAGCGCGTACGACTAACTCGTATGCAGTCTGCGCGCTTTCGTAGTATTCAGAAGGATGGGATTGTTCGTAGGTCTCCTCCATACGTTTGCGCACAATTGAATTTCGGACAAAAACGTATCCAATAGGAGGTTCTTGTCTTAAAACTACACCAAAATGTAGGAAACAATGTCACCTACAATCTGTGCACAAAAAAAAGTTCTACGACATTCCGTTATGAAATAATCAACAATTTTCGATGAGCCCGACAGGGATTTTCAGTTTCAAGGTCGTTGGCGTATATACTCCTCTTAATCTAAACGTGATAAATCACTCTGTTGATTAAATTCAATTTGATCATCAAGCATGACTGATTATTTTAGTCATTTGTTCTTCTAAAATTTTCTAATATTGCAACTAAATTACCAAGTTTGTACCAAACATCATTCAATCTAAGTTTTTCTATATATTAGACTTTCATTCCGAATTCGCGTTGCAAATAAAACTCTATCACCTTAAAAATAAAGTAAAATTTCGAAGAAAAATATTCTTAGAACAATAGTGCAACAAACATTAATCATACGAAACCAAATCGCTTTATATTAGAAAGAGAACTGTAATCTAAAATGAACCCAATTATTAAGGGGTTACAGTTTAAATGGAATGGAAAGTATTTGTGTCTTAAGGCGAAGGCTCATCTTCACCAAAAGATTGACATTTAAATACTTAAGTGGAGTGAAAGGCTGAGAAAAATGTATTTTTTTTAGATTAAAATTGGAAAATAATTGTGTCTCCCACGAAGTTAAGTTTGTAGTAGGTATAATAGTGGTTTTTGTAGTTTAGTTTCGGCTGGGTTGGTATTCAAACTTTTATATCCGGTGTTTTTGAGATATCTTATAATGTATCTGAAAGGATTGAACACCAATGATTGTTAAACTTTGAAAAGATTAGGGGAGAAACTTAACTCTCAACTCAATCAATCCTGAAGAAGAGACCTGTAAAGGTCTCGAAACGTTGAGCATTGAAACAATGCTAAAAGTAATAAACACCACGCGATTAAAACTGAAAAATGAGTTGAATTTCTATCCAACACCGCGAAAATAGAAGAAAATCTAAGATTAGGATTTGTAAAGGTTAAGATAATTTTATTGACGGAATTCATATTTCTGCTGTCTTCATTCAATTTTACTCGTCATCGTAGTCAACACTCTTAACCGTCACTGAAAAAAAAGTTAAGCACATTTTGTTGATTTCGCATACACGATCGAAAAAATTGTCAAAATTCTGTAAAAGACAAAAAGGGACTAAAAAAAATTTCAATCTCGTCTTCTAAGCGTGCTGTTTTATACTTCGATTTTAATTTGTACCCATTAGTATACGTTTTTTTAATTTCAGACTATAATTTGATTTTTTGGTACCTTATTTGATAAATTTTCTTCAGACAGATGAGTCAAATCGTATAGTCTACAATTAAAAAACGAAGCATAGACTACAATTTAACACAGCACGTCTTCCTTAAAAAAACGTGAAATAAGAAATAAGTACAAAGAAAGCAAAACATCAGATCGTAGTCTAGAATTAAAAAATATAGGTACTGTAAATATCATTCATAAGTAAAATAATTGATCTCAACTGCAGAACTAATGACTCGCCATCTTGCTAATAAACGATTTCATAAACATAATTATAGCAACTGGATGTTTGTAAGTACATATAGAGAACTGCTTAAAATAGCTGTTCTTCCAACTAAACAGTTAAAACTAGGTCTTAGATCTCCGGCTCAATTGCACAGTAACTTCGAACTAATTAGTCCAGATTAGCTAGTCCAGATTAGCAAATGTCAATATAAAATATAGAGATTTCGCTAATCTGAAGGCCCCTTAATGTTGAGCTTTGAAAGAATTGAAAATAATCTTCTGTTTTGGCGATGTTCTATAGAAATACAAGTCATTTTTCGGTTTTAAAATCGCGTGATATTTATTACTTTTAGCATTGTTTCAACGCTCAACGTTTCGAGACCTTTACAGATCTCTTCTTCAGGATTGACAATGCTAAAAGTAATAAACACCCGATTAAAATCTAAAAATGTCTTTAATTTCAATAGAACATCGCGAAAACAGAAGAAAACCATTGGAACAATGCTAAAAGTAATAAACAACACGCGATTAAAGCCGTGTAGCCCCAGCATAGAATAGGGTGACCCCATCTCTTCCAATGGGTATCGAAAAAGGTGACTAAGGTACCTACGACCATGTGAGAGACACTAGCAAACCTTAAGGTATGTGCGCTAATAACATCGCTCTTACGGTGAAGGAAAAACATCGTGAGGAAACCAACATGTCCTAGGACTCACCATGGTCCGAAGACATGGGATATTCAGTGTTTTCTATGTATCATATGTATGTATTTACAAAAAAAAAGTATAATATGTAGTATATCCGTTGTCTAGTACCCATAGTACAAGCCTAGTGCTTAGTTTGGGGCTAGATTGCGCTGTGTGTAACGTCGTGCATTTTTTTTTTTAAGTTCTCCCCACGCTGTGGCGGATAAACTGCTTGGCTCCCTAGGAGGGTTGATGTCAGGCACACGGCCGGCCGTAAAAATATTGCCAAATCTATTTGCAGAAGCTATGAAATGGTCCAATTGGTTAAACGTGGGTGAAGCCAAATGACTCAGCTAATAGATACTTAAATAAAATAACTAACTGTTCCTTTAACAAACGAGACCGCTTCAAAGCTAATAAAACTTGCGAACTGCATAAATTTTGCATAATTTTATGCGTTTCTCTATTATATGAATATGTCGTAATAATTCCCATAATCGATAAATGTCCAATGCGTATTCTGTTTTTAAGACCACCACGCGTGCCGTTTTATTAAAAAACTGGCCAAGTGTTATTCGGACTCGCGCACGAAGGGTTCCGTTCCGTAACATTATCGCAAAAAATCACGTTCTTTGTGTAACAGTAGCCCAGATTAAATATTTATTTTTTCGTGATTTCTTGTTAAAGCGGCAACAGAAATAGTCATAATCTGTAAAAATTTCAACTGTCAAGCTATCACGGTTTATGAGATATTGCCCCGGGTCTTAAGTCTGCCCTCACACTCGTGTCTCAATAGTGTCGATAGAATAGTTACTACGGCTTATTCCGAAAAAGCCCAAAATACCTACAAATCTATTGTTCTCTAAACTTTTGACTTTCATACAAGTATTCCTAACCGGCCCAGGAAATATTTAGCTATAAAAATTAAATGTAGAAATAGTTTCATACATCGTTTCCAATTTGTCCCACGGTAGTTCTAGTACTGTTAGCAAGACAACTATTCTATAAAGTAAATGATTGTACCTAATACCCAAATAAATCAAATCAAATCAAATCAAAGTACGTTTATTCATTCGGATATTAGCAAGATATCTCTTTGACATGTCATTTTTTTTTTATTTAATCTACTCTACTATGTCTTCGGATCGCGACCTCCATGACATGAGAAGAAGACACAAGAAACTCATGGGGGTTTTTTTTTGTATATTTTATTTTGCAGTAATCATGTGATTTACATTGTCGCATATATAATATTATTGAAGAAAAGTGGAACTGGAGCAATAATCCATACTTGCTATAATAATCCTTACTAGCATTACAAGAGCGAAAGTAACTCTGTCTGTCTGTCTATCTGTTCAAATAAGTTATAATATACAAAATAATAAACATAAAAAAAATTATTTACTTAAAACACTATCTCATCCACAAACACACAACCCGCCCAACACCGCCCAAACCGCCCCGGGACCCACCATCAGAGTTCTGTGGTGCCAGCCTTGCATTCCTTTCCTACACTCTAGAATTTTATTATAAAATTCGTAGGTAGAACCATCTATTTACTCCTTTCCATAACTTATCCTGCTACTTTACCACAGAACTCCATGAATACGCCCCAGGACGAACCGAACCGAGCCGAACGAACCAAGCATTCGCGAACGCGACCGTGCCCCTGTCTGTCTCCGTCTTTCAATAAAGTATTCATTTCCATGGATTTTTATCGTTAATATAATCCGATGTATTATAGTATGCCATCCTGTACAGTTTGCTTTTAATATATGTTTTAAATTTATTAATGGACATGTCACACACATTCTTGGGTAACTTATTATAGTAGAGCATAGATGAGCTAGAGAAGGACCTGTTTATTTTCTGGAGCCTACTCCAGGGCACAGTTAGATCATCTTTATTTCTTAAATTAAATAAATGTATGTCCCGATTTTTTTTACAAGCTTGTCCTTATTTTTATGGACGTATAAAAGATTTTCGTAAATATATTGTGAAAATACTGTTAAAATATTTATTTCTTTAAATTTTTCTCTAAGTGATTCTCTAGGGCCCAACCCGTAGATAGCTCGAACCGCTCTCTTCTGTAAAATGAAGATATCCTTAATATCTGCAGCACACCCCCACAGCAGGATGCCATATGACATAATGCTGTGGAAGTAGCCGAAATAGACCAGGCGGGCAGTCTTAATATCTGTGAATTCACGAATTTTCTTAACAGCGTAAGCTGCAGAACTTAGTCTAGCGGACAAAGCTTCCACATGTGGGCCCCATTGAAGCTTAGAGTCTAGAGTTATACCTAGAAAGACAGCCTTATCAACCTTTTCGACTTCCTCGTTATTAATTTTCACTACAGTTTTGACATGTTTAACATTAGGAAGTGTGAATTTAATACATTTTGTTTTGGATCCATTCAGTAAAAGATTATTGGTATTGAACCAATATACTATTTTAGAGAGAGCATTGTTCACGTCGTCTATATTTAATTGGCGTCTTTTAACTTTAAATACCAATGAGGTATCATCTGCAAACAATACTATCTCATGTTTGTCCCTTACTAGGTAAGGTAGGTCATTAATATAAACTAAAAACAGGAATGGTCCTAATATGGATCCTTGAGGAACCCCCATTGTTACAGGAGAGCCGGGGGATCGTTTTCCGTTGACATCGACACACTGAACCCTATTGCTCAAATAGGAGGAAATAAGATCCAGAGCGCTATCTTTAATACCATAGTGATGTAGTTTCATGATCAATGTATCATGTTTAACGCAATCAAATGCCTTGGATAAGTCACAGAACACCCCATAGGCATCGTGTGACTCCTCCCAGGCTTTATATATACTTTGAAGTAATGCAATACCTGCATCAGTAGTTGAACGTCCCTTACTGAAACCGAACTGTTTATTGTGGAGAATATTATTATCATGAAAATGTTTTAAAAGTTGGTTTAAAATAATTTTTTCAAAGATTTTACTAAGTGATGGTAGTACAGAAATTGGTCTAAAATTAGTGGGATCTGACGTACTACCCGATTTAAATAAGGGAGTAATTTTACTTAATTTCATTAGATCAGGAAATACACCACAGTAAATAAATAAATAATAATACCTAATACCCAAATATAAGCTAACAAACATTCGTAGTATCGAGTATAGGTAACACTTATTACATGATTTACAAAGAGTTTCAAATCAATAAATTTCACAATATTTGCATTTGAAAAAGGCAAAGGTAAACAAACAAAATGATAACAGAGCTATTTTACGTAAACATGCTTGAATTAACGTGGCAACATATGTATGATAAAATGAATTATTCATTAACAAATAAATCAGCAAGCAGATGTTAGCAGAACTTACCTACAGTAACACTAATCACTAAATGCAACTAATTATTATAAAATGTGAAATCAATAACATAGAAAAGGAAACATTACCTACAATAACATTATTTGTAAATAGTAAACAATTTGCAACACCTAATTAATTCGAATTAATAAAATATAAAAAATAAAACAACATAATCTATAAATAAAATTACTTAGTAGGTACATCAGTTTGATCACACAATTTTAGTAAGTATTTCAATGATAATAAAAATAGTTAAAAATTATACATATTTGTAAAGAAATTTGAACAATGTAGATAGACAGTACTGCAAAAGTGTGCAATAGTTACATATTTTTAAACGTTAATTTGTAAATGAATAATTTTACTTACCTTGTCTCAAATTAACTCGTCTTGATTCTTGTTTCACTGAATTGAGAAATTGTTAATAATAGGAATACTTAAATTGTTCTTACTGTCTGTACCTACTTTGAAATTTGCGGGCCGATTAGGAAAAAAAAGTAGGTATCACGTGTAGGTATGAGTACATATTTTTGGGCCGATTTGGAAAATAATTTGGGCTAAATTGGAATAAGCCGTTACTACTATTCTATCAACTAGTATCTTATTGTATCTTACTAGTCTATCGAATAGTAAGTTACTGGTCGATAGAATAGTAAGTTACTGGTCGATATAATAGTAACTTACTAGTCTATCGACTTGTAAGTTACTATTCCATTGATACTATTCCATTGATACTATTCTATCGACATTCAAATGAGACTTTCGAGACAATATTGTGACAGAAGAGAGTGAAAGCTTGGGACACTGGTGTCAGACAGACGGACAGTAGTCTTTATTATAAGGGTCCTTTATAGGGTTCCGTACCCAAAGGGTAATAAAAACGGGATCCTATTACTGAGACTTTGCTGTCTGTCCGTCTGTCCATCTGTCTGTCTGTCCGTCTGTCCGTCTGTCACCAGGCTGTATCTCATGAACCGTAATACCTAGTCGGTTGAAACTTTTACAAATGATGTATTTCCGTTGCCGCAATAACAAAAAATACTAAAAACAAAATAAAACAAACATTATTTTTATTGTATACACTTTTTTTTCCTTAAAAAATTCTATATTAAACAAATATTTAAGAGAGGCTCCCATACAACAAACGTGATTGAGATATATGAAAACGCAACGACACCGCGATGTATTTTGACCACTAGGTTACTAACCCTATGGGAACGGAACCCTAAAATACATGGGTAAGGTACTTGGTACCTAAGTAGGTACATTTTACTGATTGCCTGCACCTTGCACCTGCAAGTACCTACTAGAGGTAGGTAGGTTAATTTTTAAATGTCAAATATACGTAAGTTTCAACTAACTTCTCGTGCGTTAAGTTGTGGGTATAATTTTTATACCTAAGTAGGTACTATTCTTTTAATAAGCTGTTATTATGTCAGATAATTATTTTACCAGCTATTTAATAAGCAGTTAGTTTTCTTGTCAAGTGAATGTAGCTAATTCGCGGTATTTTAGTGTTTGTAAAACTTAATTATATTTTTAATGATCGTGCGTTTTTAGGGACGTCGTGCGTATTAAATAATATAAAATATTGCACGACGCTGCTCACGGCGTAATTTAGCCCTAAACTAAGCACTAAGCGTGTAATATGGGTACTAGACAACAGATATAATAAAATTCTGTCATATATACAGGATGTTCTATAATGAGTCCTGCACGTAGGTATGTATGCGGGGGCAATCCACTGCATGATTATCAATTTTCTATTCTATTTAAATTGTATTTAAATTAATTAGATAGATGGGCGTAATAATGAACAAGACGTCCCTAATCAGAGTTGGCAGATAAAAAAACATAAAAATAAATAAATAAATAATCCACGACGTTACACACAGCGCAATCTAGCCCCAAACTAAGCACTAGGCTTGTACTATGGGTACTAGACAACGGATATACAACATATTATACTTTTTTTTGTAAATACATACATATGATACATAGAAAACACTGAATATCCCATGTCTTCGGACCGTGGTGAGTCCTAGGACATGTTGGTTTCCTCACGATGTTTTCCTTCACCGTAAGAGCGATGTTATTAGCGCACATACCTTTTTCTTAAAGAAAAAGACATTGGTGCGCGGTCGGCCTGGATTCGAACCCACGACTCTCGGAATGCAAGCCGAGGTATCTACCACTAGACCAACACCGCTCTAAAACACATAAAACTAAAGTTTATTTTTAGGGACGTCTAGTACATTATTGCGCCCATCTATCGAATTAATTTAAATGCAGTTTAAAAACACCATTATTAGTGAAGATATAAGATGGAAAAAAATGGTGCTACGACTTAAACTGTGGACGTGATGTGATACCTACCCATAAAAGTGGGAAAAGGCAGGATTTTTCTAAATTTTAGAAAAAAAAGGTCTAGAGCTTGAACGGCTTGGAATAGAAAACTGATATTCAGGGAGTGGTTCCACAAACTGATCTACCTATCAGGCGTATTTTATTCAGGGAGTGGATCCACGCCTTGCCCTAGAATACGTAAGTGCAGGATTATCCACTCAATACGGAACATCCTGTATAAAAAAAAACGAAAACAAAATCGCTCATAACCAGTTTGAAGTTAAAGATACAAAACACGGTCCAGCTAACACGGTCGAAGTAAACAATTTTTAATAATGCTGTATCTCCTCATTTATTGTGAAAAACAGTTTCGATCCCGTTACGAAAACCGTTAATTACAAATAATAAATAGGTAAACAATTGTAAATTAAAACCTCATTCCATATTGAAATTATACGCTTTTTTATAACAATACTGTACGCTCAGTCAGGCGTATTTTATATCTACCTAGTACTAGGTGCGAGTACCGTGTAGCCCCATAGAATAGGGTTACCCCATCTATTCCCGTGGATTTCGTAAAAAGCGACTTTTACGACACCCACACGGGAAGAGATAAAGGATCTGAGGGAGACTAGCAAACCTGAAATTGTCCCTGCGCGATGGCGGATAAAGTGCTTGGTCCTTAGGAAGAGGCCGGCCGTAAAAATATTGCCAAATCTATTTGCAGAAGCTATGGTCGATGATGAATTAATGACTTACCTACTACGTTGCGGCGACCCCAAATAATTTGAGGTTTAGCGGACCCCGGGCTCCCGAGAGGGATACAACCGGGAACATCGCTCAGATGACATTTGACATTCTTTGTTTCTGACTGGAGAATATAGTTCCATATGCAAAGGTTAAAATGGGACTCCTTTGTCCGATTGTCTGTCCGTCTGTCACCAGGTTGTATCTCATGAACTGTGATAGGTTAGGCAGTTGACATTTTTACAGATGATATATATTTGTAGCCGCTGTAACAAAAAATACTAAAAACAAAATAAATCAAATACAAATTTCAGTAAGTCCTAAAAAACAGCTGTAAAGGTCTCGAAACGATGCTAAAAATAATAAACACCACGCGATTAAAACCGAAAAATGAGTTTAAATTAAGACAAATATTTAAGGGGGCTCCCCATACACCAAACCTTTCGTCCGCGATTCCGACTCGCACTTGGCCGGTTTTCCTAATAGCTAATGGATAACAAATTAAATACTTAGATAAAAAAACAACTAAAATTATTGGTAGCCCAAATAAAATACGATATTTGCTGTCGAAAACAAAAACTCTTTTCATAATTGAGTCTTATTATGGCGCATCAAACAAATGTTTTGGAATTTGTTCCACGAAAATAAGTAGTACGGTCAGCAAAACAATTACTCCGAATCGCTAGTGTGTAATCGCTACTATTATAGTTAATTATGTATAAAAAACAATATTTTTCGAAATAGCCTCCTATTATTTTATTGTATTTCGAATTTAGCTACAATTTTCACGTTTCGTTTCTCGTAATTTCGAGCGGGAATGTTACCTACTTCTTGATTGGTTGAATTTTCTTTTTGTTGTATGGTTTCTACTTATTTTAATGCTTATATTACATTTTAGGTGAAATTTGGAGAAAAATAAACAACCGGCCAACCGGCCAAGTGTGAGTCGGACTCGCGCTCGAAGGGTTCCGGTTTTGGACCATTATCAAGATAAAGAACACGTTTGAGCTCCACTTAAAAATATATGTTTGTTGTTTTTATATTGTTAGTATTTGTTGTTATAGCGGTAATAGAAATACATCATCTGTGAAAATTTCAACTGTCTAGCTATCATAGTTCATGACATATAGCCTGGGGACTGGTGACAGACAGACGGTGGAGTCTTAGTAAAACCTTGGGTACGGAACCCTTAAAAGATCATTGGTAAAAGTTAAATACGATATATCTGTTATGGTGACTTCGAAAACCGCCCTCACGATAATTCCCGAAAACAAAAACAACAATATTTTCTAACGTTAGCTAAACACTTTGTAGAAACACTTAGCTGTAAAATAATTCAGTAAAACAATAGCAGTTGTTCTGCGAACGCTACAGCCGTATTAAGCGCGCTACACCCGTACCGCGGGGCTTCGTTTAAATGCCTTATCATTATGTAATTACTATCATTGTCTACTAGCACACAGCCACACCGTCCGACTGTCAGTCATCGTAATATTACACGTTTTCGGCGAACGAGCGATTTAAAAATGAGAGTAGTTTAAGTGTAGTTGCGGTTGTTTTTAGAATAGGACCGTATGAATTTCAGGTGGAGGTAGGTAACTGGCGGCAGTTTTGGGTGAAAACTTCTGAACCGATTACGATGGATTTTGGCGTGTTGATAGGTCTGTACATTATCAATGCAATACATACACCTAGATACTAATGCACGTAAGACTACTGCACTAATGAATGTAAGACTACTAAATTATTGTGAATCAAACAAAACTAGATTTTTCTTCTGTTTTCGCGATGTTGTATTGAAATTAAAGACATTTTTCGGTTTTAATCGAATGGTGTTTGTTACTTTTAGCATTGTTTCAACGTTTCGAGACCTTTACAGGTCCCTTCTTCAGGAAAAAAACTAAATTAAATAGATTAGGAAAATAAGAAAGTAGGCAACCGATAAGAATGGGTTTTCCCAAAATTCCCTGGGCCGGGACTTACGCTTATAATAATGAGAGTAAGACAGAATTAATTACTCGGACAATATCACAAATGTATGCAAATAATGTTAGCAAACTCAGGAAACCTTCTTAATAAACTTGGAGTACGGTTGGAGTACCATTTGTTTCTGTCTGTCAACTTTCAAAGTTCTTTTCACAGAAAAAGACAAAGCATGTTATCACTACTCCGACCTTACTCCACGTTTATTAATAAGGCTAATGAAGTCCAACTATTTAAATCTGGAGATAGAGATTAAAAGAAGGCAAGTCAAAAAAATGATTTTCCTTCTTAAGTAGAAATAAGTACCAAAGCTTAATAAAATAATTGTCGATGAAGGAGATTCAGTCGTAGTATCGTTCATTGCACAAACAAGCCCGCCGCGCGGCGTCCCGTCTTCCACTGTTCCCAGAACTGATTTGAAACAATAAAACACATTAAAAACGAATTATTCAAAGAGATTTCAGAGGAAACGATTCATCTTTTTCTTCCCACTTATGTCATAAACTAGTTAGGTCTCGCGGATTTAGTCGTAAGCTTTAACCCTGTAGTAACTTTAGGTGTATTAAAATCAAAATTGTGATTAAACACAATAAAAAGATATGGGCAAAATGTATCTATTAATTTTCAACTTTTTTAGTTTTTATGGATTTTCCTTTTGCTTTTTTGCATAGTAGTATTGTATCCGTTGTCTATTTACCATGACACAAGCTTAGTAGCTTCCCATATTCCCATAGGGCTAAATGGCCCTTCTGATGTTAACAGAAAAAATGGAAG
Source organism: Idaea biselata (assembly GCA_958496205.1). NCBI lineage: Eukaryota > Metazoa > Arthropoda > Insecta > Lepidoptera > Geometridae > Idaea > Idaea biselata. The sequence goes on from OY292402.1 coordinate 26,334,231, forward strand.
TAAAAAGTTGACTGTGTTTTATATCGAAAGTCTCTGCGTGCACTATTGTAACTAGAAAAATAAAATTTTTGGTTTTTGTTCAAAGTGTTATAGTGAATGTTTATAAATCATCTCTCATTAAAATTAAAAATATAACATATCGACACTATAGTATTGTTCTATCGTAAATGACCACTCGCACTGATAGTCAGTCAGTGCAATTTTAAAAATGGGTCAAAAATGTCCATATCAAAAATAAAGTAAATATGACTTCATCAAAAATGGTTTATCAAAAATGATCTCACATTTAGTTTCATATCTCTTACCTTGAACGCGACTTAAATAACACTTAAAACGCGAAATGATACCGAGAAAATGTTGATTATAAATAAAGTAAAACTCATTACTCACCCGACGGCTGCAAGTCGGTTAATTTAATTGGATAAGTATTGTACTTTTGCTATCTCTCGACGCTTTCTTATCTTTGCTTTGGAACTGAAAAATATATGGAGTCGTATTTGCGCCTAAGTGGTATGGTGAGCAAGTAATCGCTTGCGACGTAGAAGGTTGGGGGTTCTTTTTTTAAGACTATTTTACTAGATAAGTTGGTAGTAGGTGACGATTTAGAGAGATGATTTCGTTTTTCAATTCTTTTGTAGAACAAGATTATTCGATTACAACTTAGGTACTGAAAAGGATGCCACTTAGCATGAACTCCCAAAATGGTAAGATTTTTGGGTTAAATTTGTAAAAAAATTCAATTTTCCATATACATTACAGACAAAAACAAACCTCTAAAGAAAAAAACAATTACATTCATTATAAAAACAAATGATTTCAACATATAAGGAAATTCAATTTTCATTAAGATGAAAATTGAATTTCCTTATATGTTGAAATCATTTGTTTCATTTGTTTTCATTCCTCGTAAAATTATCGATTTCAAAATTAAAATTTAATTACCTACTTGTAATTAAATATGTTTTACCAATTTAGCCCCGCAGTGCGGTTGAACATACGCTATTGACCTTTCGCAAATCCTGTTGCTAAGCAAAAATTAAACGCAAAACTTATTTTACTCACAACGTCACTTCGGCAAAATTAAACTCAATTTGACATACTGATGTTAAACTGCTTAATCATTTGGAAAAACCTTTGGTTTTGTAACTTAATACCTTTTACACCTCAACCGCCGATTTACCAAAGAAAATTCTACTTTAATACTAGGTGAATGAGTTCAATTTTCAATGTAGATTTTTTTGTCAAAGTGGCGAAGGAAATTGTAATCTATCACCTACGTGTTATGGTAGTTTTTTCATTTAATTAAGCATTTTGATATTTGAGAAGTGTAAAGCTACTGTTGGTTGTCAGATTTCTTGTACACGGTTTCGATAGCCAGTTCGATTCCCGGACGATTAAGTCGGTTTGTATTCGAAGAAAATCGGTTTATGGTTGTTTGTTTTGGGATTTTGGAAAAAAGAAAGAAAGGTAATAAATTTATTCAGACAAGCACACAACTACATAACAAAAAAAAATACAATAAAGTAGATAGTAAATAGAAAAAGAAAAGAAAAATGGGAAAAAATTAAACTGGAATGGGAATGTGGGAATAGAATCCCCACTTTAATATTATAAAACGAAAATTTGTGAAGATGGGTATTTCTTGTAGCTTCACCAGGCAAAAACTACTGGACTGATTGCGATTAAACTTGATATCCAGTTAGCTGGAGACTTGGAGTAATAAATCAGTCATTTATTTACCAATAAACTTTTTAGTATTTGTTGTTATAGCGGCAACAGAAATACGTCATCTGTGAAAATTCCAACTGTTTAGCTATTACAGTTCATGATATACCTACAGCCTGGTGACAGACAGACTTAGTAAAGGTTCACTTTTTTAGGGTTTCGTAGCTAAATGGCAAAACGGAATCCTTTTATTATCTTTTGGTTACGAAACCTTAAAACTAAATTGAATTTATTTGACATAACACAAAAATTACGTTCAGAAACAGACCACAAAATTGCTATACAAAAAAAGAACAGTGAATTGATACCCAACTTCTTTTTTTAGAAATCGGTTAAAATAATAGATTCGCAGAAAAACACTAGATTCGTAGATCTTCGTTTTAATTAATGTTAATTGTTTTATAATGACAGTGGCGCCAACTACACCATTCAATCTGAGTGCACTCCGCCATATTTTCAAACGACATACAAAACGACAAATGTGTAGACTTAGCTTTTGTCTCATTCTCGCTGACGTTGATTATCACTCACAAGAGCAAGACAAAACATGAAACCTCACAATTCTTGGAAACAAAAATATGTAGGTAATCGTGTTTAGTGTTCAGCAAAGATTTTTTCGTAAACTTTACTAGGAGAATAAAGCGCCAACGCCATGCATCGGCATTTCAATAGCTTCTTAAAATCAATAAGCTCATCAAGAAAATCGGTTATCTGCTAGATCCATAGATCCTTATTCTATACTATCGAATCGTCCCCCACTGCGCAAGAGCACTCTCAACGCCTATAATTGAGACATATATTATCAGTACACCACAACATATCGCCGGCTTCGTAAATAAACATCGTAAATTAGAAATGTGCATTTTCTAGTTTACCCAACAAGGATAATGTACAGCTTGCAATATTGAGATATCAAAGCAAATCGTGATGTAAACGAAGTACTAGATTAATTTCAAGCGAGAAACTTCAGATTTCCTATTAGTAATTGTTTTTGTCACGCAATTATTGATCTTTAAATATTTGTAGACAAAAGATTCATTGATAATATCTATATCTGTGAAATGCTTTGTCCTGCTTGACTTTTGAAGTTATGAATCAACGCACAGCCTAACAGTTGATAGTAGAGAGCTGAAATTTGGAAACTGTATTTTTTCATATTCATTTTTTCATATCCGGCTGGAAATTCCCAATAAACCGCGACTTATGCAGGTGAAACCGAGGTACACAGATAGTTAAATATATACGTAGTAGAATCGAAGAAAAGTCGAGTGAACCCGCAATAAACACAACGATATCGCTATTTATTTTTACCACAGATGCCAGTGTGGTGCCGCCAATCGTAAAAATAAATACTAACATTGCGTAAAGTTGTCAATGATTTTTTGTATTAGCTAGATAATGGTACAGAACCCTTCGTGCGCGAGTCCTACTTACACTTGACCGGTTTTTAAAAACAGTTACTAAAAATACTTCTTAACATGGCAAGAGCAGAGAATTTAATCATTATTAGAAAGCATATAAAATCTTTAATTCCCTCAATATTCGTTAATCTCTCGGTAAAAGGAGCAAAAATGTAAAATTACAACTTACACTGGTTCGCAACTACCAATACGATATGCTAATGCGATCAAAATATCGAATAGTATGGTATTAGATGTGCTTCGTTTCGATCGTATTATTTAAAGGTACCTACGCTAATTTTAAGGTTTTCGAACTTCAGACTTTGGAAAGTCTACTTTGTAAAACTGGAGAAACTTAGGTACCTACTCTACGAAAATAGTTGACAGTTTTTAAATCGCGAGTGAGAGCGTGCTTCATCTTAGACCACAATAACGTTTACCATCAGGTGTGATAGTGGTCGAACGCTGGCCTATACGTTTAAAAAAAAGATAATTATTCAAAATTTTTAAACGTTTTCTTACAAAATGTAGTAAAAAATGCTTGTGAAAAATTCTACTCTCTGCTCAAACCTGCGCAGCTGTATTTCTATTTCACCACGCGTTAAGCATTAAATATGTTTAATAATTATGCACGATAAATACATTATGTTTCCACCTTTAGTAGTAGTATCAAATACAATTCAATTATATAAGTACCTACACATTTTTATTATTAGTTTAATTTTAACGTACCTATAATAATTAACAATAAAAAGTACCAGGAAAGCATAAATAAATAAGAGCATCAAGTACCAAGATCTCCATTCTCACAAAAGAGCAATATAATATAAAAATAAATTCATTAAGACCTCATCCATATTTATAATCTCCCGGTACTTTATAATTAAAACAATAATTTTCATGCATTGATAGTTGTAGTGTCAGTATGTTTGTGTTCTTTCACTTGGTAAGTAGAGTACCCATATACGTAGGTACCTATTTATATAGTTTCTCTTATAATCTTTTTGATATCTAAGAGAGATTTGAAGTTTGAACCTCTATAATATACAGGGTTCCTTCTGTTTTCGCGATGTTAGATTGAAATTAAACTTATTTTTCGGTTTTAACTGAGTGCTTACTAATATATATCTTTAAAATGCTTTGTCATGGCTCACTGAGTGATGGATCAACACAGACTCGACTCATTTTTAGGTTTTAATAGCGTGGTGTTTATAAATCACAACTTAGTCAATCCTGAAAAAGAATCTTGTAAAGATCTCGAAACGTAGAGCATTGGAACAATGCTAAAAGTAATAAACACCATGCTACTAAAGGATATAGTATAAACATAATATTTGCTCTGATGTCATTATCCAGAAAGGAAACAGTCGACTACGTTTGTACGGAGAACGAGTAGGTATCATTTCCTCCTACGAAGTTCTTCTAAAATTAGAAAAAGAAAAAAAATCATTTTAGATCTGATTTTCTTCCAATGTTTGTGAGCAAAGCCTTTTCAAAACGACTCAACCTCGTGGAGCCATCTACCAGTAGTCTCCGCTACAAGGACCTTGCCTCACCAAAACTGCAAACCCCTCCAACTCCATACCACTGCACCATCCGATATAACCCGTTACACGCCAACATCTCCTCGCAACATCGCATGCCAAGACGTGACCACCAGACACCTCGCAAGACCTAACCCAACCGTCATTCACGCAAAGTACCCATTCCGCCATGATTAAAAATCATCCACATCACGCTATCCATTGACACTTAGCATTATCACATGAATATACGTCAGATTGCGTGTAGACTCTTGGCCTGGAACCACGTGTTGTGACGTCGTGCACGCAAAGTGGGCACGCACGAGCTTGGAGTAAGCTTCTAAGGAGCACGCTACGAATAGACGAAAGTGCTATTGACACGATAGTGGATAGACTATCCTGTTTTTCCGTGAGGAAAACTGGGCTGTTACTTGCGGACATTGATCTCAACCTTAACAGTAGGCATGATATCAGAAGAAAGATAGACTGTTAACCTAAACATCCAACTGTAATAACTCTACCTCAAATTCAATTATACTTTGACGTTTTAGTAACAACGCAACACCAACTAAAGATCGCTACATGGGATCGCAAGAAATTTTGCTTTTGACCTCCGAACTTCATTATGAAGATCGCACTGGATGATGATGACGTTTTAGCGTCATTCATCGTCTTAATTTTAGCACCTGCAGCGATGAACGCTGTATTTCATTTGTACGATAGACGTTATAATATTGTCAGCGAAGGGTTATGTTTTTTTATATTTATTTCCATTAAAGGAACAAGAATTATATGTATGAGACACCTCTATAAATAAAATAAATAAATAAATAAATTCTCCGAACAACACACAGCGCCATCTAGCCCCGTGGTAAGCGACTAAGCTTGTGTTACGGTGACTAGACAACGGATATAATACTTATATTTATTTTTCTTTTGTAAATACATACATATTATACATAGAGGGACACCCAGACCAGACACAAATATTTATTTTTTAAGCATAAATACTTGCACCCGGCGGGAATCGAACCCGCAACCTCCTGCATTGCAGTCGCGCTTTCGCACGACGCGCCACCGAGGTCGTCAAGTCTATAGTCTATAGTATAGCTCTATAGTCTATTTCAGAAACTTAGATCAAAAATGTAAACAAAGAACAGTCAATTTTAAAGGAAAAAGTAAATGAGTTGTTGCTTTTAAATAAGTCGTCTACATTTTTGATCTAAGTTTCTGGAATAGGGTACTAGTACATAATATCTAAATGCATGCAGATGCCGACGGCTAGAAAGCGACTGCCTCTTAAATTTTAATGAACGCCTGGTACTTTTAATTAAGGGACAATTAACTATACCTACGAAAAAATGTAGCCTAAATGTGTTGTTCTAGAATTATAACTGGCTATATCCCGTATTTCGATAATCCCGTCGCTATTAACCCTACTTCATCGGCTTAAAACGTTTTAATTTCCCTCGCGGAAAAACAGGACTCTCCACGTGTCTATCATGTCCACGCAATACTACTGAACCGAAATCAATGAGACTGAATACCGGGATAAACATTGAGTTTATTTATTTACATAGGTACACAAAGTAAAATAAAAAATGTAATTAATAAAAACACCTGACAAACGCAAAAAATAAAAATAATAAACCAAAAAACTTGAGTTAATCCAATAAACTTGCTGTGTGTCAAATTTCAACTAAATCCGTTTAGCCATTTCTATTAAAATCCCGATTGAGATTTGTCTTTTTAGGGTTCCGTACCTCAAGGGTAAAAACGAAACCCTATTACTGAGACTTCGCTGTCTGTCTGTCCGTCTGTCCGTTTGTCACCAGGCTGTATCTCATGAACCGTAATAGCTAGACGGTTGAAATTTTCACAGAAGATGTATTTCGGTAGCCGCTAAAACAACAAATACAAAAATTTAAGAGGGGCTCCCATACCTACAACAAACGTGTTTCAAAAACAATAAGGAGTTTTATTACAATGTTAGGTCGCTTTTGATTGGTCAGGACAAATCGAGTAGGTCATGGAATTCAAAATGGCTGCCCTGTCTGTCAAATATACCAGTTAGCCTTCACTTACCAAAGAGTTTCTTATAAGTTTTAGATTTTCTTGGTGCCAAAGTTTTTTTAATTGAATTGCTCTAAGTTGGTTTCATAAAAATATTGTGATGTATAACCTCTCCACATTGCATCAAATTGCTTATTTTTGCCTGTTTATAACCGACTTCAAAAAAAGGATAAGATTCTTCTTTCGTTTGCGGCTATTTAGTAATGACAGTCCTAATTTATTTCCGAACTAGCTGCGTCCTACGGTTTCACCCGCGTAAGTCCCGATCCCGTTGAAATATCGGGATCAAAAGTAGTCTATGTTACTCCTCGATAATGTAGCTTTCTTTTGGTTAAAGAACTTTCGGAATCGGTCCAGTAGTTTTTGAGGCTTATTCCCAATCGGGCCATTCTTTTTTCCTATTTGGACCAAAACAAAATTTCGAATCCCTAATCTTTTTTCCTCAACGGGCCAAAATGTTTTTAAATAAATAAATAAATAAATATTGCACGACGTTACACACAGCGCAATCTAGCCCCAAACTAAGCACTAGGCTTGTACTATGGGTACTAGACAACGGATATACTACATATTATACTTTTTTTGTTGTAAATACATACATATGATACATAGAAAACACTGAATATCCCATGTCTTCGGACCGTGGTGAGTCCTAGGACATGTTGCTTTCCTCACGATGTTTTTCCTTCACCGTAAGAGCGATGTTATTAGCGCACATACCTTTTTCTTAAAGAAAAAGACATTGGTGCGCGGTCGGTCTGGATTCGAACCCACGACTCTCAGAATGAAAGCCGGGGTATCTACCACTAGACCAACACCGCTTTTGAGTTTATACATTACAAACATACAGACGCACACACACAAAAAACAAATCTTTCCCCTTTATAATATTAGTGTAGAAGTGTAGATTATCATAAGCTATATTCATTGCATCAAAATCCATCCCTTCAACAATCCAGACACAAAACTGACCGTTCACTAGGGGTAACGCACAACGCACAACGCACAAGTAGGTATCTACCCGTGTCGATCAGAGAGAAAAAAACGCACTATCTGTCGACTGTCGAGTAACGGTCAGTGCAATATGGCGTACCCTCTGTCAGCTGACGTGTGTGGCGTACCGTGTCGTGTGGACGGAACATTTGGCGAGACCGCGCCGCGTTAGAACAAGGACGCGTGAGGTACTACGTATTTTACGATTTTAAACTGTTTTCGCTACAAATATCCTAACCTACTAATATTATAAAGATCAAAGTTTGTGAGTATGTGTGTATGTATGTGTGTATGTTTGTTACTAAATCACGTAAAAACCGCTGAACCGATTACCATGAAACTCGATATTTAGATAGCTTGAGAGACCTGAAATAACATGTAGGCTACTTTTTTTCCCGATATCCTCGCGGGATCGGGACTTACGCGGGTGAAACCGCGGGGTGCAGCTAGTTATTAAATAACGGGGTATTTACCATGTTTAAATTTGTTTTCAAACGGGGAAAACGCTATTTCGCTGGTATAATTTCAACAGGCTTGTTCACGAAGCTGAAGATTGTGGGTAGGTGATGATGACAGTTAGGGGCGTCCATATTGAACTATACCCTCTTCCTAATTCGCTTGCTGCGTCTACTATTGTCACTGAGCTTACTATGTTCTCGATCCTGTACTGACTTGCGAACTTTCTACACATACACCAAATATTTTGTTTTGTATGACTGGATTTTAGTGGTTGGAGAAATTGACAAACAAATAAATATTGCACGACGTTACACACAACGCAATCTAGCCCCAAACTAAGCACTAGATTTTTACTATGGGTACTAATTTACTAATTTACTATTTCAAGTATAACGGGCTAAGCACTAAGCTTGTACTATGGGTACTAGACAATTTGTCAAATTGTATAATATTCGTAATCGCAACACAATCGATATTTGTTAGGAAAATAATTACAACTATATAACTAGCTGCTAAGTCCCGATCCCGCGGGAATAACGGGATAAAAAGTCTCCAGCTATCTACATACCGAGTTTCGTGGTAATCGGTTTAGCGGTTCGTGATTGAGTAACACACACACACACATACAAACTCACAAACTTTCAGCTTTATAATATTAGTAGGATAATCAATTTATCTACAAGGGAGTATCACTTCCTGATTAATAATAATAAGACGAAAGTTCGTTTGTTTTCTCTTTTTGCAATTACAACACAGCAAAAAGCACAAACAATCAAAATGCAGTAACCTACCGACTGCGCATGCGCATGTATGTAATGTTAATCAAAACCCAGCCAAACAAAACCTAGTTTTTATTATTATACTAAGCATTATTTATTTGTTAAGCCTCTTCTACACGAGTACAGTTAGATAGATTAATGCTTTATACCAAAACCAAAGTATTATAAAAAAAACAGAAAAGAATGTTTTTTTTTTTTCATTAAATCAAAGAAAGTTAATAAACACCACGGTATAGGGGTAGAGAACCACGTTAGCGTACTAAATAATAATTACCCAACCTTTCACCTTTCTCTTGTCCATTCAAAGGTTGCCTGGAATAGATCGTTTTAAGGGATGAGACCGCCCTTTTTGCTGTAAAAAACCTGTTTTTATTATAATGATAAAAGTTTATTTACTTGTTAGCCACGAGTAGAGTTAGCGGTAGAGAAGCACGGTAAGCATTTATTAATAACCTTACCTTAACCTTTCATCTTTCTGAACTTTTTGTCCACCGGAAGGTTGCCTGGCCCCTGTTTCATAAAGCTGACAATCCGACTTTTATGTCAAGAACTGACTTATTTGTCAAATTGTCACGCTTAGGCTGTTTCATAAACGTGACAATTTTGTTTAAAAGCGATAGGTGAAACCTTGACATATTTTTAATTGTAGAACGCGTTTCATAAACGCGACATATCGCCGAAAATATGTCGGGTTCCGAGACAGAAGGGTAGGCGCCTGTCGCAAATGTCGAACAATTTTACAAATATGTCAATACGTCACGACAATTTTCTGTTTCTTATAGCAGAATTGTCAAGTTTTTCCCGACAAATTGTCACCTGTCACCTGTCGCACAAAAAGTTTTATGAAACAGAAAAATGTCAAATTGTCGCGACAATTTGACTTATTTGTAAATTTTCCACCATGACAATTTTGTCGCCTGTCGGCTTTATGAAACAGAAAAATTGTCAAATTGTCGGTTCTCGACATATGTCGCGCCTGTCGGATTGTCAGCTTTATGAAACAGGGGCCTGGAAGTTATCGCTTTAAAGGACTAGGCCACGCTTTTTGCCACCTAGATATAAGTCGTGACTTTTTTTTTATATTGTTTTATATGACGTAATTTATTCCTTCATTCAATGTTAGCCAGCTAAATTTATCCCACTCTAGGGCGCAGGCCTCCTCTTAGAGACGTTAGGCAGTAAGAGACCACGGGAACCTTCTTCGAATTGGCGAATGTCCCATGCTTTCGGACCGTGGTGAGTCCTAGGATTGCTCTGTCGGTTTCCTCAAGATGTTGTCTTTCACCGCAACAGCGATGTTAAAAGAAAAATAATCTTTTTTTTTTCTTTTAGTGAACTCTTGTTCGTAATGAAAAATAAATAAATAAATATTGCACGACGTTACACACAGCACAATCTAGCCCCAAACTAGGCACTAGGCTTGTACTATGGGTATCGGGTAAAAAAGTATAATACTAGACAACTACATACTATACCTTTTTTTTGTAAAAACATTCATATGATACATAGAAAACACCCATAGACAAAGACTGTTTTGGGCGAAATTTTGCATAGACGTTGGCCAAAAATGTAGATTAAAGTATTTTAAAATATCGTGCAAGTAAACCAAATAAGTACTCTACCGTGCTACTCTTCCGCTAACTTTACCTGTGTAAACTAGGCATTATATTTTTATAGTATAAAAGTGCATTCCACTCGAGATTGAACCGCCATACCCGAGATCAGAAGCCGTGAAGTCTAACTTTAGTTTTTAGCATGATTTCTTGTGTTTTGACCTACCGCTGTGCCTTTAATATACTTATTGTAATGAAGAGTAGGCAAGCTTAAGGGGACAGTCTACCTACTCTTTCCTCCGTACAAACTTTACAAACGTAGTCGACTGTTTCCTCCCTGGATAAATATATTAGAATAAATTTGTTTATGCAATAAGTCCTATATCAGCCATGATACGATTTCAATATTTTCATTTTCTATTTTTTCAAAATTTTATTTTTATTCTGATTAGAATAATATATGAAAAAAAAAAACAAAAACGTAGTCATGGCAGATATAGGTTTTATGGCATAAAAAATATTTGCTCTAATAGACCGAGATCCCAGAAGTGGCAGACCTCACGTATTTTCTGACGAACGAAATGTGGTCGATTGAGTAGTGTTAGTATGTACTAAGAACGCATGCCTACTTGCTAGCCTGCTGCGACGGCCAATTCTGAGATATCAGGTCATCAAGATACATAACAAAATTACTTACTTCACGTTAATTCTCTGAGCTGATTTTCACGTATATTTTATGTAATGTACTTAAAAATAAGTCGCCAATACTCCCATCTACTTTCCCTCGGCCGTATTGCTTTGCAGTCGCTTTAAAGCTCCCAACATAATTACTCGACTTGACGTAAATTCTGATGCTCCATTTTTATATATGTCCACCAGACAACTATTTTAAAACCTTTTACAAGGAGACAGACCAATCCAAGGGGCCAAAAAATTTTTCGTGTATCTTGATGACCTGATATCTCAGAATTGGCCGTCGCAGCAGGCTAGCAAGTAGGCATGCGTTCTTAGTACATACTAACACTACTCAATCGACCACATTTCGTTCGTCAGAAAATACGTGAGGTCTGCCACTTCTGGGATCTCGGTCTATAATGTCTTTATCCAGAGAGGAAACAGTCGACTACGTTTGTGTGGAGAAAGAGTAGGTAGACTGTCCTCTTAAACTTAAGACGGCGATAAATGATAGTTAATGTTCACCGTCCTTGTCTGATTACATAGTAATAAGGGAGAGGGAATTGCATAAAAAAAAATGGTTGAAATTAAACTCACTTTTTCCGGTGTTCATTTCGTTGCTTTCGTTTTCTCGAACTCCTCGGTGCTTAGGAAAGTACGTTAAGCAGTTCTGTTGGTCCCTCTTATCTCAGATAGCAGTCGTTAGGTCAAGTTAGACCTAACGACTGCTAAGCCTTAGGGTGACCTAAAAACTTTAACACTAGTAAGCCATATGAAAAGAAGACGAAGATTGTATTAATATGTTTTCTAACACGTATCTAACACTGTCGATATTAAAACAAGCCTTTTACAATCGACGGCCTCTGTGATGCGTATAATATGTAGTACATCTGCTGTTAAGTACCCATAGTACAAGCCTAGTGCTTAGTTTGCAACTAGATTGCGCTGTATAAAACGTCGTGCAACATTTATTCAACCAACAGTTTTACATAAAAAAGACAGACCCCCTAAACAATCCAGTTCCCAGTTCCTAAATTTCATTCCAAGACATCAAATTGACTTACAAATAGGTGTATCATGAGTCACCCCTGTCAAAATGCATCCCCTCCACTAAGTAACCTTTACGTACCCTCTCTAATAATACACAGTCACGCGAAGTTTCATTCACAGACGGACAAGTACGGTTACAACGTTCGTTTCTAGCAATTTGAAGTTGCTTATCTGGAATGGTTTAAGTTTTTCAATGGTTTCATTTGTGCACTGTGATGCTTGTTTGGTTAATTTATCTATCTGTACTAATATTATAAAGAGGTAACGTGTATGTTTGTTTGTATATTGGGGGTAATCTCCAAAACTACTAGACCGATTTCAAAAATCCTTTTACCAATTGACGCCTACATTATCAGGGAGTGACATGGAGTACTCTTGATCCTGATATTCCTACGGGATCGGAACTTACGCGGGTGTAACCGCGGCAATTTGCTAGTCTCTTTATATATGTGTCTAAAAATTTAAAATAATTAGCAACATTACCTAGGTAAAGAAAAAATTAACTCAATTTCGGTCAATCAGCGTATAGCCTAAACCACTGGCCCCAGAGACTAGCAATTTGAAGGGTGTGTTTTTTATAATGTGTAGGTACCTACTAAGAACGAGCTTTTGGAAACACTCCTCGGGACCGGATTTAATTCTACTAACGAACGAACGAAAGAAAGAAAATCAGTCATCCGTTCTTCAAAACCGCGCTACTTCGCGGTTACACCTGTAAGTCCTTACAGGTGTAACCGCGAGACACTGCTATATATATTATACATAGAGAGACACCCATGCCAGGAACAAAAAGACATTTAGTTTTAAGCAAACTTGTTCCCCGCAGGAACCGAATTCGACACCTTCTGCATTGCAGTCGAATATTCAACCAACGCGCCACAGAAGTCGCATAGCCGCATTACAACTATTTACCAACACCAAAATGCCCCCAAACAAAAAACTAGGGGATGCTAAAAGGCTCAAGGCAATTACCAACCCCCGAACATTCACCTCTCTACCCACAATCTAACTGTAGATACCTATCTATTGTAGATATACCCTTGGTATACCTACCCTCGGAGATTTACCCCTGAGCTAAGAAAGGGGGCGTGGCACAAGGGTGGCATCTTGCGTCCCTCTCTGATTCTATCTAGTTTACTTCGATTTTTCTTAGTAGGTAAATGAAGTTATGTAGGTACCTAGCTGTTTTTTGCGAGATGGTGCGGGAAAACTTGGCGTTTTGTTATTGATGCTTTTATGTTTTTGTTTACTGGTTGTTTGAAGAAATGATTTCCAAATATTTGCCCCCGACAGGAATTGAAGCTGTAACTTTTACATTTAGTGTACTGCGTAGCCATAGCGCCACAGGTGCTCGTTCTATCGTGATGAAATTATGGATCTGAGGCACATAGCGACTACTAGTTTTATTTAGTACTTCACTGTACTTTAAATAAAAGTTATAAATTTACAATTTTACATGAAAAAAGTACATAAAATAATTTTATTTTATTGCAAAATTGAGTATTTATAACTTCACTAGCTGCGCTCGCAGTTTCCCCCACGTTAAATCCAATGCTGCGGAATTATTGGGATCAAAATATCCTATGTTACTCTACATCATTTAAGGGCCCTATACCTGCTTAACTCAAAATCCATGTCGAGCGCATCGAAAATTGTTGATTATTTCATGACGGAATGTCGTAGAACTTTTTATTGTGTACAGATTGTAGGCGACATTGTTTCCGATATTTTAGTGCAGTTTCCATACAAATATGTCGAAACGTATTGAAGCCTATCGACATTTTAGCCAAATCAGTCATTTTTTGTCTAAAATTTGGATAGGCTTTGCACCAATAGGAGGTTCTTGTCTTAAAACTACACCAAAATGTAGGAAACAATGTCACCTACAATCTGTGCACAAAAAAAAAGTTCTACGACATTCCGTCATGAAATAATCAACAATTTTCGATGAGCTCGACAGAGATTTTCAGTTTCAAGGTCGTTGGCGTTGTAATTCCGCTTAAACTATTCAATCCAAATCGATCAAGCCGTTTGACCCTGAAGAGGTAACAAATATACAAACAAACTTTCGGATTTATATTAATACTAGCTGCGCCCCGCAGTTTCACCCGCGTAAGTCCCGATCCCGCGCGAATATCTGGATAAAAAGTAGCCTATGTGTTATTCTAGGTCTTTCTATATTCCAAGTTTCATCGCAATCGGTTCAGTAGTTTTTGCGTGAAAGAGTAACAAAGTCACATACATACAAACATACACACAAACTTTCGGTTTATAATATTAGTAGGAAATAGGAAAAGTAGGAAATAGTAGGAAATATTAAGTAGGATATAATATTAGCAGGAAGGATTATTGTGATTGCTAATAATTGCTATGCATGGAAATTAAAACAACTAAAGCAAACTGTTTTTATTATATAGTCAGTAAAAAAAGCGATAAGTAGAGAAATGAAACTGACATGTCTATCTACTGCGACTGCGATAAAGTCAGACATTGTGCATACAAAATGTACCCAACAATATAGTAATAAGCAGCTTAAGTCGGGCAAACATCAATTTACTGTACGGTCTAGGTCATGAGCTGAAGCGTTTTTATGGAACCACGCCGCTCGTAGTCAATCTTGTGCAAGAGCGTGACTATAATAATTAAATTACTTATCATCTGGTGATCTGGCATTATGCTGAGACTGCGCCTATTCGGGCAGCGCACTGCTACCTTACGCATTTTATAGATTTTTAAGTTTTGTATCATGTCCAAGGTATACTTTTATATTGTTTTTTTATATTTATTTTCTCTTGTTGTGTGGTTGTATTTTTGTCTGAATACATTTTTTTTCCTTTCTTCTTAGATAGTGGCGGTCAATCTATCATTAAAAGAAATAGTCTAATTTATTATCAATTTAAAATATTAGGGTACGAATGGGCAGAAACGGAAAACAATTCCATCGTTTTTTTATCTTTAATAGGTATTTTGTTTTGTCAGTGTGGCAGCAAAACTAATATTTTAAAGAAGAAAAGTTTGGATATAATGTTTCAAGTAACAATGT
Source organism: Idaea biselata (assembly GCA_958496205.1). Lineage (NCBI taxonomy): Eukaryota > Metazoa > Arthropoda > Insecta > Lepidoptera > Geometridae > Idaea > Idaea biselata. The sequence goes on from OY292402.1 coordinate 26,349,504, forward strand.
TTGTTGGACGTAATCTCTGGAACTAACAGGTTAGCTGATTGTGATGAAACTTAATACATATGTTGACACGTTTTATCCTTAGCAATAAAGGTTTCTCTGAATCCGGAGTAATAAAACTAAATAAATAATATTAAACAAATTCTGTGAACATCAGAACAGGGCCATCAAGCCCTGTGGTAAGCTACTAAGCTTGTGTTACGCTGACTAGACAACGGACTTACTTATATGTAAATATAAGTATAATATATAACATAAGTTAAGCATAAATACTTGCTCCCGGCGGGAATCGAACTCGCAACCTTTTGCATTGCAGTCGTGCATTCACGACGGGCCTCAGAGGTCGATGGGTGGCTCACTGATTTATACACCAGAGAGTGTCGCGTGAGCGCTGTCGACATTAATATTATATGTTGACATTAGAAAAGTCGCTATAACTTCCGACTTGGACCACACCCATATCGCCCACGAAATCTCCGTCCGATTAATCGCAATATAACATCGCAAATTCACATACAAATTTACATAATTAATATACTAATTAATGCTAAAAACAACTTTGTATTAGTCACAGTACCTACTGAAAACGAAGCTATCACCAATTACACACCCTTTAGTCTGACATCTGTGGCGCAAGGGGCGCAGGTTCGACTGCAATACTGAAGGTTGCAAGTTCGATTCCCGCCGAGTGCAAGTAATTATGCTTTAAAATATTTGTTTGTTTCTGGTCTGGGTGTTTTCTATGTATCATTAACATTATGTATGTATTTACAAAAGAATATAATAATATGGTAATAATATATACAAAATATTAGGTAGGTATGTCGTACATCCCTTGTCTGGTACCCACACAGTACAGGGTTCGTTCCGTTTCCCCCCAATTCCGTTTCCGCCTGTTTCGATTCCCCCCGATAAATATTTATTATAGGTAGGTATAAGTGCTTAGTTTGGGGCTAGATTGCGCTGTGTGCAATATTTATTTATTTAGTAAGTCTCAATATTTTATGTTGAATTCCCAATACGTTGAACTCCTAAAATGTTACAAGTTTTTTTTGAGTTCGACTAACATTTGCAGAAAGATAGCTTTAAACACGGCTTTTTCATCAAAGTTACAAAAATTCATCCCCTATGTTTATTTTATTTTCCTCTTTATTTAAACCCATAAGATGAGCTTATAATTATAATAATGTAAACAAAGTGTTTCGAGGACGGTAATATAAACCGGTTATAAGTTCTAGACGTCTAATTAAATATTTTGAATATCTAAACAATTTTTATTTTTTCTTTAAAATATAATAATTTAAACATTATTTCTTGATATAGGAAATTCAATAAATTTATTATTATTGGAAACACGGATCTAGATCGCGTTGTAGATAATCATTGTTATTAATTGCCTCGATTTTCGGCCAATGGCCGTGGTCGCGAGAAGACTGAATATATACTTGTCTTGTATAATTATATTACTCATCAAACGTCTATTAAAGTATGTCGTATTACACCACACCGCACCAACATACTCGATCATACGTGGCGAGATTCGAGTCAATTGTATTGTATTTTCTTTCTTTCTTAAAAAAATATGTCGAATAACACCTCACCACATCGACATACTCGATCAAATGTGGCGAGCTTAGACTCAAATGTATTGTATTTTCTTTCTTTCTCCAACGTCCGTCATGGATAGAAAGTTAAATGCTAAAGAGAGAGATGTAATGTATAATTACCAATGTTTATGATTAGTTGTCATGAAATACTGGAATTGATCGATTGATTTTTAATTATTGTGTTTGGTTTAGAAAATTAAATTACCATGCGAAATGATTAATGAGGTTTCCATGTTTGTTTTATTAAATGCTTACTTACGTATTGTGTTATTGTTTTTAAGACTGTTAAGTGGGCGGTTTTTTATGCTAAGTTTAATGGTTATTTATGAGTCGTCTTCGAAACTTTTTTTATTATAGTTCTAAGGAATAATGAAATGCTTTTTAAATGGTGGGGCTACTTAGGCTTCATTCGATTATTATTCATTGCTTATTAAACCTTTAACAACTAAGCAGCTCTTAAGAGGACAGTCTCCATTCTCTTTCTCCATACAAACGTAGTTTAAATTTTCCTCCCTGGATAAAGAGATTAGAGCAAATATGTTTATGCCATAAAACCTATATCTGTCGTCTACCTTTTTTTTTTTTTTTTTTCTTATTAAAATAATAATAAAAAATAATAAAATGTAAAAAATAAAAAGGTAGATGCTTAGTCATGACAGTTATAAGTTTTATGGCATAAACATATTTGCTCTAATGTCTTTATCCAGGGAGGAAAATTTAAACTACGTTTGTATGGAGAAAGAGAATGGAGACTATCCTCCTGACAATTATTGTCAGGATGAAAGATGTTTGTCGTGATCTGAGGGGAGGCGGCAGTTCGAATCCAGGAGGGTTACTGCGGTTCGTTTCGATACGACAACGATACTGTCATAACGATGGTTCTACTGTCACCCTACTATCATACTGGAAATTAGCAGTCCAATTTTGAATTTAGAAGCTATTCAATTATTTAGGTAGCTCTCAAATTTTAAGTTGCGTTTAGTATTTTTTATTTAAATTAATGTTTTACAGTGGTACTAACTTATAAAGTAAAATTAATTAAGAGCGGTGTTGGTCAAGTGGTACATACCCCGACTTTCATTTCGAGAGTCGTGGGTTCGAATCCAGGCCGACCGCGCACCGACGTCTTTTTCCTTAAGAAAAAGGTATGTGCGCTAATAACATCGCTCTTACGGTGAAGGAAAACATCGTGAGGAAACCAACATGTCCTAGGACTCACCACGGTCCGAAGACATGGGATATTCAGTGTTTTCTATGTATCATATGTATGTATTTACAAAAAAAAAAAAAAAAGTATAATATGTAGTATATCCGTTGTCTAGTACCCATAGTACAAGCCTAGTGCTTAGTTTGGGGCTAGATTGCGCTGTGTGTAACGTCGTGCAATATTTATTTATTTATTTATTTAATTCCTAAGATTGATAACCTTTAATTTCAAATATTATAGCAAATTTCAAAATCTTTCAAATTCGTTCAAATTCCCAAAAGTTGTACAACATTAATAAAATTGTTCGCCTAGACGTGTAGAACAATTTCCTCTCGGCTAATATTATAGTTCCCAAAACACATTGTATATTATTATCCAGCCGATAAATAGATAAGCACATTGAAATCCTTGAGAGGGAAATAAAACTTGATAAAATTGGGGAATCAATAACAACTAAATGGATCGATATAAATGGATGGAATAAGTTTTTTTTACAGTTATAACTGTTTATTTTTAAACCTTAGGTTTCGTAAGTTATCTGAGATGAGGGCTACCTCATCTCTTCCCGTGGGTATCGTAAAAGGCGACTAAGGGATCAGAGGGAGACTAGCAAACCTTAAGTTCTCTCCGCGCGGTGGCGGATTAACTGCTTGGTCCCTAGGAGGGTTGGTGTCAGGCAAGCGACCGGCCGGAAAAATATTGCCACATCTATTTGCCGAAGGTATGGTCAATGATAAATTGATGAGCTACCTAATGCGTCGACCTAAATAAAAATAAAAAAGGGGTTTAGTGGACCCCGGGCTCCCGAGATGGATGCAATCGGGAACATTTCTCGGTTTTGTTTGTATTTAGCTATTTCCTGTCAATTAAAAATCAACAGTTTCTATCCTACAGTTCATTTACTTGTCACTAAAACAATTGTGGATAATTATTCTGAAAAGTTTTCCTCAATCAAACATCATCGTCATCGTCATCCAGTCATCAAATACCTACGTCTCATTGTCATACAATCAATAATACATAATTTAAAGTTTTTTTAATTGCGCTGTGCCATTTCTAGGTCTTGCATTTTTTTTCTTTTATAGAAAATAACAAAAGGCATTATTCAGTGGCTATGCAGCGACTTAAAGCAACTGTGTCAGCAATTAAAATGATTAGGTTTGAGTTGTGGTGGTACTGATAGCGATTTTATAAGCTTAGCGGGTGAGAGTAAAAACGCCCTCCCGCATGCAACAATGTTGCTACATTAATATGAAATAGGTAGGTATGTACCTATAATGCGAAAAGATGGATGGTGGTACTAACTTGAATGCAATGAAACTTGGAATTTAGGTAGGTAGCTGTTAATTAAATTATCTCAACATTGCCTCAGCATCTTTAGATTTTTCTCGAAAATAGTTCCGCATTGTTTGGACATTTTGCAGTTAAGTATTAATTTCTTTCCAAGTGACCAACAATACGAGTTAAGGTACAAACAATACGCAATAAAAGAAAAATAAATTTCAAGAAAAATATAACGATTCAGAGGCGAAGTTGACACGATTTAGTTATAGAATAGATGTTCTGAAACAACATACCTACTACTTTTTTTTACTAAAAGTGACATGTAAAATTAAACCTTAGTACAATAAAACAAAATTCTCTTTTAAACGTCGTAAACAATCTACTCTCCTCTCCGAGCCGGTCTGTGTGAACAGACCGGATCCAGACCGGACCGGGGAGAGGAGAGGAGAGCGCTCCGCTTCCGCCTAAGCCCCCGCTCTTACTCAGCCCCAACCCCGCAGACGGACGATTATGAATTATGTAAATTATAAATGTTAAACAATCCGAGAGATTGTTCAAGCGATGCCATAAAAAACTTCCCTCCATGCTTCGTCTGCTACTCATTTTAATAATTGCTTTTTGCTGTTCTCTCTGTGCTAAAACAGCGTTGTAGATTTTATTGTGTTTTGATGTTTTTGCGAGAGAAAATTGAGAAAACATCAGTCTTTCTTTTTCGTATATTGGTGTGGCTCACCTAGTGTTAGAGTATTCAGGTCGCCCTAAGGCCTCTAACTTGACCTAACGACTGCTATCTGAGATAACAACCGGGACCAACTGCTTAACGTGCCCTCCGAAGCACGGAGGAGCTCGAGCTCCTCCGTGAAAATTACGTGCTCGAGAACGTAATTTTTTGCCACACAAATTATCGGTCACCCATCCAAGTAATGACGGCGCCAAGCGTTGCTTAACCCGTACGACTTTTCATGATCGGCAGGTACAGCTAGGCTAATGAGCTTCTCCTGAAAACATCAGTGACGTTGGGAAAATAATTTTCAACTTCGATGACGTTGAAATTTATATCGATTTTTTTTTTATTTTTAAGTGTTTCCTACACTTTGGATTATTGACTGTTTTAAAGAAATGTTTTTCGAAAATTACACCCGACAGGACGAGGTCAATGTCGAGGTTGCAGGTTCATGTCCTGTCTGTCGGGTACAATTTTTGAAAAACATTTCTTCAAAACATTCAATTTATTTCTTCATAGGAAAAATGGATTGCGCATTCTAGCCTATTAATATTTCCGTAAGTTATTTCTTTTAACTAAGGTGTTTCGAAGTTGTTGTGTAATAGCTTAGATAAAAACAAATTTATGTGGGGGTGTGGGGTTGCATGTAGGAGTATTCTAGCTCATTTTTCGACTACGCAATGTTAGAATATACCGTATCTTCCCCTTTAAGAACTTCTCATCCGGGCGATGTTCCCGGTTGCATCCCTCTCTGGACCCCGGGGTCCGCTAAACCTCAAATTGTTTTTTTTTATTTGCGGTCAGCGTTGGTATCAGGCAGACGGCCGGCCGCCTGCCTGACATCAACCCTCTTAGGGATCAAGCAGTTTATCCGCCACCGCGCGGGGAGAACTAAAGGTTTGCTAATCTTCCTCAGATCCCTTCTTCCCCTATCTTCCCCTTTAAGAACATCATTGTATAATTGTTGAGTAGACTTTTGAATCGGCAGCTATAGCTCGTTTTCGATCGTCTTTTGTTTTTGTTTCCATCGGGTTTTGTTTCTGTCCAATCGATCATTGGCCGTTATCGAATTAGAAAAAGTGCAATACATCATAACCACTTTTATTAGGTCTCAATCTACCTACATCTATAAAATGCTTTGTGCTGACTGACTGATGGATCAACACACAGCCTAAACCGCTGATAGTAGAGGGCTGGAATTTGGAGCAATGTTCTTTATATGAGGTACCTAGGTATCTGATAAAACAGGATTTTTCGAAATCCCTCGGTTCGGGACTTACGTGGATGTTAAGAGGGTGTATCTATTAACGTATTTTTTCAAAAATATTAACTTTGACAAAGGAGACTGTCCTCTTAATTTAGGCCAATGACTCGCCAATCGGCAAGAACCCATTAGACTATTATTTTGGCAGATAGTTGAAAAACCCTATAATTTTAAAGTGAAATTACAATGGAAGGCGATTCTACTAAACCTACTTCAATGCCTTCAAACTAGGTCAAATAGTAACCTGAATATTTTCATAGTTTTTACCTTGTTTTTACCCTTTTTTACTCCATTTCTGTGTTAACACGTCTATAATTATAAATTCATTGTTTCAGGTACATACTACTTCAGTTTTTCAACTCGAGTGTGGTAAATAACTTGGTGAGTGAAACCGCGGGAATCAAACCCGTAACCTTCTGCATTGAAGTCAGGCTTTTGCCGTCAAATTTATATCTACATCTACACTAATATTATAAAAAGGAAAGATTTGTATTTTTGTGTGTGCGTGTGTGTGTCTGTATGTTGGTAATGAATAAACTCAAAAACGACTGGACCGTTTGTAAAAAAAGACACCAAAAGAAAGCTACATTATCGGGGAGTAACATAGCCTACTTTTGATCGCAATATTCCCACGGAATCGGGACGTACATGGGTAAAACCGGGGGACGCAGCTAGTTGTCTATAAAATGCTTTGTCCTGAGTGACTGACTGGTAGATCTATCAACGCACAGCCTAAACCGTTGATAGTAGAGAGCTGAAATTATTGCTGAAGTTCTAAAGACCTTCAGCAAAAATTTCAGCTCTTGATGCTTACATTGTATAAATACAATGTAAGCATCGGATAAGAAAGGAGTTTTAAAAAAAATCACGAAATCGGGAATACGGGTGAAACCGCAGGCGCAGCTAGTCAACAATAAAACCGGATTAAATAACGTATGTATGTATAAGAAAATCCGCTGAGCCAGGAGTGCGTTCACCTTAATTCAATCAGTGGTGTTAGCTAATCGAATAAGCCGCAACATTTATATGGAAAAGGGTTGTTAAAGTAGTCGTACACTTGTGAAAAAAACTGCAAGAATTTTACGAGTTTTTTTTAAAAACGACTGGCTGCGTCCTGCGGTTTTACCCGTATAAATCCCGATTTCGTGATTTTTTTTAACGGGATTAAATAGTGGTACTATATAGTAGTATCAAAAGTAAGTACTACAATGTAGCTTTCTAATGATGGAAGAATTTTTGATTTGAAAAAATCGGTCTAGTAGTTTATGAGGTTATTCATTACAAACATACAGACACACATACACACAAAAATACAAATATTTTCTCTACATAATATTAGTGTAGATAGATGAGCATTTGACCGCTATCTCATCTGATGGTAAGTGATGTACGTCGATAAAGCACTCTCATCTAGATGATAGGAAGACGGCGCCACTTCGTAGCGCAGCAGACATTTGCTTGGTGATTCGTGTATTTAAAAGAAAAACAAACGATATTTTTTTTTGTTTAATTAATATTTCTATATAGGCTCGGGTACGATAAGCGGTAGGTATTTCCTCTGATATGTTGCTGAAAGTTATAATTGGAACTACATAGCATACTTTTATCATCATGTCATAGGTTGCAAGTTGAAAGGCACAACGCGCAGGGCTGCACGGGGCGCTTCGCAAAATCCTTTTATCTCTCTTCTATTCTGTGATTAAGTGTGTTTCTGTGAAAATTCGCTAATCGCCACCGCGACTTATACCTAAAACTAAACGCATACCCCCTTACTTATAAACAGTGATTACCAATTGCATAAATTATGTGTCGTTTGTCTCTTACTGTGACAAGAAGTTTCAAAGTTGGCAGACAGTAACAAACCTTACATAACTGAGTCATCTTCTCTTCTTCTTCTTCTTCGTGTCAAAGACTCAATTTTAAATGTGCTATACCCAAAACTTACAGCATTATTTGTAACTGTATTCAGGTCCTCTGCCGAACAACTCGTGGGAGCAAACCATGAAGTGGTCCATCGTCTGCTCGACCATTCTATTTTTTATTATTATACATTACCATCACGATTAGAGTTTTCACATAACCGCTGCGTTATTTCAACCAATTGTACAGCTACCTTTACACGACCGGACCGTCTCGACTGCAGACCCAGTAGGTTTCAATAAAACCCTTTTATTGGTTTAAGTTGGATTAGGTTCGCTTAATGGTTGGTTTAGCGGTCGGCTTTAGATGCATTTCATTCAGGATATAAAGTAGAGGTAGGTATTGTAGGTACCTATACTCTATACCTATTACTACCCGACTGCGTGACGCAAAGAAGGGTTATTTTGTGTAATGTGTTTCAAACTCTATTCATTCTTCATAATATACAAATATCTCTAAATTCAAGGTATAAGGTAGGTATAGCACATTCAAGGGATTAAGGCAACACTTATTTGTTTTGCTACCAACATAACGTTTAAAGATGAAATGCACTTAAATAGTATTTCTTTAAATATAAAGTGTTTTTATTTAAAATTAAGGTTTTATTTTGTCCCTTTATCTGTCTCTAAGTTTGGGATGTTTTATTCAATTTGGTAAATTTAAATTTGGTTTTTTTAAATTTACTTGTCTTTGACACTAGTCGTTAGGTCAAGTTAGAGGCCTTAGGGCGACCTGACAACTCTAACACTAGGTGAGCCACACCACTACACGAAAAGAAGAAGAAGATAGCTTTTATCTGCACATTGGAAAATCAACCCTTAAAGGTTTAAATGGGGGCGAGGTGTCTAGATATTGTGACTGTGTTATATGCAATCATTTCCCTGTGTTAACATGCTTGTTTAACACCTCTACGTACACTAATCCTTCGATAGGTGTGGCTCTTAACACGATTTTAAAACTAATCTCATTTGTACACTACACTTTACAGCAATAGGTACAAGTATTTTGCTGTATTTTTTTCTAATTCAGACATGTTTTTTTACAACATAGGGTTGTCAACAACCTATAGCAGAAAAACCACGCCTTACAATCGATGATAACGTTTGATTTCTAAAACTTTGTTGTAATATTTTTATCTGTATTGACTTAATGATAAAGTTGATATTCGAATGAGATGTGAGAAGTGGTTTTTTATAGGTATTATCGAAATAGGTGCTGTATATCTGCCAATCAAATCGCTGCAATCAGACCAGCAATTCTCCATTTGAAATTACCGTCCAATGAACTTGTAGCGAAATTGGTGTAATCTAATTCTAATTTCGTAATGGTGGTACTCTTTTTATAATTGAATTGGTTTGAATTGAGAACAGAATGGATGACGCAATTGAAAACGAACGTTATAGTTGTGAGGTTAAGGCTGTATTTCAAATGGAGAGTGTGCTTGTGTTAAATGTAGAGATAGCAAATCAGATTGGGAGCAGTTTTATAAATATTTGCTTTAATTCGTAGAATAACATTTTATTAAATCTACTGTAGTTAAAGTAGTCGTTTCTCTTTCACACTTTTACACTAAAATAGTTTTATTATAAATAAATAGGTTTTAATCATTCAGATGCAAAGTAGGGTACATATACCAATTGTCGGCACTCCACTTCAATTTATTGGCACAGTACATTTTCCTACAAAAAAAAACATTTTAGTAAAAAAGGTACTTAGTATGGAAATAAAAAAACAATAGCCCCCTTACTTATAAACGACGATTGACAGCTGCGCAAACTATGTATCGTTTGTCTTTTACTGTCATATGATTTATTTATTTATTTTACTAATAACTATCAGTACAGGGGTAAACCCAATGCGAAAGCAAAACACAAATTATACAATCATATAAAAAATATTAATTAGGTCTATAAATTATAACTACTTACGTAATAAAATATGATGTTTCAAAGTTGATAGACAGAGACAAATATTACATAACTTAGTCATCTGTTAATCATTATTTGTAAGTAAGGGGATAAGGGTTTAGAAAGGAACACGGAATATGTTGGTAACAACACCACCACAGTACATTTTCCTACTAAAATTCATATTTTGTAGGATAATGTAATGTGCCAATAAATTGGAATGGAGTGCCATTAATTTTATTGGTATCTTTACCCTACTAGTACTTTATGTAAAGTCTCAAACATAAACACATGTTTCTTTATACTCTCTTATTAATTTTCAGTCAAAACGATTCAGCCGTTCTTCTGATATAAAAGGTGTACCTAACACGAATTTCCTTTAAATTTATATTTTTTTGAAAATATAATATAGCCTAGTCTTCCTCAATAAGTGGACTATCCAACACTGAAAGAATTTTACAAATCCGACCAGAGCGGTTCCTAGATTAGCGCGTTCAAACAAACAAACTCTTCAGCTTTATAATATTAGTACCTAATACCTACCTATAGATAAAATAATTAGGTAGGTTTAGGTAATCTAGATTTCAATCTAGATAGGTTTTTAATAAAACAAAATCGATGTATTCCATCGCAAAATGTGATAGAATATGAAAGATTCGACCATGCATGCTTTTACTGCTCTACATTATGAAACTAGAGATAAAATACTTATAATAGATAGATAGATTTATTTAGATTTAAATTAAAATTTGACTTAAGTTATTTTGTACACATTCTTTTGGAAATAAATTTATTTATTTAATTTTTTATTTAATAGCCTTATAAATGCTACAAACCTTATTGTTTTTTTAATGTTATTTTATTTAAGTTTTAAAATTGTATTAATAATTTTGTTTGATAAATAAAATTAAAAAAAACGCGGAGTAAGATCAGAGTAATTGGGCCACTTTTTCTTTTTGTCTGTCAACTTTGAAAGTTCTTGTCTCGGAAGAAGACAAAGCATGTTCTCACTACTCCGACCTTACTCCTCGTTTATTAATAAGACTGTCGCCACGGCCTGTGTCGCCACGCCAACTTTTAGGTTTAACCTCGCCTATAGTTTCACGTCAAAAAAAGAGCTGCAGGTTTCCTCTCTAGTTGTAGTAGACCTTTAGTTTATCTCTATATCCCTAAGGTCCACCTGACATCAAGATATTTCAATTTAAGAGTACAATACATTAGACTGATAAAAAGTAGATACCTAACTGAGGTTTTCAATTTACAATTCAATTCAATTTTCAATTTATATTAAACAGCTATAAAGCTATCAACCCGCACGACGATACAATATCTATACAATATTATATACATCTATATTGTATAATATCTATACAATATAATAGACTATACAGTATACAATAGCTAGGTAAGCTGCTTAGCTTAGCTAATATTGTATTGTCGTGCGGGTTAAGCAACGCCTGCCGCGGTCATAACTTTGGTGGGTGACCGTTAAAGTGTGTGGTAAAATCATTTTCTCAGTGCTTTGTAAGCCACGTTATCCGATACTGTAAGAATGTTTCAAATCGGACCAGAGCGGTTCCTGAGATTAGCGATTAGGATTAAACATTTAAATATGCGACAATGTAAATCACATGATTACTGAAAAAAAAATAAGTACAAAAAAAACCCCATGTGTTTCTTGTGTCTTCTTCTCATTGGAGGTCGCGTGCCGATGACACAGTAGATTACATTATATAACTGACGTTTCAAAGAGATATACATATTTTTAATATCCGAATGAATAGAGGTAACTTTCAATTTGAATTTAAGCGGGGCTCACATAGGTACAACAAACTTGATAATATTTTTTTTTGTGAAAATGGTATGAAACCGCAGTTTGTCTCCTCTATAAGTAAAAAATATCAGGAATTCAGTAAATCGCGAAAAAACAATCCACAAGTATATCTACTCACCTACCTATATTTCCTAAAAATGCCTTTTTATCTTTCTTTTTTATGTTTTTTTTCTTGTTAAGTAGCTGTGTGCTTGTCTAAATAAATCTATTTTCTTTCTTTCTTTCTTTCATTTTTCGACATATTTTTTTTAGTAGACGCAGTTTCAATGTCAAATGTGGAATAACCCTCCACACGCCACGATTCCAAAATTCCTTCTTTCATTCAATAAACTCATTCCGGTCATTCATTTAAAAAAAAAAGATCGATCTCATTTATTTTAAAAATCGAACTCGAAATTCCCGAACAGTGTACAATCACTTTAACCGATCAACATATCATGTTACATACTACTGTTTTGCCGCGGCGTTTCTCGGGTACCGGTTTTATTTTAACCTCTATCTCAAATCGGGTTTCTGCATCATTTTTTTATTCGGATAAAATTAATTAGGTGAGTGTTAAAATGGTTTGGCTTAATTAAATATATTTGTTTTTTATTGTTAGTTTTAAATAGACTTCTCAACAAGGAGGAGGTTCTCAATTCGGATGTGGTAATTTTTTTGGGATAGTTTTGTAGTTGTTTGGCTGTTTAGAATGAGGCTAAATGCCTTAGTGCGCTACATTCTGACATACTTATTTGTTTTTAAGAAACTCTAAATAATAAAACTGTTTTTTTTTTCAAAAACCGTATTACCTAATTTATTCGTGTATTTCTCCCGCCCTCATTCGCCCTAGACGTTTAGAACTACCACCTTTCGACTATAATTACGATCACTGAAACACACTGTAGGTACTTTAAAAATCACAGCACAAGCCTAATTATTGTTCAGTTTGGGTCTATGTGGCGCTGTATGCAACGGTGTGCAATCCATACCTATAAAATACTTTGTCCTGACTGACTGATTAACGCACAGCCTAAACCGCTGATAGCAGAGGGCTAGAAATGAGAAAGTGTGTTCTTCATACGTTGAGGCATCCGATAGGATTTGAAAATTTTGCACGAGATCTGAACTTAAATCCGCGGGCACAGCTAGTCTATATTTCTATACTAATATTATAAGGAGGAAAGATTTGTATTTTTGTGTGTGTGTGTCTGTATGTTTGTTATGAATAAACTCAAAAACTACCAGACCGATTTCAAAAATTCTATCACCATTAGGAAGCTACATTCGCCCTGAGTAACATAGGCTACTTTTGATCCTGATATTTATACGGAATCGGGGCTTACGCGGCTAAAACCGCGGGCTCAGCTAGTATTTATATACAAACCTACCAGTACGCCACCCCACACTATCGTTTACAGGTACAATATATTTATTCTAACCCTCCAAATGTATTGTGTCCGAAAATGGTCATTGTACGCTAGTGGAACTAATCGAGGCACCCCACTGTTTGAGGGTTAACATACGGTCCTGTATTGGTGTTTCAAATCGATTTTGCCGATTGTCAATTTAATTTTGTAATTAAAAAGGTATTCGATTTTACTGAATAAGTACTTTATTATGGGATTGCTCCTTAAAATCCATTAAATTTTTTACTTTCGAACATGTGGATTTTAGTGACAGCAGAAATGCACTAAAATGATGAAATTAAAAAAAAAAGTCTTTAAAAACGGAGAAAAATACCTATAATAAAAAAACGTAAAAAAAACTTTTTCAGTCTGAAGTCGGGCAGATGAATTATAAACAGATCCTACGTAAAACTGCACGATTTGAGACTTCAGGACTTTTTTCACGATTTTTATTATTTTTCTGTTTTAATTTTTTTTATTAATTCTAGACTACAATCTGACGTTTTAGTTCTTAGTATTCGTCATTTTTTCTTCAGAATAATGTGTCAAATCGTAGTCTACAATTAAAAAACGAAGTATGAAATCCGTTCCTATTGACCTATTGGTACAAAAATTCTCATACGCAGACCTTGACAGAATTAGAAAAGTACAACGTATTAAGAAAAATCGTCGGAAAACAGTCATTGCGGCGAAGGCCTAACGCAATCATGCGCAACTCATGATATTGGCATACTTAATTTTACTTGGCACACATGCCAAACCAACTATGAAACTTGAGAGTCGACTCATCTTCAGTTTACCCACGTGACAATTCTTAGTTTTTTTTTTTGTATTTATACCAATAATTAGTAGGTAAAAGTTTTAAAAGATTTTTTTTCCAAATTCTGCTTTCGGTAAAATTTATCTGCGATTGCTGAATCAATGGAAAATGAAAAGACTGATTTTGGTGAACCTTGTATCTCCAATCTAGTAGGTAGGTAAAAGTTTTCAATATAATTGTATTTTTTTCCAAATTCTGATTCCGGCAAAATTTAAACCTGCGATTGCTGAATCAGTGGAAAATGAATAGACTGATTTTGATGAACCTTGTATCGATTTTTATGGGCTTTCGCAATTAAAATAATAATGATAGAATAATTTTAGTGTGCTTAAGTGCTCCAACATATTTTTTAGCGCACTTAAGCGTACAACACACGAGCAAGAAAAAAAAATCAGACAGTAAAACACTACGGGAGCCTATTCCGGATTGGCGAATGTCCCATGCCTTTACAACGTGGTGGAACATGATTCCTCGCGATGGTTTCTTTTACGTTAATTACCCTGTTAATCTATTAAATAAATATAAATATATTGCACGACGTTAACACACAGCGCAATCTAGCCCCAAACTAAGCACTAGGCTTGTACTGTGGGTACTCGACAACGGATATGCTACATTATATTATACTTTTTTTTTGTAAATACATACATAATCTATACTTATAATTATAAAGAGGTAAAGTTGGTAACATTTATGTACCTATGTTTTTTCCGGGTAATCTCAGAAACTACTAGATCGATTTTAAAAATTCCTTCACTATAATTATAAAGGTACATTATCGAGGAGTATTACGAGGAGTATATATGATAAATAGAAAATACCCAGACCAGAAACAAATCTTTATTTTTAAGCATAAATAAATACCTACACCCGGCGGGAATCGAACCCGCAATCTCATGTATCCCCCGACGCGACACTGAGGTCATCAATATTGTTCTATTAAGGCCTTTATAAACACATCTCAATATTTCGTAGGTATATAATGAGATATTCGATTATTAATTACAGAACACAAGGTCGTATCTGCGCAATTGTTCATTTTTACAGCATTCTGCTAATAATTCGACTATTGTTTGAATCTATAGTTTTTTATTGCCTAATTAGTAATTACTGAGAGTTCATTGTTTTCGATGCGTTGGTTTTTATTGCATTTTAATTTGTTTCGTCTTTTTGATGATGTATCGAATACTCAAATATATTCTATGGTACTTTATGTGACTCTTCATTTCCAACTCTTATCCCTCTTATATCCTTGAGATTGCATAATTACCATCACACAGTACATCAGAAGAAGTCACAAAAATATATATTTTGTGACTTCTTCTGATGTACGGGCGCGTTTCCGAAGTCACGTAGTAATAAAACATACTGTTGTAAAGGTGATTTGCGCATTTACTATGCACAAATCACCTTTACAACGGTATGTTTTAATATGTAATAGGCAGTCTTTGGAATCTAGCGTATGTGTACACAGCAGGAACGTTTTGATACCTTTTTAATATTTCGTTTTTAATAAGACGGTAGAGTCACTGTAACTTTTTAATACATTAGAATGACAAATCATATCTCAGTCCATCCTGAAGAAGACCCATGTAAAGGTGTTGAAACAATGTTAAAAGTAATAAACAACAAATATCTTTAAATTTCAATACATTTACTTAAAATTCAGTAGAATATAAAGCACACATGTCTCTAAGCACCCCATTATCCATTAGTATAAAAAAATCAGCAGGATAACATTTTTTCTGAACACAAAACTTACCAATCACAATTCTCATTTTTCATTTCATTTCATAACACAAACCACAGTTTTACGTATATTTTTTCTAACAACCTTTGCTATGTCCATAAACAGGTCATCGTATTGACATAACAGTTTGTGGCCAGTGATTGCAATAAATCGCTGCAATTTATACACAATTGACCGGCTCCCGGTGGTTTTATTCTATGACATCTGATAGCGCCTATTATGGCGCATTACATGTTAATGGGTTAAAACTGTGCTACTGTGACGTCAATTTATAAACTGTTTTTAACCGACTTAATAAAGGAGGAGTTTTACAATTTATACACAACTAGCTGCGCCGTTTTTTTACCCGCGAAAGTCCAAATCCCGCGGGAATATCGGGATAAAAAGTAGCCTATGCGTGATTCCGAGTTTCATGGTAATCGGTAAAGTCGTTTTACGTGATTGAGTAACAAACACACACACTTACTCATACTCACAAACCTTCAGCTTTATATCATACTCACAAATCTTCAGCGTAGAAAGGATGACCGGCTCCCGGTGGTTTTATTCTATGACATCTGATAGGGCCTATTATGGCGCATTACATGTTTATGGGTTAAAACTGTGCTACTGTGACGTCAATTTATAAACTGTTTTTAACCGACGTACCAAAAGGTATACTAATATTTTAGGTATCTATAGGTAAAGATTTTATAACCTGTTTATTTATAGGTATACTCATATTTTATAGAGGTAACGTTGGTAACATTTATGAATGTATTTTCCGGGTAATCCCTGAAACCACAGAACCTATTCCAAAAATTCTTTCACCAATCGAAAGCTACATTATCGAGGAGTAATAATTAATATTAGTATAGGTAAGTCGGTGGCACTATATGTGGTCGGTTAAAAAATCATACCTTACAATATAATCAACCCTTCATACATAACACAGGTAGGTAACAACTTACAGGTTAAGACACAAAATCATTCACCTCACTCCAACAATTATAAACCTCTTTATAATATTAGTGTAGATTAGTCGTAAGCACTGTATGTGGTCGCTAAAGAATCATACCTTACAATATTATCAACCCTTCATACATAACACAGGTAACAACTTACAGGTTAAGACACAAAATCATTCACCTCACCCCAACAATTTCACCTCCAAAAACGAATGGCACATCTAATCCGATTACAGCAAGCAATTTCTCCCGACCCCTATCATGGTATATTTTGACAGGAGTTAATACCCAACCTGTGGGGCATAATGGACCCCTGAGAGGCGGACGTATGCGCTATTGTGTCCCTTTTGTGCCCCTTTGTGCCCCATTGTTGGGCCACAGAATGACGATTGAGTCGTTTATTCAGTAATGTATTGTCCCAAATTAGGGACGTAGGAGATGAGTTTTATTGCTTTTTGGTTAATGAGTTTTTAATGTATTGAGTCGATATGGTGCGTTGCGGATGAGTGTCTTAGGTTCCAATAACCAGTGACCTTGAAATTAAAGACATTTTTCGATTTAGTTACATTTTCCCGGGTCTTTATCGCGTAACTAACTATATTAACAAATCGTGTGAATTTAAAAAGTGTATTTTTCTATATTAATAGGGTGGTGTTTATTGCTTTTAGCACTGTTTCAACGCTCAACGTTTCGAGACGAAGAAGAAGCCAGTCAATCCTGAAGAAGAGACCTGTAAAGGTTTTGAAACGTTGAGCGTTGAAACACTGCTAAATAAAAAGTAATAAACACCACGCGATTGAAACCGAAAAATTATAACATTGCGAAAACAGAAGAAAAACCAGTGACCTAGAATAGGTGATCTTTGATAATAATATTATGTTTTAGCTCTTACGGTGCTGCTGACATTTTGGGAATTTGGGAAATTCTACATTTTGAGATTCAACACTTTGGGAATTTAACATTTTGGCACTTAAGGTGGTTTATAATTAAGCAGTTTCTAAATTCAATAGCTATAGTAATATTATGAATGCGAAAGTAACTCTGTCTATCTCATTGTTACGCTTTCACGCCTATATCGCTTACCGATTTTGATGAAATTTGATAGATGGGACCTTTAAGAAAGACATATTAGACTACTGTTGAACCCGATATTTCCGCGTGATCGGGGCTGATAATTGGTGAGGCAAAAAAACATTTTCTCAAGCTCCTCCGTGCTTCGGAAGACACGTTTAGTATTTGTTTCCGGTTGATATCTCAGATAGCAGTCGTTAGGTCAAGTTAGAGGCCTTAGAGCGATCTGAAAACTCTAACACCACTACACGAAAAGAAAAAGGAAGAAGTTTAGAAACTGCATAATTGTTTAAGTAGCCCTCTTCTTTTCAGTATTCGGCCGATATACCTATTCATGTCAAAGTTACCAAAAAATGTACCTACGTACGATCAAGATAAACAACCAATCAACAAATTTACCTCAAACATCTTCAATATTACAAACAGACAAGACAAAGACCTTCAAACTGGCCTTCGGAAGTCCGACGACCTTTCTAATATGTTTATAATTATACAATAGGTAACAAAATCCATTTGTAAACATAGGATATGTGACGTAAGGTGGTCGAAATGTTCAAGTCAGGTGGAAAGAAAGTGTGGAGAAAGATAAATGGTTCGTGGCTTTTTAATGGGACAGTGTAAGATTTTATATGAGACAGTAGTGGCTATTATATGGGACAGTGTTAGCTTTTATATGGGACAGTGGTGGCCTTTATATGGGACAGTGTTAGCTTTTATATGGGACAGTGTAAGCTTTTATATGGGACAGTAGTGGCTTTTATAAGGGACAGTATTAGCTTTTATGTGAGACAGTGTTATTTTCTAAGGGACAGTAGTGGCTTTTATATGGGACAGTGTTAGCTTTTATGTGGGACAGTAGTGGCTTTTATATGGGACAGTCGTTGCATTTAATTACGTACTGTTGAGGAGCTCATTAGGCTAGCTGTACCTGCTGATCCTGAATGGTCGTGCTGGTTAAACAACGCTTGGCGCGGTCCTTAGGTACTTGGATGGGTGAGTGATAATTTTTGTGCCAAAAAATCATTTTCGCAAGCTCCTCTGTGGTCTGGAGGGCACGTTAAGCAGCTGGTTCCAGTTGTTATCTCTGAAATTTTATAATCATATTCTTTTAATACAATTTTTAATGATTTTTAGAATTATCAGAATAATTATTATTGGATCTTTAAGAGAACAGATGTTAGGTCAAGTAAGAGGCCTTAGTGTGACCTGAAAACTCTGACACCAGGTGAGCCACATCACTTTACGAAAAGAAGAAGAAGAAGTTGGTAATGAAGAATGAATTATTTTTCCTTCATTGTAAAGTCGACAATAAAGTCCATGGATTCAATAATACTGTTGGAATTGAAACACAAACATTAAGTAATTCCAGAGAATACATAAATAGTACAAGTATTTCGGAATGAGAATGTCCTTCTTCTTTGAAGTCATATAAAAAATCCACTTTTACCTTTGTCTAAACCATAGATGAATAATACTAAGCTATCCTTATCTATCCTTAATCTATGGTCTAAACTAAAGCAAAAGACAAAAGAAAGTGCAAAGCCACCGTACCGCAGTTTTTTAAAACACAGCCAAAACATAAAACATGACAAACACAAACCTCAACACACGTTCAACATACAGACATACTTGATGATCTTGATATAGTGTTATTAAAATATCATTATTAAGAATTTAGGTCAGTATTACATCTTTCTAAGAAGTTAGATATTAAACCCAAAGATGCATTTATTATCATTATCGAAGAAGATTATTTCTAGATGATTTTTTGTTTTATTGATGAACCTTACGGTTTTGAGTGTGCAGGTGAGCGAGCTATAGCTTAGACTCCGTCGATACCATTTGGTGAGATAGAATTAATTGTCAGAAAAATAATGATATTGATTGTTTCTAAAAAAATACTTAGAATATTTCAGATATGGTAGGTATACTTACTTAGGTAAGGGTCCGTAACTTAGTTTCAAAAATCATATGTTCGAATAACAAAATATCGAACTATTTTTTGGCTTGACCAAATGTCCACTACATCGGTTGTTCGAATAGACTTTCTTGCGAAACAATCTTTTGTCGACAAACGCTCGCTGTGTCGAATGAATGATTTATCGAATATTTATTAATTATGTTCAACAAATTTCTATCACCTACCTATTATAATATTTAACTAGCAGCGTCTCGCGGTTTCGGCCACGTAAGTTCCGATCCCGTGGGATTTTACGAAAATCCTTTCGAACAACACACCACAAAGAACACAATCTCCAAAGTTCATGTCTCTAGGACCAACGGTAATAGTATGCAGAACGGCGGCGTATTAATACAGCAAAAGTATGCAAACTTGCCAGTTTTCTGAAAATGGGATTTGACAAGTCATGTCAGTCATTTCAAATGTCCTACATTTTTTACAATACAAGTGACCTTTCTTAGAAATAAAAGACTGGTCCCAGAAATCTTTGAATTCAGGAATCTTACGACTCTTACAGACAACTGTAAGAGTGCTGCGAGGCGCTAATCATTAGATAAACTGCCCTCTAACATAGTCCGGCCATCTTTCTTGCCTTGCCTTGCTTTCTTCAACAATGCCATAAAAATGACGTCACACTTATCTCCTGCAATTATAAGTCAACGGCCAGGTTCCGTGCTGCAATTGGCTTCAACATTCTACCCATTATCTGGTCACCATAGTACAAACCTAAGCGCTTTGTTTGGGACTAGATGACGCTGTGTAATATGTTCAATAATATATATTATCTTGGTTTTTTTATTACACTATTTATAACTCAAGAACGGCTGAACCGATTTCGCTGAAAATTAGTGGGAAGGCAGATTAGAACCAGGGGACGAACATATGATATGATGAACAAAGTTTGCCGGGTCAGTTAATTATAAATAAGTAACGGTAGAGTGCGTTTTGTCTTTCTTAACTTTCCAACAATGCCATAAATATGACGTCGCAGTTGGCAAGCAAACGGTAGTCCACTTCTTCGCTGACGTCACACGTATCTCCTGCAATTATAAGTCAACGGCCAGGTTCCGTGCTGACATGCGACTAGGTTGTCACGCATCACGTTATACAGAGGTCGTGTCAAGGTCCGATCATTACGACCACCTAAATGCATGTCTTATGCGTGTTTTAGTTGGGTTTGAGGTAGCGGAATGGAAATACTACTGTTATTGGCAACTGAAGAAGTAAATCTACACTAATATTATAAATATATTATAAAGAAAAAAGATTTGTACTTTTTTATGTTTGTGTGTATGTATGTTTGCCGAAGATCGTGCGAAGTGGAGACGTTAAAGCAAGAAAGCAGACGCCGGGCTCTCGAGAGGGATGCAACCGGGAACATCGCTCGGATGATGATGATGTGTGCATGTTGAAATGAATGTTTGAAATGAATAAACTTAAAAACTACTAAACTGATTTCAAAAATTCTTTCACCGTTAGATAGCTACTTTCGCCCTGAGTAACATAGGCTACTTTTGGTCCCGATATTCCCACGGGATCGGGTTCATATTGCATAAAATGGTTGATTTTCTACTTGTCAGATGCTGTTTTCCTTATCCAATCTATAGATATATATATATATATATATTTATAATAGATCTACTCTGTTTTTGCGTTGTTGGATTGAAATCACATTTAAATGACTATCTAATTTTGTTTTGACCCGATTGGAACTCAATGTATGAAAGCAAAACAATGGATTTTATATTTTTGTGGCCTGTTTGAGCATAAGCCAAATTAAACTCATTTTTCATTGTCGATCCTGAAGAAGACACTTGTAAAGATCTCGAAATGTTGGGCACTGAAACAGTGCTAAAAGTAATAAACACCACACACGTCTCAATTTATATTTTGGTGTTTATTACGGGATAATTATTTATAACAGTTTTCACACATTTCGAGTAAAATACGTTTAAATCAATTTACCACAGAGCGATCGTTTCGCAGTAATAACTGATAGGTGTGAAATACCTATCGTACTTTTTAAACGATTATTAAATATTCGATACGAATCGGTTTTTTTTTTATTTGAAAGTTTAAAACGTTATGTAACCGCTTTTTTTTCTAAAACCGTTGTGTTGTTGATGTCTTCAAATGATGGATTAAGATTTTTCATGAGTACCTAGGTACCGTGAAATTTAGAAGAATGTAAGACCTGAAACTTCGTAAAGCGGAAATCTAACATGGAAATCAAAAGAGTAATTGATCTCAACCTTAAGAGGAAAGTCTACTTACCTACTCGTTTTCCATACAAACGTAGTCGACTGTTTCCTCCCTGGAAAAAGACATTAGACCAAATATGTTTATGCCATAAAACCTATTTCTCCCATGACTTTGCCATGCTTTTTTCATTTTCTAAAACTTTGCGTTTTTCATCTAAAACTTAAAAATTAGAAAAATTGGAGATTAAAATCAAAACGTAGAGGCATTGTCATGGGAATACAGGTTTTATGGCATTAACGTAGTGTACCCATAGTACAAGCCTAGAACTTAGTTTGGGTCTTGATTGCGCTGTGTGTAACTTCGTGCAATATTTTTTATTTTTTTTATTTATTTACCTTTTTCCCCTAGGTATATCCCTACAAGATAAGGATAAATCCAACTGAAGAAAGAAAGGCATCTCTAACGATTTTCTGTTTAAAAATAACTACACCAAGTTATTACTCATTGCCGCCCGTCGTTTTCGTTGATTTATTCAAAGGTAGTACCAAACTGCGCATGCTCGGCCCTTTGATAATACTACATACAATTTGTATTTCAACTACAGGAGAAAACAAGCGAAATCCAACCCTAAAGTTGAAGCGGTAAAGTTGAAAATTGAACAGTGTTTGAAAGGAAATAATCGAATAAATCAAGGTCCGATTATTTCTATAAATTGTAACTCGATTAAGTTATAATCGATGGGATTGTGATCGGCTTGTGTGCGTATTATACAGTTATAATTAAATGAACTAATATTTGTGTCGGTTTGTTTGTTTTTGAGAGAAAACTAAATCAAATTTGAAAACAAACGGAGTGTGTTGTTGTTAGGGTTCCGTATCTTTAAAAATTGGGATATTTCGACACCTCTGGGCTCAAAGGTCGTAAAGGACAAAATGCGACTTTTCAGGAGAAGCAAAAAACTAAAAAAATAAAATTATTTTTGCTGTAGCATCTTCGTTTCTTGAGCTATTTAAATGAAACCTAGGAAGAAAGTGCTTAGAATTTATAGTATTTTCTAAGACAGTGTTGAACAATTACCCTAGTGCCGTATTTACCGAAATAAATTTCCTTTACGACCATAAATTTCAAAATAAGTGTCCTTTGCACCCCACAAATTTGTACCCTATGTCAGTACCTAAGGGCGTAAATCCACCTTACTGCACGAAACTGAACAAAATAAGGGATGAATCGGCAAGTGTAACATTTTTTTGGGTCTTAAGGATCACCCGTTGTATAGATAAATTATTAATTTAAGTTTAATCATCATTAACTGAGTGATTTTCACTGTTGCATCCCTCTCGGAAGCGTGTGCAGGTAAGCCATTTGCACGCGTTCACCATTTACGACGTCAATCCAGTATTTCTCGTGACTTCCCAATCTGCCACGGCCGGGCGGATAGCCTAATATTTGTTTTCCACGTAACTAGTTGCATTACACTTGATCGTATCAGCCATCAAGCAATTAATAGGTAATGTCTCGAACATGAAGGCTGCCTCAGTTGCGGAAATTCGTAACGCGATCTGTCCATGTCCACATCACTCCACACATCCAGCGCACCATCTTCATCTCCGTGATACGCAACTGCTGTTTATGTCACTAAGTCACTGGCCCATCGTACAAAAGGACAGATCTAATGATGGTTTTATAGACATGTTCTTTCACTTTAACCGGCATACCCAAATACTTAAACGGGTTTATCTGCTCATATCTGAACATGACTGTCTATGCAGACAGATGTGGATTTCGTGATATTCCAAGTGTCTGTCAGTCTTCTAAAATTTAGTTGCAAACAGATGTTTGCGACCAACTCCTTCTACGTATTTACGCGTCTCCGTAGCCGTTCCTAATCTAATGACAGCTCAATATTATCAGCATACCTACATGAGCGAGCAGCTATGGGGGCCGAAGTCAGTTCATCTAATATTGCTCTTAACAGGAACGGGCTTAGGATGAATCCCAGGTAAACTCTGACTGTAAGGGAAGGGATAATTAGTGTTACCAACATCAGTTCGTATCGAAGGCATCTAAGGCGTTCTCCATAAAGATTAAAAACAAAACAGGATATGGACTATGATCTGGGCGGTAACCATACTCGCCCTTCGAGACAGTACAGTTCTGTCGGATCCGAGAGTCGATTAACCACTTATCCTTCTTATTAATATCTTATTAATCAATTATCCACACACTCTAGCTTCATGGTGTGGAGTAAGATCTTTATACCTCGATAACTTCCATACTCATGCACCTAATTTTTGCCCTGATACTGGTGTAATAAATAACACTCAGTCTCCGTTGCGCATGGATGTCGTCGGTCTCGCGGATGGGGTTAAAATGTTAGTTAAGATGCTCACACAACAAGAACCCATCGCCGTTTTTGTGTTAATAAGAACTCTATCGATGCCAACAGCTTTCCGATTCTTTATGCTGTGAAGTTTTGATGGATGTAGCTGTTTTTCTGCTGATAAAACAACTTGGCAGAATAAGATTTCCATTTTTCCTTCACAACAAGGTCCTCGCATAGCCTCATCGGCACGTCTTGGATTCTATGTTGCGTCGCTTTGATCCTCAAACAAGGTATCTAATAAATAAGCTTCTGCCTTTATAAATAAATAAACTCACGACGACCTTAGTGGCGCGTCGGGGGAAGGCCCGACTGCGATGCAGGGGGTTGCGGGTTCGATTCCCGCCGGGTAAAAGTATTTATGCTTAAAATAAATATTTGTATCTGGTTTGGGTGTTTTCTATGTATCATATGTATGTATTTACAAAAAAAAAGTATATTATGTAGTATATCCGTTGTCTAGTCCCATAGTACAAGCTTAGTGCTTAGTTTGGAGCTAAATTGCGCTGTGTGTAACGTCGTGCAATATTCATTTATTTAACTTATCATACAGTGACTGTAACTTCTTTCTGGCTCTGGCTACTGCTCTTTTTGTGAAACTTTGGTGGTCCTGTACGTTTCGACATCTTTAGAAGAGGTGTCGGTTGCCATATTTTAAACAGGGCTTGTTGAACAGTTAGAAACTATCCCCTTCCAACAAATATGGGACAATTGCTCAGTTACATTGATTTTTGGCCTTAGTTGATGAACATAATTAAAATAAAACTAGGTAGTACAGGACACACGTGTCATGTTTTATTTAGAAATGTAAGGCTGTAAGGGACACACGTGTATGTTTTATTTCGAAATGTAAGGGTGTAAAGGACACTTTGCAAAGACGATGTCCTTTACAACCTATTTTTGAGGTGACTTATATTAAACACTCTAGGTCGTATAAAACTTTGCTTTACTTTGATATGCTTTACTACCACAGTAAGCACATTTTTGTAACTAAGTGTTATTTACATACCCATTTTTATGGAAAAGTTTGTTTAGCGTGCCAAAATAGGTGGGTCGTAAAGACCTTTTTTTTTTCGAATATCGAAATCTGTATATTCGAGTAGCGAATTTCGCTACTCCGAATATACAGATCGATAGAGAATTAAAAACTAAGTAAGATAGTGTCATCAAGTCCTTTACGCCCAAATGTCCCTTACGACCTTTGAGCCCAGAGGTGTCGATTTAATGATTGAATTGTCTGCACTTGGTTGCAATGAAAAAAAAAAAAGTCGCTAACGACAAACTTAACTCTTAAGAGGAGTATCAACGCTAACGACCTTGAAACTGAAAATCCCTGTCGGGCTCATCGAAAATTGTTGATTATTTCATGACGGAATAACGTAGAACTTTTTTTTGTGCACAGATTGTAGGTGACATTGTTTCCTACATTTTGGTGTAGTTTTAAGACAAGAACCTCCTATTGGTGCAAAGCCTATCCAAATTTTAGACAAAAAATGCCTGATTTGGCTAAAATGTCGATAGGCTTCAATACGTTTCGACATATTTGTATGGAAACTGAACTAAAATATTGGAAACAATGTCGCCTACAATCTGTACACAAAAAAAAGTTCTACGACATTCCGTCATGAAATAATCAACAATTTTCGATGCGCCCGACATGGATTTTTAGTTTTTCAGTATAGGGCCCTTAACTAGTAAGAACAAGACAGGTTTTTTTTTTAATTCATGTCTGTCTGATAATTACGCATTCAAAAACTTATTAATTAGGTAGTTTCAGATTTTTTTTAATAAAAAAAAAACTATTAGGTTTTTTTCTGTTTTCGCTATGTTGGATGAAATTAAGTTTTTTTTTTTCAGTTTTAATCGCGTTCTGTATAAAACAAGATAAAAGCTAAATATAATAATACTTTCAGCAAAGAGGCCTAAAAATAATAAACGCAACGCGATTAAAACTAAAAACAAGTTCTTTAGAACGCTTGTAATCAATGAAAGGCTGACAATTCAATAAAATGTTCACAGCCATATAGTGTGTTTTCGGAACGCGACCTCCAATGAGAAGAAGACACAAGAAACTCATGCGGTTTTTTATGCAGTGATCATGTGATTCACGCTGTCGCATATTTAGGTACTTCATCCAGCTATTTCAACCAGGATAAAAAAGCTGAATAAACCAAATATACCAACCACTTGACTTCCAAATCAACACACCCGACCCCATAATTAAAACAATAAACCCAACCTTATCAGAGTAAAACTTACCTTTTATCAACCTTATTACTTGAGATCCCGATATTCCCACAGGATCGGAACTTATGAATGAACCACGAGAAATAGCTAGTATTATACAAAATTCAACTTGCTAGGTCTAGGTACTTGTTTCTGAAAAATCAGTGGTGGAAAATTACAAACCGAGTTGAACTGCAAAGTTCGTCGGTAGATGTCATTACGAGGCCTTACTCGCAAGAACATGAACAGGTGCTTTTTAGGGTTCCGTACCCAAAGGATAAAAACGGGACCCTATTACTGAGACTTCGCTGTCTGTCTGTCTGTTTTTAATTTCGGCTTGGCGGGAGGCTTACCCGTGGCGTAGCGGTTATCGCGCTGGGACGGAATACCAGTAGTCGCGGGTTCGAATCCCGCCGGGTTCTAAAATTTTGAGAGCATTTTTTCAAAAAGCTGTACTTATTTCCTAAGTGCGGTAAACACTAAGAAATAATGTTAGAAAGTTAAATAAACCAAATAATACCAACCACTTGACTTCCAAATCAACACAGCCGACCCCATAATCAAAACAATAAACCCAACCTTATCAGACTTTCTTACCTTTTATCAACCTTATTATACAGGGCGACAGAAAAAAATATAAGAACAATTTCGTGTAGAAAAAAAAGCTACCAGTAAGGCAACAGTAACTGTAATGGTGTAAGCTTTGTCCTTATCCGTCGGTTATGCTAACAAGGTCACGCGATCTTGGGTCAGTAGTTGAGCTACTGCTTTTACTTAAGTAGGTACCTACTGTACTGTGTCATTTGAATCTAATATAGAGTATGTACATTTTTAAGAAATGTACATACTCTATATTATACTATACATACTCTATATTTTTACTTCTTTTTTATATATTTTTTTAATTAACATTTGTTTGTTTTTAAAATGAATAGTGGTAGTATACGTGCACGAGAAAAAAGTTCTCGATCGACAAAAAAATTTGTCTCTTTTTATCGACGACGTTTGTTTTTGGGATAATAATATCGGCTCATCATTACACGTCACACGACCTAATTAACAATAATTATTATAAAAAAAATAATGCTTACTTTTTTTATTTACAGCATCAAACCACCATCAAAAGATGGCGTCACAAAAAGCAACCCTAGCAAACGTCACCGGGAACGTCTGAACGCCGAGTTGGACACCCTAGCGTCCCTCCTACCCTTCGAGCAGAATATCCTGAGCAAACTTGATAGACTGTCCATATTGCGGCTGTCTGTCAGCTATTTGAGAACGAAAAGCTATTTCCAAGGTAAGCCTCCGTCTGAACGAAGAGTTGGACACCCTAGTGTCAGGTAAGGTTTTAGCATCTGTTTTGGATGAATAAAAGAAAAAAAATGAAAAAAAAACCCCCGACTCAAAAGATCTATCAAGTTAAAACAAAACTAAACTTTAAATTGATAAAAATAATTATGCACTTTCTTAGGTATAGGTAAGCCGAAGCTTAAAATGTATGGTTTACAAATGGGCGACCTCACCGCTGAAAGCGATGAGGCGATTCTCCCAGGCAACATTTGGATGGAATAGATTTGTTTTAGCTTGAGTGGCAGGTTGTACAAAAGTAATGTAATGATAGATAACTTATTAAATAGGAGGACATAATTAAAATACCAAATCATATAAAATATGTATATACCAAATCATATTATAAAAGATATCTTACTTACATAAAATATGTCTATTTATATAACAAAAACCCACAATCATCACAGGCAATAAACTCCAAGACATGCATAAGCCCATTGCCAATAATGGAAAATAATTAAAACTAATTTTATACACACATAATAAAATTACCGTTTACTTGTATAAATAAATACATTTACACCGTAAACAACATAACGCATCAGATTAAAATTAAATTAGAATTAAATTTAGTTTAAATTAACCGATTTTAAATTAACCATCGCATAATTATTGCAATGTAAAGGTTAACTAGCCAACAATTTATGTTTGAAATTTACTTTCGTTATCGTAGTTAGGGATGTTACGGTGCTCCGTAATCGTAACCGTAAACTATCGGTTATCCGGAAAAAATAGCCTTGAGGAAATATTTTGTAGGCTTAAATTAAACGAGACACCATATTAATTATAGGTATGAATGCCGAAACTATCATTCGATATAGTTTTTTTTTTATTTATTAAATAAAGATATTTTAAAAGTAAAATATAGTCTTAGGTTTTCGCAATGCATAAAATGAACTCATTTTTTGGTTGTAATCGTTTTATAGTTTTTCAACGCCTGACGTTTCGCAATAATTCCAGACCTACACTTACTTGGTAGGTACTTTAATTCTACGAACGTACGAACGAAAGAAAGAAAATCTGTCAAAAATCCGTCCGAAAATTTATTTCGTAGAATTAAATTATCCTCTTGTTCGCGACAAAAATTGTTAATATAATAAAATCAAAGCGATTAAAACCGATAAATGAATTTACCTATCCGAAATCCGAAACAATACCGTAATCGGTAACTACACCAATAACATCCCTATTTCAAACGTATCCTTACTTATCGTAGCAAGCAAAAACGTGGCGCTATCAACTAACAGAATCGAGAATCGAATAAATCGATACAGAATCGAGTTGAAGCCGATATTCGATTACTTATTAATGTGCGTCCAGACACTTATTTAGCGCTGTCTGCCAATTTTATTGCACTAACTCGTATTAATATATGCATCGAGACGAGTTCTCGATATTCTGTAATCGATTAGTTGATGTAATCGAGTTATTTAACTCGATGTAGAGATTAGGATTACGGGCCACTGTTTGTGTTAGGTAACTAGTGACGTTTCATGGTTTCGCTTGAATAAGTTCTGATTCTATAGATAAAAGTAGTGCAAATATGTTTTATATTGAAGGACTCATTTACTTTACACTCGAATGCTCCCGGTGAGGGAGCACCTCAAAAATAATAGCAACTCGATTATACAACCGAAGAATTTGTTTTATTTTATGTCAGTATCGCGAAAACCGAAAAAAAACCTATGGCAGAATGAATAAGGTGACACACGGGTACGCACCATATTTAAAATACATTACAAAGAAAAACAAACAAAACATAAAGCTAGGTGGCACAGTTGGCGGCCTTATCGTTTAAGGGCCCATATAACCCCAATTTCAGATGGACGTAAGATGCTAGTAGGTACGCAAAATTTTAAAGCGTAAAATCAAATAATTGGTAATTACAAGATTACAAAACATCTACAAAGTTTATTGACTGACCACTTAGTGCTATTTATTTGTAAAATTTAGAGGAAATTTTGTGAGTTTGTTCTATGGAGAATATTTTCTGTAAATCGTGTTTAATGACCTAGTAAATAATAAATAATAATACTCTTAACTTTAAAAAGCATTGTTTTCAAAACTGAAGTTCAATTTTTTTTATGATTAACCGTCTCAGAAAAAACAGTCCTGGCCTACTAGCAGAGGCTTAAAGTGCGGCTTAAGTACGTTTCAAAATGTAGACTAAAATACAGTCAATAACAAAATACAAAAACCAAATAAATAATTTGTTAAAACCAAATATTTATAATTGAACCCACAAATCACGGAGCAATACGTGCATACATCATAATTTGAAATATTGATGATTCTTGTACCTAATAATATTAAAAGGTTGGATATAAAAATCGGTAGGGGTCTCTTTCACAAGATGTTTTATTGAGGTCTCAACAGTTTACGTACTTGGGTACTGGTGAGATCGAAATTTTGGAAAATATACCCGTGCACAGCCTATATTTTTTAAAATATAAAATGTAATCTAACATTTAACCATAAGTTTTTCATAAATCGAAAAAAGACGTAGATTGTTTTCAGACATTTAGACATATATTATTATTAGGAAAGCAATGTCCTATGAAATTATTGCAAAATTGATTTAAAAAAAAACTGGTTGCAATATGTGGGTAACTATAATACTTACAAATAATTTCTGTACACATCAATAGTAAAGTCATTAAAATAAAAACGTCAATAATAAAATAAATTGGAATCTATACGCAACTTTCAAAGTGACCAACCTATAAAAAATACTCTCTGCAAATATCATTTTCTCTAGCTCCTCCGTGCTTCAGAAGGCACGTTAAGTAGTCGGTCCCGATTGTTATCTCTAATAGCAGTCGTTAGGTCAAGTTAGAGCAGCGGTCGTCACACTTTTCTGGCCAAGGGCCACACAGGACAATGTGGGTATCAGCACCGGGCCGCAGAGTAGGGGCGTTTGCCTACATATACGTATTCGGTTAATTCTGTTATTTATTTCGCCTTAGAAAAATTGATAACAAAATCATACATATTTTTAACCGCCTTCAAAAAAAACGAGGAGGTTCTCAATTCGTCGCGTATGTTTTTTTTTTGGGATGTTGTTCACCGATTACTTTTAGACTGCTTGACTGATTGAGATGATTATTTTTTTTTATTGCAAAGTGGGAAGCTTCGAAATGGGCCCGAAATGGATCTGACCTGATCTGGACCCTTATTATTGAACCGCTCGTGCGTTTTCGGGCAACTTAAATAGCTTTATTTCTGTTTATTTTTGTTTAATGTCGGCCTGCTGCGGCGAATGCTTGAGTGAGACCATTCGTTGCGATCGTGCGATTCACATGGAAAAATTGCCGATATCGAACGAAAATCAGAAGAAATCGAGCTATTTAAATCACTCGAAGTGGCACAAACGATTCAAAAATAGATCCCCTGATCATCGGAGATCGAACCGAACCAGATTAGTCCACAAAATCTAGTAAATATTTCACTTTCGATCAAAGGGCTTTAATTTTGAGCAGATTGCGCTATAACTGATGAAATAAAAAATCATTCAATAAAATTAAAAGCCAACTTCAAATACGAAGAAAAGTAATAGAAATTCGAAAAAGGCCAGATGAATTATAAACAAACCCTACGTAAAACTGCACGACTTTAAACTTCAGGCGTTATTTTACGGTTTTTTATTAGTTTTCGTTTTCGAAGTCGGCTTTTTTTAGAATAATTAGAAAAAGAAATTTATAAATAATGTACCTAATTATAATTTAATAATTATGTTTTTGAACTTTTTAATTATTGCTTGTGTATATCGATATCATTGGGACTACATGCAATCCTCATTGTGTCTTCTAAATTAGTTGAAAGACGACTGCGGTATTTGTTTTTCAAGAAACTTTTTTTCGAAAATTCTCACAGAGATAAGTCCACCGAAATAAAGTTAAAACAAATTGTGCGCAGTCTTGTAGGTAAACGTTTTTAGTTGCTAGGTAGGTACTTTTTCCAAAATCAAATCTGTTTTGATATTTTTTATGTAGCCTTGTATCTCACGAGCGCGGGTTTAGCTTGATTATGTAGGTAGCTTTGTTGTCCTTGTATCAAGTATGTTGTCAGTGAGAGCTCGCGTGCCTTCAGCATACACATACAAATTCGCGTCAAAATCCCAAATCTTTACTTAATTGACTATTGATATAACTTGTTTTGTTGCGCCCGGGCCGCACAAAAACGCAGTTTGACGACCACGGAGTTAGAGGCTTTAGAGCGACCTGAAAACTCTTACACTAGGTGAGACACACTACTACACGAAAATAAGATTTAGATTTTTCTTCTGTTTTCGCGATGTTGGATTGCAATTAAACTAATTTT
Source organism: Idaea biselata (assembly GCA_958496205.1). NCBI lineage: Eukaryota > Metazoa > Arthropoda > Insecta > Lepidoptera > Geometridae > Idaea > Idaea biselata. Next base: position 26,381,662 of record OY292402.1, read on the forward strand.
TCGGTTTTAATCGGGTAGTGGTCAATCCTGATGAAGAGACCTGTAAAAGTCTCGAAACGTTGAGCATTTTAAACAATGCTAAAATTAATAAACACCACGCGATTACAACCGAAAAATGTGTTTAATTTCAAGAAGAACACTGCAAAAATTAACACTTTTCACCCCGATTGTCCGCTAAAAAAATCGAATGATTCTAATTAAAAATCGATTGTTGAATCATCGATTACAACGGTTATCGATTCGTAGCGAACACAGCGGGGCTACTCTGTAACTCAGTTGACATTTCAAAAAGTAAAAAGCGAGTTGCTTTTACAGTAGCCCCATAACTCGGTCCGTTCTAAGAATATATCAACGTATGAATTATAGTAATGTCCGTCTGTCTGTAACGTAATATTGGTATGTAAATCGGTGGGTAATTATAGCAGGCTAGCTGCGCCCCGCGGTTTTACTCACGTAAGACCCGATCCTGTGGGAATATCTGGACTAAAGTAGCCTATTTATAGTCCACCTATTCTTTTTCCATACAAACGTAGTCGACTGTTTCCTCCCTGGATAAAGTTATTATAGCAATTATGTTCATGCCATAAAACCTTTATCTACCATGACCATGTCCCTATGTTTTGGTGACCCTATAGTGAAACTGGAGCAATAATCTATTACTATTATCCTTACTAACATTACAAATGCGAAAGTAACTCTGTCTGTAGTCTGTTGTATGTAGTATTAAACTGCCTCTATTACCTATCTATCTATAGAAACGATTTATCTAATACTCACTTATTTATAAACTATCCACATAGTCAAAGAGTTGACTGTTAAAATTTTATACATCCTACCAATTTTATAAAGCTATATTTTGTGTGTAAGTAAGTATGTTTGTTACTCCTTCACGCAAAACTACTTAATATCTATAAAATTCTTTGTCAGCATTTTATAGATAGTTACACCACTGATAGTAGAGAGGTGAAATTTAGAGAGAGAGAAAGAGAGTGTGCTCTCTATGTGATGTAGACATCCGATAAGATAGGATTTTCAAAATTTCCACGGGACCTGGACATATGCGGGTAAAACCGCGGGATCCAGCTAGTGTCAACTATAGAGTGTTAATATTTTATTTATTAACACTCTTATCGTTTAAAAATCTGTGATCTGAGATTTGTGGTAAAACCTGCAGTGTCCGCTCGAGCTACCCCGAAGGCTACACGCCGCAGTGCCCGGCTCGGGCTGGCACGGCCGAAGACGTTACCGTATCGATCCGATGCTAATACACTGCTTACCGACTTTACGAGACTATTGATGGATTCCGACCGTACGTACGAAATAATGGCCGACGAAAATGGCGGACGGATTTGAATTTCGAATGTTGTTATGGTTATTATATTCTGCTAGTTTGACCCGGCGAACTTTGTTCCGCAAAGAAAAGGGCCTGGTTCTAAGCTACCGCCTCACCAATATTCAGCCAAATCGGTTAAGCTGTACTTGAGTAACAAATACTGTAACTAACACGACTTTATTTTATATAGATAGACTAGCTGACACGGCGAACTTTGTTCCACAAGGGAAAAAAAGTATTTTTGACCGTCTCCTGGTTCTAAGCTACCTCTATCGCCACTTATTTTCAACCATATCGGTTTAGCTGATTTGCGTTATTCATAGTGTATCTATTACGACTTTCTAACTAGCTGTGCCCCAGCACAGTACAGAAACCGAGGGGCGCACCTAGTATAATACAATATAATAAGCCTCTTAAAGCCCAATTCCACTGCACAATAGACATTTTCTGTCTGACTTATGTATATTTTATAGGAACGTGGTTAGGGCGGGCGGGTGACGCCCTCCTGGGCGGATATTTGGTCGAAATATTTTTGTCGTTAATAGTCGTCAATTCGCCGTGTCAAGTGGATTCCCGTGTGGCGCAGTGGTTAGCGCACTCGCCCGGCAAGCGAGGGGCACAGGTTCGAATCCTGTCGCAGGAGAATTCTCGATGATGTATGAATATGTACTCTAATATAAGGTAGGTCTGATAATATAGATAATTGGCCTTTTTGATAAATTTTTAAATGTGATTTATACAGCGCAAGCAACTTTGAATCCATGCTATTTATGTCGCTGTAGTGCCCGGAACATTGTTATGTGGAGTAGGCTTGCCCAGCACCTATACCACCCTTCCAGTCTAGTCAGCCATGCCCAGAGGAAAGAACAGGTCAATACGTCTAGAGCTAGCTAAGCCGTGGGTTTCCTCACGATGTTTTCCTTAACTGTAAGAGTGATTTTAACAACGCACGTAACTTTTACTTAAATAAAAACACATTGGTGCGTGGTCGACGATTCAAACGCATAACCTTCGGAATGAAAGTCGAGGTATCTACCACTAGACCAACACCGCTCCATATAATATAGGTAAAGGTGTGATATATTGGGTACCGATAAGAAAGGGGTATTTCTAAATACCCTTTCTTATCTGAGTACCGTGAAGCAAATGTTTTTCGAAATACCGGATCGGAAATTGCACGGGTGAAACCGCAAGATGCAGCCAGTTTCCATACAAAACATTATTTTACAAACTTCCATCAATAAACCTCAAGTCAGCAAATTGCGCATTGCATCAAAACAAAATTAATTTAACAAAAAAAAGCTTTTTAATTTAATAAAAATAATTAATAGTCAATTACAGGGTGAAACTAAAACACCCTTGCATGATGGATCACCTAACTTTATCGTTGGTTTATATTGTTTTTAATAAAACAACACTCTATACTATAGCTTGAGTAAAAAACCCGGGCAAGTGCGAGTCGGACTCGCGCTTGAAGGGTTCCGTAATATTATCACAAAAAATCACGTTGGTGGAGTGGGAGACCAAACTTAAATACTGACCAGATTTGGGGCCAAACATTTTTTTATACTGTTATTAGTATTTGTTGTTGTAGCGGCAACAGAAATACATCATCTATAAAAATAGATTTTTCTTCTGTTTTCGCGATGTTGTATTGAAATTAAAGACATTTTTCGGTTTGAACCGCGTCGTTTTTACTACTTTAAGCATTGTTTCAACGCTTAACGTTTCGAGACCTTTAAATTACAGGTCCCTTCTTCAGGATTGACTGAGGATGGATGTAGGTACTATGGGTAGGTACAATACAACGGATATACTACATATTATACGTTTTTTTTGTACCTACTTAAGATACGTAGAAAACACCCAGACCAGAAACAAAACATTCATTTTTAAACATAAATACTTGCACCCGGCGGGAATCGAACCAGCAAGCAGCATTGCAGTCGAACCTTTTCCCGACGCGCCACAGAGGTCGAAAAAGGGTCCCGTTTTCTACCCTTTTACTACGGAACCCTAAAAAAGCTAATTTGTCACATCGAGCTCTTATCGTGTGTAATTGATTATGAAAACCAAAAGAAATGTTTTGATAACGTACTCGTTTTAGCGTTAATGTGTTTAGAAAACACTTTTTATGTTAAGTCGAGTGTAAGAATTTATATACTGGCTGTGCCCCGCGGTTTCGCCAGCGTAAGTCCCGAGGTTATTTAAAAAAAAACTCGACACTTTTGAAATTCCATGAAATGTAGAACAAATTTTATTAAAACTCACTTTTTGGTTTTAATCGCGTGGTGTTTATTACTTTTAGTATTGTTTCAATGCTCAACTTTTCAAAGTAATGAACACCACGCGATTAAAATCGAAAAATCAGTTTTGTATCCAACATCGCGAAAATAGAAGAAAAATCTATCCATATTTTATTATCATTTTCCATTTACCAAATCATATTATTACTAAAATTCGAAAATCTTCTTGTGAATACGGCCGGTGTAACCTGTTTGCTAAAACGTCGAGGTAAATAAAAATCCATGGTTATCTACAACGCGATCTAGACTCGTAGTTCTAATCTTAATGATGGACGGAAATCGTGTAAGTTTACAAGCTAAAGTTGCAGGGAAGAGATCGCTTTAAGGAATAAGGTCGCCCTTTTTTAAACTAGGTTTAAAATGATAATTTAATGTCTGTTTTGTTAAAATTTGTTGTTGTAACTGTACAAGAAATAATTAATCAATCAATCATTTAAGTCCTTATTTAGGTACTATACCTACCTACTTATTTACTAAATATTTGCAATATAAAACGCTATTTTAATAGACTTCAAACAACGAGGAGGTTCTTAATTCGACCCTTACTATTGTTTGTATGTATGTATGTATGTGGATGTATTTATATGTATAAGAAGTCCAATTTCGATCATTCTTTTTTTCTATACCAATTTCCCCTTGCGAGTAAAATCAAAGGGCGCAGCTAGTATAAATATAAATAAATCGTTCACAATAAATCCTATCAAAACTAAATCAGAACTCATAAACTGCATATCATAAAAAAATCCCTTAAAAACTTAACCAATGGGGGTCGAATACCCTCCCTCCCCCCGAAAATTGGGGGGTGAGAGGGGAGGGTAGTTTGTGAAATTCGCCGACAGAGGGGGTGAAACAACCCTTAATAGCGCTATTGCGTGACAGAATTTCGGTAGTGACCCACCATAGACTGTGAAAGTGAAAATATTTGTATGGAGATGTTTATACCTGTGGCTGTTTAGATTTTAGTAAGTTTTTTAAATCTTCTATCTTCAAATAATTAGATTAGATAAACACTTTATTGTAACAAATTTTACATATTTAAAAAATAAAACATAAAGGAACAAATAGTGACTTAAAACGAATTATAGTTAAGGTACAATGGACGGCTTTATCGCTAAAAGTGATCTTTTCCGGGCAATTTAGGTAAAACATCTAATAGTTTTAATTAAGTAACACTTTTTTTACCTCCCTCCTATTCCCTTTTTAAAAAGCATTTCTTCAAATGAACAGTCATTCCCGTAGTCATCATCGTTGCAAAAAATTAGATTAAAATTATTTAATTATAACCAATTTTATACAGATAAATTATTAGTTACACAGAATCTATTTATTCTCACACCAAGTTTTACCCAAATTGATTCAGTAGATTCAATAATGATTCATTAATTACCTACTTGAAACAAAAAATGGTGTAGGTACCTAATAAATACAGAAATATAATAAAAAAATCGAATGCACGACGACTCGTTCTTTAGACATTTACCTATTTATGTTAGACGTAGTTATTGTTAAAAATTGAAAATATTTTTATTGTATTGTAATAAAAATTCTCATAACCTTATGAATAAATCAATCATAAACTTAAAGAAACTTAAGCAATAAGCATAGCGTTATTTTTTACTGTTATTTAATTATCCCCAATTAGAAACGTCCATAAACGACTATAACCTACCGTATTGTCTTGTTAGAACTATTAAAAATAATGTCTTAAGCACCTACCTACTTTCAAATTAAAAATAATAGATAAACATAACTACTAAATAGGTACATTTTTTTTATAAATTATAATCAAGGTAGACTTATTAGGAACTCTTAAAGTATGTTTAAATATTATTCAGTAACCTAACAACTAAAAAAGTGATTAAAAACGAATTAGCCAATTTTAAAAGTTCACGACCAAAATTAATGTTTGTGAATTTATTCATGTGACAAAATACAAATAATGAAAATATAATTATATTTAATTACAATAATTACTAAATACTATAAAATTAAATGATGTTTTAATAGACAAAATATTGAAGAATTACACAAACAAAAATAACACCACACAACTAAATTCCCCAAGCAACAAAACAACCCCCCAAAAACAGAAACGGTAGGTATTATCATTTCTATACATTTTCGTCGTACCAAAGCGAACTATGGAAAATTTTATTACAACGGAGTTGTGAGCAATATTTTTGTAAATATTTTCGAATGGGACTTGTTTGTGTGCGATGCAAATATACATAAATACTGAACTTTACTTTCTGTCTATTTACGTATAATGAGGTCAGATATAAAACTACGCATTGGCTAAATTAAAAACTAGGTTTTACGAACATTATTTTCTTTTAAAGTGTATACCACAGAAATATTTTTAAAGAATGACACGCCTTCATCAATCTAATAAAACTGCCTAGAGCAATAAGAAACTAAATAAGAAGTGTTTACTACACGTAAGGAATAGGTACTTTCAATTTTTTTTAGTATCCGGCGGGACTCGAACCCGCGACTACTGGAGCCGCTACGTTACCCTAAAAAGTTATCTCTAAAAAAGATAGCATTTTTTCAGCAGTAGGTTGTCTAACTTAGGTATTTCATTCTTAAATTATCGATTTCTTTGTCTTCCTCTTTTCGTTTTTACAGGTGGTGGCTTACATACCATTCGATTTTTTCAGGTATCTATAAGGCCTCTAACTTGACCTAACGACTGCTATCAGAGATAGCAACCGGGGCCAACTGCTATACGCGCCTTCTGAAGCACAAAGGAGAGATATCTAATATTTTTTCCACACACATTATCGCTCACCAATCGAACAAACGACCGCACCAGACGTTGCTTAACCCGAGCCAAGCAGGCACAACGAACTAGTTCTAATTTGACTAACAAACGTTTATCTTCGTCCTGATTAGCATAAACTCATTAGACTGTAGTTAGTAGAACATAAATTATATAGAAATGTTGTAATAAAAACATTATGTAAGCCAGCGCCCTCTGGGGTAACTTACATTACTTTATTTTAGTTTAATTTAGTTTAAGTAATAAAGAAACTGGTCAGCGAGTGGGGTCTGTTTTAGTGGTAAAAATTAATCCCGATATGGTGGTGTTTAAAATTTAAAAAATACGTTGACATATTTGTTCTATTTGTTGTTATAGCGGCATCATCAGTGAAAATTTCTACTGTCTAGCTATCACGCTTTATGAGATACAGCCTGGTGACAGACGTACCGACGGACATGAAGCGAAGTCTCAGTAATAGGGGCCTGTTTTTACCCTTTGGGTACGTAAGTCTAAAAAATTATAATTACGTACCTAGTATATCCGAACTCTAGTACCCATAGTACAGACCTAGTTGCGTTGTTTGGGGCTAAATGGCGAAGTGTGCAACGTCAATGCAAGGTAGAAACATACTTAGCCCGCACGCGCTACACGCACCATCACTCGCCGATCTGGATCCTCACGTTTGGCATAACGCGCGTGAAGACGTTGCGCGTGATAGTATGTTTCTAACTCAAAGGATTTCATAAGAATTCTCGAGTCCAGATATCGTCACGCATTGCGCGTGTGGGCTAAGTATGTTTCTTTCTACCTTTAGGTATTTATCTTCCGCACCCGCGCCATAGAAGTTCGTCATCCACTGTTTTTACTACAGGAAAAACAATATTACATTAATTATAATACCAGCAACGAAGTACAGGTTAGCTGTAGACTTCACTGACACAGAATGTCCTAGTAACTTACTTAGATGTTATCCTCTAAGATAACTTAGTTTTCACTTGAAATACACAATGTGTAACGCTTTCGGTGAAGAAAACATCGTGTGGAGAGCCGCGGCTTGGTTGCATCGAGGCGTGTTGGGGCATTTTCAATGCTACAAATATTATTAAATAACGAGGTATTTACCATGTTTTATTGTTGTTTTTTAGGGGGTACCGTCGAAATAATGATTACTATATTAATTCATCTACTTTAAGATTTTTTTTTCTGTTTTCGCGATGTTCTATTGAAATTAAAGACATTTTTCGGTTTTAATCGCGTGGTGTTTATTACTTTAAGCATTGTTTCAACGCTCAACGTTTCGACACCTTTACACGTCTCTTTTTCAGGAATGAGGTTCTTTCTTTCAGGATTCAGTCCTGAAGAAGGGTAAAGGTCTCAAAACGTTGAGCGTTGAAACAATGCTAGAAGTAATAAACACCACGCGATTAAAACCGAAAAATGTCTTTAATTTTAATAGATTAAGTACCTATGTTTAAAAACTAAATGTGTTTATTAACGTATTACATGTTTCCAATGTGTTTTAATATTACAGAAATAAATATAAAACGTAATAATGCATAATGTTTTCCGACAACTACAACAATGTCTAATAAAAAAAGTAATAAGTATTGAAAATTAGTAACAAAGATAACAAGCAAATATTCAAGGTACTTAAAAGCCAATAACTTTTCTAAGTAAACATAAAAACCACTAACAATTATTAAATACGATGATACATAATAGACGCCACTATATTGGCTATTCCTGCAACTTTCGTTTTTTTTTCTCTAACGCTGTAATTAGTTAGAAAGCATGTCTTTGGAGAAACTGAGTAGATATGGTAGCCACAATTATGCAATTATGTTGTGATTGTTGTTGTTTATGTGTGTATGTGTTGTGTTTGCTTACATGTAGGTCATTTTCCTCTATTCTCGAGTGGGTATTATTACAGTTTACCTAGTAGTTGGTGCCTTGCGGGCCGCAAGGCACCAACTACTAAGTAAGAGAGAGAGAGAGTAGAGTTGCGGCGCTCTTTGAGTTGCCCATGTTTCATACAAAGTTTTCTAGGACCGGTCAAATAGTTGTAGAAAATTTGATCTATGACTTGTCAAAGCCCATCGTTTTAGAAAACATGCAAGTAATGCATAGTGATTATATACCTATCGTTGTGTATAAGTCTATTATTTGATATATGTGTTTTTAGGTACAAAGGGCTCCACAGGTCCCGTATATTTCCAAGACCTTGAGGAATCTCTTCCGACTGCTCATGACTTACCACGGCTTGTATGGCAGTCCCTCAACAGATTGGTCGCTGCAGGGCAAACATAGAAAGACCTTTTTTTTTTCATTTCTAGCCTATACCGTCCCGACTGATCCATAGATAGTGCAGCGAGCTGGCACTAGATCCCTATCCAGTGCCTATCCCTAGTGCCAGCTCGCTGCAGTCCCCAAAAAACGAGTCCAGCTCGTCTTGCCATCTCCTTCTGGGCCTACCGCGGGGTCGCCTGCTGTCCGGGGCCCAGTCCGACCTGATTTTTGCCCACATTTTGTCGGACATGCGGCAGATGTGACCAGCCTAGTTCCACAGTACATACCAACAAATCCTGACCCCAAATAATGTAGGCACCAACACAAGCGACAAACTATTTAATTGCCCGACCAAATAATCAGCAGTCCACATTCCTCTAAACAAAAATCCATTATAAAAGCTAACAATTCCAATCAACACGTCTCGTATGTAAATATGAACCATAAACTCGGGTTGGTTGCGCCCGCGCAGCGCTGTGCTACCTCCGTCGATCACAATCGCTCGCATTCAAATGAGCCGACGCGATTTATGACCTCGACACTCGGGAGTAAGACATTTTTATATAGAGTTTAGAACAAGTTAGATATGGCATCGGAGATAATTGAGTGCTTAAGTATTTCATATTTTTACGACGTTGACGATTAATTGCTATTAGTACCTCGCGGGTATATCGACAAAATATTTATTTATTTATTTACCCCACCAATCAAAAAACCGCCATTGTAGTAAAGTCTAGGTAGGTAGGTACTAAGTACTAACTAAATTTTCAATAAGGTACCTACTCGATCAGATAAATACACGAGTAGGTACCTCGTTAATTAAAATATTCAAAACTATAACCAAGGTTATAACATTAAAACAAATTTATCATAATAATATACCTAGGTACCTACATAAACGTATCTACTATGCGAAAACTCAATATCCACTAAGTATAAATATTATTTAATAACGGGTATTTATTATGTTTTAATTTATTTTACGGAGCTCGACATTTCGCCAGTAATTGCAACTGGCTTGCTCACGAAACTGGACTGACTTGAGTCTCGTGGACAAGCCAGATTACCTAATTAGTGACGAAATATCGAGCTCCGTTGAAACAAATTAAAACATAGTAAACAACTAAATACCCAGTTATTAAATAATATTTATCATTTTAGTGATACCAAACTTAACTTATAAAGACAATAAATATTAGAAACTTAATTAAAAATATAACTATACCAACAGTATACCATCTTAAATAACTAAAAAAAATAAAATTAATAATCCAAAATTGAGTCCCTAGGTATGGTACCCAAAAGGCAGGCTGCATTGCCCCTTTGGATAGCAATACCTATTCGTTGACCAAAGTTAAAATTAAATTATAATTAAAAGTTAAATTGAAAAAAACTATGACTATGCCTAAAATAAAACGAACTAAAAAACTAATTTTAATATAAATCAGCCAAATTCATGATGGAAACATGGCCGAAATGCTGGCTGCATTGTACTAGGGACTAGGGACTCATTTTTGGAATTTATATTTCAATTATTTTAGTGAATTATAATGGTGTATTGTAGGTAATATTTTTTTACTAATATTTAAATTAAATAAAAAGAAAACAGAATAAAATAAACATTAAAGTAAGGCTCACATACATTGGTGTCTAATTAATTAAATTAATCAACAAATTCTAATAAAAGCGGCCCGGTCTAAACATTCATAGATCTGTATCAGAATCCCCACACTTAACTGGTAGCCTCAAGTTTGTCAGAGATAACAAACATTGGACATCGCTACCGATTTATCTCTCTATATTTTGTTTACGGTACATTAACAGGACGAATTGTTAAGAGGCCGGTCACAAAAAAAAACGACGAATTACGAAAAAAAAAAAATTATGGAAAGAATTTCTTCAAATGCATTTCTTTTAATAATCATAAACTTAGTTATTTTTTATTGATGTGTGGCGGACGCCCACAGAATCAACTAGATGGCGTTACTAGTATGAAATCCTGAATCGCGCTATCAACATTCTTTCCGAGATAAGCTCATATACAACTCCCGATGAGACATCGTCGGGCCGCGGCCTACCGGGCAAAACCAACTGCCTGGTGGAAGATCTTCCCTTTGGAGGTACACATCATCTCGTACCCCCAAACTGGTGACCCCGCACATGGACAAGAGCGCAACCTTCGCCGACATGAGCTTCAACCCCGCACCACCCTCACCTACCCCCTGCATCCTGCCAGCAGCAGCCGACAACCACTTCTAGCCACATTGGTTGGACCACGACGCCTGTGTAGTTACAAGCACTGGTTCACCCTCCAACGGCTACACCGCATCGCAACTGGGCACCTGCAGCACGCTTCCGAGATCCGGCACCTCATCGATTGGCCATCGACACGCTGGATCATCACGTGCTATGCCCCCTTCACACGTCCCGACTCATTTTGCCGGTTTTAGTCGCGTTGCTTTCATTATATTAATAAGCAGTTTCTTTTCTTCTAAGATTATATTATTTTGTAAAGGATCACCAAGTTTTTACGTGTTTAGGTTCCTACCTACAGCTTGATATTTAAGAAAATGATAATCTAATGTGATGTAGTCTTTTTAGGAAAATTTTGTAAATGAGGCTCTGCTCACCTATATTTAAGAAGCACTATACTTAATACTCCTTTATTATAAAAAGCAGAATAAAAAATACAGATTAAACTTACTATACTATACCGATAGAATTAGGCAGTTAAGTCATAGATTAAACAGAAATATTTTTTGGAAAAAATCTTTTTAAATTACGCTAAAAATAATACAACAAAATATTAGTAAAAAAACATATTCTCATACACTGTATTAGAAATGTCTTTTAAAAACGTTATTCTTTTGATGTAGGTCCGTTAAAAAATGAACCTCAGGCCTCTTAATGCTTTTTATTTAAATGTTAGTTAATTATTACGAAAGCTTTTTATCGAATTCGGTAAAGCCTTTTAAGTTTTGGTAGAAAATAAACGGGACAATAGAATGATTGTTATGTTCATTTATTAGTATTTAACAGAAACATTTATTACTAGGTAGTGCAAAGTTTTAAGGTTTTTGCACAGTTTTGTAAGTTACCACCACTCAATTACTTACTCTACTCTACTCTTACTAAACTCAATTAAATAGATAATTTTGCACGACTTTACACACAGCGCCATCCAGCTAAGCATTATGCTTATACTATGGGTACTATTTAATTTACTATATTTTTTTTTGTAAATACATAGTACCTAAAAACTTAGAAAACACCCAGAACTAGAAACAAACATTTATGGTCAGCAAAAATATTTGTCCCTGGTGGGAGTTGACCCGCAGCCTTCTGCGTTGCAGTCGGGGTTTGGCCCGACGCGCCACTGAGGTCGTCAAAATAAGCAGGACATTTGACTAGACCCGGTGTTGACATATAGAGTGGGAGCTAGTATCATGGAGAGCGGCCAAGGTTTTTTTAAATCTATTATTTAAGGGCCCTATTCTGAAAAACTGAAAATCCATGTCGGGCGCATCGAAAATTGTTGATTATTTCATGACGGAATGTCGTAGAACTTTTTTTTGTGTACAGATTGTAGGCGACATTGTTTCCGATATTTTAGTGCAGTTTCCATACAAATATGTCGAAACGTATTGAAGCCTATCGACATTTTAGTCAAATCAGACATTTTTTGTCTAAAATTTGGATATGCTTTGCACCAATAGGAGGTTCTTGTCTTAAAACTACACCAAAATGTAGGAAATAATGTCACCTACAATCTGTGCACAAAAAAAAGTTCTACGACATTCCGACATGAAATAATCAACAATTTTCGATGAGCCCGACAGGGATTTTCAGTTTCAAGGTCGTTGACGTTGATACTCCTCTTAATGAGCTTTACCAAAAGGACGGTAATGTCGCTATGTTAGGCCATCACCGAACCTCAGCGTCTACGCAACCTCGTAACAACAAGTTGGTAAAGCGCCAAAGCTTCCTCTGACAGAGAGCTTACCACACCTCCGACCAGACGACCAGATAGCTAAAACTAAATCTGGATAACATTGCAAATCGCTGATCCTCATTCCGAACACATTCCATCATAATGTGAGTAGCGTAGCGCTAGAAAGGTCACACTCTCCTTGCAAGTACATTTCTACTCTATGTATTATGATGATACTTGCTGCGTCCCGCGGTTTCACCCGCGTAAGTCCCGATCCCGTGGGAATATCGGGATCCAGATCTCCAGCTATCTGCTTACCAAGGTTCGCCGTAATTGGTGCAGTAGATTTTGCGTGATGCAAAACATAACCTGACCTTTTGACCTGCTGAATCTATTTATTTACCTATTTCTACCTTTTTGTGAATTTAATTGAATTTTAATAATATAATGTATGTAATGTAATTGTATACACAAGCAAACTAACACTATCGCATTTATAATATAAATAAATATGGCACGACGTTGCATACAGCGCAATCTAGTCCCAAAGACTTGGCTTATACTATGAGTACTAAGCAAAGGATATACTCCATATAATACTTTTTTTTTGTAAATACATACATAGGTATGTGCATAGAAAATACCCAGATCAGAAAAAAATATTTATTTATAAGCGTAAATACTTGCACCCGGCGGGAATCGAACCCACTACCTTCTGCATTGCAGTCGGGCCCTCCCCGACAGAGGCCGTCCTATATTCGCGAGATTAAAAGTTTAATAACCGCAAAACAGCAATTACCCACAAACACATCATTAAAATAATATCGCCGAACACTTAAAACGACACCCATAAGTTAAATACGTAAAAACAAAAGCAATCCGAGCAAGTAAAACAACAAAGAAAAGAGACAGAGCGAGCGACCGACTCACGACTGCAGCGGTGACAAAACGTTTTTACGCCCCAGCCTTAACAGTTGTATTCTTTTATTTCGAGCAAAAGTTTATGTTGTATTTTTTTTAAACTATAGCTGCTTTCGTCGGTTTTGTCTGCGTTTCCAATAAAGTTTTTGGCGTATGAATGTAGCTTTATGTGAGCGTTCTTCTATTATTTCACCGCAATCTACAACTTGTTTTATGCATTTTTCCTTTTTTTGATGTGTATATAGGCGAGGGTAAACCTAAAAATTTGCGTGGCGATACCGTCCGTGACGACGCCTCACCACGCTATATATAATATGTACTATACGTAGCCAGTCGATGTTTCACATCTGCCAGACGTCCCGTGACATTTGTTAGTGAAGAACTAACAAATATCATAACTTTCTTACACTTTTGCGTTTTTATTTAGGATTATAATTTCTATTTCGGATAGGTTAGAATCCTGCCTAACCTAACCTAACCTTTCCTAGCAGGAAGAGAGCAAAACAGTCTGTTTGTAGACCCAGACAATGTAAGCTCTTGTTCTTCGTTATAGGTATAGATTTAACTTTGTTTTCCTCTTTTCTCGTTATGGAGTTTTAATTAAGTTTTAATTTTATCTCTGTCGACTTCTGTTGTATAATTGAGAGGGTTTTTAAAGGATTCGGATCTTGTAGCTCCGAAAGAAATATTGGACGGTGTTAAGTTTTTAATTGTTTGTCTCGGTGATTGGTTTTTGAACTTTAATTGGGTTAATTAAGGGGACAGTCTACCTACTCTTTTCTCCATACAAACTTTACAAACGTAGTCGACTGTTTCCTCGCTGGATAACGATATTAGAAAATATAAGTTTAAGTCCTACAGCTATGACCATTGACCTACCCCTACATTTGGATTATTTTCATTTTCTAATTTTTCTGAGTTTTATTTCTACTTTTATTAGAAAATGAAAAAAAAAAACAAACTGTAGGGGCATGGTCATGGCAGATATAGGTTTTATGACATAAACTTATTTGCTCTAAGGAGGAAACAGTGACGTTTACGTATACGAATACGTTTGTTTGGAGAAAGAGTAGGTAGACTGTCCTCTTAAAACTATACATTTTATAGATATAAGTTAGGTATCAAAGACTTTGAATTTCTATTTTTCTATTTCCTCTTTATAATATTAATGTAGGTAGATGTAGAAGTAAGGATTTTTGAAAACTCCCATCGGGCTGGAGAAACCACGGGACACAGCTAGTAATAATACAAAGTAACAATTTCCTAAAATACAACGCAAAAACTTCACCGCAATTATCGATAGCAGTAATCATAATCACGTACAGTATCAATTACAATTATACTTATTTACGCTTCAAGAAAGATGTTCTATTACTAATAGAAATATGTGAGATTTAACGATTGGCTGTAATTAAAATACGATGCGCCAAATAAATGCCTTTAATGAGTTTCAATGAACGAAGACAGATTATTGGAAAGTGAAAATCTGAGTTATTCTAACGACGTAGATACCTACATACGCGCTGTTTTCTAAACAATTAATCACATCAGTAAATTAGGTAGGTACCTACATAGATTATTTTATTTTATTGTTTTGATATAAAAATATTGAGTATAAAAATAAGTCTTGTTATTTTCGTGTACCTACCTAGTGGATAGAATCCTTCTAATATTATTAAGCTGAAAGTTTGTGAGTATGTATGTGTGTATGTTTCTCAATCCGCTTAACCGATTGCGTTGAAACTTGGTTAAAAGATAGCTAGAGACCTAGAATAATAACACATATGCTACTTATTATTCCGATTTTCCCGCGGAATCGATACTTACGTTGGTGAAACCGCGGGGTGCAGCTAATAAAACCTATTAGAAAAACTTTTATTAGCTTAAAACACACGACACATAAGAAGACAGAAATAAAACAAAATATAGGATAATGAAATGCATAAAAAACATGAAATCCGCAATATAAGGAGCCGTGTGTTGCTAATAAGGATAAGCCTCAGCATATGTGAGCAGTGCAGCAGTGTTAGAGTTTTAAAATTCTGCAAAGTTTGTGAAGAAATTAACTTTAGAAAATATTTGATTGTTTAAATTTAGCAATTCTGTGATAAAAAGAGTTAGTTAATTTAATGATATTCGCTTTAAGTTACATTATCTCAAAACAACGAAAATGGACTTAGTAATTTTTAGAACTAAGCCATCCAATTATGAACTGCATCTCTTCCTTGCTTACGACTGAGGCACATGCTTACTTATTCTTAGAAATAACGACTCTCAAAGCAACATCTATCTTTCCGTTATCAAAACTAATCAACAATAATACGAAACTTAAAAAAGCCACCGCGAAAGTTTCAAATGACTGACCGCCAGGTGCAAAACGGGAAAAATTGCCAAAGCGGTTGTAATTTCTACTTATAATTATGTGTATTTATAATTATGGCGCATTTATAATTAAAGTCGTAATTATTAATTAGGATTTGAACACCGGCCGGTAATAACGCTTGACATTGATGTGGAAGAAAGAATTAAAATAAATTAAAAACGTCCAGTTCCGGCAAAGGTGTTAAAAAAAAACCGGACAAGTGCGAGTCGGAATCGCGTAGGAAGGGTTCCGTACCGTTATCAAAATTGGGTACGGAACCCTAAAATAAACACTAGACCAAGTGAAATCCGTGTACGCAACGATGACGCACTTTTGCATTTATCTTTGCCTTTAGATGACACCAGTAGTAAAAATAAATCGGGCTTACGTTGCGTTTGTTGAATGGAAGCCCCTCTTAAATTTTTGCTTTTTTATAGTTTTTTTTTTTTTTTGTTAAAGCGGGTACAAAAATACATCATCTGTGAAAACTTTAACCGTCTAGCTATCACGGTTCATGAGATACAGCCTGGTGACAGACGTACAGACAGACAGAGATCAGTGAGCTCAGTAATAAGGTCCCCTTTTTACCCTTTAGGTACGGAACCCTAAAAACTGTATGTTTGAAAACATTTAGTAGGTTATCCAATAATCGTTGTGAGTTGGTTATCAAAATTCATGTTGGTTTTAAAATATCTATTTAATATTTATTAATTTGAGCAAGGGCTGATTTTCATTAAAATTTTAAGTACCAATATGCACAATGCACATATTATTATAGTATTGAAATTGAAGCGTGCATAAAAGTGGTATTTTATTAATAAAATTATAATGATAATAAAATTATCTACTTTACTAGCGACCGGGTCACTTTACCACCTTACTTATAATCGATGATTAATACATGACTAAGTTACGTAATGTTTGTCTCTACTGTCTTTGAACTTTGAAACTTTGGCCGGTGTAGCCACTAAGGAAGTCGGGTCGGATCTTGTTCCACTGTCGTCTTCCTTTTGCTAGATGAGCGTGTTACATCTTAGACTAGATCGTCATTTTCCATCAGATTTTACCTTAAAAATATTTCTGAAAGAATAATAATTAAACGCAGGTCTAACCAACTTACAAACAAAAAAGGTCTACTATATAGTAAAACTGCAGAGTGTGACAAATGAAAATTGGATACATACCTACCCACATATCTACCTCTACACTAATATTATAAAGAGGAACGATTTTTATTATTTTGTGTGCGTTTGTGTGTATCTTTGTAATGAATAAACTCAAAAACTCCTGTGCCGATTTAAAAAATTCTTTCACCATTAGAAAGCTAGGTACATTCACCCTTAATAACATAGGCTACTTTTGATCTCGATATTCCCATGGGATCAGAACTTACGCATGCAGCTAGTATATTAATACTCTCGAAAAACATAACCCACCTTCGGCAGTCGGGTAACAAGCATTCCAATAAAACACAAAATACACAAGCAAACAAACATAATAATAATGCACGAGTCAAGCAAGCGATTTATTACCTACCTATAGGTCTAACCTACCTACAACCCACACCACATATTGAATGCTCAAACTGCTCGCTCGCCGGCAATACTCTCGAAAAACATAACCCTACTTCGGCAGTCGGGTAACAAGCATTCCAATAAAACACAAAATACACGAACAAACAAACATAATAATAATGCACGAGTCAAGCAAGCGATTTATTACCTACCTATAGGTCTAACCTACCTACAACCCACACCACATATTTATCGCTCAAACAGCTCGCTCGCCGGCAATCAATGAACGGGGTATTTTGACAGTTCATTAAGCCTCTTGACATCTTCATACTGCGCCGGAGTTTATTTATATGTAAGAGGCTTGCGGCGAGTGCGTACCAAAACAAACGTATGATACTTTTAAACCTATAGTACCTATGAACAGAAGGTATATATTTTTTTGTATATTTTTTGGTATTCGCAATGTTGAAAATGAAATAAAACTGATTTTTAGGATTCCGTACCCAAAGGGGAAAAACAGGACCCTATTGCTGAGACTTTGCTGTATGTCTGTCTGTCTGTCTGTTACAAGGCTGTATCTCATGAACCGTAATAGCTAGACATCTCTTAGTTATTATAAATTATAAGGTACCTACAAAGATTTTTCAAATGCCCGACATTTTGAGAACTTTACAACGCGTCCTGTTCACGGCTACTAAAGTAGAGATGTAATTTTTTTCTCCTTAATAATAACACATTTTTTACAGTTCTATCTCTATCAGATCCCGTAGTTGTCCTTGACGGCATTTTATAATACAGACAAGGATAATCGCCGGCTTGGTGTCCACAGTTGTCATAGTTTGCGAGTAAAATTGTTGAAAAATTGAAAAGGGCCTCAACGTGTTGACTTCGGCTCCACGCACGCCTTCCAGAGGTCCGGGACTCCATAGCCCCGTGATACTGGACGTAGGTATAAAAAAAAATATACCTATAAAAGAAAAAAAATAAAATTCTTAAATTAATTGCTATTGGAATTTTAGTATTAAAGAAATACCTTTGAGATGGTATTTCACGAGACATTAAACACAGTATTAAACTAGTTAATTTAATACTATATAGTTATATATTATATACATTAATTTATTTTTAGTCATTATTTTAATTGTTATTGGCGTACTTACTATAATTACAATTAAAATTACGACTAATTTAAAACTGTGTGGGTCCGTGTTTGATGTGTTTTTTAGGGTTTTGTAAAATAAACCTATTTGTGGGGAAAAGACACGCTAAAACAAATAAGACATATTTCTTACAAATACTTGTTTTTTTTGCACAAGGCGGGAATCGAACCCGCAACCTTCTGCATTGCAGTCAGGCCTTTGCCCGACGCGCCACAGAGGTCGTCGTACACAGAGAAATCATAAATAGTACCCCCCTACATTATTTTTGATTTTCTAATTAGAAAAGAACTAAAATTTAGATAAAATCGGATATGAAAAAAAAAAACAAAACATAAGCATGATTATGGCTGCTATAGGATTTATGGCTTTAACATATTTTATCCAGGACGGAAACGGTCGACTACATTTTGTCAAGTATGAAAAAAGAGTAGGTAGACGTTCCCCTTAGCTGCAAATCACTAAACCGTACTAAACTGATTCTCATTAAATTAAGAAAACATCCGTATATCGATTTTAACTCCGATACGGTACAATTATGGCAACTTTCGGCCATTATATCGATAAAGCTATTCGAATCACTCGAGCTGCGCGTGCGCACAATCACCTATAGGTATCGATTTTAATCGATAATGATGCATGGGAATGCAGCCGGTGAATTTAAATCGATATGAAATCGAAATGGTCGTTACGGAAATGAATTTTTAATTGCAAGATGCAGGAATTTGGAAAAGGTGGTGGTTGCAAATAAAATATTATTATCTACTAGTTGCGGTCCCGCGGTTTCACCCACGTAAGTCCTGATCCTGTGGGAATATCGGGATCAAAAGGAGTACTGTTACTCCCTGATAATGTGGCTTTCTATCGGTAAAAGAGTTTTTGAAATCGGTCCAGTAGTTTCAGAGATTACCCCCAACATATATACAAACTAACATTACCTCTTCATAATATTGTCTATGGATGGAGTAGTGTAACGGTTTCACCAGCTTAAGTTCAGGTCCCGTGGAAATATAGGGATAGAAATAAGCCGAAAAATAATTATTAATTTAGATGATACGGTAGGTTGATTTTATTTTTACCCAAAAGTCTAGGCAATTTTCAAGGTTTTCCCCTTATCCTTTTGCCATGGTCGGGTAACCTACAACAAAACATACCAAGTTTCATCAAACTTAATTGAAAAATGCGACTTGTGGAGGAGAAAGAATAAACATACCTACATCTACATACTGACAGACATTACACATATTACATATTAATACTTTAATTAAAGTAAAATAAATCTTTGTAAATGTATTTATGTTTCATAGCGAAATGTATTAGAATAAGTACCTACATACCTACTTACCTACTATTAGTGCTGTATTACATTGTTTATAAGTTACGAACCGCAACAAAGAGGGGACTTCTCTAACACAAGTTCTATGAACTTAACAGGGGTGCTCCCACTTCTTGTGTTATTTTATCAATGTAACAGTGAAAATAAACTATTTTCATTTTGATTTTTGATTTTAGACAGACGAAAGCAAACTTCGCCAGACTTGAAGCAGAGACGCTTCGCTCACATCGCTCGCTCTGTCAATTAGAGATATCTGGGGGCACGGTAGTGCCCCCGCCAAGACGAGCCAGCGAAGCGTACGGGCACTACCTACCTTTTCTCGAAAGGTTTCGTTGGTATTTTGCACCCTCATAACTTGGGTTTGGAATATACCAGATGAATGTGAATCACGGGGTATAATGTCAATAGGGAACTTAATAAAAATACACAGTTTCAGTTACATAGCTCCTATAGTTTAGATTTTATTGATATCTAAAAACCCCCGATTTCGTCACTGACTCATTCACTCACTCACTCACTCACTGATGATCATCAAAATTCAAATGGTACTTCCCGAAGTCCTAGAAAGCTAAAATTTGGTATGTAGGTTGGTATTAGTACACAAACAACTAAAAAATTCTAAAAGATGAATCTTTCACCCCCCCCAACTCCTAAAATTAAGGGATGGCTATTTGTATGAGACTTTCGCAAATTTTGATGCTAGAGGTAGTACAACTTCTTATTATAAATAATAAAATACAGAAAATCAGGATTTTTAGTAATTCACCCTCTACCCTTTAAATTAGGGGATGTAATTAAGCGCGCGCACAACACCTAATGTGTATAAGAGGTGCTTGAGGTTTGAAAATTTGTTGATAATTAGAAAGGTTTACCGCTATCGCACAGTGACGGACAACAAGAATATATTTAAAAGTTGTTTCGCTATCCGCCAGTGATGGCCAAACAAGTGGTAAACATTGGAAACATGGGCCTAAACGCCGTACCTACGGCGTGACGTGTAAGTCGTTAAAAACCACCTATTGTAAATGAAAAAAATACTGATGTGAATACATCTACTTTACCTACTAATATTATGAAGCTGAAAGTTTCTTTGATGGGAAAAAACTTGGAATAATTAGGCAAACTACAAAAAGACATGAAATCCCCTCAAAAACATTTTCATGTAAAATGTAGCCAAGACGAGAGCGAGATCATATGATGGGCACTGTCAAAAAGTTATCAGATGTCATGTATACCTAAAGCCAAGCTTATAACTCTACACGCCCCAACTCCACAAGCACCTTTCTTCACAAACTCAACATCTTAGCCAAAATATATGGGCTTGGCCGTTTCATTACCGCAAGAACAAATGTTTAACAGAAAACCCATGCATGGTAGCAAAACGGCCAGCCATATATTTGGCTAAGATGTTGAGTTTGTGAAGAAAGGTGCTTGTGGAGTTGTGGCGTGTAGAGTTATAAGCTTGGCTTTAGTTATAGGTACATGACATCTGATAACTTTTTGACAGTGCCCATCATAATAATATGATCTCGCTCTCGTCTTGGCTACATTTTACATGAAAATGTTTTTGAGGGGATACTCTATTTCAGAATCTTAGATAAAAAATGTAAACAAAGAACTGTCAATTTCTAAGGAAAAAGTAAATAAGGAGCTGTCACTTTCAAATAAATGTATGATTTTTTTGTTTACATTTTTGGGTGAATATTCTGAAATAGAGTAGGTAGGTATCTTAAGGAAGCATAATAAAAATTGACATTTTGACAAATCGGAACTATTTGGAACCCGACCTAACCTAACAGGTGTGACCCTCATCAGGTGCCAAATGAGATGAATGCAACTAAAAAGCGTGTCAAAAGCTATAATAAGGCGCGATATTGTAAACAGGCATGCGCAAACGCAGGGTGACCAACATACTTTACTGGTGATAACTGACTCGCCTTTTTGTAAACAGACGCCGTGACTCGTCCGAGCTGCCGATACTAGGGCACGGTTTACATGACGATTCTAAATAATGAATATTCTTAAAATTAAAAATACATTTTTTTAAAGTCGACTTCAAAAAGGGACTAAATAACGTTACCTATTAACCACCGACATTATGTCATTTGCAATTGCGTTAGGTAGGTTAGGATATACGGGAATGGGAGTGAGTGAAACATGGACAGGGAACATTATGTTATGCTGTGCCGAATAGTGCCGATCCTACATAAGGATAGATAGAAGAAGAAGAGAAGATGCGTTAAAAACAGACATATATTTTTTATTCTTTAAAATAATTTAATGGTTAATGGAATCTTACAAAATAATAATTATCTTAATTCTAATATTAAATTAAAAATAAAAAAAATACTTAACCACAAAGTAAAATGACATTTTGACGCGATCAATTGAGCATTTAGTATTATCATGGCTGCATTTCCCCGCTGCATAGCCAAGGATAAATCTACATCTACACTAATATTAAGTATACCTAAAGAGGAAAAATTTGTATTTTTGTGTGTGTGTGTGTGTGTGTTTGTCTGTAAGTTTGTAATGAATAATAATTAAAAACTAATGTCGCGATTCCAAAAGTTCTTTCACCAAAAGAAAGCTACTTTATCGAGGAGTAGCACAGGCTACTTTTGAGCCAGCACACTTGATTATACTTTTTTTGTAGGTGTATTATGTTTGTTTTGTTGTTGTAATATGTTCCTTAAAAAAACATCTTAAGCCATATTCGTTCATATAACCCGTCCCCTAATACCCGGTCGGTGTGAAATCAGCACCTTTGATAAGGTAACGACCGTTTCGTTCCCGGATTCCACTCTCGTATCAATTAACAGAGGGACGCGATCTCGCACTCTTTCTGCTATTGGAACGAGGCGATGTATTTCTTTAATTGTTTCACGATTCAATACTGATCGACATTTTTATTTTAGTAGTTTTGGCATAGTTTATTAAAAAAATGCTTTTGACACGTC
This sequence comes from Idaea biselata, assembly GCA_958496205.1. Classification (NCBI taxonomy): domain Eukaryota; kingdom Metazoa; phylum Arthropoda; class Insecta; order Lepidoptera; family Geometridae; genus Idaea; species Idaea biselata. The sequence continues at coordinate 26,404,532 of OY292402.1, forward strand.
TAGTCAGACGTGAACCTGCAACCTTACAAAACCGTTGTATAAACACAATAAATGTAAAGTAAAATTTCTATTAACCAAGTCCATTACGGCCAAAAGTGGCCAAAAAACGACGTGATGTCTTTAATTGTTTCACGATTCAATACTGATCGACATTTTAGTAGTTTTGGCGTTTTTAGATGAGGCTTGTGGTGTCCTGCGGTCTCCCCCATGTAATCCCCGATCCTTTCTTAGTGGAAACCTTTACAGGGTGCTGAAGTCTATGGGACAGCTGCTTACCTATAGGTACAGGGTGGCGCAAAACCATCATTATGGTTTGAATATTTAAAAACTTTCTTTTTCGTGAAGAAAACTTGGGGATTTTGAAATGAAACAATATACCTACACAACAGAACAGCGATCAAAACTTGTTTAATTATATTTTAAAAATATCATTTTTGTAAATTTTTATACATTCAGTCTCTCTCATTCGAGCGATGGTCACAGTTACATCCCTCTCGGGAGCCAAAGGTCCGCTAAACCACAATGGGGTGGCACACGCAAAGCTGTGAGCAGATGGCGCTGGCATCGGATGATCTTTTTTTTTTCTTTCGGTCTGAGACTGATATGGCCAATTTGGCGCCGAGAGTTATAAAAAACACCTGTTTGACAGTTCTTAATTCAAACCTAAGATCATTCGACTAACGCCCTCTGCCGGGATAAAAAGTTAGTGTTCGTCCTCATTGATTTGGGCGCCTATCCTCCTTAGAGGATAGGCGCTGAGGACTACTATGAGTTTATACCCATCACCGTGCGGAGAGAACTTCAAGTTTCAAAATAACTAATTCATTAGGATACCTTAATGACCTGTTTTATAAGGACAATAAGGATTCCTAAAGAGGCTGATACTGGTTTCTTAGAAGCTGACAAAACGATAAATGCTCAGAGAACTAAGTGAAATTTTTAACTGTTTCATTACCATTTTCCTGCCTTCAGACCAAATCGATTATTTTTCTTATCATTTAACATTTTAATAAATTAATGTAAAAACATAAACAACATTTGAGTTTGTGAATATAAGCTATCAGAATGATGCAGTAGTTTCACGCCTCGCCCTCGGGGTGATGAAAATTCAATCTAAATTGAATAATATTTTATTTTAACTTACATAAAACAAACTTTAAAAGAGGTTGGAAGTGCCAATACCAGTGCTATCGCTTGTTGGGATCTTCTGTCTGACACACTGCGCGTTGAGTTGGTAAACAAATTACATCTGAGGCACCTGTGCAAGCGGCAAATGCATAACATTGGATTTGTAAGGGATGCAGGTTCAAGTCATGTCGGGTGCAGTATTTTTTTTTTCAAAAACTATTTTATATGTGCTTTTTTATATGATACATGGTAGTATTTGACCTCATCCCACCTAAAGGGAAGAGCGATGAAGTCGACGGTGTAACATGCTTGTCTAGAAGAAACCTATTCCATTCTAGACTTAAAGACTCCAAGGTTAGGGTGGAATATCGTCGAGGGCAGAGATTTAATATCTGTTCTGCGGAATTTAAAATATTAGGTATACTGTGATTGTACGATCTCTAGGCTGGTTTATGATTTAATTGAAAATAGTAAAATAGTGATTAAAATGATTTATTGGAAAAATTATAAATTAAATGCTAAGTGCTGAATTTGAGTGCTATTATAATGTGTACGCGACACGGCGGTCAATTACGAACTAATGATTATGTACTAAACTTGTGCGGAGGTGCAAATATGATGACTTAACAATTAAAATGAGGTGAATGAGGTGAGTGTACGATGCATAGCTCGTACAGTGATTGTAAAATAAACTAGGTGCGCCTCGCGGTTTGACTCGCGTAAGTCCCGATGCCACGAGAATATGAATTATTTCAAGTCAATATCAATTTTTGTTGACAAATTTCATACATAATTTATACATAACGTTAGAGCGTCCTGAGGAATAGGTGAGCCACACAACTACATCATAATATTATAGATATATTACAAATATGTACCCGATAATATATTCAATACTTTTGTTCGCTATCTTAAAAAACTGTGTGTCCCCAACTCGGGCGCAAAATGGAAATGACTTTTGGCGTGGTCATCTCATAAATCAGAAACACCAGTGTTGCTCAATTAAAACCTCCGTCTATTGATGTACTCCTGGTGTTCGATCGTTTTATTTTTGTCAACGTTCGCCGTATTTATGGACTGTGTGTTCCATTATCCAGCTAATAATCTTATGTGTATTTCCAGCTGAACATACTAGTATTATTAAGAGGACAGTCTACCTCTTTCTCTATACAAACGTAGTCAACTGTTTCCTCCCTGGAATTATTAGGTCGGTAGCAGTAGGTACCCATATCTATATAGAGAGGGCCAACTCTCTCTCTGTTTTGACTTCTTGCCCATCCTAAGGTTGCCTGAAAGAAGAGGACAGTCTACCTACTCTTTCTCCATACACACGTAGTCGACTTCCTGGATAAAGACATTAGAGCAAATATGTTTATGCCATAAAACCTATATCTGCCATGACTATGCCCTTACGTTTTAGTTTTTTTCTATTTCTAATTAGAATAGAAATAAAATTTAGAAGAAATAGAAAATGAAAAATATCAAAACGTAGGGGCATGGTCGGTCAAGGCTGATATAGGACTTCTAACAGTTCGTAATAATCAGGGAGGGACATGTCACTAAAATTACAGTAGTCACAGTCAAAATCCAGTGAAATGCTCAGAGAAGTCTTAGTCAAAGGCTACCCCTTCTTGACACCATGAGACGTCACACGCTAAGTCACGACACGGCGTGACACGCCATGGGAACACGCGAGTGATGTCAACAGAATTAACACGCTTCGCTATGTTTAACACTTCATTTATTTATATTTATTTATTTCCAAACTAACACGGATTTTTAGGCCGCTACATTATAATATAATGCCTAAAGTATTTTTCTCGTGTCTGACAATAATTTATTGTTTTTAAATGTATGTAGGTCTGTTTCTTTGTTACTTATGCATTCAAATACCTACTGAAATTTGAAAGCTCTTGAGTTGAGTTTCTCGCCGCCGCCTCTCTCGGGCTCTCGCCGACCCCAGATACAAAGTTTGGCAGACCCCGGGCTCCCGAGAGGGATGTAACCGGGAACATCGCTCAGATGCGAAGGAGAGGTAAATAACGCTCTGGTCTGCTGGTCTGTATAACCCTTAAGGGGGTCTCCCTACTCTTTTCTCCATACAAACTTTACGAACCTAGTCGACTGTTTCCTCCCTGGATAATGATATTTGAAAAAATATGTTTATGCCATAAGTTATATATAAGCCATGCCCCTAAATTTTTTTTAACTTTTTATTTTCTATTTTTTCTGAATTTAATGTATAGTCCAATTAGACAATGAAAAAAAAATACAAAACGTAGAAGCATACCTAGTCATGGCAGATATAGGTTTTATGGCATAAACATATTTGCTCTAATGTCTTTATCCAGGGAGAAAACAGTCGACTACGTTTGTATGGAGAAAGAGTAGGTAGACTGGTGGTTAATTAGGTAGGTCTTTCCATTATAGTGGTCGCGAGGTCTACTGTTCACAGAGCTACTAGTAATATATGAGTTTAGATAATACTTTAAAATTAAGTAAACAACATAAATATTCATTCAAAAGTCCATTTTCATTACAATCGGGTACCGAAAGTATCAAGACTTATTGGTCGTAGTTTACGAGGACCAAAGTGCTGCGACAAGACATTACCATACTTAAACATACCGACAATACATCGCGTTAACTAAAAAGATATCTAAATCAGAGTAGAATAGAGATTACTTCTATTGAGGATGAATAAAGTTTTTAGAGTTTTGTAACTCAAAGGGGTAAAGGAAACCCGTAAATGATCACTCGATTTTTTTGTCTGTTTTTGCAAGAAAGAAATAAAATAATTTTATTATCATAAATTAGATTCATTTTTCAGTTTTAATCGCGTGGTGTTTACTACAATAAATTAAAAAGTGTTAAACACCAAGCGATTAAAACTTAAAATGAGTATAATTTCTATCCAACATCGGGAAAACAGAACTAAAATCCAATATTATTATTTACAATAAAAAGTTTTTTCTTAGCGAGACAATAAAATAATATGGAGGCTTTTTTTTAAAATACTACTTTTAAAATACAAATAAATCTAGAAATTATACTTTGTTTTCGGTTTCGAAGGCGTTGCTTTTAATTATTTCCCTCTGTAATTTCATATTAGCATCGCAAATATTGAAGAAAAATATACCTATAAATTAAATTTCAATAATACTAGCCTATCAACCAGACCCCTTTACTTATACACAATGACTAAGTTTATGTAACGTTTATTTCTGTCTGTCAACTTTAAAACTTCATGTCACAGTAAAAGACAAACGTTACATAGTTTATGCAGCTGTTTATATGTAAGGAGGATAATGACTATGAAAAATATATTCAAAAAAATAAAAAAGTAACCCGAGGAATTGAGAACCTCATCCTTTTTTGAAAGTCGGTTAAAAATACTTAAACTATTTTAAAATCTGATGAAGAAGTCGTCTCTATTAACCTCTACATCACTTTGATATTAAACCTCATGAATGTAAACCTCTTTTAACTTCAATAAAGTAAACAAATCGATAAAATTATTCCAAACCCCATAAATCACTCCTTAAGGAAGACGACTCAATAACAAGACAATTTCACTGATGAAAGAAAGAGACGGCGAATGTGGACTAGTTAAAAATAGGAAGGTTAGAAAGAGACATGTGTATTTTCTCAGTACGAGCTAATTAAGGAGCAATGAGGTTTTAAATCATGACTGTCGACGCGCACCATGGGAACCCGAAGAGTTATTAGTGGAGAAGTATCTTTATTCTATATTTAAAATTACAGTTTTGAAAATGTTTCGAATTATTCCGAAGATGTTATTGGTCTCCAGTGTGTGTTCGATATTTAAATAATTTACTATTTGGAAGAAATTGGTATTTTTGTTAACACCCGAAGGAAAAAAGGCTGTTCTAATTTTACGGTGTTTGTCTATGGTATCGCAGTTTACCGTAGTTTACAAACAGAGGAAAACATCATGTAGATTTATTGGCATAATCCCCACTAAAGAAACCCCACCAGGGGGGATTATGACAATTTTCAAAAACTAATTGGCGGTTTCCCCACTATCTTTATTAATCCTACTTGATGGGAACAATGGTCCAATTATCAGGCTACGTACAGAAAATACTCGGCGAAATATTTATTTACTTTTTATCATTTTTTATGATCAATCAAAATAATGTATCTCTAAACGAGTTGACGGACACCTAATTTATTTATTTTACACCTAATAGAGTTTGAAACAAGTTATCATTTTTTTGGCTTTAATAGTTCCTGGATAAAGATCCTCTTGACAGACAGATGGACGGTTAAGTTAAAAGAGTGATTTAATAAAACTTCTGTATTTACCTCTTAAGTTACGAAACCCTAAAAAACAATGACAGACTATCAAACCGGTCAAATGAGAGATAAAGACTCGCACACGAAGGGTTCCGTACCATTATCACCAAATAACACGTTTGTTGCCCACATGAATATTTATTTTATTCTATTTGTATGGTAAATTTTTGGACCGATTTTTGTGTTTGGTAGTGTTAGGCGGGTTGTGTGTTTGTGGATGTGATAGTGTCTTTTTTATTGATTTGATTTTACCCATTTTACCCTTTAGATACGGAACCCTAAAGAACTATAATGACATACTCTATCAAAACGATAATTACCTCACAAACGGTCTCCCCATGGCCGAGTGACCGCGGTAAGGCACGGCTGCGCCCGCGCACCGCCACGTGCCATATTGTACAACGGTTGGTCCAGGTGCACCATTATGGTTATTGTTATTAGGTGATATGTTTTCCTTTTGACCCCATTCTTTGTTGATGTTTTTTTTGGTTGTAAAAGTTATTAATGACTTGTTTTTTTTTGGTGAGGATTGGATCAGAAGAGTATTGTTTTAGCTGTTTTTAAGGGCTTTTTTTTAGATAAATGACTAGCAGCGTCTCGTGGTTTCACCTGCATAATAAAATTCTTCTTGAAAAAACCCTTTCTTAGTGAAAGCCAACATCACAAAGAACCCACTCTCCAAACCTCATCCGATACCTATATAAAATTGTCGTGTCACAATGTCAGTTATCATACTTCTCCGAAACGGCTTCACCAATTTTTATGAAATTTTATAGGCATATTCAGTAAGTCTGAGAATAGGCTACTGTCTATTTTTATACCCCTTTTTTAGGGTAGTAGGAGGGGAGGGTAGGTACTGCTACCCTCCCTCCCTCCCTCCCACTACTGTGAAGGGTAGTAGTAGTAGGGTAGGGTATGCTAGAAGAAGTGTAGGGTTGTAGGTTTTTTTTTATATTTAACGGGCAGGACAACGTCTTTCGGGTCAGCCAGTGTTTCTATAATATAGGATTAGCGATTTAGGATTTGTGTTGATATATAGTTTAGTCAGTCAGTCAATTAATTACTCAAAGCCTTATTAATAAACGTAACATATTTGTCTGGAAGCTGCACTAAAATGTCGGAAACAATATCGATTACAATAAATACACAAAAAAAAGTTTAACAACATTCCGTCATGAAATAAATATTCAAGAATTTTCGATGAATCCGACATGGATTTGGAGTTTAGCGGCTATAGGGCTCTTAAGATGATAGTCTCCATTCTCTTTCTCCATACAAACGTAGTTTAAATTTTCCTCCCTGGATAAAGGCATTAGAGCAAATATTATGTTTATGCCATAAAACCTATACCTGTCAGGACAATGCATCTACCTTTTTATTTGGAGAATGGAGACTATCCTCTTAACAAAGCACAAAGATTTCACATCAAATCACGTAATGACGTCAAACTAAAGTCTCGATCAGACCGCGCACTTAAAACGTTAATACAACCTTATAATTATAATGAGTTAACCATACTGCTTCGCGTTCGTGACAACGAACTATAAACCCCGGAGTTAACCGTAAGAATTACGGCTAAATAATCGATTTAACAGCTATTTTATAAAGGAAAAACTTAACGAATACTTGTGATAAACTTTAGCACTAAGAAAGTGGCTTGCTTTTAAAAATTGAGCTATTTTAATTTTAACTTTAAGAGGACATGCTACTCTTTTGTCCATACAAACTTTACAAACGTAGTCGACTGTTTCCTCCCTGGATAAAGATATTTTAAAAAATATGTTTATGTCATAATAGCTGCGTCCCGCGGTTTCACCCGCGAGAGTCCCGATCATCACAAATAGCCTATGTTACTCAGCGTGAATTTAGTAGGTATTGTAAAATACGCAAACACACAAAAATACAAATATTTCCTGTTTATAATATTAGTATAGAGTATAGATAAGTCTCATATCAGCCATGACCATGCCCCTATGTTTGGATTTACTTTTTATTTTTCGGAATTTTATTTCTATTCTAATTAGTAACAAAACGTAGGGGCACGGTCATGCCAGATATAGTAGGTTTTATGGCAATAAAGTATTTGCTCTAATGTCTTTATCCAGGGAGGAAACAGTCGACTACGTTTGTATGGAGAAAGAGTAGGTAGACTGTCCTCTTAACTAGCGACCCGCCCCGCTGCCCACGGTGCATATAATAGACAAAGGTAACCTTACCTTAGAAGGTATAAACCTTCTTCCAAGCCGCGATTTTTCGTAATTTAGAAGTTATTTTTTTTTATCTGTATAGGTATCTAGCACTAGCTACGTCCCGCGGTTTCACCCGCGTAAGTCCCGGTCCCGTAAGAATGTCGGGATCAAAAGTATCCTATGTTACTCCTGGATAATGTAGCTTTCTATATTGGTGAATATGGATGTTCTTTTGTCATCGTTAGCCAAATAAAACTAATTATAATCACTTATTGTCCATCGACTACGACAAACAATTGCTATTTGATTGCAATGGACATAGAAATTTAATTATTTTCATAAAACACGCGACCTTTTTTGCAATGTAAATGCGATTTTTAGTTAAATTGATACAAAGTAAATAAGTGGTAGGTAAGTTAGTACCTACTTGTATTAAACAGAATTCATTTTAAATAAATAAATCAATTCTGTGAACAATCACATAGCGCTATCTAGTCCCGTGGTAAGCTACTAAGCTTGTGTTACGGTGACTAGACAACGGATATAATACCTACTTATATTTACTTTATTTTTTGTAAATAGGTAGGTACATACATAGCGATACACCTAGACCAGACACAAATATTTATTTATAAGCATAAATTCTTGCGGGAATCGAACCCGCAACCTTCCGCATTGCAGACAGCGACGCACGCGCCACAGAGGACGTTAAATTAGTTATAACGTGGCATGATCCCCCCGCATAGAATAGAGCTAACCTATCTTTTCCCGTGGATAAAGGATCTGAGGGACACTAACAAACCTGTAGTTCTCCCCCCGCGGTAGCAGATAAACTGGGTGGTCTCAAGAAATATTCTTGCCAGGCAGGTAAAAACTAAATAAAAATACAACTTAAGGTCAATGACCTGTGACTCTAAGAAACAGCTGATTATGAAGTAAACTTTAAACTTATTTTTTTCAAAAACTACTACGAATTCCCAAAGTCGTAGAACAAAAGTTGTTCGCCTAGACTTCTAGAAGAACCCCGATTTGGCATCTCTGTCCCCGAAACACGCTGAATAGCCTCATTTCATAAACAATTAGTATTAGTATTCATTACAAATATTATTAAATAATGTGGTATTTACCATAATTAAATTTGTTATTCAACAGAGCTCAATATTTCGCCAGTAATTTCAACTGGGTTGTTCACATGGTAAATACCCCGTTATTTAATAATATTTGTAGTGAAAACAACCATGTAAGTTTAAAATTAGTATTCTATTTTAATTTTATAGTATTTTAAAATCTCTCACATCTCAGATAAGCAAAAATCAAGTGATAATTTAGCAACTTCGCCTCTGAGCTATAGGCTAAGTGCTGCCATGATACACCACCGACTAATTTGTTGAGCGATTGTTTGCCGGTCGATCATCTCATGTGAAAGCAAGCATAGGTAATTAGGTAGGTATACAAAATATATATTATTTTGGAGAAAATTTAATAACATTAAAAAGATTTTTCATCTGTTTTGACGATGTTGGGTTGAAATTAAACTCATTTTTCGGTATTAATCGCGTGGTGTTTATTACTTTTAGCATCTCAGAAAATCTCTTCTTTTAGGATTGACTCTTTTAGACTGTTCAATCCTGAATGAAGAGACCTATAAAGTCGAATAGGTCTCTTCATTGAAACATTGAATTGAAACAATTTTAAAAGCAATAAACACCGCGCGATTAAAATCGAAAAATGAGTTTCAACATTAAACAATTCATTAAATGATAAATAATTAAAAATTTAATTTTTCTTTTATTTTATTTCATAATTAATTATTTCTATTCCATTCTTCAATTTAAATAATCAAATTTATATAGCATGATCAAAAATCACATGTCTGCAATTACTTCAATAAAATCGATAATGTAAAACTATTACTTGCGTAATTTTATCATTATTTTTAAATAAATTAAGTATAAATTGCAAAATTATCGAGTTGGCGTTAAGATTATGATAATTAAATGATTTTCATTATGAATGATAATGATTTTTATAATAATCATTAATTATTTTATGGTGTTAATAAAAGAAAGAAATTCGCTAAGTAGGTAATTCTTTAAAATAACGTTTAAGATGCCTTATGGCCCATCCCGCCCGTGTGCCACTGGTATAAGTAGGTAGGTTTAATATCAAAGACTAGCAGTGCCCGCGACTTCGTCCCCCTATTTTTTTTACCCGACTACGGCGAAGCCAAAAGGAAGGGTAATGTTTTTGTTGAAAATATAATATATAGCCTTCTTCAAAAAATGGATTATCCAACGCTGAAAGGTTTTTTAAATCGGACCTAGTGGTTTCTGAGGTTAGCACGTTCAAACAAACTCTAATCTTCAGCTTTAGAATAATAAAAAATGTAAAATATAAAGATCCAAACAGTCTTTTATACAACAGATTATAGTCTGAAATTTTATTAAAAAACGTACCTATCATAGAGTTAAAATTCTACAAAATCAAAAAACTTACCTAAATAATTTTATAAAATTTCTATTAATTTTTGTATGTAGCTCAAGGCTATTTTGTTTAGAAAATTTATTTTCAAGGAAAAATAGCATTCAAAAATTTTCACTTGCGGCGAGGCTTGAACTCGCGTCTTTGGGTCAGTACCCCAACGTCATTTCGCCGCAAGTGAAAATTTTTGAATGCTATTTTTCCTTGAAAATAAATTTTCTAAATAATTTTATATTTCCCGGGTCGCGTAATTTTTAACTTTTTAATTTTCTTACTTCGACGTTTCGACCATGTTACAACGGTCTTGGTCGCGAGGGGACACCCCCGCGACCAAGAACGCGCCCATGGGAAAGTTAAAAATCACGCGATTTAGACCCGGGAAACATAAAATTACGAGTTCCAATCGCGTTAGCTTAAAAAGTTTATTAAAATCAAAATATATCTCCAATCAATTATTACCTACCATCATCGCATCAGATATACCAACTCATACTTCCCATTTTCAATTTAGTACTAAAAAAGCATCGAGACAACGTAATGACGATTTTAAAGGGTGATAAAACCACCACACTCTTGATTAGTGACGTGCCAATGGACGTTATCGATAAATCTATTCGATTGCCGCGCTATCTTGATCGCACGAAACAATAACTTGGCTCAGTGAAAAATGTTTGAAAGCCCGTGAAAGTTTGTGCTGATTTTTTTTTATTGTAATTAATGTAGTTTATGTATTTTTTATGCTACTGTACTTTTATGACACCGTAATAAGGTTGCATGCTTTTAGCGATAATGCCGCCAATTGTTATACCTATGTATTGAATTCTTAAAAGTTTAATTTATGTGTTTATTTTGTTTTATTTTTCTGTGGTTCTTTTGAATTTTTTTTTGTTTTGTAATAATTTAGTACAATTAAACATAGGTAAATATCTATCTATTCTTGTTTATTAACTATTTGTACAATGATTATGTGGGCATTTTTTTCTACAACGTAACTACTGTCATGCCTTTTCTAAGATTATATTGCCTTAGATAGGTAAGTTATGATGAATGTAAAAAAAAAAGTTATGGTACACGGTAATTTACCTACTATTTTTAATTTATAAATATTAAGTAAGTAAAATAAATATTTGACTTAAGTTTTATTTAAATTTTATAGGATGTTATTTTAATCGAAATTGTTATTTTATTTTTATTTTTTTTGTGAAGAAAGAATAAATGAATATTGAATGGAATTAATTTAGAAATTAATCTCATGTTTCGGTTTTAATCACACGGTGTTTCGTTTTGAGACCTAAGAGGTCCCAGGTTTAATTTCTATCCAACATCGCGAAAACAGAAGAAAAATCTGTGGAATTAATTTAACAATAGATTTTAACGATATCGATAAAATAGTTTTACAGAATACTAGTACATCCCTAACCGGCCATATGGCGTTCCTCACACGGTTGAGGTAATTGGCTACCTCCAAATGACCATAAACCAACCAACAACCAACAAAATAATATTTTTTCTTTGTTTCAAAGCAAAAAAGTATTGTATTTTACTTTTTATTTTCTAACAATAAGTAGTTTGCAATTAGGGACAATGTTTCAAATATCATTAAAAATATTGATGTTAGTGGGTATAATTCATTGATAATAATATGTAGGTAAGTATATAAAATTCTTTTATCCAAATATTATGTAAAGGATATTTAATTTTTTTTAAGGTGAGCGTTTGACCATCTTGTAAAACAGTGATCAAACGCTCAGTTAAAAAAAGGTACCATGGAAACCGTAAATTATCAAAATTATTGTTTTTTTTATTTTACGAATTACAAAACAGTGTAAAAAATATAATCTGCGACCCGCGGTTTCACCCGCGTAAGTCCTGATCCGGTGGGAATATCGTGATCAAAAGTAGTCTGTTACTCCTGGATAATGCAGCTATTATTGGTGAAAGAATTATTGAAATCTGTCCAGTAGTTTCAGAGATTAGCCCCAATATACATAACATACAGACATACAAACATGTTACCAACGTTACCTCTTTATAATATTAGTAGGTATTCAATAAAAAATACATAACTCTCAGCTTCAAAATTCCCCGGATCACAAATCATAACCCAATACAAAAGAAATTCTATTCCTATACACCAAAGTCCATATTCTAATACACAGGAGTCCCCTAACTTTGATATCACAGCATCCCTATTATGAAATAGATGTGATTTGTCGAACGTCGCCACGCCCGCCCGTTCGCTGTATTTGCATTGAATGGTACCACTTTAGGTCAGCAAATAGGGGTTAGATTTAGATATATTTTTAAGAGGACAGTCTGCCTATTCTTTTCTCCATACAAACTTTACAAACGTAGTCAACTGTTTCCTCCCTGGACAAATATATTAGAAAAGATATGTTTATGCTATAAGTCTTTATATCAGCCATGACCATTGACCATGTCCCTGGGTTTTGGTGTTTTTCATTTTCTAGTTTTTCTGAAATTTATTTCTAATCTAATTTAAAAATTAAAAAAAAAACAAAACGTAGGGCTTATAGCATAAACATATTTACTCTATTCTCTTCATCTAGGGAGGAAACAGTCGACTACGTTTGTATGGAAAAAAATAGGTTTTTTTTGTTCCGTTTATTACCATATAAAAAATATTATTAAACATTTAGTTACTTAGCATAACTAAACCACTAAGGTTTGTAGAACTACTCGAAGAATTAATTAACTAAGTTTAATGTGTGTTTCCTTAAGAGGTAGACTGTCCTCTTAAGAAAACACACACATCGTTATATTTTACTTATTTATTTTCTTACCTCGACATTTCAACCATGTTACAATGGTCTTGGTCCCGACTAGCCGATAGCTAGGCCAATAAGCTGGGTGCGCCACATCACTACACGAAAAGAAGAAGAAGTTATAAGGTTCAATTTGGTTTGTTTCAGTCGTGATGCACAAAGAGAAGGAGGACCTCCACGGGCACAGGCGGGAGCACTCACCCTACGATCATGCGATGCCTGATGGTGAACTCTTTCTACAGGTGTGTATGCTTACTTCTACTTTTTATAAGTACCTACATATTCTACTCAATCCAAAGGTTGCCTGGAAGAAATCGCTTTCAGCGATAAGGCCGCCATTTGTGCAACTTATTGTTGAGCTTGTTTATTATTTACTTTTGTATATGTGTTTTTTTCTCTGTTTATGTTGTGCAAATAAAGATTTCTATCTATCTATTTTAAACTTTATTTCTTAGTGTTAATCCACACTTACGAAATACTGCTTTTTTGAAAAAAAAAACCGACCTGGCCGGAAGGCTACCCGTGACGAAGCAGTTAACCGCATTGGTTCGGATTACCAATAGTCGCGGGTTCGAATCCCGCCGGGTATTAAAGTTTTTTAATACCCGGCAAAAAAGCAGAATTTCCTAAGTGTGGATTAACACTTAGAAATAATGTTTACATGTTTGGAATGTGTCATCTTATATTGTAATAATTTCCATGTAATATGGAAAGTTACAAGGCGAGTTGAACTGCAAAGTTCGTCGGTAGATGTCACTACGAGACCTTACTCGCAAGAACACACGAGGAGGTGCTTTCTTAATTTCGTTAATTTAAAAGACCTAGAGTAGAGTAGAGAGCATAGTAATTTGCATTATGCACGTCCATACATACTTACTTTTGCCATAGATAGGGAAATATTCCGCAGAATGCAGTTAAAAATAAACAAAATACATTTCCATAAATAACCTTGTATAAAAAGTACATAAATGCACCCCCCAGCTAAGGGCTAATAAAGTACAAAATCAGTGTTGCTCACCGTTCGACCCGAGTAATGTATAAATTATGAGTACCCTCATCATAAATCTACCTATAGCAAGTCTTGGTAATAAATACATCAAGTTGCTGTACTTGCATAGACTTGACTCCTCCGTCTGTCTGTCTGTCTGTCACCATAGCTGGACAGTTGAAATTTTCACAGATGATGTATTTCTGCAGTTACTAAAAACAAATATGATAGGGGGAGGCTCCCATACAATAAACGTGATTTTTCTATTTGAAACGCAACGATATTGCGATTCATTTTTACCATTTGCGTAACTCTAGTGGCACGAATCGTAAAATTAAATGCTAACTTTGTCAAAATAATGCTACGGAACCCTTCGTGCGTATAGGTTACATAATTAAAATAACCAGAGTAGAGTGGAGAGCATAATAATTTCCATACATAGGGTCAAGTAGGCATCAATGAACCAGGGGTACTAAATGAGTCAGGCTTCTATTTCACCAATGTGAAGTCGCAACGTTGTGCTACAATGGCAAAAATATGTGCCTTGGGTTGCATCTCCCCGAATTCCAGTCATTTCTAAACACGTGACAGAGACGCATGAGTTACGGCATTTTTTTCGTTTTGAGTGTTAAAAACTTGAAAAAAAAATTGAGTTTTTTTCTTTTCTCAATTACTTTCTGTAATATATAACAAGATTTGATGTATTGTGTCTAATGAAACGTTTTATTGCCTTTCTAATCATTTAAGTGTCTTTGACGAAAATCGTTTCTACAAGTTCTTACAGAACCTCAAACCTTTTTAGATAAGGGTGGTACAACTTGAACCATTTCGATGTGGTACTCAATGATCCATGGTTTACCTAAGAGAATCGTTTAATTCAGTCTAAAGCTTCGGTTTATTTTATTGCTGATGGTCTTTTTAGTAAGATTTTTTATTTTATTTTATTAGTTAGTAGGAAATACTTGTCTCTTTATTAGATTTACCAAATTACTTGATGGTTTTAATTAAAGTATTGTTTTTATTATCCCTTTGTCGTTACAGTTATTACACTACTTCTATGAAAATACCAAAGGTTTAGTTTCGATTTTTGCCAGTAAATTACTAAATAATAATTTCGATCTCTTATTTCTTTAGAATCCTATGTACTAATACTAATTAACTTAGAAATATTTAACTATGGTTCAATCAGTACCATACGGTTCAAACGATACCACCCCCATGTTCAATTAGTACCACGGGTGGTACACTATGAACCATTTCCCATTTTTTATTAAATCCCGTTTATCTCTGAAACCATTGAAGAAACTTAATTTTCTATAATAACAAATGATTTCTAGATATATTTTTAACAATCTTCATAAAATTGTATAAGTGAAAGTCTTATAGAAAAAAAGTTACATCCCTTCAAACTTTAGGTGGTTCATTCATGACCACCATACCCTACTTACTTTTGCTATAGATAGGTAAATATTCCGCAGAATGCAGTTAAAAAGAAAACACATTTCCATAACCAACCGGTACCGGTTTACAAAAAAAGTACATAAAAGCACCCCCCTAGCTAAGGGCTAATAAAGTACAAAATCAGTGTTGCTCACCGTTCGACCCGAGTAATGTATAAATTATGAATACCCTCATCATAAATCTACCTATAGCAAGACTTGGTAATAAATAAATCAACTCGCGTACTTGCATTTACGTTTTCGATTCCGAGTCTATGTTTGTTTTCATTATACCTGCTTGCTTACAGTGTTGAATAACCTTATTAGTTTCTAATTACATCACAGGTACAAAAAATAAAACAATAAACATGATGATAAATATAAAATAAAAAAAACTAATTCTAAAACTTAAAATAAAAAAAAGAATCAAAATTTCTAATTTAATTTCTATTTCGATTGGCACTGTTTTTCGTGAGGTGACCTCTTGAAGGAATCTATACTAATATTAAAAAAGAGGTTACGTTAGTAACGTGTATGTAACGTGTATATTGGGGGTAATCTCCGAAACTACTGGACCGATTTCATTTTTTCAATGGAAAGCTACATTATCGAGCACTAACATAGGCTACATTTGATCCCGATATTCCCACGGAATCGCGGGTGAATAATCAATGAAGTCAAAAACTACTGTGCCGATTTCAAAAATCATACACCATTAGAAAGCTACATTCACCCTGTGTAACATAGGCTACTTTTATATTTGATAGCTACGTCCCGCAGTTTCACCCGCGTAAGTCCCGATCCCGTAGGAATATCGGGATAAAAAGTAGCCTGTGTTACTCAGGGTGAATGTAGCTTTCTAATGGTAAACAAATTTTTGAAATAGGTTCAATAGTTTTTGAGTTTATTCATAACAAACATACAGACACACACAAACACACAAAATACAAATCTTTCCTCTTTATAATAATAATATTAGTACATATAAAGAAACAAATTACTTTAAATTCCAACGCTTTCTTTCGGTTATTAGTTATTAGTAAAGCATTATATTACCCGAGTTTAAAATTGAAACATTTCGCTCATTCAGTTTTCCTTTAAAGATTACAAAATTCTAAAATATATTTGTATCGGAACAATGGAAACACTCACTGCGCAGCACACAAACAGAGTCGCATTCCAAGGAAATTGTTAGAAACTTCCACAAAAACTTGTATATTTTGCTATATTTGACGGAATTATTTGGCAGGATTATATTTTAGTACGTACCTACTTCTTAAGAGGACAGTCTACCTACTCTTTCTTCATACAAACGTAGTCGATTGTTTCCTCCCTGGATAAAGACATTAGAGCAAATGTTTATGTCATAAAACCTATATCTGCCATGACTTTGCCCTACGTTTTGTTTTTTTTTTTCATTTTCTATTACATAAAATCTAAAATAAAGAAAAATTAGAAAATGATAAAAAATCAAAACGTAAGGGCATGGTTTTGGCTGATATAGGACTTATGGTATAAACATATTTTTTCTAATATCTTTATTCAGGGAGGAAACAGTCAACTACGTTTGTAAAGTTTGTATGAAGAAAAGAGTAGGTAGACGGTAGACTCTTAACGGGCAAGTCGATGCGATTTCTCCATACAATAAAAGTTAGAAATAAGTAATTTCCACCTTTTTAATATTACCCCCCCGATGCCGCTGATTTGTTTTGGGTTTTATTTTTAATTTAAAAAAAAATATTTCTCTTTGTCGTGGGGATTTTTGATTGGTGGGTCATTTCGCCCACTCGGGGGCCAATCGAAATGTCTGCAAAGATCGTGTGTATTTGTGGTAACATGATGATCGCAAGGTCTACAATTTCCAGTGATATTTGCATATTAACGACATTAAACTTAACTAAGATTTTTTTTATTTTCAGGCCCTAAACGGCTTCCTCATGATCTTAACGTGTGAGGGAGAAGTTTTCTTCGCAACGCACAGCATCGAAAGTTATTTAGGCTTCCATCAAGTAAGTCTTAATACCCGCCAAGAAATGTTTAATTTACATATAACTAGCTGACCCGGCAAACGTTGTTTTGCCTTATAAATTATAGATAGTAGCCGATTCTCAGACCTACTGAATACGCATATAAAATTTGGTAAAAATCGGTCGCGCCGTTTCGGAGGAGTACGGTAACTAACATTGTGACATAGAAATTTTATATATTAGAAGAAGATAGATAGATTACGAAAAAACCTTGACGAAAAAACAATATTATGCCGTGTTAACGGTAGGGAAGAATAACATTGTAAGGAAATCATGGCCTAGGACACCCTAGACATATTTTATTAGTACTACGCGTAGTATGTCGAAGCCTTAGTGGCTGCAGCAATCTACATATTATTGGACCATGGACTATTCCGTCCGTTGAGCCATATTTTTGATTGACAGATTCACGCGACTTTAGGCCACAATGATTTACAACTATTTGATACATTGCTTCGTGGTGTTTATTACTTTTAGCATTGTTCCAATGCTCAACATTTCGGGACCTCTTCTTCAGGAAGAACACACACACATCATCACATCATAATCAATAGATCTGTAAAGGTCTCGAAACGTTGAGCATTAAAACAATGCTAAAAGTAATAAAAATAATCACGCGATTTAAACCAAAAAAATGAGTATAATTTAAGTAAAATAAATATTTAAAATGTCACTAAGAATGAATAATAACCGGCTGCCAAACTCTCCTACCACGAAAGTCTCTATTTCAACATTTTAACAGGCAAATACTTTCAATTAAACAATTAAGACCACCCCACACATAAGTCCTAAACCCTACGAAATTATTATACCTACCATAGTGCTTATTACTGCGGCAAACCATCAAAGAAAAATAATAATTAATTGGTCTGTTTTCGATAAAAAATTACCTCATTTCGGTAATAAAAAGCTACATTAAACTTATTCATATCATTAGATAAAGTTAATGAAAGTTTACCATAAAAATATTAATTAAAAACGTAATGTTAAAAGTGCTAGGTTTTATGAAATGCTTATCAGGTTTTGATAGGGATTTATCGGGGTCGTTTTGGCGAGGAAGGAGAATTTTAAGTAGGCTCAGAGTACCTAGGTACCTGTTTAGTGGCTAGGTAAGTTTTTGACACTAATTTGGGTCAAGGTTCTGTGATATGTTCAAAATTAAAAGGTTTTTGTAATTAATTAAAGTTTGCTTGTAAAATAGTTCGTTACTCAGCAGATTTAAGAGGACAGTCTACCTACTCTTTTTCCATACAAACGTAGTCGACTGTTTCCTCACTAGATAAAGATATTAGAAAAAATATGTTTATGCCATAAGTCCTATATAAGCCATTGACCATGCGTTTTGATTTTTTTAATTTTCTATTTTTTCATGCATTTTATTTCTATTCTAATTAGAAAATGAAAACAACCAAAACGTAGAGGCATACACAGACAGATGATGAGATAATGGCAGATACCGGTTTTATGGCATAAACATATTTTTTCTAATATCTTTACCCAGGGTGGAAACAGCCGACTACGTTTGTATGGAGAAAGAATAGGTGGACTGTCCCCTTAACTAATTCGACTAGCAACATTAAAAAACGCTACACAGTTAATTCGCCGTTTAATAAATGCCCCTAACATTACTGCTAATAAACTTTGAATGAAATATGGCTGTCAGACGAAAAACCCCAATTTCTCCAGTTCACCCTTAACTATAAAAGTTTGGAATATAATTCTATGGCACCCCTTTGTTGTTCGACTCGTGTGGTAATTCAGTAACCTGAGTTACTGACGTGCATAAATAATAAATGTCACTGGATATAGGTATACATAGATAGTATCTATGTATTATACCTACTTTTCGTATTCTTATCTATAGGTAGATATAATTACCTACACTTACATAACAGAATGAGCTATGCTCGAGGTTTCTTAACGGGATCGAATCAGAAATGAAGAGATACGTAGAAGAACGAGGGTCCGACATAGCCAAACGGATTAGCTCTTTAAAGTGGCAGTGGGCAGGCCAAATAGCACGGAGAGCAGATGGTCGTTGGGGCCGAAAGGTTCTCGAATGGAGACCGCGGATCGGAAAGCGCAGCGTTAGACGTCCACCAACGAGATGGACGGACGACTTGGTTAAGGCCGCGGGTTCACGGTGGATCCAGACCGCTTTTAGCCGAAGTATCTGGAAATCTATGAGCTTATGTCCAGCAGTGGACTTCTTACGGCTGAAATGATGATGATGACATAACACAATACAATGTGTTTCAGCGAAGGCAGATAACATTATCCGAAGTTGTTCTAGGGGCGGATGCGGCCAAGCTTGAATAACTTTTGTTCAAAGAAATTTGCCGTATTTTCGGGAATATTTTATTTCTACATAGTGTGGCTCACCTAGTGCTAGAGTTTTCAGGTCGCCCTTAGACCTCTAACTTGACCTAACGACTGCTATCAGAGATAACAACCGGGACCAACTGCCAAACGTGCCTTCTGAAGCACGGATGAGATCGAGAAAGTATTTTTGTCACACAAATTATCGGTCATCCATCCAAGTAATGACCGCGCCAAGCGTTGCTTAACCCGCATGACTATTCAAGATCGGCAGGTGCAGTTAAGCCAATGAGCTCCTCGCTGTAGCTACCTACACAGTAATTTGATTTACACTATAAATTTTCGATCCAAATTCACCCCATCACGGAATTAACCAGTCTATAAAAATCAGTAATTATTTACCAAGATCTGATGGAGCGTACAGGCACGTGGCTCAGCGTACAAGCGTAGTTTCACCCCCGAGTGGGTATACCGATTTCCAAATCGATGCTTTAATCGCGAACCCACCCTCCGAGGGGTGTAGGATCGAAAAGGGGGTGGAAGGTGAAAACATTTTTATGAATAACTTAGTTTGCTTATTAGAGCGAAAATCATGTAAAAAGCTTTTACTGTTATTAAGTCAGTATATTTATAGTCACCTCATTTTCAGCAGGTATACCTATAACTAGTTTATCGGTTTAATAAAACTTGATTAGGTTATGTAAGTCTAAGTAAAAATATTAATTACTAACTGTAGAAGAAATCTAACATAAAAAATAGGTAGGAATTAGGAATACATCTATACTCTAGTAGCTAGTAATTAATAAAAGATGAAGAAAATAATATTATAATACAGTGCCATCTAATACCAACCTCGCATCTAGGCTTATATTATGGTGACCAGATAACGATGGACAGACACATCAATTGTACACATTAACAAATTAATGTGTATTTAAATCCAAAGATGTAAATTTATTTATTTCTATTTAGAAAAACTTATTTTTTTTTGTAAATGCATAACATAAATAACAGAAACAACAAACAGGCAACATAACTTGTGTTCATGGACGGCATCGAACCGACAACTTACTGCGTCGCTGGCGGGTGTCAGCCCGTCGCGCTATAGAGATCATTTAAACAGGAGTATACTTAAAACTGTAATCGATTTCAAACCATTATCATTTCACCGAATGTAATTGCCGAGCCACGTGCCGTGTCAACGAAAACAATGCAACTGTCTCGCGTATCCACTTCCTTTTCAAGCTTAATGAACCTGTCTACTGATTAACTGTGATCAGGGGTCGTTACTCGTTATTGACAATCGCTAAATAAAATAACAATAGCTTTGAAGGGATCTGTCTGAGACGCCTTGGTGAACGCAAGGTCCTAAATTTTCATTTTCGTGAAACCTAGTTTGTTAACCAAATTTGTTAAATTTTGGTGGCATATTTATCAATTTAGTTTCGTGAAAGATAATGAAGTGAAAATAAAACAACAGTGCCGAACACGGAAATTTTGCGTTAGAAACAGATGATCACATGGAGTTGCAATAAAATTGGCCATCATTTTTGTTGTACTTGGCTACCAGCAATTGTAAAAATCGCACACTAAAAATATACACGTGATATTTGCCCAAATTGCCCTTAAATGCTGGCAGAAAGGCCATAAATAAAGAACTAAACTGAACTAAAAACTTACCAAAATTTTGCGCTCTACGTCTAGTCTGGAGCAAGATCCGACCCGTCCTTAGAGCGATCTGAAATCTCTAATACTAGATACTGGGACACACCACTAATACTTAATGTGTATTTATATGTCAATCACGCAAAAACGCTAAACGAATTTTGATAAAATTTGGCATATTTGGTAGCTAATATTTACGAATTTCCGATATTTCAAAAAATTAGACCTCTTTAGATCTTTAACAAAACCAAACCATATGTTACCAGACAGACGGAAACTAATTACTTTTCATTTAACATTATCATTTATAGTATTATTCCCCTAAGTTCTACCCACAAGCCATACCACTATCTTCCTGTGGTTTTGCCCGTTTTATATCGGAATTGAATTTAGCTAAATTGGTGCTACTTTATGCTCGTTTTTTTTTAAGATTTTAATCGTCCATTTTATACATTTTCTTGTGCAAAAGTTTTAACATAAAAGCACTAAAATATTTTGAAGATTTTAACGCCAGCTACTAGCAGAGTCCCGCGGTTCCACTCGCGGAAGTCCCGATCCCGAGGGATTTTCCAAAAACCCTTTCTCAGTGGACCATCCACCAAGATAGGGATGGTCCACTAAGAATCACAAAGAACACACTCTCCAAATTTCAAGTCTCTAGGACCAGCGCTCTGCGTTGATATATAGATCAGTCAGGACTTTGAATTTTATATTTAGATTTCATAAATAAGTGTTGGTTGGCTTGGTCGTTAAAATTGGCAGTGACAAGTCGTAGTCAGCGGCTTGTCACGATTGATTGAACCTTTTTCGTATGCGAGCTACATCTTAGCCCTTAATATTTTGACTCACTATCTGGTGACATAGTAGTGGTAAAACGCAAAAAGCTCCTGCATCAATCAAAAAGTAAATTATTAGTTGAACTAAAAAACAGACGTACAAACTTGCGCATTAATGATATTAGTACGGATTAGTGGTGCAACATATTGTTCCCCTTGAATATTCAAACATTAAGCTCTGGTCTGACCACCTGGTGAGAGGGTACGACTTTTGAGACTTAATTTCACCCCTCTTGGTTGCATTTGATTGTGTTCTGAGGTGAGTAATGGTGGTTTTACGGGCTATGTTTCAATGTTTTTGGGTTCGATTTTGATACAAATGAAAAGTAATTGAAAAATCCCGGAATTATAGATACCTACGTGAAAATTAAACATGTATTATTTAGAAATAAGAATAAATCAATCAGTAATTTAAATATTTTTATTTTAACATCAATGACTTGGTCTTAAAGATAACCAAAAAATATTTTTAATACCGAGTCCCCAAATTTAAAATAACTAGGTAAGTAGTACATGAATTCAGTCGTCACTTTTACTAGGCATGTTACATTCATGCTTAGTAAAAGCCTACCTTTGCTACAGCAAAGTAATTAAAAAACTTATATAAATTGTTAATAGTCAAGCTAAAGTTAAAGAAAATCAAGGGCAGTATTATAAAGCTATAATACGTACTAAAACGTACCTACAGCCATCGAAAAAGCTTAGTAAACAAATCGTAAACCCAATGAGGAAGTAGACTTAATAAATACTGATTACATCGACTGTATATAACTTTTAATATTAGATGCATTCGAGGCAAAACACAACCAAACCAACCGAGGTCAATACGGCACACAAAATTTTATAGAGCTCGTAAAATTCTAACAATAAGCATACGTAGGATCTTCAGTAGGTACTGTTCATAGATAAGAAATCGAAACAACGCAAACAAAATAATAAAAACAACATAAAACTTGGATAAATTCGGGACCATCAATCATAACAAAAAACACAAAAAGACCGAGAAACTATCACCAAAACAATAGCATATTTATAAAACTGTTTAGTATCGTAGCAACCAACCCCCAGAACAAAACCAATTACCCAACAAATCATCTTCTGACGTTTTATGCCATCGCAATATGTTCGTTCACGTTATCCCCTTGTGCTATGCCAGCAATACCTACACCTTTTATTTAGGGCATATTTTGTTATGATTCATTTACATGTCGAACGTTAAACTGGGGGCCCAGAATAGAGCCTTGACGCACCCCATTGATTATCAATTAGTCTTCTACTTGCATCACACGTTGTTGCCGCATTATCTACACTGTTTACATGGTCTTTCATTATTATGACGCGGTGAAAATGTATGAATTTAACTGTTAGCCAAAATTGAGCTCTATTTTTGGGTTAGCAATGTTGTCGAAGGCTTGACATAGGTCGACGAATTAACACGTCCATCTTCGTTACAGACGATCCTTTAATGATTGAGCTCGAATCAATTTATGGGGTTTGCTATGGTTTATTGATTTACGATTCGTTTATGACTTGCTCTTTTTGGGTTTATGATATTTTGTGTATTATCTTATTTGGATGATTAAAGATGTGTGTTATAATAATTTAACTCGTTAATGTTACGATCTACCTTATTAAGTCCATGTTTTAACTAAGTTCTATATTTTTGATTTTATTTTTATCTAGTATCCGTTTCATACCCTTAACTTTGATAGGCAAAGATGTTCCTTTGCTAGGTAATATAATAGGTATAATTTAAAAAGTGCATTTTTTCTCTATTTCAGTCTGATATTGTCCACCAATCGGTGTACGAGCTAGTCCACTCAGAAGATAGGGAGGAACTGCAGCGTCAGCTCCTCTGGAACTCCTTCCTTCCTGCAGACGTGAACAACCTTAGTCTTCAAGATGTGCTGCGGCCAGAACGAGCTCATCTCTTAGAAAGGAGCTTTACTGTTAGATTTAGGTGTCTTTTGGATAACACTTCTGGTTTTTTGGTAAGCAAAAAAAATTGTTATTTTTATATGTTTACTACATAAGTAGCAATAATACTAAAGATTTTAAAGCATCGAGCATATAGATTTTTTTTTCTATTTTTATCTAGTTATTGTTTTTTTTTCGTATCGTAATCGCTGCCAAAAAGATATCTATAAAATATGCTTATAATATGTGTATTTCTTTCTATAATTTTTTACCCCGCGACCTCAAAGCTCTAGAAGGAAATAATTTTAAGAGAGAATTGTTTAACTGGCTTCTCCATCATTGTTTTTATGACGAAAAGGAATACAAGGATTTATGTGTTAAAAATAGAGATAAGTGACATTTTGGGAATATTGTTTATTTTGCTATACCTAATTTTTTTTTTTTTGTTTAAATTAAATTCATAGTGACGGAAATATTTGCACGTCTGCTTGCAGACTGAATACATGTTCTATGTACTTTACCATAAGATCTTTATGTATTGTATTCTAGCAAATAAATGACTTTATCTTTATCTTTATCTTTATCTTTATCTTTATCGCAATAAGTCTTTAAAACGTCGGGCGTTGAATTATGCCAAAAATAATAAAAAGCAACGCCATTAAACATAATAGTTTAATTTCATTGAGCACATATAAAAATAGGCACAACCAATTTTAAGTAGAGTGTAAGTTCAACATTCGATTACTTTGAAATGTCTAATAATTTTCTAAAATCTTCATACGCTTTTTTCTTTTGTGTTGTGTTTTTTTGTAAATAATGTTACTACTAATCACTATTTATCTTTCTAGAGGTTAGACATCCGGGGTAGAATAAAAGTCCTACACGGGCAAAACAAGAAGACTGAGGAGCCTCCCCTGGCTCTCTTTGCTATCTGCGCCCCCTTCGGCCCTCCAAGCCTGCTCGAGATCCCTCAAAAAGAAGTCATGTTCAAGAGCAAGCATAAACTAGACCTTTCTCTAGTCTCTATGGATCAAAGGTGAGTATAGTTTTGAAAGTTAGTATTACTATCCACGTCGAGGATAGTATACCAAATGATACTATAAATTTCGAGATAGTAATTAAAAAGTGTCAAAATTTACATTTACATACTTACAAATAATTTGAAAGACAAATAGATTTGATACAAGATATGTTACAGATAGAATTTCGTTGTTTTCACTTTTAGATAAATACTAGTTGACCCGGCAAACGTTGTTTTGCCTTATAAATTATAGATAGTAGCCGATTCTCAGACCTACTGAATACGCATATAAAATTTGGTAAAAATCGGTCAAGCCGTTTCGGAGGAGTAGTAACTAACATTGTGACATGGAAATTTTATATATTAGAAGATTGAATTTGTGTTCCTAAAAGTAAAAATGCTCTTAACTTAATTGTGACCAAAATTCTATACCTAATACTTATTTAATAATATCGATTTATTTATTTCTAAGATACTTACTATTTTTAGATAAAGAATAAGAGAAAACTTTTATGATGATACATATAATCAACTCCACCCAAGATTAAATGATAAATGAAGTATCTCCAGTAATAATAATTATTGGTCTAAACAACATTCTCATTAAAATATTTCTGAGTCATCGCTGCAATCTGTGAATGATCTTCAAACAATAAACCGAAACAGATCACAATCACAAAAATCCCAAGAAACTTAGCCGAATATACCATCAATCTTATATCATTGATAAAAGAGTTGCTTTTCGGCAAGTAGATATCTTTAATATCGAATCCCTTTCTTAATTCTAAGACATTATAAAGCTCGTAACCACGTGTCTAAAACGCTTATACGAAATCATTGACAAAAAACGATAAAGGAAACACTTCAAACTTTTAAAAACCGTGTGTAATTGGTAATTGATAGATAAATTCGCCGTGATCAATCTTATTGGTTATAAAATAGGGAATGTTATGGTGTTAGTCGAAAATAGGCGGTGAGAGATTCACATTTTGCATGACGGAAGGGATTTTATTGTAATGTGAACAGATATCCTTACAAAATAATGAAAAGCGACAAATATTTTTTTAATTCAATGATTAGTTCAAAATGATAATCATTAAAGTAAAATGAATATTTAGGAGAATGAAAACACGAAATTCTGTTAGATAGTCAATCCTGTTTCTATTAAAGTCCTAATGGTGATTCATTGACGTTCTAATATTAGAGATAGATATTTACCTACCGTATAGACATTTTGTATAAAATCCATTTTTGTCCTTATTTCAGGGGTAAAATGCTCCTAGGCTACACAGACGCCGAACTCGGCAATATGGGTGGCTACGATCTAGTACATTACGACGACTTGGCTTACGTCGCCAGTGCTCATCAAGAATGTAAGTTTTCATATAGTAATATTTTGTGTCAATCACCAGTTGTGTTTGTCTATGAGAAGTACCTACCGACAACCCTTTAAGGCCGCCCTTAGTTCCGCCTAGTTTTTAAAATGTTCACGTTGTTAGTTTTTTGTAGTTTCAATCAATTAATCAACTCTTACGGCGACCTCGACAAACGTTGCTACATGCACCCTCAGGTCAAGTGGGATGACGGTCTTAAATTATATATTTTTTTAATTAATCTGATAAAAATATATGCCGTAACTCTTTGCACATCATTAAAAATGGTACATGACCAAATAGAACGATTCAGATTGTATTAATATCTTGGGGCACCGAGTACCAACGCCGAGTCTCGCAGTCACGACAGTCCGTACTATTCGTTTCCCGAATTATGTTGTCAACAAACATGATGAAAGCTTATTGAATAAGTTAATTGTTTTGTTTCCAGTATTAAAAACAGGTGCTTCCGGCATGATAGCGTACCGCTTCCAAAGTAAAGACGGCCAATGGCAGTGGCTGCAGACTTCCTCGAGACTCGTGTATAAGAATTCCAAACCTGACTTCGTGATCAGCACGCATCGACCGCTCATGTAAGAACTATTTTTCAAATAAATGTTGGGTGAAAATTTGGCCACTATCCTACCACATGGTAACGACCGATGCCATTTGCGATGAAGCATGCGTACTTAGAAGATCACTGATTTAACTTGTGATTTGAAGTCGCCTTGAAGTTTTCTTCACGTCTGGCTTCTTTCTTAGCATCGGCCTCTAAATTCCTCGGGAACAATTACACTGTGTTAGTAATAATGATTAAATTGTGAAAACTGAATTATCTGAAAATCATTCTTTTTTTAATCAGGGAAGAAGAAGGCAGAGATCTTCTCGGAAAAAGAACAATGGACTTCAAAGTGAGCTACCTCGACACCGGCCTGACAAGTCTATACTTCTCAGAATCAGAACAACTGTCCGGTTGCGAATCCAACGTCACCACGCCTCCAAGATCAGCGAGACGATACAAAACACAATTACGAGACTTCTTATCAACTTGTCGGAATAAGAGAAGAGTTCCAGCTACGCCTGCTCCTCCCCCAGTGGAGTACTTAGCAGCAGATGCTGTCGCTGCAGCTTATACCAACTTAAACGGTGCCTACACAGCACCTTATGGAGAATTTCCACCAGCCCCAACATTACACTACCCTCCACCACCTTTGGATGACAGATTCCTAACGGCTGACAACCTTTTCCATCAATACAAACCATTATCTTACCACTATACGCCTTACGCTCCAAACGGTTTCCTAGAACCGGCGCCTCCAGGGTACGAAGTAGCTCCAACGTATCACAGACCACCTTCTAGAGAGTATACTTACGTCGACAGCAGTGGAAGGTATATGAGTCCGGTAACGGGAGAACGTAGATCTCCCAGTGTGGTTCCTGGGCCTAGTCCAGCTGGGTCTAATGGGTCGACGGAGCAGGAAAGGATGCAGCAGAGTCAAGCGTCAGAGATGCCTCGGCAGACGGTGCTCATGTGGGGGGCGGGAGGAACCGCGCAGGAAGTTCCGGTGGAATACTCCCCGCCCCAGGTTTGGCGTTACCATCCATCTCACTACCACACCGCTGAAGCAACTCAGTAACGGCTTGCTTTTTTGTGCAATTTTTTTTGTTGTATATTTTTCTGCTTGTTGAGAATTTTGGTTTAGAATTTTATGTGATTCTGGAATATACAATTCGAGTACACTTTTTTATAGACAGAGATTAAAAGTTGGTTAAATACCAGTTAAAGGCAACTTATGTACAAGTACATCAAACAATCGGCCTACAAAATTTCAAATTCAAAGATTTATTCTGAAAATATTGGTTATGTTTGTTCGAACAAAAGTCCTAAACGACTTAAGTACAATGATCGATAAAAAAATGAAATAATATGGTCAATGAACTCGTCGCGTAAATTACCGCAGATGTTCATTGAACGAGTAAATATAACGTCAAAATTTGTAAAAAAGCTCGATATAATATCGATATTTCAAAAGTCGAAACAAAAGTTCTTCCTTAAACAGTCGAAACAAAAGTGTACAAAAAGTTTTTTGATTTTTACCATTTACTTTAGGTAAATTTATGATGACATATCAAACCCCAACCTGTTTAATCATTAAAAGTAAAACGACCAAAAATTCCTTCAACAGTTAGGTTAGTGACTTTTATACTTTTGTTACCATTTGTTTCTTTAATTATACCTCGCTCAGTAGTTAGTTAGACTTAAACCAGGTCTAGACAGACTAACAGGGTCCTTCCATTATCTATGTAGATAATTTGTATTATATTCGAGAAATTTAATCCAAATATTAAGAAATTATAGTCGGTTTTAGTAAAAGTAAGTTTGTTTCACGCTATGCGAGTTACACATTTGTATATACTTAGATAAATTTGATTTTTGGGGTCATTTTGGAAAATAGCCCCTCCCTTTTTTTTCTACAGTGTGTTCTGGGAGGTAGTATAAACCAAAGGGAATTGCAAGACATACAGGCGAACCACTTTTTCTACGACTTTCGGAAATACATTTTTTTTCCCGAAAATTTAGAGGTTTGCCAGAAAAATCAGCTGTATTAGTATTTGTCCAGAGTAAATAAAATGTCAACTTTCGGTCAATGACCTTTTATTAGAAGAATCAGCTGATTTTCATAAACTCTAACTTATTTTTTTTGTAGCTTTTAGACGACATTTAGACATTCAGTCTAAATGTCGTCTAAACCTTTCTCTGACTTATATCATCATCCCCGAAACAAACTGTAATAGGTTATTTTAATATTCTTGATTTTCTCCCTCTTTAAACATGTCACTTTCATAATTGAGTTCCTATCATAAAAAAATAATATGCCCATATCGGATAAAATTAAAAAATATACCAATAAATGACCCCAATAGCTTCTGCAAGTTGTGTGAATGCTTAAAAAGTACGCTTGGCTGAAATTAAGAGGCAAAACTAAGTATTATTTTAGTAGATAATGAATCTCAATGAATTTGCCCCCAAGTTCTGTCTTCTAATAGGCAAAAATAAAAACATTATAATAATTTATATTTATATATGCAATAATTATGTTAATATTTTACAAGCAAATGGAACATATCACTTAACTATATGGCACGCACTTTATTTTATTTTTGGTCTCTATTAAAATGTTATAATAATTAACTATTAAAAACACGACGCAATATTTTCATTATTTTAATTTTGAACATACTTTTAAAACAATTTTTAAATATTTCAGAACGTGTATGAAAATCTTCAGTAGTCATCAAGAAAAATATAATTTATTTAAAATCATGGACTCTACGCATATCACAGAATATCTGCAATTTCGTATGTTTCCTTATATTGTGGTATATAATTATATATAATTTTTACTTAATATTTATGAAATTGACATGACATAATATTTTCATAGAGACTTTTAAATATATATAATAATATCAATTATAAATATCACCATGCCATGCCAACGTCAAACCACAATGTAAATAAATACACATTAATCGTGCCTTCGACATATCCCATATACTTCCAGTTAATAAAAAATGTTCTATATATTTTATACAGGTTGTAACAATAAAAAGAAATAGCAAAACAATTTTGTTATAAATAGCTAAAAAGTAAAAACAAACATCAAATCTTGTTATTTTAAATTTATCCCGAGTTGAACAATTTTAAAACAAATTTCACAAAATTATTTTCATTTATTTCTAGACCTGATAATATTATTTTAAACGTAATTTTAAAATAATAATGATAAAAGAAGTATCAGAAACCATTAATATTGCCAAAGTAATTGCGCAAACATCTGTTTTTGACATTAAACAAATTATAAATACTTTAGATTATTATCTTTAACATAAACATTAATATTTATAAGTACCTATTTTAAATGCTGGTATTTCTTACGTAGCTTATTCACACAGGTTCAGCCAAGCAGCTGTCATGCTACACCCTGTATAACATATCGACTTACTTATAGGTATTTATATAATAATACTTATAATAAATATACATATATAATTTTATTGCTACAGTGACGGCGTTGGCAAGGCATCAACTGCGAGTGGCTATTATATCAAACCTTCCGATAATTTAATAAAACTAGATTTAGAACAATTTTTAGCAATATTATTTTATTCCCAAAAATACCTACACATTATAACATTATATACGAATTTTATTTTATTAATATTTTACTATTATTGGTCTGTACCTACCTAATATTGTAATGTTTTCTAAAACGAAGAAATTAACAAAAAATGGGGTGATTTTTTGAAGTGTTCCAACAACTAATTTAATTGAAAAAAATAATAAAGTTGATTCCCTCCCTCCTATTCTGTAAAAACATAACCCTATTGCAGTCGGTAACAAGTTAATACAAAAATAAACCTTGACTACTACACCCACAGCCTATAGCAATTTATTTTAAAAAGGCTTTTCAAAATACTTTGTCCCCGCAATCCACAATCTACATCTCTGTTAGTTAATTTCTAAATCATAAAATAGAAAATCGCATTCGACTGTGTTTTGGCAAGTAGAGGCCGTGGCAGCCATTAAGCAAAATGGTACTGTACCTACTTGTTCCACTACCATCTTCCTACCTTCACTCGTGACTAAAATACCACGAATACAGGTATGGGGACGAGTGCCACTACTTAGACCTCGTCGTCACTTACCATCTGGTGAGATAGGTGTAGTGATCGGAATGTGAGTCCAACGCTTAACTATTAAATAAGTAAAGAGATAAATAATAAAAACACTTCACTTTAAAAAAAAAACACGATAGTTGAGCGTAAATATGCGTAAAAAATTTGGTCTAAGATGTTGCACGCAGTGGAACATAATCCGACCCGTCTTCCTTAGCGACTGCACCGGTCTACGTATCAGAACTCGGACGAGTCTGCTTGGCGCTACGACTTAGGCCGATGAGTGGCCGAAACCCCGTACAAAGTCACCCTTTTTGGTCGCCTTTTACGATGGGCAGGGAATACAGTAGCTGCAGTAGTAGTTTTTTTAGATCCGGGCTAAAGCCTTCAACACTTGAAATACTTCAAAAGATACCCTATTTATTTATATACCTATATTCATCTTCAACCGTCCTATTTTTTGGCGCAAAAATATTTCTTATAATATGAAAAATAAATCACTTTTTTATTGTTATAAAAATTGAACCATAAAGATGTGTTCAAAAGATTTTTTATAAAAAAAAACCTAAAATCACAAATTTAAGGTTACAAATTGAATTTGCTCTAATTTATTCTTTAATATTGTAAATAAAATAAGTAATTAAGTCGCTTGTATAATTATATAATTATTTATATTGAAAATAATTAATAGATAAGTTAAAATTATTATTACTCCAACAATTTCTGTATTTATTTTAGCATAATTATTATGTAATTAAAAGAAAATCAAATAAATTTTTCATGCCACTGAAGTTTTTATTTCTTTTATTTTTCGTAAAGTAATTTATCTAAGTAACACTAATATTATAAAGAGGAACGATTTGTATTTGTGTGTGTCTATATGTTTGTAATGAATAAACTAAAAAAATACTGTGCCGATTTCACCCGCATAAGCCCCGACCCCGTGGGAATATCAGGATCAAAACTTTCTTTTGTTGTTTCTCGATAATGTAGCTTTCTTTTGGTGAATTTTTGAAATCGGTCCGTCGTCGTATCGGTTGAAATATTATTGCAGATCTCCATAATTTGTTAACTATTTGACAAATTGGCATAATCCCCACTGGTTCTTTTAGTGAAGTGAAGTTAGTTAGTGATCTTTTAGTGGGGTCTATGCCACTAAACCAAATTGAGAAAGAGGGGTAAATACCAAACATATCAATCAAGTACCTACCTATATTTTAATTTTCATAGGCCCATTTTTACAGAAGTGCATTATAGTGACATCTCTGGATAGCTCATCAAACTAACAGGTACTCTAAGCTAATCGTCAAACTCTCGCAGAACAGTTATATAGTTCATTTTCGTCATGGTTCGAGAATAATGCAACAGATGGCGCTAAGATTATATTTTTTGTATGTCTGTCGCAATAAACGCCCCGTTCGGTAGATAGATACTAGCTAGAATACAGGGAAATAGCTGAGCATTCATACTCCGAGACACCCCAAGAAGACTTTAAAATGCTTTGCCACATTTATGTTAAGACATTGAAGTAGAAAGTAATTATCATTATCATAGCCTAATTAATAAACGTGGAGTAAGATCGGCTATAATTACCATAGTTCCCCCAGTAGCCCATCCACTACAATGAGGTTGAAAACTGCCATTTGCTCACTTCAGATGGCGCTACTATTCGATGATACCTACTATTTGTCAAACTTCATAGCTAGCAAAAACTATGAAGTTGACAGAAACTTGCGATCATTCCAAAGTTACCCCACCTGTCTCGACCTTTTAGTTATTAACCTCATTATCTTGTTTACATCCGTAGATTTCTCAATAGTTCTATCCGATCCGGTGGTTGTCCTTGGCTGCATTTTATAGTGTAGACAGGGATAAATTGCCGGCTTGGTGTTCACTTCATAGTTTCCAAAATAAAATTGTTATTAAAAAGGGCCTCTACGTGTTGGCTTCGGCTCTACGCATGCTTTCCAAAGGTCGGGGGATCCATAGCCCCGTGATACTGGACGTAGTAATAGGTACCTACTACATATTAGTGTTGCCATTCGATAGCTCATTATCGATAGGCTATCGATAGTTGTGGCAAATCAACAGTATAGATACTGTCCATAGTTTTGCCCTATCGATAGCGTAAAACTTAATACGCACTACGCGCTTACTTTTAATTTTATTGTATTTGACATCTTTCTTTGTATTATACCTGTGTATCATGAATTAATAAATGAATTGAATTGAAAACTATCGATAGTATCGATCCTATCAATAAGCCTATCGACATTATCGATGATTTTTGACATTAACTATCGATTGTAAAACTATCGATAGTTCGGTATATATAGATATAAATTTAAATTTAAATTAAAGAATTGGCTTATTGACAGAGCATTTTATAATCTTGACGAATATTTTAAATTTAAATAACTGTGACTGAAGTTTTATTATTTCTAAGGTTTTTTTTTCTTGCTATTTTTTGTTATAATAAAATTATCATCATTTGACATTCATAAACTATTTTCAATTTTCATATGGTTTGACATTTAATAATTTGTAGTGATGATAATGTATCTAATGATGTTGTTTTTTTTTTTTGCAATACTTGTAATTAAGTTATTTTAACTGTTTAATAATAATATTATTGTATGCCCTGTGTGGTAACTATTGAGACTAACTTATAGCACTATTATCTGCTGATGAACATAGTTATGAACAATAAATGATTTCTATTCTATTCTATTCGGCAAAGCTATTGCTTACATTTTTATATGTATACGTAACACAAGAATGAGCAGATTTTGTATCACGGAGTAGCCGTCTCACACACTTGCGCGTTCTTATTGTCTGACTCCAAAAAAGGAGG
Source organism: Idaea biselata (assembly GCA_958496205.1). Classification (NCBI taxonomy): domain Eukaryota; kingdom Metazoa; phylum Arthropoda; class Insecta; order Lepidoptera; family Geometridae; genus Idaea; species Idaea biselata. The sequence continues at coordinate 26,438,555 of OY292402.1, forward strand.
TTCTCAATATGTTTGTGGCTATTTTTCAACTCTGATGGAAAAGGGAGGGTGTAATAAGTAAGAGGTAGGTATAAGTTATCTATCTGTGTGTCTATGTAGCTGTCTGTAGAATAAGATAAGCGATTTTGATACAGTTTTTCCATTTTTTTGTAGGCGTATTAACTGTTAAACAAGTAGGTACACATGTATCAGAACAATAAAAATTAGAACAATGTACCTACATTTAATGAATACTTGTTAATCATAAATATTGTTAAGTACCAATAGAAATAAACAAAACACTTGTGAGAGTGGATGACGCGTGCCGAGATTCAATTAAGTACTTTGACATGTACAGAGACGATATTGAATTCGTCAAATAAAAATCGTATAAATGTTTATTTTATATGTATAAATATCTATATAGAGAAGGCCAACTCTCTTTCTCTCTTTGTTTTAACTTCTTGCCTATCCCAAGGTTGCTTTAAGAGGTATAATATAACCGCTAAATACTGATTTTTGATGAACCCGACAAGGATTTTGAATTTAGCAGCTATAGGGCCCTTAAGCGACAACGCCGCCCATTGTGCCACCTAAAAAGAACCTAGAAGAAGAAGAAAAAACATACACAATTTGAAGCTTCGTATTGTGTATGTTTTTTCTTCTTCTTTGTATTGTAATTTATACAATAAAGATTTTTTTAATTCAGTAATTCATTCAGAGCGAGACGTTCCTGGTTGCATCCCCCTCAGAAGTGGTTCTTTTAAACCCCGAAGTTTTTGGGGTCAAATAGATAAGTCATAATTGACCACACCTACTTCAAATAGAAGTGGCTATATTTTTAGGTGCTCTTAGGAGCTGACTGATGATTCATTGAAACCCGCTTGGAAGTCTAAAAGTTGACGATCCATCATTATTATTAGACACGGTATTCCAACGATACTATTTCATTCTCATAACGAGTTCCACGGAGATCAGTATAGTAGTTCTGAAGTAAAACAAACATAGTACAAACATTACCAAGAGCTAAAAAAAAACTCATTCATACGCATACAAAATTTCTCCCTACCTGCAAAAACTATACTACCATACCATTCATACAAAAAAAAAGCCAAAACCCAAAATTCCATAACCCTCTACCTGCTCACACAAAGAATCAAAATACCATCTCCATATAGTTACTTCACAGTCGGCTTACCGCGAGTCATCTCAACCTCTGCGCACACGCACTAAGCGTTTAGCTTTCGACTGGGTACCACGTTGTATACCAAGATTATAGTGCTTCGTCTAATTGGATAAATAGTGGTGGAAAATGCAATTGACTGGAGTGCTCTGTTATGCATTGTTGTCTGTGAGTATTCTTGTTTTTTTTTTATATGTAAGCATTTCTTTTCTTCCACCTTCCCTTTTCTCACTATGTATTGTCGGCACAAAATGTTTTTCTCCACCATTTTAATCTGTTCCCTGTAAAGCTCTCGCTTACTTCGCTTTTTTTTAATCTATTATTTAAACAGGTTTACCAAAAGAATGGTAAAGTCGCTCTGTTAGGCCATCACCGCACCTCAGCGTCTACGCAACCCCAAAAAACAAGTTGGTAAAGCGCCAAAGCTTCCTCTGACAGAGGGCTTAGTTAGCTTAAATAGTAGGTATATCGGCATAACCGTTGCCGATAGAAATCGAAATAATTTTTGGTTTTACGAAAATACCCTTTGATGGTACCTTTGATCAAACATGGTATGTTTCGCCGAAATCACTATAAATCGACGGTTGGTTTTACAAAATGATCCTTTCCAGATAGGCGTTCCTTCTCCTCCGTGTTCGACCCATTATTTAAAGCTATTTCCAAAGAGTTATTTTAGTTTTATTCTGTTTTTATAACTGTATACATAGATAGATAGATGAACCCTATATTTACACAACTCGAGGTACACATTAGTACAATACATTTTAAGTAAAGCATCTCTTGGAAGGTTGTTAAGGATACCTTTGCCCAGTAAAAGCTCTGAAATAGGACTTTGCACAAATCGGCAACCTTATCGCTGGAAGTGATTTCTTACAGGCAACCTTGGGATGGAGATATACTTTGATTATTTTTTCTTCAAAAATAGAATTTTTATTATCTACCCTTGAGTTTTTCGTTCTAACATTAGTTATTATTAATATACTGGTTACTTACTTTCGCTGGATCTGAGACCCGAAGTGGATCTTGCCCTCCGACACCAAGAGATGCCATTGCCCTGTCCTATGTGCCACTTGTGGCCAGTCGGCTTTTAGAAGGGCACCAGATCCCGTTTCACATGGCCAATCCAGTGGTATTTAGGGCCTAGGACGCTGAACAGGTCGTCTAGCCTTAACGTCCCATGATCTTTTGATTTTTCGTATTTGTTAGGCTCACACCAAAAACAACAATTATTATTGTGTACACTGAAATGAAACCTTACAAGTACACTGGAATTGGTATTCCATAGAAAATGACATTAGATCTTTGTGCCGATTTGATTATCGCATATCAAATAGGCACAAAATTCAGTGCGCTATGACCTGTCCAGCGACTTGTACCATGTAGGTCAGTGGTGTACCATCTTCCTTAGTCGTGAAATTGTTTATCGGCTTTCTCTTGTCTTGATAGATGAGCGTTTGACCACTATCTAACCTGATGGTAGGTGACTAGGTGATGATATGGTCTAAGATGTAACACGCTCCTCTAGAAGAAGAAAGACGACAGTGGAAAAAGGTCCGACCAGTCTTCAAAAAATTGTGTTGTATAATACCCCAATTACATATAGAAAACACCTGAAACCAAAAACAAACATTCATTAAAAAAAAAAAAAAAAAAAAAAAAAACAAGTGAGAGATCATAATCAAAAAATCACCATGACACGTGGGTTCCCGTGTAGCGCAGCGGTAGCGCACTCGCCCGGCAAGCGAGGGGCACAGGTTCGAATCCTGTCATGGGAGGATTTTTGATGATGTATTTCTCCTTGTAAAAATATTTTCTATTACTAGAAAATTACAAGGAGAAATACATCATCGACGACGACGATGAATGTTTACACATTCATCGTCAGAATAATATACTTAAATTATTGTCCCCGGCGGGACTCAAACCCGAAACCTTCTGCGTCGTATAGTCGTATCCGGGGGTTTACTTAAGAGGAAAGTTTACCTACTCTTTCTCCATGCAAACGTATGCCATAATGTTTATACCTATATTATCATCATCATTTCAGCTGTAAGAAGTCCACTGCTGGACATAAGCCTCCCTCATAGATTTCCAGATATAGATTTATATCTGGAATTATAGATTTATAGACTAATAACTCATTTATTCAATAAAACACACACAAATAGAATAGGTAACAATATTAAAAGGTGAAAAACAAACAACACTAAAACTAAAACTTAAATCTAAAAAGAAAAAAACCCGTCGTCGATAACACCCTCCCGAGACATGGTCCCCAAGATGCTGGCGGCATTCCCCCTCTGAATAGCGAGACTAACTCGCTGAGACAGAAAGCCGCCAGCCCTGGGATCACCAGTCGCCTCGACAACTCCTTCAAGAACAATCTTGCACTGGGGCCACAACAACCCAAAGTCTCAAGGCCCACTGCAATATATTACAGTATATTGATTTATAGACTCATAGATTTATATTATCATATCACCCATAAACGTTTAGTTTTTTTGTTTTCTAATTAGAATAGAGACAAAATTTAGAAAAATTAGAAAAAAATAATCGAAACGTAGGCACTGCTGGCGTGTGTCATAAAATCTTTATCACACATAATATAGATCTATATTATGTGTGATAAAGATTTTATGACAAACATAATTTTCTCTTAAGTCTTTATCCAGGGAGGAAACAGTCGACTACGTTTGTAAAGTTATTATGGAGTAAAGAGTAGGTAGACTTTCCGCTTTAGGCGCGAATCCCTGGAAAATAATTTATAGGTTTGAAAAATAATAATCCAAAAATTGAGCGGAAGAAACTGCCAATTCATTGTCGTTTATTTTAGTTCAATCTTTTTAAATTCGGAAGTAATTTGAATAATAACGATTGTGTCGTAAAAAAATAAGTATTTAAGTACCTAATTATTGCATAAGATCATGCAAGTAACGACGGATATTTTAATCAACTGCTTATCTATGCATACATCATACTTATTATGTTTCCTCGCATATATTAAAATTCAAAGCAGATTAAAGGGAAGTGTTTGTACCTACCTATTCTTACCTCTTAAAAAAATGGTGGTTTAAACTTTATGAGATAATTTCACCGAAAACTGGTTTGACAACATTTCCAAAATATCACATTGTCTTTTTGATGTCTTTTAGCCGACTTTCAAAAAAGGATTATCAATTCGGATGCAGATAGATAAATTATGTTTCTTTATTTGTACAACATAATGATTGACATACAAATCACAACAGACAACAAATTCACAAAGTTAACAATAAAACCGGCCAAGTGCGAGTCGGACTCGCGCACGACCTATCCATAGATACCCCACACGTATGGGTTTGATGAAAAAAAAAAATGAGTTTCAGTTCTAAGTATGGGGAACCCAATTTTTTTTTTTTTTTTTAATATTTTTGTGTGAAAATCTTAATGCGGTTTATAGAATAGGTAGGTACATCTACTTACCAAGTTTCGACAGTATAGTTCTTATAGTTACAAACAGACATGACGAATCCATAAGGGTTCCGTTTTTTGCCGTTTGGCTACGGAACCCTAAAAAAGCTGGGCTGTTTTACTGGGCTGATCCAGATTGTAGTTTAGCTGCCCGACTTCAGATTACACAGCAGATAAGTCGGTGGCACTGTATGTAAGTGAGGTTATTTTGTCCTTTATAACCGACTTCAAAAAAAGAAGGAGGTTTCTCAATTCGACCATACCTATATTTATTAAGTCGGTTGTTTTAAAATACTTTTAATGCAGTTTCGCGCGTTGATGTCTTTTACATAGAAACTTTATGAACTTACTAGCTGCGCCCCGCGGGTTTACTCCCGTAGTTCGCATTCCCGTGGGCTTACCGAAATATTCCATCCAAGTTAATCCTAGTTTTAAACTTCCTACCTCTGTGCTAAATCTCAGCCAATTTCATCCAGTTGTTTTTCTGTAATTGACACACAAACATACAAACAAACAATACAAAATACGAAGTGTGTTTCGAGGACGGTTAGAGGGGGTCAAAAAAAAGGGACCCCAAAAGGGGGTCAAGAAGACTAGGCGAACAACTTTTGTTCTAGAAAATTTAGAAATTCCATTTTTTTTTCTAAAACGGAAGTTATAGTCCGGGATCCCTGGTACATTTTTGGAAATTGATTACTATCAAGCTAGTTTTCCGTGAGTAGCTTCATTTTGATGAGACGCCCAACAATTTCCTATACGAAACTCTCGATTGTGGTAGATAACAGAGGTAGGATCTGTACTATACTACTTTTGAGCGTAGGACCGGGATAACGTACCACGCAATTTGTAGGACAATATGACTGTTAAATTATATAAATACTAATAATTGCTGGGCGTCTCATCAAAATAAAAACTAGCTTGATAGGTAGTAATCAATTTGCAAAAATGTACTACCGATCCCAGACTATTGTTTTACTGAATAAAAAAACATTTGTTTTCTGATAATGAATGGCCTACAAGTAAACGCAGAAACATTTTCTCTCAGTATCATGTTTAAGCCGTGACCACACGATCAGTACTCGAAGTGTCAAATGTCACGGCCAGTGTGTGAACGCCCTAGTTTACTATATTTAGTTACTTTCACATTAGAACGAGTAATAAATAATAAGAAATAGTCTTATTAATAAACGTGAAGTAAGGTCGGAGCAGTGAGATCATGTTTTGTCTTTTTCCGTGACAAGATCTTTCAAAGTTGACCGACAGAAACAAAAAGTGGTAAAATGATTCCGACCTTACTCTACGTTTATTAATAAGGCTAAAAGGGTATTAATTCATAGTAGTAAAGTCACAGAATAAAGTTATTATTATGAATTAATACCTGCGAATAGAGCGCTGTTTGTATATTATGCAACTTCAAAAAATGAGGAGGTTCTTAATTCGACGCTTAGGTATACATATAAACATTTTTAGGGATGTTTACCGATTAATTGAAGACGGCTTGACCGATTGAGATTATTCTTATTTAATTGAAAGGTGGTAGCTCCGAGTTGGTCCCATAAAAAAAATATGTGGATCTGAAGAAGATCTTCTTCAGCATTTTCAGGAGTTTGCTCCTCAAAATGCAGTAATTTTTTCAGTTGCGATCAAGAAGATTTTTAGTGACAACACAAAATACACTAAAACTGATGAAATGGTACGATATTTTTTTTAAAACCCTCATAACACGTATCTAATAATAAATATAAGTAGGTACTGTACCTACCTAAAAATAAATTTCTACTTGCATAACTTGGCCTACATGCAAAAAGTTATGTCCGCTAATAAGTTAACAATTAACAAAATATTTTACTAAGCAATTACTAATTACATAACGGTATTTATCAGTTTAAATAAACAATGAATTACCTAGTATAAAAAAGTTATATAAACAAATAAGAAAAGTAAGCAATTTTCTGCTTTTTAAGTGCTTAGGCCTGCACTGGGCGTTTATCGATAAAAATTAATAAATGAAAAATAACATGTACCAAACCACGACGCATGATTGACACTGGGCGGGATTCGAACCAACGCATCTTTGCTCAATCTGGGAGTACCGACTCGATAATCAATCAGTTAGCCTACCGGCGTCGGTGACTCACACCTTGAATTTTTGCATCTGTATTTTTCATCTATCTACTACAACCACGCCTTCTGTTTTTGTAGATGTATTTATTTCCTTACTAATAAAATAAATTCTGTTAACAACACACAGCGCCATCTAGCCCCGTGGTAAGCTACTAAGCTTGTGTTACGGTAACTAGACAACGGATATAATAACTTTTTATTTTGCAAATACATGACATACATATTATAGGTACCTATATAAAAAGACACCCAGCCCAGAAACAAATATTTATGTTTAAAATATTTCTATATTACAATAGTTTTGTTAGCAAGGAGACACAAAAGGAGGAGGAATAATAATACGCGATTAAGAAACGGTAAAATGTAACTATGTTATTTAACTGTTGTTTTTGTAACATTTGTCCTTTTCCACTTAACTTAAAATCTTTTAAATTACTATTATAACGTAATTAAGAACTTATTTAATATTATATTGGATATTCATTCCGTTTTGTTTACTAAATTACAACTGACAGCTTTGTTTTTCTTAAAAATCAATCAAACGTTATTTTGTCTATGGATAATTTTCTGTTTGATTGTTTAGTCTATGAACCAACCGAAGGAATTTATTTTTGTTTTCCGATGTAAAATAAATCATAACAGATCAAATTAGCCAATTGTTAACTTAACTTAATGTTTTTATAAATCCTTCATGTTTAAATAATACTTAATTTAATAATTTCTAATCATAATTCTGTTTGCTAGAATTGCTTCATGTCTATGGTTTTCTACCATAGTCTATGAACTTAATTTTGTTTCGTTCGAGAGCGGGTAGTCCAATAGTCTGGTAACTTCATATAGAGAATTATTACCCAGCCGCGGCGCTAGTATCGCGGGTTTACTAACTTAGAACACCTATTCCTGTCTAGACAACATAAGCAAGGCACCTACCTAGGCATACGTTTCAAAGATTTGATCAATCCATTCATACTGTAAGTACTTATAGGCTTCTATTATGAAATGTAAACATAGGGAACGGAATTCTAATACGGACTTTTAGTTCCAAATTATTCCGTAACCAGTTTTGTTTACAAAATATTTTCTTAGGACTTGCCGGTTAGAATGGACCTCCAAAGAGGGGACATTCATATATAAACGGTTGCTCATGCGGTCCCGGCCTTTTCTTCTTGAGATCCTTAACCTCAGTACAATATTTATAGGAGATAACTTCTCCCGTATTTTCTTATAATTAGTAAAATCAGTGCCCATTGTTAACGAGCATTTTCACCTACCACTTGCACCTACCACTTGCACCACTAGCATCTACCACTTGCACCTACCGCTTGCACCTACACCTGCACTGCGTCTGCACCTGCAGCGCGAGCACCGGCACCGTTCGGCGTTCCAGTAGCAGCGAGCCGCGCATCCTTGGGCGTCTGACCATTCTGGCGGCTCAGACGTTTTCCGCTCCGGCTCCAAGCTAAGTCCTAGTCCTCCCTCTTAAGTGCAAGAATTACTCGTCTTTTTATTGTTACTCCACGACCCTGAGAACTACCGTCTCCCTTTCAAACGTTTAATTGTAATACCTAACTTACAAACTTTGTAAATTATTAATTGTCTTCAACATAACTGCTCAACATACTTATTTATTTCTTTTAATTGTTTAAATTCATTTGGGTTATTAAATTTGTATATTGTAAAAGCCTCTTTAATTTATTACTTAAGTAGGTAGGCTACCCTACTTTCTAAAACCTTATTATGAACCTAGGCCTAAACCTAGTGTTTCATTTTAAAATTAACAACAATTTTGTCTCAAGTGTGAACGATCTCAAACAAAAACATCGTAGGTCGTGAGAACTTCAAAAGTAACAGTACCCACTTAATTTTGTGGGTTTTTGTAAACACAGTTTAGCTATTTAACCTCTATTGTTTTCAATTGTTAAAAACTCGTTAAATTTGCTCTTGAGTAGTAAATTGTTTAAAGTATATCTATTTATCTAACTGTAAATTTCGTGATTTAGAAGGGTTAGTATCAGACGGTCTAAAACGCAAGTCGTCGTATGCGGCAACTTGTCTTAAAATTATGTGGACTAATTTGCAACTAGTCTTTAATGTAAAGTCGTCTATGAAGCAACTCAACCTGCACCCGCGTAAGTCCTGATCCCGCAGGATTTCCTGGGATTCCAACTACCTATCTGCTAAGTTTCATTGCAATCGGTTCTGTTGTTATGGCGTGAAGGAGTAACAAACATAATTATTCACTTACACACAAACTTTCACATTTATAAACTGTGTGTGTATCCCCGGTATAGAAAAGAGTCACCCCATCGCTGCTCGTGGGTGTCGTAAAAGTTGACTACGGGATCTGGGGTAGGTATGGTCAATGATGGGCCGACCCCAAATAATAAGGAGCGGATTTAGCGGAACCTGAATTCCGGAGAGGGATGCAACTATACAAAAGCACAGGTCTAATGATGGTTTTATAGATCTGTCCCTTCAGTTTAACCGGCATTTTGGGGTCATTTATATAATAGAGCAGTAGACATTATTTTGTTAACTTGATGTAGGTAGCTTTAGAAATAATTATTACTATATATATTTTTTTTACAATAAAAAAGGTGAAAAAAAAACAAACAACACCAAAATTAAAACTTAAATCTAAAATGAAAAAAGCCCGTCGTCGATGACACCCTCCCCCCTCCTTTTTAGGGTTCCGTACCTAAAGGGTAAAAAGCTATTACTGAGACTTCGCTGTCTGTCTGTCTGTCTGTTTTTTACATAAAAGTGCAGATATTGAAAGCGCATTACTTCTTTGTTCACAGTCAATTATGTAAACTTTCAAAGGTACATACATAGGAAGAAATATGTGAAACGAAATAGAAATTACCTATACCATCACAATAAAAACAAACTCGATATCTACGAGTCTCCGATTCTGAGAACTGTTTTCAATTGCGGAAACAAAAACATTTGCCATTGTGACCAGAGAAATGTAACTTCTGTCTCTACAAGTAGTCTGGCACAGGCAGAGTCATGTACACTAATATTATAAAGAGGAAAGATTTGTATTTTTGTGTGTGTGTCTGTATGTTTGTAATGCATAAACTTGAAAACTACTGTGCCGATTTCAAAAATTCTTTCAACATTAGAAAACTACATTCACCCTGAGTAACATAGGCTTTCATCCCGATATTTTCACAGGATCGGGACAAATCGCAGGACTCTGCTAGTAATCTATACTTTTCTAAAGAAAAAAATACAATTACAAAGACAAAAATAGGTACAATAGGTAGGTGTTTTCTGAAAACTGACAAAACACCTACCTGTGACTACTGGACTTGTTTTCTTTTCTTTGTTGTTTTTATTTAAAAACTAGCTGACCAGACAGACGTTGTCCTGCCCGTTAAATAAAAAAAACCTACTACTCTACCCTACTAAGTACTACTCCAATTTTCACTAAAATCCACCAATTTTCAGCCAAATCGGTTCAGCCGTTCTTGAGTTATAAATAGTGTAAAATTCCAATATTCCCTCGGGATCGCGACCTACGCGGGTAAAACTGCGGTGCACGGCTAGCTAAGAAATAAACAACTGGACATTGCCATGTGACTCGATAACAAGGTCATAAAGACATAAGAAGTGGAGTACCAACTACATTGTAGTTAAAACACTTTCGCTTCACTTCAACGATGTATGAACATTGTATGAAACAATTAAATTATACTATTTGTCATGTGTGGAGAAAATATCCTTATTTACACACGACAGATGAGCGTTTAACCACTCTCTCACCTGATGGTATAAGTGATGATACGGTCTAAGATGTGATACGCTTATCTATAAGAAGGAAAAGGGCAGTGGAACAAGAAGATCAGACACATCTTACTTAGTTATAAATAATAAATTCACAACGAAGTTATAGCAGGTCGAAAATGGCCTGAGGCCTGAACTAGTTCAAGAAAAGGGTGGTACGGCCGTGCCGCTTTTTTGCTCGACTTGGCGGTAAATAAATAAATAACAAATTCCTTAGTTGCTGCACCGGTATATGTAATCGGAACATGGACGAGTCCGCTTGGCGCTACGACTTAGACAGCGGTTGCAACATCATTGCAACTGCAAACAAAACACAATGAAAGTATAAGTAGCAACTGGACTTCAAACGAAACGATAAACGTTACCTCATAAATGTTTGTTAAACGGTATTCCCCAGAAAATGTATCGCTATTTGTCAAACGTCAAGTTGATGAGGAGCGATTCCTGCGCAGTGTCACTGTCATTAACTATCAAGCGATCTATGCACAGTCACACGCGCAGGCAAAACCCAAAGGTTTTAAAGTTCTTTTATCATTTCAACGTCAAAATTGATATAAAAGATTCACTGAAATTATATTGAAATGGGATTTTGGACAATTTTATTATGTGAATCGTCCATCTGATGGTCACACTATTGACTTTCAACTTCACTAACTCAAAAACAATCAATCAAGTTACTTTCATTTAGTGAAAACTCAAATGGAGCTGAAAAACGAACGTACGTACTAAAGAAGGTATCTATTTACGTCTAATTACCCGATCACTGGGCATGTATTAAACAATAGTACATACGCCGGACTATGTACTTAATTACGTAGTATTATGTGGTATTATGTAATCAAGGAAATTATACAGAAAGGTATCATTCGACACACACGATTACAATTTCGATTGTCTTTTGTTTCTATGCCAGAAAAATCAACATCCTATTAATATTATAAAGCTGAAAGTTTCTGAGTATGTATGTGTGTGTGTTTGTTACTCAATCTTGTAAAAACCCCTGAACCGATTAGGGACCACGAAACTCGGTATGTAGATAGATGGAGACCTGGAATAACACATAGGTGACTTTTAACCCGATATTTCCGCGGGATCGGAACTTACCCGGGTGAAACCGCGGGGCGCAGCTAGTGTGAAATAAAAATTCAATGGGGTGCCACGCGCACAGCTGTTTGCAGAGGAGCTAGCATCGGATGATTTTCGATGATGGTCCTCCACCAAAGGAAACGCCGAGTTTTTTTTTTATTCTTTCGGTCTCAGACCGATATGGCCAATTTGGCGCCGAGAGTTGTAAAAAACACATGTTTGACAGTTCTTAGTTCAAACCTAAGATTAATCGACTCGCGCCCTCTGCCGGGATAAAAAGTTAGTGTTCCTCCTAATTTAAATTAAACTTCAAAAAGGACAAAATAACCTCACCTGCATACCGACTTATCTGTGACAACCTCTGTGGCGCGTCGTGCAAAAGCGCGAATGCAATGCAGAAGGTTGCGAGTTCGATTCCCGACGGGTGCAAGTATTTATGCTTAAAAAATAAATATTTGTGTCTGGTCTGGGTGTCGCTCTATGTATAATATGTATGTATTTACAAAAGAAAAATAAATATAAGTATTATATCCGTTGTCTAGTCACCGTAACACAAGCTTAGTCGCTTACCACGGTTTACACACGCTTAATACGTGTTTTATTATCACGGGGCGTCTAATGTACCACAATATAATCTGAAGTCGGACAGCCAAACTACAATCTGGACGTTTGTGAGGAGAAAGAGTAGGTTGACTTTCCTCCTAAAACCGATGGTCTGTAGCCTGCTTTAGCCTACATAAAAGTATTAAAAAATGTACGTTTTCAAAGAATTCATTACTTGTCTAACGCCTACCAAAGCGAAAGCTATAGCAGTGCTATGACAGAAACACTTCGGTATATTGTGGTTGACAATGATGAATCGAGACTGCACCTACTAAGTGAGGGCTAGGGCACTTCCTTGCTCACGTACTTTACTTCCGTACTAATAAACAGACAGTCAGACTAAATTACTTTATCGTTTTTGTGGTAAACTAAGCCACCCTTAGCAATTTGTCGGAGTAATTTTTCATTATTTTGTGAACTTCCGGTAAGGGCCGTTCTTCTTTTCGTGTAGTGATGTGGCTTATCTAGTTTTAGAGTTGTCAGGTCGCCTCTGACTGAGTTGACCTAACGACTGGTATCAGAGATAACAACTGGGATCAACTGTTTGACATACCTTCTGAAGCACGGAGGAGTACGAGGAAATATTTTTTTTTTGAAAATAAATTATCGGCACCCATTCAAGTAATGACGAAGCCAGGCGTTGTTTAACTAAGCTATACAAGATTGACGGGCCAATGAGCTCTTCTATGGATAGATAGATAAATAGATTAATGCTTGGTCCCTAAGGGGGTTGGTGTCAGGCAGATGGTCAGCCGTTGAAACATTGCCAAATCTATTTGTATAAGGTATGGTCAATAATAACTTACCTATTGCGACGACCCCTAATACTTCGGGGTTCCCGGGCTCCCGAGAGGGATGCAACCGGTAACTACGCTTGAATAATGATGACTGTTATTTTTCATAATGATTAAATAAGTAATTTCTAAAAATTACAATAGGTAATTTTAGTACCTACCTACTTATTGCCAAACCAAGTCACGTATTGCTTTCGTTATTCAAATAGGAATCTCTAGGGGTCAAAATGGCATTGGTTTCAAAGCCTATTGTTAAGAATTACATATATTATTTGTTTTCTATTTCTTTAATATTGATACAAGTCATGTCATAACTTCATATCATAAGGCACGAAATGGCAATTTATAATTTTACTAGGTGGTATCTATATCTATACTTCTATCTATACTCTATCCAAATTTTATAAAGAGGAATGATTCATATTTTTGTGTGTGTGTTTGTCTGTATGTTTGTAATGAATAAACTCAAAAACAACTGGACCGATTTCAAAAATTCACCATTAGAAAGCTACATTCGCCCTGAGTAACATAGGCTACTTTTGATCCCGATATTCCCACGGGATCGGGACTTACGCGGGTAAAACCGCGGGACGCAGCTAGTCGTTTATAAACGACAGAAGAGTTTGTTTTGCCGTTTGCCACTATCGCACCGATAGTAAGTGATGATATGGTATAAGATGTAGCACGCCCATCTAGAAGAAGGAAGTGGAACAAGATCCTAAGTCTGACTGCACCGGTCTACGTATCGGAACACGATCTGCAGTCAGCTCGATGCTACAACTTAGGCCGGCGCGGTGGGTGGAAGGCCGAAGCCTCCCACCAATCCTTTCTCGTGTAAACGTCAGAAAAAAAAAACATTATTCCAAGTATTCAGCAATATCTTGAAAACTTTTACCACAATCAGTATCAGTGTTTGCTTGAATAAGGTCTTAAGGGCCCTATTCTGAAAAACTGAAAATCCATGTCGGGCGCATCGAAAATTGTTGATTATTTCATGACGGAATGTCGTAGAACTTTTTTTTGTGTACAGACTGTAGGCGACATTGTTTCCAATATTTTAGTGCAGTTTCCATACAAATATGTCGAAACGTATTGAAGCCTATCGACATTTTAGCCAAATCAGACATTTTTTTGTCTAAAATTTGGATAGGCTTTGCACCAATAGGAGGTTCTTGTCTTAAAACTACACCAAAATGTAGGAAACAATGTCACCTACAATCTGTACACAAAAAAAATGAAATAATCAACAATTTTCGATGAGCCCGACAGGGATTTTCAGTTTCAAGGTCGTTGACGTATATACTCCTCTTAAGAAACATACTCAATCAAAATTTGACAACCTCTGTGGCGCGTCAGGGGAAGACCCGACTGCAACGCAGAAGGTTGCAGGTTCGATTCCCGCCGGGTGCAAGTATCTAAGCTTAAAAGTAAATATTTGTTTCTGTTCTGGTTGCTTTCTATGTATGATATTATGTATGTATTTACAAAAAAAAGGTATAATGTGTAGTATATCCGTTGCCTTGTATCCATAGTACAAGCCTAGTGCTTAGTTTGGGGCTACATTGCGCTGTGTGTAACGTCATGCAACATTTTTTTTTTTAATAAATATTAGGTAAAACAAAAACTTTCGTAATAACAAAATACGAAGTTTCTCTTCTTTTTTAATGGTTTTACCATTAAGTTCCTGTTTATATGACAGCTTCATAAAATGTTAGATAATACTAAATAAATAACAATAAAGTTAAGATCTAGTTCATAAAATCTACATTTTATGACTAGATTTGGATTTGTGAAATTTTTCTAAGCAATAGAAATAAATGTATGAGATTGAATCTAATTAGAGTAATTTAACTATCTTGACATGAGTAGTCCCGTCAGGATAGTCCAGTCAGGATAGTCCAGTCAGAATAGTCCAGTCAGGATAGTCCAGTGCGCCTTTCCGTTCAAAAGTAGTTGAGATTGCGAAGTCAACACTGGACTGGAATAAAACGACTGATTACATAAACCATAATTAACCATTAATCTTAGTATCTTGCTCTGGGTGTCATCTATAAATGTTACGCAATCTTAAAAAAATATGTAAGATCCATTATCTAGTACCCCATAGTATTTGTTACTTTGGTGCTTGATGGCGCTGTTTGCAACGATTTCTTTTTTTATTTATTATAAACCCAAGCAAACAAGGACTACCAAACCAAACCAAGTCAACCAGGTATCAAACCAAGACTAAACTGGCTTACTACTGCCATGCCCAGTGTTTAGAGCAACTTCTAGCAACGATGTATATAATCATCAAAATCTTACTAAATTATCTATTCTTTCAATTTCAGATAACAATATCTTCAGTCTGCGTGCAAGCTGAAAGACACCATGAAGTAGAAGAAAAGAAATTAGACAAACGCCTCAGAAGGCGAGAAACAAGTGTACTCATCGACAGCTTCCCAACCGAGACAATTTACCACAAACCCAAAGTTATTTACAGAAGATTATCTAAAAATCGATACGGACCACCGAAAGCAAAATATGGCCCACCAAGACCAATATACGGCCCTCCTAAATCTACGAGAAGGCCTGGTAAGAAATATAAAGGAAAAATAAATGGTAAATATGGATACCCTCATCATAAGAAAGTGACGAATAAGAATAGGTATACGCCATCGGTGCCAAAACGTGTGCCTAGACCGAAGCCTCATTATGGACCTCCAAAAAAGAGAAACCCTCATCGTGGGATCTTCAAGAATCATGAACCTGCTGGTTTCGGTGAACCTCCTAAGTTTGAAGACGCCTACAACCCAACGCCAGAGTTAGACGACTACCTAAAACCAACATTAGCCAGTTACTCGAATAATCAACTGTCAACTAATCCACCAGCTAACCACGGCTACGGAGAGCCACCAGTCGATTCTTACGGAGCACCAATCAAACCTAACCTACACGATCTGACTTACCATCAGTCACACAATTTTCCGGAAACAACAGCTGTTGAAGATAAGTACCAGGACGACTTTGCTTCAGAATTTGAAACTTGGAAAAGCAGTCTAAAAGAAAACGACAATCGTTTAGCTTATTCCCGAAAGAAGCCATCTTATGCTAAGCCAAGTGCCCTTGACGCCGATGTTTTCGTCACACCACTACCTAAAGACGAAGAACTAAATCTTAATTCTTATTCAGATATCTACAATTATAGACAAAATAAAGAAAGGAACAAAAAGAAGAAACTCAATTACATTAACCATGCAAAGATTATGAATAAACCGTGGAAAGGGAAGTTTAGCAGTAAAATTGAAGATGAAATAGTAGTAGGTGGTCAATACGCTGAGCCGCCTGCTAGATATGTACCTAAATTCCAACCCAGTGCTCCAATGGGTAACGGTTATGATGATGACGAATTTGGACCTATTGAAAGTCATGATCCGGAATTAGTCTCTTCCGCAACGAATTCTCCTTACGTAAATTATAAACACAGTAATGTTGCATTTAGTCCTCAAAATTTAAATGATGCATTTAGTATAGTAGACTAATTTATATTTATCTTTAGAGAAAGTAATATTAGATTTATTTAACTATTTTGCAAAATGATTAGATATTTTTCTACTTTTATGAAAATCATTGTTTGGCCATTATTTTGGGGTAGGAATCCTGTTTAAAAATTGTATTTCAGTCACTGCCAAAGATTAATAAATTATTATGCTTTGATCCTTTGCTCAATATATAATAATATATGTCAAGAAAAGTTGATAACAATGGTACAAAATATTGTATCAAGTAACACTTATACGTTTACGTTGATCTTATGTCACTGAATTTAGTCATAAGTTTTGATATTAAATTATTATTAACATCGACTTTGATTCCTTAAATAAAACATCACGTACATGATCTAATACTATATTAAAATAAGCTTAAACAAGTTCTATCAAAAGCTTATTCAAATCTTAACATAATTTACAAAACTATAGTAAATTGATACATTCTAAAAGTTTGCCAAGTTTAAAATATCCACACGTTCATATTAAACGAATCAATGTTTGAATTATGAGAAGAAAACCTATAAAGTTTCTTATATAAATTATGTTGTTCAAAAGGATAATAAAATCTTTATTAACTATTAAAATTCCGATAGCTTAAACACTAGACTTTACCAAACCCTGTACGAAAATTCAAGAAAGTAAAGTCGAACATTAGCATTTTTAAGGAGGTCGAAGAAAGTAAGTAATTATTAAGATTTGTATTGGTACAAGTTAGTGTAATGATGCATAAAGATAACGGGTTTCTGGCATTCCTTAGTTCGCATAATATACTAAAGACGAAGACAAAAATAGACAACAAAACTATAAATTACTTAGCATGAGATTAAAATTCTACTGCCTACGAAACCGTTACTAATCTATTGTTTTAAATGAGGATGTTTGTTTTTACTAGTTACTGTTTGCCCATTATATTATTTTTTAGCTTCTTAGACGCGTATTTTAAGCGACGTTTCAATTGTTACAATCATCATAATTGTGCAGAGTTTGGAGAATTAGGACTGTGTTTCAATTGGGTAATACTATGATTGACATCGTTTGAGTTCAAAGGTTCACTTTTGAGTAAGGTATTGTCATAATATTATAAATAAGTACATAACTCAAAAATAACATTTTTTAGTAAGTACGTATACCAGAATTGAGTGGATAAAATTCTGAATGTACATGTAATATGTCTGTACAATGACTTACTCAATACCTCTACCTCCGTCTACCTCTCTTAGCTTGTTTTGGCACTAAAGCATTGTGCATAGTAATATGCTTCTTTCTCCGAGCATTTCCACAAGCTGCTCTAGCAGCTTCGCAAGCACAATGAGCAGCTTGTTTCGTTGCTGAGCATTCTGCACAAGCACATTGTAGCTTGTGCTGTAGATGGGCTAATCTAGCTCTGGCTTCTGAAAGGTTATGGCATTTCTCTTGTAGACCAAACTTAGTCTTTTCCAAAACGCAGTGAGCTGACTTCTCTAGTTGAGCTGATAGTTGGGTAGCTTGCACTAGAAGTTTATGCTGTAAAATGAGAGGAAATACAGGTTTAAAACCGTAAGAATAACCTATAAGTGACTGGCGATAAACCATACCGGGAACAAATTGCACATAAAATGAATTGCAAACTGGACATCGCAAGAGTATTATTTTCTCGGCGGGAGTTCGCCACTTCGTTCAAGCCGAGCGAAAGTTTGTAAGACGCGATGGAGATGAAATTGTAAACTTAGGTAAACAGCTAGAGTTCCGAAATAGCATTGGCACATATTTTTAATTTCATCCCCCTATTCTCGCGAAATCACAGGGAGCAGGAAAGCAAAGTGTAGTTTGAAATAATAATTTATTAGTATTAGTATTAGCTTCTGGTGACCAAAGGGATGGCGGCTACTTTAGCCAACGAATAGGTGTTGCTATCCGAAAGGGAAATGCAACTAGCCTTTTGGTTACCATACCTAGGGAGTCATTTTGGGATCATCATCATCATTTCAGCTGTAAGAAGTCCACTGCTGGACATAAGTCCCATCATAGATTTCCAGATGCTTCGGTTATAAATTTTGGGATTATTAATTTTAATTTTTTATATTAATTAAGTGAATTAAGATAACTGTTAACATCCAAATTAGATACCTTCCTGATAATCCTATCCTACTAATATTATAAATGTGAAAGTTTGTATGGATGTTTGTTACTCTTTCACGCAAAAACTACTGAACCGATTGCGATGAAACTTGGAATATAGATAGCTGGACACCTAGAATAACACATAGGCTACTTTTTATCCAGTAATTCCCGAGGGATCGGGACTTACGCGGGTGAAACCGCGGGACGCAACTAGTTTATTATAATAATATTTGAATTTCCTCTCACCTGCGCTGTAGCCTGCTGTGCAGCTCCAATCGCAGCATTAACAGCGCCTTGCTGTTGATGTACAGCAGCAGTATTCTCAGACACCACTGCCTCAGCTTCCTTCACTTCTTGTTGGAGCTGTTCCACCACTGCTTGCTTACCAGCGAGGGCAGCTTCAGCCGCTTTAGCAGCTTGAAGCGCTTTCTCTGCTAATTGCGTTTTTACCTAAAACATCCAGGTACTATAGATTTTTCGTCTGTTTTTGCGATGTTGTATTGAAATTCTTCCAGGTTTTATTAACAACTGATTTCAAAAAAGAGGGGGTTCTCAATTCGTCGGGACGTACTATCCCGTAAGAACGTATTATCAACCTATACTTAGGAAATTTTAGTAAAGAAATCTTCTTTCTGTGGGCTTCAAATCCACGGCCTTCGACGAGCTAAAACTGCACCACGTTAAGTTGTCTGCCCATCTCATAGATGATCATGCTTCATCTTAGAACGAACGAGCGTGGTGCAATAATTATTTGAAGAATATTTATGTTATAACTACCTGACCCGGCAAACGTTTTGCCTTATAAATTATAGATAGTAGCCGATTCTCAGACCTACTAAATACGCATTTAAAATTTGTTAAAAATCGGTAAAGCCGTTTCGGAGGACTACGGTAACTAACATTGTGACATGGAAATTTTATATATTAGAAGATTAGATAGAAGAAGGAAGATATTAATTTTTAATAAATCATTTGCTCAAAACTTTTCATCAGGTTCTTTTTTTTTAAACGAAACTAAGAAGACAAAGTATGGGGACTAAGTTAGAAGTGCGTAAAAACTTAACAATTTGGGTAGATCAATTGTCTCTTTTAACAAGTATCTTACAGTTCTATTAATAATCTATACTAAAATGCTAACCATATGAGCTGCTTGTGCGCCTGCAGCATTTTGCGCCGCTTGCGCAGCCTTCGCTTCTTGCGCTGCTTTCTGAGCTATACTAGTTGCACATTTTCCCTTACAATCTCTCTGTGTTTCCCTTATTCTGCTGTCCTTATGCCCTTGCAATTGCTGAGCCAATTGTGGTAAATTTCTCGATACATCTCGGGGTACATTGTGTTTCGCCGCTCTTCGATCCGGGAACCCCCAAACTGTCGTCGTCAGAACCAATAACACCAGAAGTCGCATCTACGCACAATTTTACGGACAAACTAAAACTGAACTATACCTAAAGTATACTTTGGGTTTTTGAATCGTAACATCAATTATTTTCCTTCTTTAGAACGGTGGATAAAAATGTCTTGTTGAAATTGTCGCAACGAACAAATAACTATCGGTGATTGACAGTTTGACAGTATTAACTTCTTTATTCAAGAAGAATTTTGTAATAAGTTTCTATCTTAGAAGTTTCAGCGGGTTGCTGTTCAACAACTTTTGGTTCCGAAATTACTTACAAGCCCGAAGTTACGAGATGAAAGCACCTGGTAACTTTGTTTATAATAGTGCTGTGTGACATGTTCTGAAATAGGTAGTTATTTATGTAATTTCCGTTTAATCCTTTAGATAACCTGACTGTCACCTAAACGATTTTTAGACCTATCAAGGTATCAACCCATTCAGTATTTAAATATGAAACTAATAACGATGGATTGATCCCATGCTCATACGTGCATAGTTATTTTATTTATAAGTTTATAACATGGCAAGTAGTAGCTAGCAGTGCTACTTACATACCTCTTTGGTTTCATATCTGACCGCAGACAACAGATGCAAGAAAAATAAAATATTCAAAAGACTGTCACACACACCTTGTCATGGTCCTAAATTTTTGGTGATTTTTTTGGGAATCTAAAGAATAATATTAAAATACGATGTTTTTGCGAAATTATGTGTGATGCTTTAGTATTTAAACCTTCATCCTTAATCTTTACATAAGTTTGAGGTAGGCTACGCCTCAAATTTTTAAG
The DNA here is from genome assembly GCA_958496205.1 of Idaea biselata. Taxonomy (NCBI): domain Eukaryota; kingdom Metazoa; phylum Arthropoda; class Insecta; order Lepidoptera; family Geometridae; genus Idaea; species Idaea biselata. The sequence continues at coordinate 26,459,380 of OY292402.1, forward strand.
GACCACAGGTTTATAATTATACGGAAAAGTCTATTTGAAATCCGAGGTATGTATCTACGCTCAGTATCTACGTAAGGAAATAGTTGGTTGATTTTCATAAAAAACATGTGCAAATAGCTAATAGTGTGCTTATGGCCTGTACTGTATTGATATTAAAGTCTGTCTATTATGTCTTATTGCCATATGATAGTTCCTGCTAAGAAATGCAGACCGCTGAAGAAGCTGGAGTCGTGCAATAATGCATAATAATAATATGAACTCAAATCAGACCCAAGTAGACAGCTACTTATTTTCAAGTGATCATTACCTACTGTTTGCTGATTTCAATGTTTTGGAAACTGTATCTTGTTTATAGCCCGATTGTTTTGAAATGAAGTTAGATATAACTTCATAATGATGAATTAATTTGGCAAAAAATTTGCTTGTGTTCTGATGCTAGTGCCGCTACTATATCTAGCTCCTAGATTAGCATGCTATATTTTATTTCACATCTTCACTTACTAACTAGTGAGATAGTGGCTAAAGTCTTACCTATCTAGACAATAATTATAAAGAGGAAAGATTTGTTTTTGTGTGTGTGTGTGTGGATGTTTGTAGAATAAACTCAAAAACTACAGGACCTATTTCAAAAATTCTTTCACCATTGGAAAGCTACATTTGCGCTAAGTAACTAACTTAGGCTACTTTTGATCCCGATATTCCTACGTGATCGAGACATACGCGGGTAAAACTGCGGGACGCGGCTAGTCACTTATAAAAAGGTGACGCACGAGGGTCATAAAGTTGCAAATAAATGTTGTAGGTAACCTAAGATTAAAACAAGCTACATTATAGACCTCTTCCTCCTCTCCTCTTCCTCTCCTCTTGCATCGTTACTTCTATAATGGGGAAGTGATCAATGACACACCGTGGTACCGTCCACTGCTGAACATAAGCCTCCCCCACATGACGCCATAAATAGCGATCTTAGGCCGCCTCCATCCACCGGCTCCCCGCAACCGCTACAATGTCATCGGTCCACCGAGTAGGTGGTCTTCCAACACTCCGTTGCGCATTGCATCGTGGTCACCACTCGAGGACTTTTACTCCCCAGGCAGCGGTTTAAAGTCCTTTGAGCTATATTGCCTCAATAACCACCGAGTTAACATAATTTTCAATGTAAATATTAAGATGGCCAAGTCGGGGGTCGGTGGTCGGAAGTCGGAGTCGGAGTTTTTGTCAAGTTAGATGCCTTAGGGCGATCTGAAAACTCTTACACTAGGTGAGCCACAGCACTACACGAAAGGAAGAAAGAAGAATGTAAATATTAACACTGTCTTCTTATGGTTTCAGAGTTAAGTTTGCAGCGGAACTGCTGTAATACTCAGCCCAAACTGGCTTAGCCCGCTGTTCTACAATAAAAAAATGATTTGCCTCTCTCTGTACGCCCTGATCGCATCTGCCACGGTCCTCGCGTGCGTCCCCGTCTGCTACAGACAGTTTGAAATGCACAAGTTCATCAAGTGCCTCAGGAAATAACAATGTTGATCTGTATGACGTGCATAACAGCGTTGTTAGCGGCCGGATGCGTCTCTTGTGGTCCCATCTTACTCGATTCGTATTGGCCGTTCGGTAGTTGTCCTAAGGACCCATCGCCTGTATGCAAAAGTCCTTGCTGTGCAAAACGATCTACTTGAATTAAATGTTGTAAATGTGTTAATAAATGGTGAAATTTACTTCTTTGATTTGTTTCTTTAACCGACTTCAAAAAATGGAGGAGGTTCTCAATTCGACCCGTATATTGTTTGTATGTATGTGGATATGTTTTAATTTAAAAACCGACTTCAAAAACCTGAGCATCTGTATCGTAGCTATAGGCTATAGGGTGACTTATACTTATTTATGTATTCTGTCCTTATACGCGAGTATTCTTAGCTTACTACGTTTGGCCGGAATCGGCTAGTTTGTAAACACATCCATGTAATACCTAACACAGAAGTACCCAGATGCAGAATAATCATAAGACATAAAAATGCATTTTCCCCCCGGGAATCGAAGCAGTAACCTTCGAAATTCTTCGCAGACGAATCATCAATCTTCATTCATCATAGATTTTCATAAAGAAAGAGTTTTATCGTCTATCGATATGTTACTCATTAATACAAACAAAACCCTTCTCTTATCTGGCATGTTTGTCAAAATAAAAAACAGAATTCAAATTTGGAAACGTGTCATGTCTTGCCACATCTGCTATAATGCCGAAATTATCCAACATTTGAAAAGATTTTAATGTGCTAATTTTGAAAACAATATGAGTGTGAAATTACTGTGGAATATAGCTAGGATAATCTTGCTGTCAGGATTATCTTTTGGCGTCTAAAATAGATGCGCAAGCACACTGCTTGGGCTGGTGGTCAGGACCAGTTGATTGTGAGTATCACTGAATATTTCTACCAAGATTCCCTTATAAGAATTAGGTTATTATTATGATACAGAACCTTTTGTGACTGATTTGTCTCTAAGATCTCGCCTTTGGATCATCGATAGGCGGACGTAACAAAAACTTGGCTTAAGGTTAAGAACATATGCCATAGTTATATCAACTTAGTTGTACTAGATTCCCGTGTTGGTAGAGATTTGTCTTTCAAATCCGAGAAACAAAAAGATATAAAAAATATTAAATTAATCGTTTCTAATATGGCAGTTTTTAATTCAAAGTGCTCAATTTATTGAATCTGTTTAATTCTACTTCAATTTTGGTGTTAACGTTACCAATGTGACCGAAAGAAGGTAAACCTTTTACTTTGATTGGTTTTTAATTTGTTTTCCCAATTTACTTCGTTGCTTGTTTCAGGTGCATGACTTGCTCCAGCTTGGTTGGGTTTTTAATTACCGTTAGTTTCATCGTTTTCATCGCAGCTTCTGCTAACAGAACTGTTCAACGAAAGTGTGCCTGCAGTCCCGGCCGCTTCAAATCGCCTCCCTGACCTTTCTTATCTCCATTTATAAGCAAATCATTTTCATTCTAATTTGAAACAAAATTCCAAAAATGATTTGTATCAATTGCTGCACTATATTGACTGTTTTAGGGGTAATTTTAATTGCTCCAATTATCTGTGAGAAACTAATGAAATGTCAAAATGATTTTCGATCTACTAAATCATCGTGTAGGAAATAGTTTTATTTATTACTTTTTCAATGATTGATCATTAAATTCTCATTTTTACATCTAGCCTCTTGTTTTATTTCAATATCTATTTTCTTAAGTGCGTAGAAGATTTTCGCTAAGTCTCGCATCTCATCTTTATTGACTGTTGTTTTTGGTGTGACAAGGATATTTTTTATCTCTACCTTTTCTTTTGTTTCAGATATTTTAAAGGCTATGGTGTGTATCACTTTTTGCACTGTTCTGTCCGCAGGAGCTTTGCTAATAGCCATACCCTATTGTGCTAGGAAATTCTTCACCCCTCCATGTGCCTGTACTAAAGGAGACAAAAGTTGACTTCTCTAAGTTTGGCTATACGTAAAGTTTAATTTTGATCTGACTTTAGCTTAACTTGTACTGCGAAAATGATTTGTATGTGCACAGCAACAGCAGTGGTTGCGGCTGGTCTAATCGCGTGTGGTCCCTTAGTTTGTGAGAGAGTAATAAGGTGTTTTGCCAAAAGTAAAAAGTAATCATGTAACGTTTATGGAGTAATAAATCTTGACTGTCTCAATTAATAAATGTAATTTAAGAGGCGATTGTTGTTTTATTACGTTAGGATAGATTTTTATTAACGTTCTCTTTAATAGTCGGTTCGTAGACATAATTTTTCATTCGTAACTTTCTAGTGGCGCCATCTACACTGGAACGCATGATGATCCAAAGGCGTGATATAAGAATATATACACTTACACACATACATATTTCCCTACTTATACTTATATGATCCGTTTATGTTAACATAATTCATATATTATCCTATTTTTATTTTACCATTTTATCATCCTATTTTTATCTTTCCCTATAAGTTAATAGTGTTTCGGTTAAAACAGAATTTAGGTAGCTAGGTACACCTTCAGGAATTCCTAGCAAAATCAGATAATATTTTTCATGTAAGTACAAAAATCTTTGATCTCAGGGTTGTATATTACATTGTTTCAGATATACATCAATAAGATAGGCATCAAAAGATGAATGCATGATTTGCATACCGCTATTGAGTTTACTAGGTGCAGCTGCTTTGGTAATCAGCATCCCTATCTGCATTAGAAACTTATGCGAAAGAAAGTGTGATTGTCCAGCAGTACCTATTTGTCCCGACTGTGGAATGCCTTATTAATTTATTTCAAACGTTACATTATTTATGATTAGTGTGCTTAATTTTCTAAAAAATATCTTAGTGATCAATTTATTTTTAGACTTTTTGTCCTTGGTTTTTGAAGTTCTGTTAAACTTAAATATTTACATTCGGTATTTAAAATAACTTCCTTAAAAGTATTTTTTTCAAAACTTTTGCTACCAATAACAAGGTATTTAAAAACAATATCAATTTCAATATCATGTAAAATACAGTTTGTAATTTATTAAAGTATTTGTTGCAATTGGTAGAGCAAAATAATTTATAGGTGAGTCTATTTTTTGTTATTGTTCTTTAGAAGTACAAGTCTATTTATCATCGACATGATTTGTATGAGTTTATATACTGCGCTAACTGCTGCCGGTATGATAATGATAGGTCCGTTAGTTTGTCAGAAATTCTTGCATTGTTTGAAGAAAGCTAAAAAGTAAACTAGGCTTACAGCCTTTCGGTACTAACTACGGATACCTACTAATGATCAACTTGATATGCCGCCTGTTTTACTCACAGCCGAATACAGAAACGCCATTTAAAATTTGAGGCGTACTTAAATAATTGAGCAGCTTCTAAATTTAAAAATAGTATAGGATTTTTTGAATTTGAGAGGTGCTTACTTGTTTAAGTAGAACTCAAATTGTGAGTTGCATTTCTGTATTCGGCCGTTTGTCGTGCTATGCGAGGAGATAATATTTCCGACATCAGTACCGGACCGAAAGGTTGTAAAATACCCAACAGAAGCGCTATGAAACTGAATAAAGAATGTTAAGATAAAGTTTTGTTCCCATGGCAAAATTAAACCTCAAAATATCTTTTGTTACCTTCCATGGCAATATCTAAATATTTTGTTACTTTTCTAGTAGCTGTAATTATGATATTATTTTGTACCTACAAAATTCCATTGTTTCGAATAAAGTAGTCGTTTCATAAATCATTGTTTTAGTTACTTTTATAACTGTAGTTTTTGAATCATCATCCGAGCGTTGTTCCCGGTTGCATCTCTCTCGAGAGCCCGGGGTCCGCTTTCCTACTTTTACGTCTCCACTTCGCACGATCTTCGGCATCCCGTGTAGTGAGGCCATTAGCACGCATATCCGATCTTACAACGTCAAGCCAGCACTTCTTGAGTCTTCCCAATCTGCCGCGGCCGGGCGGAGGCGCCATAGCAAGACATTTGTTTCCCACGTAACTAGCCGGTTTCCGTAGAACGTGGCCGTACCACCGTAAGCGGCATTCTTGCAGTTTGTCTGCAATGTCTCGGACATGAAGGCTGCCCCTGATGCAGGAGTTTCTGACGCGGTCTTTTCGCGTCACTCCACACATCCAGCGCAGCATCTTCATCTCCGTGACACGCAGCTCCTGCTTATGTCGCTCAAGCAATGGCCACGCCTCACTACCATACAAAAGGACAGGTCTAATGATCGTTTTATAGACCTGTCCCTTCAGTTTAACCGGCATTTTCGGGTCCAGTTACCTCTCGCCACTCGCCACACAGTGTCACCAACAGCAGTTCGCACCAATGAATCGGAATTTCGGTACATGTCCCTGATGGTTTCAATATAAGTTTCAGGCACCCCTTTGGACCGCAGCGCCCACCAGATCATCACGCGAGGAACACAGTCGAAGGCCTTCTGCAAGTCCAGGAACAGAAAATGCAGAGGCGTATTCTTCGATCTGTATTTCTCCATAACGATCCTTATGGCGAAAACAGGGTCCATGGTACCATGACCGGGGCGGAAACCATACTGCCCCTCCGAGACAGTGCACTCCTGCCGGATCCGAGAGTCAACTATACGCTCGTAGAGCTTCATGGTGTGGGACATGACCTTTATACCACGATAACTTCCACACTCCTGCACAGATCCCTTGCCCTTGAACACTGGAGTGATAACACTCAGTCTCCATTGGGAGGGGATTCTGCCGGTCTCGAGTATACGGTTAAAAAGGTTGGTTAAGATGCCCACACCACGAGAACCCATAGCCTTCCATACTTCGATGGGGACTCCATCGGCGCCGACAGCTTTCCGATTCTTCATGCAGCGAAGAGCCTTGCACACCTCCTCAGGCGTTATCAGTGGCGCAAGTCCTAGATTCGGAGGGAGTTCCGGTGGCTGCACCTCTTTATACTGCTTATTGAGCAGCTCGTGGAAATAAGAGCGCCACCTCTCCTTCACCGCGAGGTCCTCGCATAGAAGGTTACCATTAGGATCTTTTACACAGCGGCACTTGGATATGTCCTGTGCCGCTTTGATCCTAGAACGTGCCAACTTATAAATAAGCTTCTGCCCCTCAGACGTTTCCAACTTATCGTACAATGGCTGTAAGTGGTCCCGTCTGGCTCTGGCTACTGCTCTCTTTGTGGCACGTTTGGCAGACCTGTACGCGTCGCGATCTTCAGGAGAGTTGGACGCTTGCCACTTTTTAAAGAGGGCTTTCTTCACCCTAGTCTCCCTCTGGACTGTGTCGTTCCACCACCAAGTTTCCTTGTCACACTTGCGTCCTCCCTTAGACATACCGAGGACCGACCGCGCCGAATCAGCGATAGACACCTGAATCCGGTCCCAGTGTTCCTGTACCGATTCGCCTTCAGCATTGGCACATTTGTCGCCGATTGCTGAGGCAAGCATCTGGGACTTGACTTCATCAAGCATCCACCATCTGATTTGGCGCTGACATGGTTCCGGTCGTTTGTCTTTGGTCTTTACACAGAGATCCATGACAAGGATACGGTGTTGGGCAGTGAGACTCTCACCGGGTATGACTTTGCATTTGGCCACGTTGCCGATATGATGTCTCCTAGTGATTAGAAAATCGATTTGGGTAGCGCGCCCCCCGCTCCTGTAGGTGATCAAGTGGTCGGGCTTCTTTTTGAAATATGTGTTCACGAGTGCCAGGTCGGCAGTGGCACACGTACGCAGAATTTCTTCTCCTTCCGCATTCCGACTGCCATACCCGTAGCCTCCATGAACACGTTCAAATTCCGCCCCCATCTCACCCACATGACCGTTCAGATCACCACCCAAAACGATTCCCTGTGACAACGGGATAGCCCCAAGGACCTCGCCGAGTTTATCCCAAAACGACCTCTTATCAGCGTCGCTACAACCGACCTGTGGCGCGTAAGCACTTACTAAGTGGGTAGGAACCCCCCCAATAAGCACCTTCACGCACATAAGTCGGTCGCTAAATAATAATAATAATAATAATTCTTTATTGTCAGGCAACATACCCATACAGATTAAAAAGTAAAGTAAAACAATAATAAGAAAATTAAATTACAAATTACAAAAATAAATAAAGTACCTACCATAAAAAAAAAGGAAAATATGTAATCTAGATAAGAATCTAGACGTCACAATTATTTTCTATTTTCGCTCCGGTGAGCGAGCATCCAGAACCGGTAGATAGGACTCCGCAAATCCTCAGACAGGCATTGCAGTATTACATTATTCGATCTTCGTATTCTATCCCAGAAGGAAGCAATACGAGATCGAATAACTGCAAAGAAATCAGGAACCCGTGCATCAGAAAACATGCCTGACGCGCTGCAGCATCTTGACTTCTTCATAAGAATGCGAAAGAATGCTAAAGCGATTCACCTCCAAGATATCGTCATGCAACCTCTCAGCGAGTACCACAGCCACCCCGTTCTCTCCACCAGGTGCACCCGTGTAGATCAGCTTGTAGCCATTCCCAATAAGCCGGGATCTGCTGCCTTTCCATCTAGTCTCCTGCAGGAACGCCACGGCCACCTTCCGCCTGGAAAGTACGTCGGCTAGCTCCCTCGCGCGTCCGGTTAGCGTGCCAATGTTCCACGTTGCGAAGCGGAGTTTCACATCGTGTTTAGGGGCTAACGTCTTTGGCCGTGCCCGCCCGTGGCACGGTAGCCCTCGTCCACTTACCACAGGAGTCAGGCGAAGCTCCTGCGCGTCGTTATGCGGCGGCGCCCTATCCCTGTGGCCATATCTTTCTCGACTTTCCATACTAGATTTGGCGAATTTCGACTTTTACGGGAGCGACTGCCGTCTGACCTCCCAACCCCGAAGGGAAAGTCTGCGCCAGAGCCTCGTCCGTGTATCAGCAGGTGCACCAAGCTAGCAGGTGAGGTTGGCTTTTTGAATGACGGCACTGAACTCTTGAACCTAATTCAAAGTAAAACAAAATTTTGATTCTTAAATATAAATGAGCTTAGGTAGGTTCATCATCATCGTCTTCAATTGGACCAAATTCCATGAGGTATTTGGGGTCGGCCTTCCCAGTTCTTGTCTTGTGGTAAGCTGGTGTCAATATAAAGGTAGGTAGGACCAACCATTTTCAAATCTGAATCTGAAAGTTTGTCCCTTTGGTATCGGGAAGTCGTTCACGCTTCCTCTTCGTCGTAGAAACTTGTAGAGCTAATTTTGCCCATGTGTTGCTTGTGTAGCAGCTACATTATTATTATCTATCTAGGTAATAATAATGTAATAATTAACTAAAATAATAACTGTATGAGTGTGATATTTTGAAGTAAAACTACTTGTACTATTTATGTATTCTGTGGTAAAACTAGGATAGTAAAAGACTAGTAGAACACCATCTTCAAGAATAGCAAATAGAACAGCTCGAAATCCTTTCGCATAAAAGACGATTTATGCGTAGAAATGCTAATTTCAGTTTGATCGCGATTCGAACAAACTGAGCCTTAGTATAAAAAAAAATATTATTATAGTGCGTTTCATCTTTAAATTCCTATGCAGTTATGTAGGTAGCAAAACAAAAAAGTATTGCCCTAATATCTTGAGTGTGCTATACCCTAAACCTTGAATACAGGAAGATTCGTTCATTCATTCTTATATACGAATCTCCCTTAATTCATGGTAGCACATGCAATTTTTTGTATTTTGTACTTTGTTGTTTTGCTACCAACATGACGGCATAGGAATTTAAAGATGAAACGCACTCTATTAACCATACTTGTCAGAAGGAAAATTAAAACTGAAAAAGGCCAAAAACTTCGATATTGATACAGGTGACTGTAAGCTGATTGATATAAAAATAAAACAACATAATAAATAATTAGAAAGTTAATTTAATATCTACAACTAACATAACATACACCGTAATATCACTTGACTGAATTACTAGACTACCTTTGAGCAATGCATACAATTCCCTACGAGTACACACACTTGAAGAAATAAATAATTGAGGCTCCTTGAGAGACTTCATATTGCACGGCTATATATTTACCCAACAAAATAATGGACGGGATGATAATGTACTGTAATAAATAAGTAATATATGTGATAGTGTCTAAAATTATCAAGCTGAGTATTTTAGGAAATATAGTCTTTTAAACGTGAATATACACGTTATTATGTACAAGAAGACCAATATTGCCAACTCTGTTTTTTTTAGTTAACCCAAATTTAATCATTTTTTTTAACTAAAAATTGGCAAAACTATTGTTGAGTATACCAAAATTATGCCTTTTTTTATTTTTTTCAATATTATTTTAATGCCTAATTCTAAAACATCCAAATGATGTACTCCTTTTCGTGTTGTGTTAGAGTTTTCAACTCGCCCTAAGACCTCTAACTTGACTTTTATTTCAATAAAAATAAAACAATTCAAAACTTGCCTAAATCTCCTTTACCACGTCATTGTACATTATCATATCGCTCATTATCTGTGCCGCACAATATCGGCTCCCCTCTATGACACTAAAATTAAAAAATATATACTAAATAACTTGAATATACTACGTTTTCTCTGTCGGGTCTAAATATCTTTGTGGCGTTACTATTGATATTTCTTTCTTCGTTCTCGTATTACCTAGCACTGCTTCGTCTAACTTAGCTATAGTTGCTAAAGGCGTTGCAAATTGCCCAACTAATTTAGCCATAGGAGTAGGTCTAATTATTTGAACTTTTTCATTGTTAAGTAGTGCTATTTCTTTGTCAAGTTTTTCAGCACTAGATTTATCGAGAATTTCTTGTCTTTCTTTTATTTCTGCGCTCGATCTATGGTATCTTTTAACTGGTACGATACTGTCTCTATGATTAGTGTTAAAATCGATTTGGTCTGTTAAAGTTTCTTGTTTGATTTGAAAATTTTCAATTGGTTGAATTTCTTGTCTTATAATTTCAATGGAAGGTGTAGTATATTCAAATTTATTAGTTGTACTAGGCGCAGTAGTGCTAGTAGTAACAAATCTAGTAGTAGTAGGAGGTCTACTAGTAGTTGTTTTAGATGTAGTAGTAGAATTGCTAAATCTTAAAGTCATTCTTCTCCTATGTTTCTTATCCGTTTCAGAAGAACTATTAGATTCATTTTGTTTGAAATTGAAACCTGCTTTGACAGTTATTAGTTTTACTTCTTGATTATTATTAGTTGAATCTTGAGAGTTTATAATTGCTTGTGCTTGGTTTATTTTAGCCAAGTTTATGTTTATCCTTTGTGCTTCATTTATGTTAGTTACGTTAAGATTTCTGTTACCTCTATTATATACAGGGGAAGGTTCGGTACTTATTTCTATTTTGTGATTGTTTCTTTCGTCTATAAGTAAAGGTTGTGGAGTGATTATTTGTATGTTATCGCTGTTTGACTTCACTGTGTCTTTAGTGTCTTGATTTTGTAGAATGGATATAGCTTCTTTGATGCCTTCCACGTCTTCTGGATTTGTGGGGCGACCTGGAATTAGTAAAAGAAAATATTTGAATAAAAACCCGATTGCAAAAAAGTATTATGTGTTTTCGCGCCTTTTTGTGATATGCATACCCACTTTGTCAATTATTACTTCTTTTTGAATAGAATAGATTGATTGATTGATTAACGCTTTATTGTACCATAAAGAAACAAAATAACATTTTATAAAGAGAATATTTTAAAATAAGGTGGCACAATGGGCGGCCTTATCGCCTAAGGGCGATCTCTTCCAGGCAACCAGTGAATAGATTGAATAGTTATAAATACAATATTGAAAGTGTTGACTGACTAGACCTTGGACTAGACTGAACTATACAGGATGAAGATTAGATTTTTGAAAAATTAATTACCCAAGCCAGAAATCGAACCTTGTCTTTAAAAAAATATATAAACACCAATTAATATTGTCTCGATTGATAGTGTGGCTGGTAGAGATCAACTCTTGAAATCAAACAATGACATAGGTAGTGTTATGGTAAATCAAGACGAGAAATCCTATAAAGTCCTATAGACATGAAATTTGAAAGGGAATATTCTTTGTTATGAGAGGAAGAAGAAGAAGAAGAAAAACTTACCGTCAGCGACTTCTTTTTTGTAAGAGGAGAAGAAAGTCAAGGCCTTCATAAGCTGGTAGCTCTTGGACACTGGGATGTTAGTGTCGTAGAGTTTGCGAGTGTTCTTGCAGTCGACGTAGAACCACCAGTTGCACTTGAGGATGGTTTGGTCGAAGAGAGTGGACTCGGGGCAGAGGAACGACTTCATGACGAGACCGTCGTCCGTTAGTGCGCACACGTGGAATACCTGGAATTTCGAAATAGATTCAATTCAATCATTTATTCATAACTAGCTGCGTCTCGCGGTTTCACCCGCGTAAGTCCCGATCCCGTGGGAATATCGGGATTAAAATTAGCCTATAGCCTTCCTCAATAAATGGACTATCCAACACTGAAAGAATTTATCAAATCGGACCAGCGGTTCCTGAGATTAGCGCGTTCGAACAAACAAACTCTTCAGCTTTATAATATTAAAAAACAAACTCTTCCGCTTTATAATATTAGTATAGATCCCCGCGGTTTCACCCGCATAAGTCCCGATCCCGTGGGAATATCGGGATCAAAAGTAGCCTATAGCCTTTCTCAATAAATGGAGTATCCAACACCGAAAGAATTTTTCAAATCGGACCAGTGGTTCTTGAGATTAGCGCGTTCAAACAAACAAACAAACTCTTCCGCTTTATAATAGTAATAGAAATAGATAGATATAGGTTTAGTGTACAGTTGGTGGTTGGTCAACAATAAATGTAAGTTCCTCTAAATTGGCCAGTTCGGCATATGATAGATGCTTTAATTCAGTTATTTTTTTTATTCATAACTGCTGGCACTAAGTCAATTACAATAGGTGTTTTGAAATAAATATGATGTCCTTTTGGCATAACATATTAGTATACAGTCAACTTAGTAGGTAAAAAGTGACTGTGACATACGGACGGACGTGCGGACAGACAAACAGACATAACGAATCTATAAGGGTTCCGTTTTTTGCCATTTGGTTACGGAACCCTAAAAATGACAAAATATTAATGTTAAGTTAGTATTTAATGTCATTCATTTGTTACATTATTGCACCAAAAATTAAGAATAAATTTGATAGGAAAATGTGAAATATTTAGCTTCGATCCTTACTCCCTTCATACGACCACACTACTCAAAAAAAAAAAGAAAAAAAAAAACTTTGGCACAAAGAAAATCTGAAACTTATAAGAAACTCTTTGGTAAGTGAAGGTAGACTGGTATATTTGACAGACAGGGCGGCCATTTTGAATTCCACGACCTACTCGATTCCCTTGTAGTTTTTGAAACACGTTTGTTGTATGGGAGCCCCTCTTAAATATTTGTTTTATTTTGTTTTTAGTATTTGTTGTTGTAGCGCCAACCGAAATACATCTTCTGTGAAAATTTCAACCGTCTAGCTATTACGGTTCATGAGATACAGCCTGGTGACAGACGGACGGACGGACGGACAGACAGACAGACAGACAGCGAAGTCTCAGTAATAGGGTCTCGTTTTTACCCTTTGGGTACGGAACCCTAAAAACTAGGATATAAGTATTAAGTATATTTGTAATGCGGCTTACAAATAATCGTCATGTTACGAAATGGGATATGAATGAATGACGACAAGTCCTCCTTGATGTATCCGTCAACGGCGAAATACGATATACTGTAGGTGTATCGCATTTCATAACAAGAGAAAAATCATACGTCTACATTTTATTTTACGTGTAGGGGTGGTACCCTTACAATATTTTTTTATTTTACGCTTTTGTCGACGTGATCAATATATATTGCATATCTCATGCAAAGTTACAGTTTCTTTTTTAGAACTAAGCGTTTTGGAGCTAAGCTGCGGACAGACTGACGGACATGATGAAACTATAAGAGTTTAATATAGATTACGAAACCCTAAATACAGAAATATTGTGGTATTTCTTACCATACATCCAAGGGTTTCATCGCCATACAATCCAGGGAAGTACTTCTGGTCTCCACAATGGAAGTTGGTGTCAGGTAGATCGACTTTAGATTGGAAATGGTCATCGAAATTCTTCTCGTAGCCAACGGGGTAGTATTCCCGAGGGGCATTCATTACTTTACCTGTTGTTGGGGCTCTGTGGAGGAATAAATAAATTATATAGACAACATAATAACGGGAAGAGGGAAGAAAGAAGATATAGATAACATAATATAGTTAACGAATATTAGTGTTAGTAGATTGTCTCGGGAATTGTCGCTGTCTAAATGGTCCTTAAGAAAAACAGAAACAAACATTTATGGTCAGTATAAATATTTTTATATGACGGGAATTAAACCAGCAAGCTTCTGCGTTACAGCCGAAGGTTCCCCCGACGCGACGCGCCGAAGAGGCCATAAAGCATGCTATATAAAAAATTAACCATAGGTAATAGTTAGATAGTTGACCAGCCAATACAAACACAGTAAAAAGTCTGGTGGTTTCCTGTTGGAAATATTCCACTGGATTAGATTCCACTTTTTTGCTTTTTCATATAAGTAAATGGTGATAAATGGTTAACTTTACCTTTTAGGTTTCTGCGGTGCAACTACTTCTGGTTCAGGCTCCCGAAAAACAACAGGTTTCTCACTAGTCGTTGTACTTGACGTTGTACTAGGAACTGGTAAACTTGCGTATTTATTCAACAACTGTTGCTGCCTTAAAGCAATAGCTGCTTCCACAGCCTCCATTGATATGTTTCCGGCTTTTGCTATCTCAGCTATTTTCGAATTTATATCTTCTTTGTTGAATTTCAGTACTGTATCATCACTGTAGCCAGTTATGGAGTTGTAATCGTCGACCTTTTTGGTGTTATATGCGTAGTTGTTGGCTATATCGTGAACTTTATGAGGAACGAAATCTACAAAAGAGGGGTTTGGATTAGGATTGTATTGTGGAACTTGTGGATTGATGTGTTTGAATGCTGGTGCTGGTATAATGGTTAAGCCTGTTTGGTATGGTGGAGCTTGCACGGGTAATGGAACGAATGGGTTAACTGTAGTTGGTAAAGAATATAATGGTTCGACTATGATTGGTGCTGGAGTGATCCTGATTGGATGACCGTATTGCCCGTATTGGACTGCAGTCATTTGTGATACCATTTTTGATATTTGATTGTGTGATGGGTATTGTGGCGTAATCTCACTTTGGTAGGCGAGTCCTGGTCCTTTTGACTCTGGGATTTGCAGTGGAGTGAACTTTGTTGTGATTGGCAGAACTTTGAGGGTTTCTTCTTTTGGTGGTAATGGTCTGAATGCTGGTATTCCCATTGGTAAAGGTTTTGCCATTGTAACGGTTGCTGCTCTTGGGATTATTGTAGGTCCTTCAACTGTAGATCCAGAGACTACGATCGGCTGCATTGTACTTGAAACCCTTCTGTGTAAACTTGTTAATTTATCCATTGCAGCTTGATTCGGTCTTGTGTTAGGAGGTGCGACAGGTCTCATCATTATTCTATTTTGTTTGCCTCGTTTCTGAAAAATTTGAAGGTTTTTGTTGCATAAAACTGTTCTATTGTAAGATTTGCGTCAGATAGACAAGATTAGTCAAATTGAATTAAACTTTCACGTCTCTTGTCTACGTTTTTTGAATTTTAATTAGAGTTAACTGTAATAAGGAATCCTTGAAAGCTTATTGCTAATAAATGAGTCGTCAAGCCATTGCTGTTATTCTGCTTTGAATGTTTTACGACAACTAGCCTCATTTCGTGTATAATTTATCATTAGCATATTTAAATCATATCAAATTAGTAATCTTGGTAATGTGGTCAAAATTAATAACAGTGTTGTTAATTTAGAGCTCTAAATAGTTGTTTTTTTAATGTCAAGTTGTTCATCTGTTTGCCATTGCGTAAATATGACCTTGAATGGGAGATTGTATGCGTATTTATGACCAGTTTTTTACCGTTTTTATTTGACAAATGTTCGTGTCATCAACGCTTTTATTGCATAAATAAATAGGTAGATAACTTGTTTACTGTGATTTGCAATTTCACAATAAAGATTGTTAACGTTTACCTTTATTCATAAAGGTCTATTTGATTTCTGTCTTTATAAACGTTTGAAAGGGACATTGCAACTAAAATATATAATAAATTAGATACATTGATACAAATTAAACTCATTCTTCGGCTTGAATTCGCGAATCAGCATTTTGGGTTACTTCATGTCGACTTTGCGAAAACCGAAGAAAAATCTAAAATAAATTTCATAAAAGTTTACATTTCAGAAACATCTTTGAAAAAGCGAAAGCCTTTTTTAGACCAATCTAGTGCAGATAGAATAATAATTTAGTTAATTTACCTCTCTCAGTAAAAAACATTCTTGTTATATGCTTGTACAAAACTTCCTAAAAAACGACCATTAGGTATCTGCAATATCAACAGTGTCAGCGGGGTTTTTTGACCTAATATAGGTCAAAAAACCCCATGAGTTTCTTGTGGTTTCTTCTCATCGGAGGGCGCGTTCCGAAACCACAGTAACATCTCGACACACAAAACGTACGTATGTAATTTATTCATCGTTCTAAATGAATAAATATTTTATTTGAATTTTGAATTTTAGAAATATTTACCTCTTGCTTAGGACTTCTCGTTGGGTCAACCAGATTAGGAGGAGCGCCATTCTTCACGTTGACAGATCTTCGCCTGCTCGGATCCAAGTTGGTCAAAGACTGTTCGAAACCCAACTCGTCTCCCAGACTGAAACCTGGAATTTGAAAAATGATACTATTTATATCAAAAAAGAAATATAAAATCAGGTAATTTCGTATTCGTATTTAAGGTCGGTGCAGCCAGTTTCTTTTACATAAGATTGATTAGTATTTCTATACTAATATTATAAAGAGGTAACGTTGGTAACATGTATGTATGTATATCGGGGGTAATCTCCGAAACTACTAGACAGATTTCAAAACTTCTTTCACCATTATAAAGCTACATTCACCCTGAGTAACATAGGCTACTTTTGATCCCGATATTCCTACGGGATCGGGACATACGCGGGTGAAACCGCGGGAATCTAGTAAATAATAAATAAATATTGCACAACGTTACATACAGCGCAATCTAGCCTCAAACTAAGCACTAACTACTACTAGACAACGGATATACTACATATCATACTTAGTTTTTGTAAACACATACATTTGTATGATACATAAAAACACCCAGACCACAAACAAATAAATTGGGTGGAAATCGAACCCGCAATATTCTGCATTGCAGTCAGGCTTTCGCCCGACGGGCCACAGAGGCGATCAAATTTGATGAGATGAGGCCATCTCACCTGATGGGAAGCGACGATGAGGTCAACGGTGTATCATTCATTAAACCTGAATAGGTTAGGAAAGAGTAATTTTCAGTGCATAGGAGAGTGAATACTCTCCTATGCACTGAAAATTACTCTTTATCCTGCCGATACCGTCTTAATTCTGTCACTTGTGATCAACAAGTCATGATTCTGGTATCTTCTAGATACCAGGGCAATATTTAAGACCACATCACATTGCCATCATCGCATAAACACATCATCATCCGATGATGATTACAACAAAATCGAACCAAAACTTTATGTAAAAACGGTCTTGACACTGGCGAAAAAGCAACACTTTAGAAGCATCTACTTGAATCAAGTTAAGTACACTTAAAATATGAATAAGAACTCCACAAGTGGACCTTCTGTCAGAAGGTCCACTTGTGGAGTGTTTTTTACAAAGAAGTCAAGTCTAGTCTAGTCAAACACTCAAGTCTTTTTACAAAAGACTCCAAATTCTGAAGGACTTGAGCTTTAAGTATTATTTATAAGACTCGAGCTTTAAAAAATAGCTCGAGTTCCATTAAATAAGACTCCAAGACTCGAGTTTCTTACAACACTACCTTCTGACCTACGTGAGAGACACAAATTACCGTAAATCCTTGTCATCCAAAAATAGTAGAGATATCGTAAAACCTTGGACTGTAATAAGAGGCAGTTGTATCGAGGACGCTACTCCTTATTGATGTGAGATAAGTGCGTAATGACTAGGTTTTATGATTGGCTTTATCCGCGTGAAACTGATAAGGCATTTTGTTATATGCTTGTATTTATATATTATGATCGAAGCTTGTATGAGCTATAACGGGAAAGTCTACCTACTCTTTTTTTTATACAAACTTTACAAACGTAGTCGACTGTTTCCTCCCTGGATTAAAGAACATTAAAGAAAAAATGTTAATGCCACTTTTAAACATCAAAATATGATAATTAAATTGGATATTCACAGAACACTTTGAATGGTCAGTAATCTAATGTGTCTTCGGAACGCGACCTTCAATGAGAAGAAGGCACAAGAAACTCATGATGTTTTTTTGCAGTGATCATGTGATTACAAAGTCACCCCTTGTCTGAGGTATAGCCGCCATTATATCACCAAATTGTAATGTACCAAGTAACCTTTCTTATAAGTGCATTGAAAGAAAGCTTTTCTCAAGAATGGGTGTATTATTTAAAATTATCTTTGGTGAAATCAATTTTATTAAAGTTCAAGGTGCACATAATTATGACAAAATAGTCTCCACAATTAAATAATATGAACTTTAAAGTTAATAATGTATAATTAGTAAAACATTACGATTTTTTCTGTATGTCCCAAATTCCCAATCCCGTGGGAAAAATTATGTAGATTTGACTGCTTGTGTGGCGCTTCGGGCGAACCCCGACTGCGATGCAGAAGGTAGCATTGCAAGTTTGATTCCCGCCGGGGACAAGTATTTATGCTGACCATAAAGTATAAATGTTTGGTTCTGATTCTGGGTGTTTTTAATCTATACTAATATTATAAAGCTGAAGAGTTTGTTTGTTTGAACGCGCTAATTTCAGGAACCGCTGGTCCGATTTGAAAAATTATTTCAGTGTTGGATAGTCCATTTAATGAGGAAGGCTATATTATATATTCAATCGCGGGCACTGCAGTGCTTGCTAGTAAGTACATATAATGTGGATGTATTTACAAAAAAAAAGTTTTACATAGTTATGTCCGTTTTCCCATAGTACAAGCCTAGTTGCCTAGTTTAGGACAAGATTTCGTGCAATCTCCTGCAATATTTATTAAATGTATGTAATTTTAAGATACAATCTTCCTTACCTATGCTAGCGTGTGCTTTGAGGCCTCCAAGATTCCTTACTCGAAAGAGTCCAGACTTTTTGAAGGCACAGTTGATTTTGAAGCCGAAATCGGACTCCAGCACGCATATTGGTTCCGAAATTTCTGGAAAAAAAAATGGTAAATAATAAAGTTACTCTATAGTTACTAAGCTTACAGCTGAATACAGAAACGCTACTCAAAATTTAAGTTCTGCTTAAATAAATAAGCACCTCTCAAAGTCAAAAAATCCCATACTAATTATTAAATAAGAAGCTGCTCAATTACTTAAGTAGGTCTCAAGTTCTAAGTACGTTTCTGTATTCGGCTGTTACCTACCTCTAAGGATGTACTGTCTGAAAATGACTCCCTGTCAATAATCGTGAATAGATTTTGTTGGAAAAATAAAAAGAAAGGCGTTACAAAATCTAAACACAAGGTAACAATAAATATAATTGTGTGTACTTTAACGTCGATTGGGCGTGCGTGAGTAACTTGATAACTTAAGTTGCATAATTTTTAGGGTTCTGTACCCAAAGGGTAAAAACCCATTTTACTAATACTCCACTGTCCGTCTGTTTGTCTAGCGTTTGGAGACACGATCGGTCCGTAACTGATCGCAGATGGTAGCTCCTGGGAGTGGCGTGACGGTAAAGTCGACCCCTTAATTTATGCCTAAACGTCGGGTACAGTTGGAGACGCTATTACATTTAATATGTAGATCATTTATTGCTGGGAATCTCCGTATGTCTGTCACCAGGCTGTATCGCTTAAACCGTTATAGCTAGACAGTAAATTTTCACAGCTGATGTATTAAAGATAGAATAAAATAAATATTTATGTGGGGCTCCCATAGAACAAACATGACTTTTTGTGATAATTGTGCGGAACCCGTCGTGCGCGAGTTCGACTCGCACTTGGCCGGTTTTGTTGCCAGATCTTACCATGAATAATTATACTGGATTCTCAATTGTTCCACTTATTTCAATGCTATAAAATCCAACTACTACTATAATAGTAGATTAAAGACATATGTAAATTTTGGATCGCAATTAACGGTTTATTAACGATTTTCCATATTTTACAAGCTTTTTTTTAAAAAAAAAAAAAGATTTTTATTACAACTTGCTTTTGTAAAAATGTATTCGTGTTTTTAAACCGACGTCCAAAAAAGGAGAAGGTTATGTAGTAAACTTCTTAGTCCTACGTGGAGTACCTAATTGAGGTCAATCAATCACTCAGACTTTTGAACTCTGTCATAATTTAAAAACACTTTACTAAAATATGAATAATTACTCGTAGGCAAATCACACATAAGGACAAATACAAAGTCTTAATCTATAAAATGTGTTTTCCTGACTGACTGATTGACTAACTGATGGACACCGCTGAAAGTATAAAGTTCGAATTTGGAGAGTGTTCTTTATACGATTTAGCCATCCTATAAGAAATATTTTCTTGGATATCCCACGGAATTGGGACTTATGCGGGTAAAACCGTGAGACCCAGCTAGTCATAAATAAAAAAAAAACGTAATAACGCTGCCCAGTTCAAATCTAGATATATTATAAAAATTCAATGTCCTGACTGATTGACTCAACTATATATCAACGCAGAGCCCAAACCGCTGGTCCTAGAGACATGAAATCTGGAGAGTGTGTTCTTTGTGATGTGTATGAATCCGCTAAGAAAGTGATTTTGGAAAATCCCACGGTATCAGGACTTACGAGGGTGAAACCGCGGGACTTTACACAAGCAGAAAACTATTTCTATAAATCAAATTATTCACACCTTGTACCGAATTGAAACGATCCGCGGTTTTTTACATCATTTAACAAAATAGTAGATAATATAATTTTAGTGAATTATATCCAAGTTATTACGTTTTATTACTTAAGTTAAAGTTATGTTCAAGGGCCTCCATTCTCTTTTCGTAGTTCAATGTACTTCCTCGAGTCGAAGTGTCAAGTTTAAACAAAGCTGATTAATGATAGCCCGGTGAGGTTTCACTTTTTTGTGTACGTAGTTTTAATGAGTTACGCGGCGGTTACGCGTAATAGCGACGTGAAGGCAGTTGTTATAGTTATAGCATTGTTGAAAAACCAGCCAAGTGTGAGTCGGACTCCCGCACGTAGGGTACTGCCATCACAATTGGGTACGGAACCCTAAAAACAAGGTTGTAGGCTTAGAGGTAGAGATATAGAGGAGACATCGTGACGACAATTCTGAAGGAGATACCTGTAAAGTTCTTAAAACGTCGAACGGTGAAACAATGCTAAAAGTAATAAACACCACGCGACTAAAACCGTAAAATGAGTTCCATTTCTAGTGATATTGGTGTTGTAAATGTTCCCCACGTCTCGCAGTACGGTATCTTAAGGTACGACTTGGTAATGGGCGACATGAGGCGGCAGCGGACGACGTGTCGCGTCGACACTACTGGTTTCTATGTATTTCTATGAAACTTCCTACGTAGTCAGCGACACGAAGGTAGCGAAGCGTCTGTCGAGCGAGCGAGCGTAGGGAATTTCATAGAAATACATAGAAACCAGTAGTGTCGAGACACGCCGCCGTCCGCTGCCGCTTCATGTCGCCCGTTGCCAACTCGTACCTTTATACTCTTTGCTTCCACATTTATCAAGATAAAAGCGCTTAAAGTCGCATACCATCATACTGTGTACTTGCAATTAAAAACCGATAGAACAAGTTTTAATTCTCGATGCGTCGAGTGCATCGTCCGTGGTAGAGAAATCTAGGCCACGTCCGGATCTTTGTCCTCCAGCCTGCTGGCAGCTGGTGGAAAATACGCTGACTCATTATGTTTATTAGATGTTTATTGGGCAATTTTATGAAATCCGCTTTAGGAGTTTTTTAATAAATTGAGATTAATTTGCATTTTAAATAGGTTTGACTAATTTTGGGTAATACTAAAGAAGATGAAAGGTGTTTAGTAGATGTTGAGCGGTGTTGGGCTAGTGGTAGATAGGTACTTCGACTTTTCTTCTGAGGGTCGTGGGTTCGAATCGCCGAACGCTTTTACGGTGAAGGGACCATCGTGAGGAAACCAACATGTCCTAGGACTCACCAGCACCACGGTCCGAAGGCATGAGACATTCCAATCTTGCGGCGTCTTACTGCCTATTCCCTATAAAAGTTGACGACTATCAACTATAAATATTCTTCCGGAGCAGAGTGTTTTCTAGGTTTCATATGTATAAATTTACAAAAAAAAAGTTATAATAATTATGTAGTAAATCCGTTGTCTAGTTCCCATAGTATAAGTCTAGTGCTTAGTTTGCGGCTATATTGTGCTGTGTGTAACGTCGTGCAATATTCATATTTAATTATCTAACTAAAGTTTAATACCAAGAGTAGATGCTGCCACTTTGGTTACAAAGTTAAGTTTCAAAGAGATCTCAAAGCTAAGTCTCAAAGGCATTCCTTACCCAAGGCTTCCCTTTGAACATTTTCTATGCAGGTACCACCATATAATTGTGTACAGAAGTTTATTACCAAGAGTATAATATTACAGCGAACTTAACTGCTTAACTGTTCATTTGTTTACGATGTCCAAGTCCAGTTTCGCGCAATAACTGGTATACCTACAGTGATACAAGTTTCTGCATAATATAGTTAGAATTTATGCGGCATGTGACCAGTGGCCGTTGTGTAAGTTTATTTATATTTGGTTACATTGTCGTTGTACGTAATATTAAGTCAGGTTTTTGATGAAAACTTGTTTGTTCTTTTCGTAGCGGGATGAACAGAAGGTTGCGGGTTCGATTCCTGTCAGGATAAGTATTTAGCATGACCAAAAATAATTGTTAATTTGTACTGCGTGTGTTCTATGTGTACCACAGAGCAGATAAATATAGATATCTGTGATGTGTACCATTTATATATTATACTAGTTGACCCGGCAAACGTTGTTTTGCCTTATAAATTATAAATAGTGCCGATTCTCAGACCTACTGAATCGGCTTTACCGATTTTTACCAAATTTTATAAGCGTATTCAGTAGGTCTGAGAATCGGCTACTATCTATAATTTATAAGGCAAAACAACGTTTGCCGGGTTAGCTAGTACGAATATAAAATTTGGTAAAAATCGGTCGCGCCGTTTCGGAGGAGTACGGTAACTAACATTGTGACATGGAAATTTTATATATTAGAAGATATATGTACTTTAATATGTTGTATACAAGCCTCATAGTTGCTAAAAGCTTGGTTAGACCCTGGTTGGTCGCTGCAGGGCAAACCTATAAAGAAGAGATGTTATTGACCTGGGGCAGTGCGTCTGCTGAGCTATCGAGCAAACCATACAACATCTTTTGACATGCCCCTCTAGCCCTAATAACTGGTCGCCGCCGCCCGGCTGATTTCATGGGCGGATCTAACATGGTCAAAAAATGTGACATCGACACGACGAAGAAGAAGAGACAAGCTTGGTTTGGGGCTAGATGGCGCTGTTTACAAAATCCAGCAATATATGTTTCAATGTACCTTAGATACACTTAACTGTGTCTCCGCATTTATTATCTAGACTAGATTAATAGACGTAAGAGTAGGGAAGGGGACCCCGGGCTCCCGAGTAGGGATGCAACCGGGAACATCGCTTGAATGGTGATGATGATGTCTAGATTAATATGAAGTTCTGCCAAACTTAACCTACATTGCTGGACCTTCAATAAGCTTATTTAAATAAGTTTTAGTCTACCCACTCTTTTCTCCATACAAATTTCACAAACGTAGTCGACTGTTTCCTCCCTGGATAAAAATATAAGAAAAAAAAATATGTTTATGCCATTAGTCCTATATCATCCATGACCATGCCTCTACGTTTTGATTTTTATAATTTTCTTTTATTTTTCTGAATTGTATTTCTATTCGAAATACAATTATAAAAAATAAAAGAAAATTATTAGAAAATGAAAAAAAAAAACAAAACGTAAGGGCGTGGTCATGGCAGATATAGGTATTATGGTATAAACATATTTGCTCTAATGTCTTTATCCAGGGAGGAAACAGTCGACTTCGTTTGTATGGAGAAAGAGTAGGTAGACTGTCCTCTTAACGGGAATAACATTACGTGACTTCACTGGTTGACAGAAAACAGAAAATGATTATCCGCCTACCAAAACGTTTCGGCTGTGAATTGGGTATTACCGCTTTTGCATCATAACGCCTATAAATAGACTAGTAAGCAAATCCTCTGACTTTCACTAGCTATCGGAGTTATCATATCAGTTACCATGACGTCATAAGTGATTCAGAAGGTCGACGTCCGAGCCGGATGTTTCGGAGAAAGGCGCGGTTGGTTGACCTGTTGGTTGTTAGGACTTTATATGATGGCTTAGTAGACCAATAGTTAAACGATGTACCGTAAAATGTCCCCTATGGGTAACTATGCTCCCAGTAAAATAAATTAAATGTTTGATCGCCTAATATGTTCAAATATTCTTAACATTTTATTTTAGGGTGAACGTATCCGAAACATCTGATTTTTAAGACTTACAGCGAGGTTATGCATTAACCATTTTTTAAACATTTATTTTATTGGGAGCATATTATCCCCAAAGTAGGAACATTTTACGGTAGTTAAACGATTATATATATATATATATATTATATATACTTAGTACGTTTTTTAATTTCAGACTATAGTCTGACGTTTTGGCTCCTTGTATTTGACATTGTTTCTTCAAGAAAATGTGTAAAAACCGAAACCCACCAAGAATTTATTCAGTTACTTATTCAAGCGATCTTCTGCCCGCTGGAGTCTTCAAGGTCAGGAGTAAATAGGTTTCTTCTAGGTAGTGTAATATGCTTACCTTAGGTGAGCATATTACACTGCCAACACCATCGTTACCTCCCATCAGGTGAGATGAGCAGCAGGCAGCGGGTGAGCAGTTGGTCCCGGTTGTTATCTCAGATAGCAGTCGTTAGGTCAAGTTAGAGGCCTTAGGGCGACCTGACAACTCCAACACTAGGTGAGCCACACCACTATACGAAAAGAAGAAGAAGAGGTGAGATAACGTTAAATGACTATAATTATCAAAGCAAAACTGATATTTTGAAAAAGTTACAGCATCTTCCAATCTTTTTGAACCTAATTGTAAAAAAAACCGAAAGTTCGCCAATTCCTCAGAAAAACCCGCAAATAAAATCTAATTAAGTAATACTAGGCAACAAAAACCAGAATATTATGCATATTACAACCGGCAGATGTCTTTAAAATATTTATATGGAAAGTCCAAAGTGAAATGCAGACAAACAACAGGTACCTACTTACCGCGGACATTGGCTTTTTGCTCGGCTATTTACTCTTTTGCAATGTTATATGAATAGATAGTAAATCTGGTTTTATAGGCGGGTGTAACGAAGTTGGAGGTAAAAAGTTACGCGTACAGCTGTTAGCGGTTGTTTCCATAGATTTAGTTACAGATGGTATGCTAGTAAAATTATTAAACTATGGTTATTTATAATTGGTTTTTGGTTAGGGGCTTATGCAATTGGTTTGCGTGGTTGTGCAAGAATGTGTGTAGATATATATCGATAGTTGTGACAAATCGAAAGTATCGATAGATCTATCGATAATGACCTTTCTTCTACGAGCCTTTCTTTTAATAAATAAATAAATAATATTGCTCGACGTACACACAGCGCAATCTAGCCCCAAACTAAGGACTAGGCTTGTACTAAGGGTACTAGACAACGGATATACTACTTTTTTTGTAAATAAATACATATTATAAATAGAAAATACCCAGACCGGAAACAAATATTTATTTTAAGCATAAATACTTGCACCCGGCGGGAATCGAACCCGCAACCTTCTGAATTGCAGTCGGGCCTTCCCCCGACGCGCCACAGAGGTCGTTTTAATAATATTGGTTGGAGTACGTAGCTATTGAATAACAGCCTACTAGTGATAGTATCGATACTGTCTATCTATAGTATCCATTGTTGTTCCAATAGTTAAAACCGGTACCTACGATACTATCGATAGTAAAGTAATTGAGCTACAATACTATCGATAATATTGCAGTTTACCGATACTATTGTACCAAACTTGGATATCGATAGTATCGATAGGCCTTTCGATAGTATCGATAGGCCTATCGATATTATAGATTATTTTTGACATCAGCTGTCGATAGTAAAACTATCGATAGTTCTGCAACACTATAAATATAGTATGTTATGTGTTTTACTTTGGTACATCTGCTTAGTTACGCCTGAATAGGTAATTACATGACGGCATAATAGCAGTCGTTAGGTCAAGTTAGAGGCGTTAGAGCGACCTGAAAACTCTAAAACGGAGCCAATACACTATTAGGTATACAAAAAGAAAGAAGTTAAAGCTAGTACCTTCCTAATGAATGATTTTGATGGAGATTTTGTACTGTTATTAGTGTCAGTTGATCAATGTTTCGCTTTTTTAAAACGCACAATAGCAAACAGAACGAATACCGTTTCGAATGAAAACAATATTTTCTAAAACCGTATCTGATAACCAATTCTATTGTTACGTTACTAACAAGACAGCAAAACAAGTAATGTTATTGTTTCATCAATTATTTGAAATAATGATAATGATAATTTTATTGATAGAAAAGTGAAAAGATCCATTACATGTGGCCAACGAAGCGTGCGCGCCGATCAGCTGGACATTAATGATACGTTGTTGTGTCGGTAAACTGTGGACTTGGGTATGTGTCTAATATACAGACTGTAATATAAAAAGATTGTTAGACAAGGTGGGCGTTTTATTTTCGTTTTAAACCACGCATTTAACTTGTACTAGCTGTGTTCCACGGATTCACCCGTATAAGTCCAGATACCGTAGGAATTTAACACATTTTGTTATCGGATGCCTACATCATTTTCAGGAAACATTATCAAAATTAGAGTCAAAACTCTACTATCAGCGGTTTAGGCTGCGCATAATGAATTGCACAGCCTAAGCCGCTGATAGTAGTCAGAAAGCAATAGATTAGATGCACCTGCTTTGCAAATATATACCTGCCCGCGTTACTATAAAGAGTCCTAAAGTTATCCAGGGCCCAGGGCTAATAAACGCGTACTCAAGTTAAGCGAGCAGCTTGAACGGCAAATGTGGCGTAACGTATGACGTCTTTTCGCGCAAATTGCATGCATGCCCTTGAACCGTAGCTTTAAAAGGGCGAAGTTCATAGTTTAACCGACGGATGAATTACAGTGTCCATCATCAAAATTGATGTCAAATCACAGTGACTATCATCAATTGCCAACACTTTAAACTCATGCTACGCACATCTCCATTACATTGCCTATTCGAGTATTGAATTAGAAATTGCTCAATAAATACGCATGATTTACGCGGTTTTTTTAACTTTAATAAGCAATTTGTCTAACTGATTAGTTTGTTGTGAAGTGAATAGGTTTACCATTGTTAAGTTACCTTCGTTTTATTGCCGCAATCGGTTTTTATTAAACCTTTTGGTAGTCGTAAAGGTTGCATTCGATTTCGCTTTTGAATTATTTGATGGATAACATTCGAAGTAAGCTCCTTCAAGGTTATGGTAAAGTTGCCATCGATTTACCATAAGCTCCTGACTTGAAAACTTTGAACCCGATCGGGTCATTTTAATACAAATTTTACTTGATACTGGTAAAATGTAGGTACGAGATGTACGACGCCAAAGCTAAAGAAGAAGAAGAAGTTACAGGCACAATTTTTATCTAGTAGCTGGCGCTTGCGTGCTTCTGCTACAGATCCATATTGAATATAACTTTTTATACCTGTGTAATTTTACAATCTAGTAATTTATTAAAATTATGATATTTTAGTTATCTTTGGCTATCCGGAGGTCGTTGATTCTAATTCCACCGTGACAAAAAATACACTTTTTATCGAATCTTTAATTTTTTAGTGATACTTACTTACATTTTAGTGAAAATTTGTATTCAGAAAAAAATGCTTTTGTTCACTAGGAGCACTGGTTAGAGCGCCTCTCTAGAGACGCTAGGGAAGGTCGTGGGTTCAAATCCCAAAGGGAGCATTGTATTGAAAAAACAAACATTTTTGTATCAACAAACTTGGATTACCTACTTAAGTACCTAGCTAATTATAATGTAAAGTACCTACTTATTATTAAAACTTCAACCACTTTCTCGACACGTAAGCGAAGGAAGGAAATAGGTACCTAATAATTGCTATAATCGGCTGTACCATTACCGATGCGGTTATTTTGCGTAATAACTCTCGTTTTTCGACGAGTTGAGCAATCCAACCAGAGATTTACATGGTCACATACAAGGCTGATTAGTATAATTTATTTTAATTCTAATGGATTTCCCACATAATAAAAAGTCTATCGAAATTTTAAAATGTGAGTGCTATAAAGTTAGTAGCTTCTTCTCGCGGCTTCGTCTGCGTGGTTGGAATGCACTTAGTGGTCGCCAATCGAAGTACAGACGCCGATACTTCTCTGGATGTCCATATTTTAGCACGGTCATAGGTAAGGTGTTGCGCGTACTCTTGACTCGAACGATCATAATAGCTTGAGAAACACGTGCAATCTCCTGTCCTTCCCTTCTACATCTCCCATTTCTTCTCATCAGCCCTGCCCTCCCCCAACCCCTTCATTTCTCTATCCAATCTCATTCCTTACCCCATCCTTTTCCCCCATACTCCTCGCTCTAACCTGCCCCATTTATTCATTATTTTACACTCACTGCGCCCCGTTTTACCCGCGTAAATCCCGATCCTGCAGGAGCCTCGAAATAAAAAGTAGCCAATGTATTAGCCCGGATCTTCAGCTTCAGTAAGTTTTATCGCAATCGGTCACACATACTCCTTAACTTACTTACATACTTAGTAGGATAAGTTGCCGGATCGTATTCGACCCTGACATTGCGCATTGTCTATCGATTCTATGACATTCTAATAGAAACTACAAACCACACGGTCTGGGTGCAGCGATTTTTTTAACGAATACCCACGCCTACTTCGAGTCCAACCAAAAATATTTCGTAGGAGATGATTTACCGCAAATAATTTTTAATTTCTCAACTTAAAACCTTTAATGCTCACGGCTATGAAAAGATGAATACCACAATATAACTTACGAAATCGGTTAATGTATGGGTTTTTCGAACAGATACCTTGAGGGCAGATGGTAAAATGATAGTATAGTAACATTATCGCAGACAATGCAGTTGCCGTTGTCGAGTTTTGAGTCAAGACTGTGTAATGTGGACAGTTTAATGCCGTTGACACAAGAAGAAGAAGATTATCGTTAGTAGAAATATTATAAAGAAACAATACTATTGTGCGTTCTGTAGACGCAGGGCGGGATTCGAACCAAGAACGCATCTTTACTCAATCCGGGAGCACTGATTTGACCAATTAGTCTACAGGCCCAGAGCAGGCTTAAGCACTTAAAAAAGTAGGTTAGAATATAGTAGTAAACCCTATCCCGTGATAACATTCTAGATTCAAGATGCAAAAAAAAACGTAAATAATAAAGACTAGGCAAAATATCAGAGCGTTAAATCTAATAATTAATCAAAAAACTAGGTTACAGGTCTACCTAAGTAGTTATTATCTTTCAACTCATTAAAGTTTAAATTATCTGTAAATATAGCACGAACCAAGATAACTAGATAGATGCCATCCACTTCAAAATGTATGAAAACAAAGCGTGCCACTTTGTCGCTGGCAGCATGCATAATATTTTGTTCTACTGTTAAGGTCCCTGGCATAGGATTACCCCATATCTTCCCATGTGTGAGGTAAAAAGCGACTAAGGAAGGAATCTGGGGGAAACTAGAAAACATAGAGTTCTACCCGTGCGGTGCACAGTGGGCTGAAACGAGAAATCAGCGGACTTAGGAATCAAAGTTGATAATTCTAATTTTTTTAAATGGCGATCGCTAGAGCTACTTAAAACAATAAAAAAATGTTCTACAAGAATACTTAAATATGAATAATTCTCGAGGAAATCGACTTTGTGTGAAAAAAATGTATGAAACGACATATGTTTTGGTCTCTAGCTTCCAACTTATGGTCGATCCCGCACTTTGGGCAGCAATTTGTTATAGTATAGGTCTTTACCTTTCACCTGACACCAAGAAGTCCTGCCCCGACCCGCCCTTTCGGAAAATAGAAGCGATTGAAAATGTTGTGTTTTCAGGTTAACCATTTACGATCAAATCTTTACAAATTGTATTTTGTATGTTGTTGGGTGTGACTAGTTTATCATAAAACAATGATAGGACACCTATTCTACATAACTTTTTGAAAATCGTACAATTTCGAGTTAAGCTAAATGTTTTCTAAACATTGAAAAAATAACATAGTAATGTAGTTGCAAGGTAAACAACCTCTTCCAGGTATAGATAAACTTAGTGAAGTAACAATAGGTAAGTACTTCACTAAATAACAATAGGTAGCCTATCTACCTATTGTATCGTAGTACTACAGTCTTAATAATAAGACCCACTTATATTTCTAGGAAATTGCGGCATCCTTCAAAGACTACCTGTGATAATGAGTGTCCTTGCGGTTTTACTGATGAGTTGTATATAAAAAGGTAATATAAAAGGTGGCAAAGTAATTAATTATATCGGGGTTACATCCAACCATCCAGTAGATACTGGTATAGGTAATTAAATATATACGGTATTTCTATTAGATACCATGATAAAATATTATAGTGATTTAGATGAGTATAGTTTAAGGTAATTAGGAACTGGGGTGTAATAATTAATGTGTGTTGTTAGTGTAATGTTAGTGTAATAATGTAATAATTTTAACGACCTCGGTGGCGCGTCGTGCGAAAGCGCGACTGCAATGCAGGAGGTTGCGGGTTCGATTCCCGCCGGGTGCAAGTATTTATGCCTAAAAATAAATATTTGTGTCTGGTCTGGGTGTCCCTCTATGTATAATATGTATGTATTTACAAAAGAAAAATAAATATAAGTATTATATCCGTTGTCTAGTCACCGTAACACAAGCTTAGTAGCTTACCACGGGGCTAGATGGCGCTGTGTGTTGTTCAGAGAATTTATTTATTTATTTATTTATAATTAAAAAGAAAAATATGTCTGTCTGTCTATAATAAAAAGTTACAACAGAAATATACATATATATAGGGACATTTATTAACAATATATGAACAAAGTTAACTAAATTAATGCTTATAAATAACGCTAACTTACACTGAACTCAATTCAAATTCATATAGAACAATGTATACATATACATGATCATTTAAAACATCAACTACGATACTACTGTGGTTTCGGAACGCGCCCTCCGACGAGAAGAAACCACAAGAATCTCATGGGGATTTTTTTTGTGATCACGTGTTAAATTACATTTTTACCACGCATTTCATTAATTTTAATCATTGATAAAGATTTTAACAATAAGTTTAACAGGATGGACATATTAAAATGTAATACTTAACCAACAATGAGTTTTCGTATTTAATTTATATTACATACTAACCAATAATATATTCACAAGATATAAATAAAGTGCACGAATCACAGGTCTTAATGAAGATTTAATTGAAAGGTTTTACGTTATTCTCCAAACCATTGCGTCTGGAAAAGACGTGAATGTTTCAAAATTTTCACAGTTTTGCCAAGAGACAGCAGACAATTATGTTCAATTGTACCCATGGTATTATATGCCATCTAGCGTACATAAATTACTTATGCATGGAGCTAACATTATTGAACATTTTGGTTTGTTGCCTATTGGTAAGCTTTCAGAAGAAGCATCAGAAGCCCGTAATAAAGATTTTAGAAAATTCAGAGAGGGTCATTCTAGAAAAAATAGCAGGGTTGCGACAAATGAGGATATTCTCCATAACCTTCTTTTGTATTCCGATCCAAAGCTTAGCATTATAAGACCGCGAATGAGCCAGAAAACTAGAATGTCTCTCTCTCCAAAATGTCTTGATCTCTTGATGCCTGAATGAAACTCCTGAAACAGAATTTATTGATGTAAGTAATTTCCAAGATAATGATTCTGAATAGAATAATTTGTTGATTTTAGAAAATTTATTTTTCAAGGAAAAATAGCATTCAAAAATTTTCACTTGCGGCGAGGCTTGAACTCGCGTCTTTGGGTCAGTACCCCAACGTCATTACCAACTAGACTACGCAAGCTCACGTCCCGTGCCGTGAAAACTTCCAATGCTATAGAAATTTTATAGTAATGGAAAAAAGCGACATCTTACGTTTAATGAGTTAACTGTAAAGTTAACCATTACGACGCAGGTGTAAACAACTGGAAAGTTGTTCCTGTAGCGTTAGATAGATGGCGCTCTAACGAGCCTTAATCGTAAACAATCAAAGGAGAATATAGCATTGGAAGTTTTCACGGCACGGGACGTGAGCTTGCGTAGTCTAGTTGGTAATGACGTTGGGGTACTGACCCAAAGACGCGAGTTCAAGCCTCGCCGCAAGTGAAAAATTTTGAATGCTATTTTTCCTTGAAAAATAAATTTTCTAAACAAAATAGCCTTGAGCTACATACAAAAATTAATAGAAATTTTTGTTGATTTTAGTTTCTTGATCCTGATATTTATATCTTGTGAATATATTATTGGTTAGTATGTAATATAAATTAAATACGAATACTCATTGTTGGTTAAGTATTACATTTAATATGTTCATCCTGTTAAACTTATTGTTAAAATCTTTATCAATGATTAAAATTAATAAAATGCGTGGTAAAAATGTAATTTAACATGATCACAAAAAAAAATCTTCTCGTCGGAGGGCGCGTTCCGAAACCCCAGTAGTATCGTAGTTGACGTTTTAAATGATCATGTATATGTATTCATTGCTCTATATGAATTTGAATTGAATTCAGTGTAAGTTAGCGTTATTTATAAGCATTAATTTAGTTAACTTTGTTCATATATTGTTAATAAATGTCCCTATATATATGTATATTTCTGTTGTAACTTTTTATTATAGACAGACAGACAATTTTTTCTTTTTAATTATTACACCCCAGTTCCGAATTACCTTAAACTATACTCATCTAAATCACTATAATATTTTATCATGGTATCTAATAGAAATACCGTATATATTTAATTACCTATACCAGTATCTACTGGTTGGTTGGATGTAACCCCGATATAATTAATTACTTTGCCACCTTTTATATTACCTTTTTTTATACAACTCATCAGTAAAACCGCAAGGACACTCATTATCACAGGTAGTCTTTGAAGGATGCCGCAATTTCCTAGAAATATAAGTGGGTCTTATTATTAAGACTGAAGTACTACGATACAATAGGTAGATAGGCTACCTATTGTTATTTAGTGAAGTACTTACCTATTGTTACTTCACTAAGTTTACCTGGAAGAGGTTGTTTACCTTGCTACTACATTACTATGTTATTTTTTCAATGTTTAGAAAACATTTAGCTTAACTCGAAATTGTACGATTTTCAAAAAGTTATGTAGAATAGGTGTCCTATCATTGTTTTATGATATACTAGTCACACCCAACAACATACAAAATACAATTTGTAAAGATTTGATCGTAAATGGTTAACTTGAAAACACAACATTTTCAATCGCCTTCTATTTTCCGAAAGGGCGGGTCGGGGCAGGACTTCTTGGTGTCAGGTGAAAGGTAAAGACCTATACTATAACAAATTGCTGCCCAAAGTGCGGGATCGACCATAAGTTGGAAGCTAGAGACCAAAACATATGTCGTTTCATACATTTTTTTCACACAAAGTCGATTTCCTCGAGAATTATTCATATTTAAGTATTCTTGTAGAACATTTTTTTATTGTTTTAAGTAGCTCTAGCGATCGCCATTTAAAAAAATTAGAATTATCAACTTTGATTCCTAAGTCCGCTGATTTCCCGTTTCAGCCCACTGTGCGGTGGCGGGTATTTCTCTACGTTGCAATCCGTATCAGTGATGTTTTAATACAATTTATCTGAATTTGATAAATGTGATAAAACGTCATCTTCTTGACGAACACCTCATTACATTAATGAGATAAGACACCATCATCATCCATTCATTCATTCGGTCATTTTTCCACCTCTGTTATAACAATAATGTTAAAAGTAATATAAATTTCTGTTTTATTTTGTGTTTATTTTTTTGTAATTTTTGGTACGATGAAACACTGATAATACATATATCTATCTATCTTCTTCAATATGTATTTGTGTGTGAGATAGCGGTCTAATTCTCATCTTTAACAAATGACTGTTCACTGATGTTGTTTAACGCACCACGATATAATCAATTTAACGGGTCGAAAGGCGAAAACCGGGTGACATTACCGGCCTTGCCAGGCTCTCACTTTCCATGTGAAATGGAAAGTGACCCCGCTGGCGTTGCTGTGGTTTATCGTTTTAGGTTCATAGTTTAATAATAAATCTACTTAACTATTAATATTAAATAATGTATGCTTTTGTCAATTACCTATATATCTCAAGTGAGGCAATAATTTGAACCCACGAATTTTAAATTTTGAATAATTCGTGGGTTCAAATTATTGAAGATCTTGCTTTTAAATTTCTATGTATAAAAGACATCAACGCGTTTCTTAACTCCACTGACTCTACTTTGATCTTGATTTTTTTTTAATACAAAACAGATACGTTGCCAGAAATGGGCAGTTCACGTTACCAAAATTAAATTCAATACCAAATCACACTAATAATATAAATCCAAAAGTCGGTCCATTTTCATCCAAAGCGGTCAAACTGCTCGACCGATTTGGATGAAAATTTGCATAAAAATAGTTTAAGTAATGGAAAGTAACATAGTATACTTTGATCCCGATAATCCGGCGAGATCGGTATTTACGCGGAAAAAAACCGCGGGGCGTAGCTAGTTTAAACTAATATACAGGGTGTTTCGACGAGGGGGTATTAAGCCGAAAGGGGGTTGTTCTAGAGGTCTAGGCGAACTACTTTCATTCCACGACTTTTGGAAATTCGAACTTTTTTTTCGAAAATTTTAAAGTTGTATTACTAAATGAAACAGCTGTTTTTGTAAAAAAAAGGCAATTAATATTTAGATTGTAGTGGTCCAAACTAAATAAAAGGGCACCTTAAGGCCAATGACCTCAAACTCTAAAAAACAGCTGATTTTCATGCAAATTTTAAACTCAAAATTTTCGAAAACTACTTCGAATTTCCAAAACTTGTAGAACAAAAGTTGTTCGCCTAGACCGCTAGAACAACCTACTTTCGGCTTAAAACCCCCTCCTCGGAGCACCCTGTATAAACTAATCCGGTACACTTTAACCCAGCAACTTTAACTATTTATTTCCTCTGCTTAGAATAATGGCGGTATTTAGTAGGAAGAGAAAACGAATATATTTATAATTGACCGGACGTCTAAGGTTACGATGTAGCCTTCTGAAGTACTGCTGTTGCGAAATCAGCATTCAAATATGTAAAAGCCTAGGGTATTCAAACGTGTTTTTTTTCTAGTAATGAGCTTTAACTTTGACAGTTATAGTAATGAATCTGTTTTTGAATAGGTATGAGTAATGCTGATATTATTAGAGATATTCGAAGGTCGTTAATTTATACAATAATATTTATATTTACGACTAACTAACCGCGTAAGTCCTGACCCCGTTAGAATATGGGGATAACGGGACCCCGGACGACTAAAACTATTTATATATGTTATAGCGTCCCCAACTATGACCAGGACTAGGAGGAGTCCACTGTACCGTCAGGCCACTCCGAGGAGCAACCGTCAGAGATCTGTTATATACCGATCGTGTCCCCAAACGCTAGTTCGGTTCGGTTAGAATATCAGGGTAAGAGGTAGCCTATGTTACCCCTCGAAAATGTAGCCTTCTATTGATGAAACAATTTTTGAAATCGTTCCAGTAGTTTTTGAGTTTATTCATAACAAACATACCGACACACACACACACACAAATACAAATCTTTCCTCTTTATAATATTAGTGTAGACTAACTGGGTCAATACATATAATTCATAATATTTATTTTGCGAAACATGGGTAGTAAGTTCTGTAATGTTCTGTAAAAAAAAAAACATTACAGAAGATCAGGCCATGTTTTTCAGCATGCAAATTGTACAGCTATTCTATTTCATGAAATTGCATATTATGAGTTAAAACAAAATAAACACCTTTACTTTGATACATAAATTAACTGCACCATAAATTATGTTCAGCATAATTTATGCTGTCTAACCTACAAGGTTATCTCTAGTTATATCTATTTCAACAAGACGTGATCTTAACTACACGCTAAGAAATACTTAAGTTTCAATTACATGGTAGTGGTATATCCATGGTATAGTACTGTACTATTTAAATCTATAATTACGTAAATATTATATCATGCTTACATAATTTAAACAGGGTGAAATTCTGAACGCGTTGGCATTTCACATGATGGATTTGGAATCCGTAGTAGTTATTAAAAACATTAAAGACAATATTTGTATTTAACGTTTTTGTTTTGTTTTTATTTCTATATTCTTTTGTCTTAATTTCGATCGATTTTTGTTTCTGTTTAGATTCCATTTATTTGTATTATGAAGGTAAAAAAAATATTGGGGTTGTGTCACGCGTGACACTGCGTGACACAGCTAGGTCATAAATAAATCATTTACTACTAACATTGGAATAAAATATTTATTTTAAGTTGCAAAATAAATAGGGTCAAAATGTACAAGTCGAAATACCAATAGTTACAAAATACCTATTTGCCCATTGTGTCCACATTCTGTCAGTTTAACACCTTGTACACATCGTTTTTAAGGTGCTAAAAATGAATTGTTTTTAAAATTGAAATATGCCATTTCATAATTCTATGTTCTTCGTGGGATTTTAAGTTTAACAGTAGTTATGTAGGCTAAACAAAAACAAAATGCAACTTTTTGAACTTTAGAGAATGTATCATTTTGCCTGTCTGCTTGTGACTATGAACTGGAAAATCGTTTTATTCTGGTTTTGAATCGCGAAAATCCGATAAATTTTTCATTTTTTTATGTCAGGTGTGGTGTTTCCGCGCGACGCACCATAAGCCTTGTACCCTTTAGTTTAGTTTCACTGAGCCTTTTCCGCACTTAGCCTCACAATTGGGCCATTGTACGTGATTTCTTAGAGGGCTTAAGACGCCACGGGAGCCTACCGCGTATTGGCGAATATCCCATGCCTTCGGACCGTGGTTTATCCTAGGACATGTCGGTTTCCTCACGATGTTTTCATTCACCGTAAGAGCGATGTTAATAGCGCACTTAAATTTTTCTTAAAGAAAAAGACATTGGTGCGCGGTCGGCCTGGATTCGAAACCACGACCTTCGGAATGAAAGTCGCGGTATCTACCACTAGACCAACACCGCTCTTTGCCGCCTTGTACCCTTATTTGTAGTGGAGTTTTCTCCTCAAATTTAGAACCGGTATGATGAACACTCCCAGCCGGTAACTCATTTTCTAAATGTTGTTTAGGTATCTAAGATATGTTAGTACATCTATACTAGCTGTGATCCGCGGTTTCATCCGCGTAAACCTGTAGGAATTTCCAAAAACCCTCTCTTAGTAAATACCTAGATTTCACAAAGAAGAAAGAAGACACATTCCAAATTCTTACATTCGTATTATTTATAGACTAAGTAACTACTTTGGCTAATGAATGCCCTGCCTCGCTCTTTACTTTAGATACGAGTGCGAGTGTAATATAATCAAATCAATTCTAAGTAATTACTTGTTTAAGCAATGTGTCTATCACATTGTCGTTGACGTTAAAAATCATTATAAGAGCGAGGCAGACCATTATTAGCTAAAGTAATCACTTAGATTCGTCTATAATACGGGTGTAAGTCTCTAGGACTCTAGTGGTTTACGGTTTAGGACCATACGTATATATCAGTCAGTGAATCAGTCAGAACTTCACTCATCTAATACACTTATAAATACAAGTAGGTAATAACTATAGGCTATTTGTTTTGCTCTTGACCTGTGTTACGCAACGCCGCGCCGCGCCGTCATTAGAGAACATTACCGAGTTATTGCCCCCGTGATCTGATGACCGTAATGATACTTATACCAACTTCCCATCTAATAGCTGCATAACCAATTGTTTTTACATGAAGAATTGAATATAAAATATTTATTGATAACAAAACGCAGAAAAGAAAGAACAGCTATGTAAAAAGTATAAAAAAAAACCAAAAAAAAAATAACGTAAAGAAAAAGACATGAACCATGAACATTTTACATAAAGATACTAGCAGCGCCCCGCGGTTTAACCCGCTCCCTTGGAAATATCGGGTACAAAAGTAGCCTGTGCGTGTTGTTCTAGGTCTCCAGCTACCTATATTCTAAGTTTCATTGCAATCGGTTCAGTAGTTTTTGCGTGAATCACGTGCATACATATATTATTTATAAACATTCGCGTTTATAATATTAAAAAGGATTATCGAGTTATTGCCCCCGTGCTCTGATGACCG
This sequence comes from Idaea biselata, assembly GCA_958496205.1. Lineage (NCBI taxonomy): Eukaryota > Metazoa > Arthropoda > Insecta > Lepidoptera > Geometridae > Idaea > Idaea biselata. The sequence continues at coordinate 26,497,567 of OY292402.1, forward strand.
TAACGATACATGCTATTTCCCATCTAATAACTAAATAACCAATTGTTTTTTTATGAAGATGTGTTTTATGGAATACAATAATTGACAGAAGGTAAAAGTTAAATGAGTTTATAAGCCAATTTGTTGATTTTATAATGATCTTAGAAATGTGTGTGAGTATGTTTATCACATAATTGTTATTCTTTCATTCAAAATAACAGTGTCCCGCGGTCTCACCTTTGTAAGTCACGATTCCGTTAAGAAAAATCTTTCTTAGTGGATACGTCACAAAAGAGATCCAAATTTGAAGTAATTCCTAAAATACTACCAATTTGGAATCATGCGCTGATATATAGGTATAGTTCAGTCAATCAATCAGTCAGTCAGGACTTTGAATAAAGAAGAGATTAGAATAGAATTTATAAAAGAAATTGTGAGTTGCTTCTTTAATAAATTGAACAAAGTTAGAACTTATTAAGCTTAGCGAAATGTTAATTTAAATATACATTGACATTGTTGTGTTTCAAGATACATCAAATTCGAACCGCGCAAAAATACACATGGTAAAGCAAGCACCTAATCTTTGTTTTTACAATAGAAGTAAAGATAAAGCGTATAATTTACACAAAGGTGTCAACCGCTCGTGCCAAACGTATGTATTTAGGCAGTAAACTTTGTACATAGAACACTATTAGGTTACGAAAGATGACAGTCTTACACTTAGGCAAGTACTTGAACAAGTCATTAGGGTCGTTTTGCGACACTACACATGTCATCTTATCGAAATACTGAATAATAAATAATCGTTTTATGTTAGACATAATTAAGAAGAATATTTATTACTTAATTTGTATACAATGGTAGGTTTCATCTAGCCGTGTAGCCCCGGCATAAGCCGTGTAGCCTAGGCATAGAAGTGGGCTCTTCCCGTGGGTGTCGTAAAAGGCGACTAAGGGGTCTAAGGGAGACCAGCAAACCTTAAGTTGCGGATAAATTGCTAGGTCCCTAGAAGGTTGGTGTCAGGCAGGCAGCCGGCCGTAAAAATATTTTGCCAAATCTATTTGCAGAAGGTATGGTCAATGAGGACTTACCTACTGCGCCGACCCCAAATTAATTTGGGGCTTAGCGGACTCCGGGCTCCCGAGAACAACCGGGAACATCGCTCGGATGAGATGGTAGGCTTCATTTGAAATTAAGTAACAAAAGCAATAAAACACTGCTTACCAAATTAGTTTCCCCTGGTGAGTAAAGAACCTACTATTTCTGCTTTACCATAACGATGAAGCGGAAGTCGAAAGAGATTTAAAATTTTATATATTTGGTGTGACTTTAAAGTATCTACCATTTACTACTATAGACCGTTTACTCATCATAATATACTAACTAAGTTTTGTAAAAAAAAGTAATCATCAATGATATTCTTATAGGGGAAGATACGGTATATTCAAACATTGCGTAGTCGAAAAATGAGCTAGAAACTCGCAGTGTGATAGTACTAAGCTACGTGTTCATGTGACAACGGTTACACATACGACTGAGGCTAGTGCGTCAGCTGACGCAGTTTTATCGTCTCATTTGCCGTGGCTAGGTACCGTATCTGCCCTTATTTGTTTTTATCTAAGGTAATCAACGACAAACTGCAACAGTTCGCGTACATAGCGCACCCTACAATGTCACTATTTTCATATTAATAAATAACGCTGGTCAAATCGTAGAAAACTTAAGCACAGAAACAACTCTTATCATATCGAAATCTTCGAAGTGCTTTAATTTATCAAGACATTATATAAACATAAATTCCTTGTAATTCAAAACAAATAAATTTTAGCGACTAATCTAATCAGAAGTATAATATCCGCTCAGACATCCGGTTTTCAAATAGGTATTTCACAAGAAATCACCATAAATGATAAATTAATTATAAAAATTTCAATTTTCTAGATGCCATCTGTTGTAAAGGCGTGTCTTTAAAGATAGGTTTATTCGATTCGGTTCAGTGTTATTTAAATTCAAACATGTAATTTAGTCTATAGTTGTTCCGCCTATGGATTATATGGCCTGCCGCCTGGAAACGTCAGTAGCCGGAATAAGACTAATTTGTATAGCCTATTATATATATTACGTATGTGCAGTTAAAATAATGCATTTCTTTTTCTCGTAGTCATGGTAGGTATTAAACATAATAAGCAACTCTTGAATAAAGTACGGATTTACATTAATGGCCATGAATCACTGGCGTCGCTCAGGATTCTAACACTTGAATCATAATTAATCACGGCTCCCTTACAGCCGTGATTCAGTCGCTTGAATCCTTCACTTGCTCGTGATTCATCAATAGCTCTCGCCTAATTTAAATCCATCCTTCTTTCACTAATTGAATAATATTCTATTATTTCACGTAACAATAAATATAAAACAACTAGGTACTTAAATGAAAGTAATATTGAAATTATTTTATTTACCTAAATATTGAAATTGGGAAAAACGAAAATAAGGACTACAACACTATGCGAAACTCATATTTTGTCACATTTTCGCTGACGTTGATTATAATTCACCAGAGCAAGACAAAGCATTAAGTACGTAGCGCACGCGCACGGTCGTTTGTTTTTGGGCATGTCCTCTCTGTTCTGTTCTCAGGATGCCGTTGTGATTAAATATTATAATTAAGTATCAGTTTTAATCATAGAGGTCTAACTAATACCTATTCCTAATTACTATGAACTTTGTAGTATGAAGTAATAGCATGTCGTTTCGACAAGGGCATTTTTTTCGATATAAATGAATCTATAATGTACCATTTAAACGTTCTCCATTTCCAAGCAAGACCAGTCAGTCAATGCAAAATGGTTGAAAAATGACTGGCTAGTAGTAAGCCAGTAACAACGATCATCAATTCACACAAGGCTTTTTTATTAGATAGATATATGAAATTAAAATCGTTTTTAGGTTCTAATCGCGTGGTGTTTATTACTTTTAGCATTGTTTCAACGCTCGACGTTTCGAGACCTTAACAGGTCCCTTCTTCAGGATTGACTGAGATGGATGATGGTTGACACATTTTAGTCAATCCTGAAGAAGGTACCGGAAAGTAGAGCGTTGAAACAATGCTAAAAGTAATAAACACCACGCGATTAAAATCGAAAAATATCTTTAATTTCAATACAACATCGCGAAAACAGAAGAAAAATCAAAATAGATATATTTTTTATTTATGTTTAACGCTTTCTTGTGTCACGAACACAAATTAAATTTATACAAAGAAAAACTTAAAACAAAAGTGGCACAATGGGCGGCCTTATCGCCTAAGGGCGATCTCTCCCAGGCAACCAATGGTTCAGCCTATTAGCTTGTGGATTGCCTTGGAAATTAGCACCGTGGGAATGGACCATAATGCTTGAGTATTTAAAATAAACCCCCAGGCGATAGTTTATAAGATATGTACTTAATTAAATAAAGCATTTTGTTTTACATAAAATTAAAATTATAACTAAGTCGTTAATATGAAAATTATAACCTTCTAAAAGTTACAAAGTTTTATCTTGATGGGAGGATTCGGCCGTGGCTTGTTACTACCTAATTGGTATCGGCAAGTGGATTTCTCCATATTCCAATATGTAGGCCGGGGCAGCCACTCGCGAAAACGGCTCAGATTTTTTTCTACTACCTTTAATATCTTACAGAACAATAAAATTACTAAAGGAAATTGGAAGCGCGTTGATGTCTTTTCTATTGAATTTTGTCATCTTTACTATCTAACTAAAGGATAGAACTCCAATTTTTAAATTCACATGATTTGTTAACATTGTTTGATGTTTCATTTACAGATTTTCTTATGGAATTATCGTTTCGTTTTATCTTTCGTCGAATTTAAGTAGAGGCCCAGGATATGACCCACTTAGTGTATTGTCAACTACGCCCTGCTACCCTAGGATTGCTGCTGCTCTAGTAGGTCACTGATAGATGTGTGATGTGTGATGGTCTTAAAAATTTGACCTTCGAGACACTCACCTACCAAGTATTGGTGCGAAAAATAAAACATTTTACATTATTATTAGACACTGGTCTAGATCGCGTTTATGGATAATCATTGTTATTAATTATCTCGACGTTTCGGCAAACGTGTTACACCGGCCGTGGTCCCGAGAAGACTGTCGCAATTATCTATAATGCAATCTAGACCAGTGTCTAAATAATAATGATGGACGGAAATCGTGTACCTAAGTTTAAAAAGTTTGTAAAACATTTTTGTTAATGGACTTGACACATTTCTACTTTTGATATTAAAAAAAAAAACTGAACCACTTGCATGCCAACAGAATCAAGGACAGCGTACTTTCCAATGCATTCACAAGTGCTAATGGACGGACGGACCTTTTTGTTTGTATTACGTGTGCTACTGACTTCAATGATGGTACGTGCTGCACAACATACCTAAGTGATGGTGTCTTTTTGTTAAGTAGCCTAGATAGATGTATAATGAAGCTATTTTAACAGATCAAATACATCTAAGAACATTAACATTGTAATAAGTCTGTCTGTCGGTCTGTCTGTTACGCCTAAACCGCTAAACTGATTATTATGAATTTTCGGGGTCTTTGGAGAAGGATAAAGGCTAGCATTTATCCCGATATTCTTGCGAGAAATATGCGTGTAAAACCGCGGGACGCAGCTAGTGTGACAGTATATCCAACTCGTGCGAAAACAAAAAGCTTCTATCATAGGTTTCGCTTTGCGTTTTAATCAATTTAATTTACAGAGTAGAACTAAGCACCATGTAGATTATGTTTCGGAGATGTTAAGTTAAACATTAGCCGTCTTATTCAATTGTCTGTTGCCAAATTAATTTAAAACAATGTTTACATCAAACACGACATGAAGCAAAGAATTTCTTTATTTTTTAAAAAGGACTAATTTGGTTTATTGCTTTTGCCTCTAAACGGCTGTCCTCTTTTAAAATAAACGTCTTTCCAGACGTCTCGATCTACCTGTGAGCTAGAGGTCTAAAAAGACCTCTTGCTCACAGGTTTACATTTTATGATTTAAGATTCTGAAATAGAGTATAGTTAATATTTCTTAAGTTTTTATTGCTCAAGGTATTTATACTAGAAATATTTTACAAGGAGAAATACATCATCCAAAATCCTCCCATGACAGGATTTCAATCTGTACCCCGCCGCTTGGCGAGGGGGTTTCTCCTTGTAAAATTGTTTGTTCTTCTTTTAACTGTAATTTAATTTGGTGTGTTGTATAAAGAAATAATATGTCTAAATGGTAAGTCTGGAGCTAGACGGCGCTGTGTGCAATGTCCGGCAACATCTATTATTGATTTTCACTCCATTTTAGCACGTTCGCGGCAATTACGCAATACGATCCAAATATCATTCACATGATAGCATGATACCCACGAATAGTTATAGACATTGAACACTCGGTCAAGGCGAATTGAATCTAGTTTGAAAGCCACATTTTATACATTCATATAACTTAATGAAATTATTTATTTAGGTAGGTAGCTATAGTAGGCATATTGAATTGGGCGGTGTTATGTTTTTTGAAAATTGATTGTGATTGCGATTTGCTATGGATAATATTAGTTAATATGTCTTTATTAAATAATGACAGTTTATGAATATATACATAATTCACGAGTTGCCTAATAGATAAAAGCGTTTGATCGCTATCTCACCAAATGTTTAGTGACCGTGGGTCTCAAATGTAGCATGATAACTTAGAACCAAAAAAAAACTGCTGTGAAACTATTGTGCCGGCTTTCCACTGTGAGCGGTTTTATTTATTTATTATTTATTTTATTTTGTTTAGTTTAAAAAATGTTATGTAGGTAATGTATTATTTTTTGTAATCAAATAAAGTTTTTATCTATCTTCCCTCCCTCTTATTTAGGTCGGAAAAGTCAGTATAATTCATAAAACAACACCTTTTAGTTATTTAGTACCATTGACCTCAAACTACGAAGTTAAAAAATTCATTCACCTAGTTCACGTCCAATCAAACAGACAAAACAAAACTTTATTGCAAATTCGGCGGAACAATAAAACAATTTTCTGTAAATTTAAAACCATTAACAACTCTAATAACTAGGTATTTCGAATTCACTTGTAACACTGACTTCGTAATTAAAAAACTGGCCAAATGCGAGTCGGACTCGCGCACGAAAAGTTCCGTACTATTATCATTATACAACATGTTTTGTTTTGAAAGGTAAATTGCGGTTTACGATTTATGACGTATTAAAAGAAACTACTTACTAGATCTCATTCAAACCAATTTTCGTTCAAAGTTTGCATAGTAATGTGACATAGTGACATACGGATGGACGGACAGACAGACAAACAGATGGACAGACATGACGAATCTATAGGGTCCGCCAAATAATTTTTTTTTTTAAATTCTTTAAAAAAAAAACTACTAAATATTTTCTCAAATTTCATTTTTTATTTGAAAGTACAATCCTTCCGGTTAATAATGGAAAATAATTTCATTCAAATGGCTGCCTAGGCTGGCCATGCAGTAGCCTACACGATCGGTCCAATTTTTAAGCACATTATCGATTGTGTGCAGCTGTATTTCACCAATGGCTTCACGAATATTGTCCTTTAAAGCGTCAATTGTCTCTGGCTTGTCGGCGTAACACTTATCTTTGACGGCACCCCACAAATAATAGTCCAACGGTGTCAAATCGCAGCTCCGAGGTGGCCAAACGACATCAGCTCTGAGGCTGATAATGCGATCTTCAAAAACAGGGAAAACAGGGCGCAAAACATCGAGTGTAGCTTCGGCTGTGTGGCACGTAGCGCCCGCGCCGTCCTGTTGAAAAGCAAATGTTGCCAATATCCTCCTCTTCAATTTTTGTGAACAAAAATTCGTTCAACATGGCCAGATAACGATCGCCATTGACTAACTGACTTCCAAAATCCGTACGCAATTTTCGCACACATTCTGCAACATTACCATGATTTTCAAAGTAATGTCGCAATATTTCCCAGCGTTGTTCAAGCGTATACACAACCATATTCGTTCAGCGGAAGAATAAAACTAATTATCGGTCAAATCAAACATGAGCTAAGTGTTACCATTCACGAAATAAGCTCTAGTTGAAAAAAAAACGTTATATGGCGGACCCTGTATAAGGGTTCCGTTTTTTGCCATTTGGCTACGGAATCCTAAAAAATACGGCTAAATTGAAAGTGTCTGCGATTCTTTATGAAATTTCACCTCTATTGTTTTTGATAGAACTTATGTGAAATGGTACAGTTAATTTTCTTAACAGATTTCCGTTTAACAATAGCTAGTATTGGTTCGAAGAGAGTTGTTAGTTTGTGAAAAACCTCGCGGATTAAAGACTTATTCTCGGGCGATAGTATCTCGGCTAATTACTTTCTATTTTACTTTAGAAGATCGTTATTTAGTCTGAGACTTCTATGATTAAAGAGAATAAGAGGCGTGAAATCGTTTTTATGATGCAGCTCTACAAAACTGGTTACCACGGTCTTTTTTAATTGTTTGTTAAGGTTAATACATTAATTATTTATAAGATTTTTGTTTTAGTGTTACCAAAACTTCAGAGAAAATTAGTATTTAGAAAAAAATGCTTTTGCTCCCAGCCGGACTTGAACTCACGACCTCTAGCGCGCTAACCAACTGCACCAAGTGAGCTCAAGCGACAGGGTTTAATACCTACTCGTAAGGTCTTACAACTGGCAGCCTACCTACCAGGGTTCACTTGCCACCAAATGAGGGGATAAAACTATAGTCATCATCATACTCGTAATTCTTTTTTCATACCTGGTTTCTCATGCGAACTGCTATTAAACTATTTGCCCTTGTCGTCCCAAAACTACAAACTTGGAGTCTTCGGGTCTAAGACTGAATAGGTTAAAAATCCTTCTAGGCGACCCCATCGCTTCCCATCAAGTATGATGTGATGAGGTCATATGCAAGCCTCACGTATAAAAAAAATCGCTTCAGAATTAGAATTAGAAATCATTTATTGAATAACTGTGTACATGAGCGGATGTTAATGCTATAATTAGTCACATCAGTTCACCACACTGGGCGTACAATATGTCGGGCAGGTAAACATTTATTTTCAGATTCAATAGTCGGGTTTGTCGGTCAAATAAACCGATTAAATGTCGGCAAACTATGGCGGCTCCTAGTGAGAGTGTATTTCTGAACCGTTCATCTAGCGTGCAGACGTTTTTATAAACTTTTACGCTGCATGCCTTTTGTGTTTGCATTGAATTTATTGATTCGTGTAATAACATTTTGAAATATCATTTATTGTTAGGAATATAAGTCATTTTATAAACCATTATTTGCATTTGATTTTGTGACTCATATTATAAAGGCGAAAGTGACTCTGTTTATCTGTTTGTTGTCTGTTAGGTTTTAATGAATAAAAAGTAAAAAAAAAACATAACTTATGTGCCCCCCCCCCCTTACTATAAACAGAAGCATTAACTATGTATCGTTTGTCTTTTACTGTGACATGAAGTTTTTAAGTTAAAAGACAGTGACAAACGTTACGTTAAATTAGTCATCGTTAATAAGTAAGGGGACTATGTTGACACGTAATTAATAATGAATTAAGGGTAATAAAAACCACAAGAAACTCATAAGACATTGATTTTCTATCCGAATATATGCCTAAATATCGCAAAGCATAGCTGGCCACTATTTTATAACCCGTGAAAGGTTAAAACTATAATATTTTTACATAATAGAACAAACAATAGGCAGACGAATTATATACTTAGAACGTATTAAGGATGTTGATAATAATTAAAAAATATTATATAATAACGTTATTTAAATTACCTAATGAAGGCATTTTGCGATAACCATCTCACCTTTATAATAATTAAGTAAATAATTTTCGTAAATAAAATTTGTTTTGAGCGTAAATTAATTTTGAATCATTTTAATTGAAGAATACAATACTACTGTTTTCTTGCCTTTAGTAATTATCCAGGTAAGAGTGCTACATCTTAGACCTAATTAAAAAAACGTTCACCTTAGACAAATATGTACTTTATACAGATACTAGCAGTGCCCGCGATTTCGTCCGCCTAATTTAAAAAATAATAATATAATATAAACTATAGCCTTCCTCAATAAATGGATTATCCAACACTAAAATATTTTGTTAAATCGGACCAGCGGTTCCGGAGATTAGCGCGTTCAAACAAACTAACAAACAAACTCTTACGCTTTATAACAATAGAGAAGATAGAGATTTAGTAAGATTAGTTGCGCCCGGCGGTTTCATCCCATATTTATCTATACTATTTATCCCATACCTACCAGAAATGTTTATCTGTATGATGCCAGGGCGGGTTGTTAGTGATCAATAAAACAATCCACATACAAAAATACGTAGTTAATCAAGTCGGTAAAAGTGAGGCCGTAAGGAACGCCTTTCACTGGCACTTTGGCGAAAGTGCACTACAATATTGGATGATTATAGTGCACCAAGGATTGGCAAAAAACTGAAAGTTGTAATAATAAAATTAAACGTTTAACGCAATCTTCAACTTTCTTTAATGAAAGGCGGTCTTAGATTCAAAATGTTTAAGTTGGAGATTGGGTCAAAGATCGTGAACGCTTTTAAAGATTGTAATGTGATTGATAGGGAACAAAGTTGCTTTTAAAAGTAAAACATTTTCTCCAAAGTGTAACAGGTGCGCTCCGGATTTCAGATGTGTATAGTAAAAATATGGCTATGCAAAGTATGACACTCGTATTTATAGTCAATTCTAAGTACTTACTTGTCCAAGTAAGTACTTAGAATTGACTGAACAGAAAAGAGGGAGACAGGCTTAACGTAGCCAAAGTAATCACTCAGTTTGATCTATAAATACGGGTGTTAGAGTGTAAAGTGTAAATTCTAAGTTAGGTATTTCTACAAAAATTAAGTTTTTTTTTAATTCCATGTTTCTTTTGTATATTTTGTGATTTTTGTTTTTGTATTTTTTAACTATTTTGGTACAATAACGCATAATCTATACTAATATTATAAAGAGGAAATCTCATATGATCTAATTATAAATTCAAGAAAACTAGGTTAAAGTCTACCTACTCTTTTCTCAATACAAGCGAATTCGTCGAATCCTTACCAATCAAAACTTTTGGCTACAGATCCCAAATTATCTAAATACTTTATTTATGGTGTTTTTTTACTTTATTTAAGTTTAATTTTCTAGGAAAACATTTTCTCATACACACAAACTTTTGCTTTTATAATATTAGTAGGAAAACAGATAGAATTACATCGTCTTTTAACTTGACAGGGAAGGCAATACAAAATCCAATTGTCTTAGCAACACACGTCCACATTTTTCTCGGTGAAGAATTTTAAAGTCGTGAGCTCTTTTATTAAAGTTAAACTTTTTATAATTTACCTAATGACACTAACCTTTGGATTCCTCACGACTTGTGCATAACGCAATTCAATTTAATATGATTGCAAACATTGCAACTATAGAGCATAAAATCGAAGTGAATTGCCCAAACATTGGCGATGACACTTATGAAACGAAGAGAAGTTTAAAATTATCGTTAGAGACAGAACATCAGGGTCGTCTGAAATAGGTACCTAATAAATGAATAAAATAAATACAGAAAACAAATTACATTCTAAATAGTCTTACCTCGACGTTTCGACCATGTTACAACGGTCTTGGTCGCGAGGCGAAAATATATAATTAGAATTTAAACTTTAGTTTAAAATGTTTACATTCTAAAGTTAATAAATACAAAGTGAAATTATGCTAGTAACCGGCGGAATTCGAACCCGCGACTACTGGTATTCCGTCCCAGCGCGATTACCGCTACGCCAAGGGTAAGCCTCACGTTAAGCCGAAATTAAGAAAGCACCTCCCCGTGTTCTTGCGGGTAAGGCCTCGTAGTCACTAAGTAGTATTTCCTAATGTGGTAAACACTAAGAAATAATGTTTATTAGTTAAATTATCTTAAATTAAAGCGCAGTTCGTAAGAAACGGTAGTGTTTTCTGGATGTGGTATAAAATCCAGAAAACATGGTAAGTATTACATCACATTAGGTATCAAGAAATAATATTTTTTGGTAACATTGCGCCATTTGTATATTGTGGCATTCGTTTTTAAGTAAATAACTACCTACTTAGTTCTTCGACAAAAACTTTCACTAGATGATACTGTTTTCAAAGCCTCTGTTATGAAATTTTAGAAATCGAATTATGAAATTTTAAATCAAAATGATAATTTCCAAAATGTTGTAGGATATCCGGTGTTTCGATTTGCGTAGGATGCGATCGATGGCCAAATGTCAATAGAAAAGAGCACTTCTACGTTAAAACAGTCTCAGTCCGAACTGTAAGTCATCTGAGAGAATGAACATGAAAAGTATTTTATTTTCAGAGCATCAAACATGTATTCTCTACCGTTGCACTTGATACTTAATATCTTTGTTAAGAATAGAATCGTGCCTAATTTTAACTTAAATAATAATAAAATTGTATCATCATCTGTGGTTTTGTATTTATTTACTCAGTAAATTACAGTCCTGAAAACACATGTGTGCTGTAAGCTATATTATTAGATTGGGAGTCGATCGTTGGCAACCCTACCTCATCGAGTACCATGGGGACTAATATGGTAGAAAGAACACTAAAAGTTATGCCTAAAAAATTCGGTCAGCCGCGATTCAACCTTGGCCCGGCTTCAGTCAGCCCGTTTTAAGGGAAGCAATCGAGGGGTCAACCCTACCTCATCAAGTACCAAGTTGAGACTAATATGGAAATAGAAATAGAAATAGAAACTCATTTATTCGCAACAAATATACATGATACAACTAAAACTAATGAGTAGTTTTGACTACATACACCATTTGTTACGAAACGGACCGTAACTCAGCATAATGCTAGTCTTCCGACTAGCGCTGGTCTTACGTTGGCGCCGTTACGGGGACGTCAGCAATTCAGCCAGGTATACGTCGAAACAAACTTATAAACTATAAAAACTAATTAAACAACATTATGAGCACAACTACAGATGATAGAATTAAATAAAGCAACAACAAAAAGTAGAAAAACTACATACTACAGCGACAATAAATATACAACAATAACCAACATAATAGCAAATTACGTACCTATATAATATCATAATAAAATACAAAATATATTATAGGGCACTAGTTTCAAGCACTAGCGTTTTCTGCGACTTTTGGTGGCGAAAGATAAAGATATGGTAGAAGGAACACTAAATTCTGGATAACCATAAATACAATCGAATGAAAATGAATCGCCACTTAAAATTATAGAGCTACTTACGACCGACTACAGAAACGCTTCTAAAAACTTGAGTTCTACTTAAACAATTTAAGCATCTCTCAAAGTCAAAAATTTCAAAAAAGTAGGCCTCAAATTTTAAGTGGCATTTCTGTATTCGGCTGTTTATTAAGATAAAAAAATTAGTAGGTCTACTAATTTTGAATTTTGAATCTGCTCAATTATTTAAGAATCACTTAAATTTTAACCCCCGTTTTTATAGACAAGTCGAGTAATTAATTTGGCTAAGAAATGCATTTGTCTCGCACTTGTCAGTGGTTTTCAACGTCTGCAAAAATGTGACAGAGGTTTTACTTAGCCAGAGTAATTACTTTATTCGTCTATAAATACGGGGGTAAGTAACGTAATGTTATATTATCGTTTTAGTATGGGTGTTAGACCGAACAGTAGTTATTAAATAACCGTTGAAATTAAAGACATTTTTCGGTTTTAATCGCGTGGTGTTTATTACTTTTAGCATTGTTTCAACGCTCAACGTTTAGAGACTTTTACAGGTTCCTTCTTCAGGATTGACTGAGATGGCAAAATGGTTGGATGATAGTTGACTCATCTCAGTCAATCCTGAAGAAGGGACCTGTAATTAAGGACTCGAAACGTTGAGTGTTGAAACAATGCTAAAAGTAATAAACTGTCTTTGGTTGAAAAATGTCTTTGGTTTCAATACATTTCCGCGGGAACAACGGCCATACTGCACTTGCTTATAACACTACCTAACCGTACTGTTGGTATCCATAATCGCGTATAACATGAGGTAAAACAACGAAGCGCAATGCAAAAGCCGGTACTTAACCACGAGTCCAATAATAGAGATGGGCGTTGTCCGATAAAATGCGACAGTAAGTCGATAAACCATCATTTCTCGGGCAATTTAACTCGTCTGCTCCAATACCTGCACCGTTTTACTCGTTTCCCCGTAAATATAGGGACGTGGTGCGTACTGTATCGAAACTAGTCTGCGTTTCGTTTTGTGACGTGTGTTTTTAATGGTCGGTTTCCGTCGTTCAGTTAATATATAAATTAACTACACGCGGTTTCACCCACGTAAGTCCCGATCCCGTGAGAATATCGGGATCAAAATTAGCCTCGATAATGTAGCTTTAGATTGGTGAAAGAATTTTCAAATCGGACCAGCGGTTCTTGAGATTAGCGCGTTCAAACAAACAAACAAACTCTTCAGTATTATAATCATCATCATCCGAGCGTTGTTCCCGGTTGCATCTCTCTCGAGAGCCCGGGGTCCGCTTTCCTACTTTTACGTCTCCACTTCGCACGTGTAGTGAGGCCATTTGCACGCATATCCGATCTTACAACGTAAAGCCCGCACTTCTTGGGTCTTCCCAATCTGCCGCGGCCGGGCGGAGGCGCCATAGCAAGACATTTGTTTCCCACGTAACTAGCCGTTTTCCGTAGAACGTGGCCGTACCACCGTAAGCGGCATTCTTGCAGTTTGTCTGCAATGTCTCGGACATGAAGGCTGCCCCTGATGCGGGAGTTTCTGACGCGGTCTTTTCGCGTCACTCCACACATCCAGCGCAGCATCTTCATCTCCGTGACACGCAGCTCCTGCTTATGTCGCTCAAGCAATGGCTACGCCTCACTACCATACAAAAGGACAGGTCTAATGATCGTTTTATAGACCTGCCCCTTCAGTTTAACCGGCATTTTCGGGTCACAGATGACACCAGTTACCTCTCGCCACTTGGCCCAAGCTGCCGAAATGCGGGACTTGACGTCACAATCGATGTCGCCGGACTCGTGAAGCACAGATCCCAAGTAAACTGGTCTGTCCGCTCGACCATGTGACCGTTTACGCAGACAGGTGTGGGATCTGTGGTATTGCTAGCCAAGTATTCGGTCTTCGCTACGCTACGCTCTTCAGTATTATAATATTAGTATAAATAGAATCAGATAATATCGACAGCATGCAAAGACAGTCTAACCTAAACCAAAACAGGGATGAATGCCAGTCATTATTATCACCACTCGGGGCAGAATCTTTGGAAACAGTTAGCTCTAATTTTTTTTATTAAAACCTCAGATAACTTGCTTTAGACGTTCAATAGACCACTATCTCATTTATAAATTAACAATTACTGAGAGAAAATAAGAGAGAGCTGATTCAATATTAAAACTTATTCAAAGAAACCATGTGAACTTAATGATAATAAAATATATGTTTTCATTTTCTCCGCTAAGGTACTTCTAGTAATCTTTACTTAGATGATTTACTTTTGTACTTAAGGGCCCTATATCTGCTAAACTCAAAATCCATGTCGGGCGCATCGAAAATTGGTGATTATTTCATGACGGAATGTCGCAGAACTTTTTTTTGTGTACAGATTGTAGGCGACATTGTTTCCGATATTTTAGTGCAGTTTCCATACAAATATGTCGAAACGTATTGAAGCCTATCGACATTTTAGCCAAATCAGACATTTTTTGTCTAAAATTTGGATAGGCTTTGCACCAATAGGAGGTTCTTGTCTTAAAACTACACCAAAATGTAGGAAACAATGTCACCTACAATCCATACACAAAAAAAAGTTACAACATTCCGTCATGAAATAATCAACAATTTTCGATGAGCCCGACAGGGATTTTCAGTTTCAAGGTCGTTGGCGTTGTTATTCCTCTTAAGAAGGTTACGCACACATCAGAAAAGCGCCATAAATTGGCGCAAAAATAATAAATACAAATAAAAGAAGATCGAAGTAGAAACAAAAAAACGATCGAAATGAAAACATAAAAAGATCGAAATGAGACCAAAAGACGGTCGAAATAGAAACAAAAGAAGATCGAAATAGAAACAAAAGACAATCAAAAAGCGAAAACCAAAGAAGATCGGAGTAGAAACAAAAAAAAAACAAATTAAAAAAATTAAAAAATCATAAATTACAAAATCGCAATTAGATAAAACGTAAAACTACACTTTGAGTAGGCTGTTAATTTTAATAATTTTAAGTATGTAGTTAAAAATATTTTTAAGGGCATCTTCTTCCTACTTCCTACCGATATTAGTTTATAGATATGTGAGTATGTTTGTTGTTCCTTCATGCAGAAACTAAACAGGAGTAGTTCCTGTATTCGAAGTTTACCTATTGTCTCATACACATACCGGCCAAGTGTAAGTGGACTCGCGCACGAAGGGTTCTGTACCATTATCACAAAAACACGTTTATTGTTCGAAATCCCCACTTAATTATTTTTGGTATTTGTTGTTATAGCGGCAACAGAAATACATCTTCAATGAAAATTTATACTTTATAAACAAAGAGGTAAAACTTAGTTCGATATTTCATTCGCATGATATGAGAAAAGGGCCATTAATCACACTAATTTTATAAATGCGAATGTTTAGATGTTTATGTTTCAATCAAGCAAAAACTACTAAACCGATTACAATGAAACTTGGTATGCAGATAGCTGGAGATCTAGATTAACACACAGGGTACCTTTTATCTCGATATTCCAGCGATATCGGGATTTACGCAGGTGAAACCACGGGGCGTTGCTAGGAAGTCATAAAGATGAAATAATTCGGTACGACCTTGCCGATCTTTTTTCGCATGTGCTCGCTAAATAGGCGCATGACTTCACTATTTGTTACTTAAGTGTGAATTTCGATACTTTCTCAATTTTTGTCACAGTACAGTGTGACATAGTGGGAAATGTTAATGTGATTTATTGAATTTTTACACGGAATTAGCGTCTCCTATTTCTAGGTATAAAATTGTTGTAATATACGATTTTATACTAACATGGTTGTTTCACTACAAATATTATAAAAATCGGGTTTTTACCATGTGTAAATTTAGAGTTTTTGAAAAGTAAACACAAGGTTGTTTTAAGTTGTTTTTTTTTAGATTCTTCTTCTGTTTTCGCGATGTTTCCTTTGTTTTTTTTACCAGTTTTTAAATATTTTTTTTGTGAAAATTGTTGCAGTTTGTAATATACTACGAATTTATGCATTATTTTTACTTTATTCTTGTTTGATGATGTGAACTTAATCATAAGTATACCAATATTTTTAGTTGTTTATTTATATTAATCTGGACAGATTCAATTTGTTATAGATAGATAAATTAACACTTTATTGCACTAAAAACACAAACTTAATACAAATTATACAAAGAATAACAAAACTATAGTGATACAAGGGCGGCCTTATCGCCTAGGGGCGATCTCTTCCAGGCAACCAATAACAAAGTAAACAGAAAATCTTACAAGTAAGTTAAGAAATGAAATTACTTATCCAACAGCAGTTCCACCCGTACTTCTAGTTATAATACGTACCTGAAACAATAAAAAACAATCGTTATTGGCATTTGCTCGTTAATAATTCTGTAATCGAACCTAATAGAAAGAAACACGATTATTAATAGATAAAGTAACTTATATAAGACTAACTGCGACCCGCGATTTTACCCGCGTAAGTCCCGATTCCGTGATGGGAATATCAAAAAATCCTTTCTTAGTCGATACCTATACACTATACACCACAAAGAACACACTCTCCAAATTTCATGTCTCTTGGACCAGCGGTTATATTTTATATAGTTCAGTCATTCAGTCAGTCAATCAGTCAGGACTTTGTATTTTATAAGTATAGATTTTTAAGTGACATTTAAATATGGTTTTCAATCATATTGAACGACATGTAAGTATCCCTTTTAGAATATTTTAGTAGTAGGTAAAACACGATTAAATAGATAATTAATAACTAATAATATAAGGAAGGTTATACTAATATAATAAATAAACCTAAAATACTGATAAATTTCTTTTAATTTTTGTATGTAGCTCAAGGCTATTTTATTTAGAAAATTTATTTTCAAGGAAAAAATAGCATGCAAAAATTTTCACTTGCGGCGAGGCTTGAACTCGCGTCTTTGGGTCAGTACCCCAACGTCTATACCAACTAGACTACGCAAGCCCACGCCTGTTGCCGTGAAAACTTCCAATGCTATATTCTCCTCTGCTCGTTGGGGTACTGACCCAAAGACGCGAGTTCAAGCCTCGCCGCAAGTGAAAATTTTTGTATGCTATTTTTTCCTTGAAAATAAATTTTCTAAAATGCTGATAATAAAAAATAATGAACTTTGTGTAACTTAGATTAACAATTCACCTACTGCCAGTATTCTCAAGACTATGACTCACTAATTAGGCTAAATCAATAACTTTACAACAACGTTCACTTTGTGCAAACATTTTTGACTTTGACTTTCGTTTTTTTTGTTAGATTTTTCGGTTAAAGTGTGGGTAATTAATAAATAAAACCTGTATATTTCGTAACTTAGCAAATAGAATACCGATGCGTTTTATTAACATGGGATGTACAAATATGGATTTAAGTTCTATTTTACGTGACTGTGTGTGATCGAAAATTAAATATTAGATATAGGGACTTAAGTAATACCAACATACATGAATATCGCGAGCTCTAAAATAACCGAGGGTTCTATACACATTAATACCCTTAAATAATAGGGTAAGGTCGGATTAGTGAGAATAGAAGTTCCGGGCGCGGAAAACGCGACTCATCATAACTTGAAAAAAAACCGACCGGTTCACCCTAGAGGACAACCCGGCTGAGCAGAAAACCTAGAAAGTTATTTTGGGCAATAAGTAAAGCTACATACAACAAAACATTTGGTGATTTTCAAGTCTGTGTGGTGAGGTCAAATGTAAGCCTATCTCATGTATAAAAAATATATAATTCCGATTAGCATTTAAAGCATTTTAGCCATTTACTTGAGCATAGACTTCCTGTTTAGAAACTCTCAAAATACAATAAAGAAACTCAACTGTAGTTATCGCAGAAGCAATCTAGTTAAATAAAGGCAATAAAATTAATTTAATATGTCAAATTCTTCATTAGAACGCGCACGAACAATGAAGATCATTTGCAAAACCTAATCATGATTTTAACATGTAAAGTATAGTCGGGTAAAATCGGATATGAAGGAAAACCGTATGACCCAAATATTCCCCTTTTTTTTCGCATAGTGGGGTGGCTCACCTGGTGTTAAGAGTTATCAGGTCGCCCTAAGGCCTAAGACTATAACAACCAAGACCAACAGCTTAACGTGCCTTCCGAAGCAGGCAGGAGCTCGAGAAAATATTTTTTTGCCACGCAAATTATCGGTCGCCCATCCAAGTAATGACCGCGCCAAGCGTTGCTTAACCCGCACGCAGGTGCAGCTAGGCCAATGAGCTCCTTAATATCTCCTAGAATAGGTGACATTTCAACTGCCGGGTGCCACAGATCGGTGCGGGGTGAATCGCTCTTGTGACCCCGTGGCTTACTCGTCTTAAAAACCACGTATGACTCAAATATCTCCCAAAAAAGGTATTTTTAGTAAAAGATATTTTTTATCATTATTATTAGGCACAGGTCGCGTTATAGGTAATCATTATAGATAATGAGATAAACGGGTTATATCAGAAGACTGAAGAGAAGAGAAGTCTTCTCGGGACCATAATAGCCGGTATAACCCGTTTGCCGAAACGTCGAGGTAATTAAAAACAATGATTATCTGTAACGCGATCTAGACCCGTGTCTAATAATAATGATGGTCGGAAATCGTGTAAGTTTAAAAATATTTTTTTTTAAATATTACATATTTTGGGAGATATTTGAGTCGGTTTTCCCCCGTATCCGATCTTACCTGACTGTACTCTATGTATTTCTTAATAAAGGCAATGGTGAGTTTCTTAAGGATTGGTCAACTGATGATGATCAATAGAGAATGTCAACTTGATGGTGAAATGAATACATTTGAATTAATCAACAGTTAGGATTATGTATAAAACTATTTTTTATGTTATTTCGATATTTATGTGGTCACCT
Source organism: Idaea biselata (assembly GCA_958496205.1). Taxonomy (NCBI): domain Eukaryota; kingdom Metazoa; phylum Arthropoda; class Insecta; order Lepidoptera; family Geometridae; genus Idaea; species Idaea biselata. Next base: position 26,516,749 of record OY292402.1, read on the forward strand.
TTATCACTATTTTGATATTAATTAGGCATGTTCAGTTCTGAGGGTTATTCTCTGTGTCCGTCAGCTTGGCCGGACCTTGCAATAGATTTACACGAAACTACTTTCATTATTTAGGTAATACTTATTTGGTACCTTTGTTCATATATTTAGTAGTTACCTACGTAGTTTTCCGGTCCCGTTTTTACCCTTTGTTTACGGAACACTAAATATTTTCGATTGAGGGTTCCGTAAACAAAGGGTAAAAACGGGACCGTCCGCTGTTCGTCTGTCAGTCTGTCACTAGGCTGTATCTAATGCATGAACCGTGATGGATAGACAAATACATTAAGATGATACATAGAAAAATTACATACATGGTTCATGGACAACACATATCCATAGTACAAGCCTAGTGCTTAGTTTGGGGCTAGACTACGTACGCTATGTGTAACGTCGTGCAAAATTCATCATATCATCAACGTCATTTATTATTTTATCCGAAAATTATTAGAGCAAATGGCTTAACATTTATAGATTAGACTAAGCACAATATTACCGAAGCAAGGTTAAGAGGCTGCTCGGGGTAAATGACCAATTAGTTACATTCAGACAAAAAAAGGAAACAAAAAGTTTAACCAACCGTTAACTTTTAAAACGATTTGCATTTAGGTACAGAATTACAAGCGCTTTCTTGAAAGAAAGTTTTTGAACACTTACTAATAAGTACTTACTTAAAGAATACTGAGTTTAGTATGTTCCGAAATATGGTAAAAACAGTGAAATCAGTAAGCACATTTCAATGATAATTATGCTCTTCAAACGGTGAAAGTGTCTTCGGATTTCGTTGAAAGACAGCGGTCAAGTGCATCGTACATATTAGCATACCTATGAGATAGAGAGTGGTGACACTGACTGGTGTAGGTCGCTTTTCACTAGGTGAAGGGCAAGCGAGCTCGATCATTTTCAAACCTATACCTACCTATACTACTGAGGTACGTAATCTTGGGACTGCTTTCCACAGTAGGTACCTCTTTAACGATGTAATAACTGACCTGTGTGACCTTCAGCACACTTACCCCTCAAGACTTATTACTGCTTAAATCTTATCTGCTTAAAACTGTCCTGTTTCTTCGTATAATGTACAAAAAGGTAAACTAATTCAAAGACATTCTAGCAAGGGAACGCCCGCGCCGCCAGCATCTTCAGCACCATGCTTCAGGTGAGCGTTGCAGACAACTTCTTGTTACTTTAGTTTTGAGTTATTTAGCTTTATTTTTGGCCCAGTTTTAGTCTTTTACAGCCGAATACAGAAACGCTACTTAAAATTTGAGACGTACTTAAATAATTGAGCAGCTTCTAAATTTAAAAATTGTATGGGAATTTTTGAATTTGAGAGGTGCTTAGTTGTTTAAGTAGAACTCAAATTTTAAGTTGCATTTCTGTATTCGGCCGTTAGTGTTATTTAAAATTAAGTTTTGTGTTCATATAAGTATTACCTACAAAGATTTTTTTATACGAATAATATAATATTAAATGTATTTGTAATTAAGGTATTCAAGACGGTCTGAATTGCGTATAATTCTGATGGTTTTCTAAATATTAATAGCACGGCTGCAATAACATTAGCTATCTTATTAATAGCTTTATGCAATGGTGTCAAACAAGCTCTAGGAAAAGTTGAGTGTAAAATAATGAATGTCTTGCGAGCGAGCGAAGAAAAGGTTAGACTATTAATCTAAGCTATATTATAATAATAATTGAACTGATAATTAAGCCTGCGAAATATACAGTCACATACTGAATACCGTTTAAAATTTAAGGGCTACTTAAAATAAATAATTGAGAAGCTTCTAAAGGAAAAAAAGAGTAGGTAATAGGATGGAATTTTCATGTTAAAAATGTACATCAAAAAGCCAGACAAGACATGTTACATTGGATGTCCTGTGGGAGGCCACGCTCGGGATTTTACTATGAGAACACGTGTGCGTCACGCAGAGAGTTTAAAGCCGCCCTTAAATATGTACAAAATAACCAGAATAAGATCCAAATGAACATACTGGCCAGTAAGCACGAGATAGGAAATTTTGCACAATTTTGGAAGGAGACCAAAAAACTAAATGACAAGATGAGTTTACCGGTAAATGTAGAAGGCGAAAATGATAAACGTAAAATAGCTAATATTTTTATGAGTTTCTTTAATACAGATAGTTCAAATAGTAACAACAGTGCATCGGATATAATGGAAAAAAGTAAGTGTCGTGTCTCGGAGACTTACACGGATATTTTTACAAAGAAACAAATTGAAACAGTTTTAAAAACCATGAAGCGCGGTAGGTCTCCGGGACATGATGGATTTAGCATAGAACACATAGTGAATGCGGGCCAGAAACACCGTTACTTGCCTGCAGACATGATTAAAACCTTAGTTGTTCTCATACCCAAAAATAAAACAGGAGACATCTCGAGCGTGACCAACTACAGGCCCATCTCGTTAGCCACAATAGTGGCCAAGATACTTGAACGTTTAATACACTCGAAAATGGTAACAAAAGTCGATGATGGCCAATTTGGTTTTAGGCCTAATGTCTCTACCGATATGGCAATTTTCTCCCTAAAACAGGTTGTTGGCTATTACAACGACAACAAAACCAGTGTATATGCCTGTTTTTTAGACCTAAGTCGTGCTTTTGACACCATCAGACATGACCTTCTATGGCAAAAGCTTAGGGACGCCTCAGTGTCTACGGAAGTAGTAGATCTGCTTACCTTCTGGTACAGGTACCAAACTAACAACGTCAGATGGGGTCAGGAACTATCAGATGGGTTTCGACTGTCGTGTGGAGTAAGGCAGGGCGGCCTTACATCTCCAGACCTATTTAATGCATACGTGAATGACTTGATCGTGGAACTGAGTAGCACACCAGTTGGGCTTAGATTGGATGGCAGATACGTCAACAATCTGAGCTACGCTGATGATATGGTGCTGCTCAGTCCCACGATCAAGGGACTAAGAAGACTACTTGCAATATGTGAACAGTATGCCAGAGACCACAATCTGAAATATAATGCTAAGAAAACAGAATTGATGGTCTTTAGAGCGGGTAAAGGCCCGGACGTTGTACCCAGCGTATATGTCGATGGGACGATGGTGAATACGGTTGAACAGTTCAAGTATCTTGGTCACATACTAACTTCTAACAAAAAGGACGATGCGGACATAGAACGTCAGCGTAGATCACTCTGTGCTGTAGGCAATATGATTATTAGAAAGTTTTCCAAAGCCACTCCAGATGTGAAACTGACTCTGTTTAGGTCATTCTGTCAGACATTCTACACTTGTCAACTCTGGACAAAATACACCAAGAAAGCTCACAGTGACATAAGAGTGGCGTATAACAATATCTTTAGGCAACTTATGGGACACGATAGATGGTGCAGCGCCACTGATATGTTTCTAGAAGCTCGCATAAATACTTTTAATGCTATACAAAGGCACAGAATAGCTTCTTTTATGAGCAGAGTTGACAAGTGTAAAAACACTATTATTAAAAGTTTGTCGGAAAGGCTTATCTTGACCGAGACGTATAAAAAATGGACTGCCATAAGTTGTTTGACGAAGACCTAACATGTGGTTGGGTAGATAGCACTAGGTAACTTAATGGCTACTTATCTAATCTCTTTTAGAGGTAATTAATAATTACGTATTGTTTTATTTTTTATTAGGTTTTAAGTTATTATTATTTTATTATATTATCTTATATATTGTATGGATCGTGCATCTGAAATAAAGACATATTATTATTATTATTGTTTGTAACGTCTCCGTTTCACGGGGCTATGGAGCCCCGGACTTTTGGAAGGCGTGCGTGGGGCCGAAGCCAACACGTAGAGGCCCGTTTCAGTCACAATTTTAATCGCAAAGTTGAAATTGACACCAAACCGGCGGTTATCCCTGTCTACACTATAAAATGCAGCCAAGGACAACCCCCGGTTTGGATAGTACTATTGTGTAAACTACAGATGAAAACTACTTGGGCTATGACAATGGGTTGGTAGTGGATTGGATACTGGGGGGAACTATGGGGACTATGGCGCCTGCCGTAACATTGTTCAATAAACAAGTAAAAATGGCAGACGGAGACTCGCCAACTCACAAACTGGGCCACCCTAAATGAAGCCGAGCAAATTACAGCCAGGGGGCAACAGGGGCGTGAGTGGCTGAAGGATGGAGAGGCCTCCCTGGATTTTATACTCAGGTCACGGGCTCCCTGAGGGTCCCGTGGGCCAGCCTACCTGGCCCACTCACCACTTACGATTGGCATCCATCCTACGAGCAGAGTGGGAGCTCTACTCTCGCGACTCCACTCCGACCGGCCGGTGAAGGCAAGCCAGAGGCGGGGGACCGCTTCCTCGTCAGTGTTCACTCCGACCAGCCAACTAAGGCAAGCCGGAGGTGAGGAACGGTGGTTTCCCCCTGGAGCACTCGGGTAGCCACGGGGTCGCTACTCCCCGACACCTCGCCTCAAGGTGCCCTGCGGGCTTATTATTATTATTATTATGTTGTTACCATTACGGATACTCGGGGCTATGGAGCACCCGGACCTTTGGAAGGCGTGCGTGGGGCCGAAGCCAACACGTAGAGGCCTGTTTTAGTAACATTTTAATTTAAATTTTGCGATGGACACCAAACCGGCGGTTATCCCTGTCTACACTATAAAATGCAACCAAGGACAACCCCCGGTTTGGATAGAACTATTGTGTAAACTACGGGTGAAAAACTACTTGGGCTATGGAAATGGGTTGGTAGTGGATTAGATACTGGGGGGAACTATGGGGACTATGGCGCCTGCCGTTACAATGTTCAATAAACATGTAAAAATGGCAGACGGAGACTCGCCAACTCACAAACTGGGCCACCCTAATTAAGCCGAGCAAATTACAGCCAGGGGGCAACAGGGGCGTGAGTGGCTGAAGGATGGAGCAACCTCACCGGATTTTAAACCATCCTAGGTAATCCTGTGGAGCGGGCCAACTCATCACTGACGTGAGGTGTCCATCCTCCGAGCATTTCTGCTCTGGCGACTCCACTCCGACCGGCCGGTGAAGGCAAGCCAGAGGCGGGGGACCGCTTCCTCGTTAGTGTTCACTCCGACCAGCCAACTAAGGCAAGTCGGAGGTGAGGAACGGTGATTTCCCCCTGGAGCACTCGGGAAGCCGCGGGGTCGCTACTCCCCGACACCTCGCCTCAAGGTGCCCTGCGGGCTCCTTGAGGCGAGGTGTCGTCTCCTCCTTATTTTTATTATTATTATTAAATTCAAAATTTTAGGATTATTTTAGTTTCACAGCTGTAATTCTTTAATGGCTGTATACAGAAACGTCATTCAAAATTTGAGGGTTCTTAATGATTGCGCAGCTTCTAAATTCAAACTTATAAGATTATTTAGTTCAACCATAGCAATTCTTCAACGTCCGAATACAGAAACGTCGCACAAAATTTGAGGGCTACTGAAATAATTGAGCGGCTTCTAAATTTAACATTAGTATGGGATTTTTAAATTTAGGAGCTGCTTAGGTAACTGTTTTGAGTAACGTTCCTGTATTCAGCTGTAAAAATCCAATGTTTAGTAAGTATCGTTTTAGTAGATATTCTACATGCGGTCACAATAGGCTAAGTTTTTGTGAAAGATTTATACGTACCATTAACTTGGCTAAGTGAAAAATTCCTCTTAAGACCTTCATAATTGAATTAAATTCGCAAAACCCCACAAAACCGACATCAATGATGAAATCGTTTTGTCCACACTCTCGTTTCGTCAATGTTTAGCCGTGGGCAGTTCAACAAGCCGAGACGAATCGCTTACCCAAACAAATTGTTGTAGTACACCCGACTGTATGCCTGTTATTATGTTAGGACAAGTTAATTTAACAATTTAAGAAACTTTAATTTAAGCTCATTTTCCGGTTTTGATGGCGTTGATTTTATTATATTAAGAGTAAAGTCTACCTACTCTTTTCTCCATACAAAATTTACAAACGTAGTCGACTGTTTCCTTCCTGGATTTTAGAGAAAATAAGTTAATGCCATAAAATCTATATTGTTTAATCGTTTTAATCAATTCTAGACGTCGATGTGATTACTATTAATAATATCTTTTAATTAGCTATGTGCCCCTCGGTTTCCTCCGCATATAAGTTTCGATCCCGTGTGAATTTTTAATATTCCTGTTCAAATCCTCATCATCTGCCGAGTGATGTTCCCGGTTGCATCCCTCTCGGGAGCCCAGAGTCCGCTCAAAATAAAACTACAACCCTTTTAATTTTATTTTATTGACGAAAAAATTAAAATTAAAAAAATCTGGTAGAGCCGTTTTATTCCGATAGTCCAAGAAATCAGATCATACGAGTAAAAGCACGAGGGTCTGTAAATAAAAAAATCATGATGTTCTTCAATGCCTAAGGCCTAATAGGACTACCAGAGACGGATGGATCTGTATACAAAGCGCGAATATATCAAGAATAAACCGCCGTCTAAAATCTCTTATAATTACGTAAACAGAGTCCTCACATGTGGCAACTGTGCTCTCACTTTTACTGCCAAAATAGGTTACATAAGTCATGTGAGGTCACACAATATTAGATCGGACCCTTTTAAATCTTCTTCTCATCCGAGCGATGTTCCCGGTTGCATCCCTCTCGGGAGCCCGGGGTCCGCTAAACCCTTTTTTTTTAATTTGGTGTCGGCGCAGTCGGCAAGTCATCATTTACCATACCTTCTGCAATTAGATTTGGCAATGTTTTACGGCCGACCGTCTGCCTGACAGCAACCTTCTTAGGGATCAAGCAGTTTATCCGTAACCGCGCGGGGAGAACTTAAGGTTTGCTAATCTCCCTCAGATCCCTTAGTCGCCTTTTACGACACCCACGGGAAGAGATAGGGTAACCCTATTCTATACCGGGGCTACACGGCTAATCGGGCCCTTAAATCAATTAGCGGAAATGTAGACGCTGTAGCCGAAATCGGTTATGAAGTAATAGATAGAATAGAATAGGACTATAACTAGTTATTGTTCCAACTCGAAACCTAACAACATTTAAACGCACAGATGATTACAAAATTGGTCTAACCAATGCCACAAGCTGTGATTTGGTTTAATTAAGCTTAGAATGAAATTGTGGGTGTAAGTGGTTTAGGTTGGAATTGGCTGGGGCTAGGTTATTTCTACCTTGTGGGGAAATTAGTCATTTTCTGTGTGATACAATTTGTGTTATTATTTCTGGTAAGTAAATTAAAGGTAGGTCCTTCATGCTCTCGAGAGGGATGCAACTGGAAACGTTGCTCGGATAAGAAGAAGGTAAGGACGGCGAATATCAAGGTAGATATTTCTCCTATCATAATTGAAGATTTTATTAATATTACTAGGTCTGATAAATTGATGTTCGCTGCACTTTACCCGTGAGCGCACTTCCCCCTAATGACCTTATAGGTCCTTCATGCGACCTTCACCGTGTAGCCTTGGCGTGGAATATAGCTACCCCATCTGTTTTCATGGGTGTCATTAAGGACGTCTATGAGATCTGGAAGACTAGCGAACCTGGAGTTTTCACGCGGTGACGAATAAATTAAAAAGGTCTGGTCAGATAAAGGCGTCCGATTTTTACAAACATCGGTTAATTTTGCAGCAGGTATATAAAACATTTTTTTAAATAGGTATTTTAAAACGCATTGAATTGAGCACCTCCTCTTTTTTTTGGGAGCTGGTTAAAAATGCTCCCTGGACCCCCTGGGACAGCGGCCTACTGCTGGTAAAATAATGATGTGTCAGTTTTTTAAATTTATAAATTAAAATTAATAATGCTTTTGAAAAATTCCGTCCACTGCGGTAGATCGAGTATGAACCTATGAGCCCCGGTTTCAATGAATCTATTACGAAACATCATTAGACGGTATATCTTGCTAGAAGTAATTGTCCAGGTCTTCATGTCTGAAGGTCTCAATCGTATGAAAGCTCATCACATCAACGACTTTTTATATCAATGTAATTTATCATAGGTTACTTCACAGATTTGTAATTACCTAATTCAGATAGAATTATCCGTTCTCCTTGCATGTCAAACTGTAGGTACTAAGTTGTACAAACATTGCTATGTCTTTCTCCAGTTTCACAGATTATAGATCGATATTTGACGTTTTTTGACAGGTTTTCAAAACCATACTAGAATATGTTTTGGGAACCGTAGGTTATATAAGCCGAAAAGGCATTGATTTAGACCTCTAGACTCTAGACGAACTACTTTTGTTCTATGCGAACAGTTTTAAAGGTTAAGTTCAAATTTTCAATAGTACCTAGTCAAATAAAAGCTGTCTGACTAGACGTCTAGAACAACCCTAAAAGGGTTGTTCTGAATATTTTCATAATAATATCACTTTGCGTATTACGCCATCTAGCCCCACACTATCCAACTATATAGACTTGTACTATAGGTACTAGACATTGTAAGCTATCAATTGATAAATCAGTTATTCGATTCTGGCGTAAGTGGAAGCTTCATGTAATTAAATTCATAATTCAGGGGTAAAGTGTTTTATGCCCTTGTCTAAAGCTAAACAGCACACATAATAAGAAAATCGTGCTTGTGTACTGTAGGTGTGATCTGTTTAAGGTAAAGTGTAGGTAAGTGTAAGTGTCATATAGCCTGTCAGAGTTCTATCTATCAATGTGTTCTCCAAAGTCTTCGTGTTGCCTATGTTTCATCATTTTATTGCGTTGTACCTAAGTAGCTAGGTACTATAAAATGTATTTGAAGTCATATTATTTTGTATGACCTTTTAAACTTTCTTGTAAAGAAATAATGGATTGTTTTTGATCGTTGATAAGTCTGCTTAGGACATCAAATAACAGTTGAACATGAATTATTAATTTTGTATTAAAATATCATGGAAAGGCTTTGAAACTGACAACACCTGCATAGCTTCACCATGTACCGCGGTTTCACCCGCGTATTTACTGATCCCGCGAAATTTAAAAAAATACTTTCTCAGTGAACAGGGACCAGCGGTTTGGGCTCTGCGTTAATATAGTTCAGACTTAAGTTGGTCACCAATCAATTAGTCAGTCAGGACTGGACTTAAAACTCTATCCCCCTTACTTATAATATACAACGACTAACTTTGTAACGTTTGTCTTTCACTGTAACATGAAGTTTCAAAGTTAACAGACAGAGACATACGTTACATTAACTTAGTTATCTATATCTATCTATACTAATATTATAAAGAGGAAAGAATTGTATGTTTGTGTGTGTGTGTGTGTGTGTGTGGATATTTGTAATGAATAAACTCAAAAACTACTGAACTGATTTCAAAAACTCTTTCACCAACAGAAAGTTACATTATCGAGGAGTAACATAGGCTACTTTTGATCCCGATATTCCCACAGGATCTGGAGGGTTACTGCGGTTCGTTTCGATACGACATCGTTAACGTACAGATCATACACCCAATTGCTAATAAATCCACCTTGAAAAACGACAACTAACCCAATATAAATAAGAACAATTCCACGCTCCTCAATTAACAGATCGACTTAAAACACGAAAGAAAGTGACAACTAAAAAGAAACCCGATGTATCTCGTCAGAGAACATGTCGTGTCTTGCGACGCCTCAGTGGTCACGGCACACGCAATTCGAACGGTGACCCTGAGCCATTGGACACTCATACGACGAGAACAGCTGTCTTTAAATCGTAGGTCGTATCTCAGTAGAAACCTTGTTTATTCTGTACTTTTGATGACTAAGATTTGATTAAAACTGGAATAAGCCAACAGTCATATTGTCCTACAAATTGCGTGGTACGTTATCCCGGTCCTACGCTCAAAAGTAGTAGTACAGATCCTACCTCTGTTATCTACCACAATCGAGAGTTTCGTATAGGAAATTGTTGGGCGTCTCATCAAAATGAAGCTACTCACGGAAAACTAGCCTGATAGTAATCAATTTGCGAAAATGTAGGTAGGACCAAGGATCCTGGACTATAAGGGCAAGATAAAGAAAGAGATTCATCAAGCAACATTGAATCAAATACTTGAACTAAGGTTATGTTTGTAAATTGTGATACTGAACCAGTTTTGTTTTGCTATAAATTTATCGGTAACACGTAACCTTGTCTAAGCTTTGACCACCATAATGATAGATGTGATTTAAACATAATGACATCAAGCTGTCTTATATTTGACTAATTAATTAAAATATAAATTTGCACGACGTTACACACAGCGCAATCTAGCCCCAAACTAAACAACTAGGATTGTACTACGGGTACTAAACAACGGATACCTATACTACATATCATACGTTTATTTTGTAAATATGTTTATGCCATAAGTCCTATGTCTTTAGAATAGAAATAAAATTTAGAAAAACTAGAAAATGAAAAAAAAAAAAACGTAGGGGCATGGTCGGATTGGTCGGTCATTGCAGATATAGGTTTTATCGCATAAACATAATATTTTCTCTAATGTCTTTACCCAGGGAGGAAACAGTCGACAACGTTTGTATGGAAAACGAGTAGGTAGACTGTTCTCTTAAGTTATTTATTCGTCTTACCTGTCCTTAAAGTTAGTTAAAGTATTAAACGTGTGTTTCCGCGACTAGCCCTATAACTGGACCTTTTTACGTGTCATTAAAAGCTGTTAAGTTCACGATGTTTTCCTTCAACATACGAGTGAGGTTAAACCTGATACTTAGCCTAGGTTTAACTTTAGACTTCGTTTTGACACCCATAGGTACAGTTGTCGCAATAAGTAGGCAATCGTTACACTCGATCAAGTTCAAGCACTTGCGATAACGGTTGTATCAAGTTGAAGAAACTCCTTAAATTCCATGTCAGGCCAAACTGGTCTGTAAAGCACCATTTACCATTACTATACAGGGTGAACCATTTAAAGGACCCGTCATGGGGATATCCTAAACTACAAGAGATAGAGGAAAATGCTGAAAGGAGTTGCGTCCCCGATTTTGACAAAAAATAAAATGATTTACCTAAAGATAAAGATAAAGATAGAGATAGAGATAGAGATAGAGATAGAGATAGAGATAGAGATAGAGATAGAGATAGAGATAGAGATAGAGATAGAGATAGAGATAGAGATAGAGATAGAGATAGAGATAGAGATAGAGATAGAGATAGAGATAGAGATAGAGATAGAGATAGAGATAGAGATAGAGATAGAGATAGAGATAGAGATAGAGATAGAGATAGAGATAGAGATAGAGATAGAGATAGAGATAGAGATAGAGATAGAGATAGAGATAGAGATAGAGATAGAGATAGAGATAGAGATAGAGATAGAGATAGAGATAGAGATAGAGATAGAGATAGAGATAGAGATAGAGATAGAGATAGAGATAGAGATAGAGATAGAGATAGAGATAGAGATAGAGATAGAGATAGAGATAGAGATAGAGATAGAGATAGAGATAGAGATAGAGATAGAGATAGAGATAGAGATAGAGATAGAGATAGAGATAGAGATAGAGATAGAGATAGAGATAAAGATAAAGATAAAGATAAAGATAAAGGTAAAGGTGTTACAATATTATCATAAAAAGTTACAGAATTCTGCCTACAGGCGTCCAAATATTTTAAATTAGAGTAAATCTAAGCATAGTCTACGTATGAATAAAATTTATATAAAATCAACAATTTAACATTAAGGTTCCTTTATAATATTAACTTAGTGAGAATTAGAAATATACCTTATGAAATAATAAAAATTCTTCCACCGATATTCGTGGAGTTCTCTTTTAAACACGTTAAATGGTAATTTTTTTAATCTGTCAGGAAGGGCGTTATAAATCTTTATACTCATAAAATACATATTTTTTCTAAAAACTTCTAAATTAGCTTGTGGTAAATATAAGTTGTCACCATGTCTCCTACTGGGTTGTCCCATTTCTAAATTAGTCTTAAACAACTTGGGATTCTTTCTTACAAAAATACATAGTTCTTCAATATATAAACTTGGTAGAGGGAGAATTTTTAATTTTAGAAACAAAGGCTTACATGTTTCTCTAAATTTTGCCTTACCTAAAATTCGAATACACCTTTTTTGGGCTTTAAATGCAAATGAAGCTTCAACACAGTTACCCCAAAGTGGAAGACCATATCTCAGTACTGAGCTAATATATCCGTGGTAGGCACATAGGGCAGCATCATTTGAAACTGAATCCCGCAGGGCAAAAAGAAATTTGTCAATTTTACTACAATTTAACCTAGCCTAGTTTTTAAAAAATAGTAATTTCTCTCGATTTACCACACGATGTTTGTTTCCAGGATCAGCAACACTATTTCTCGGTACAATGGTATATAGGATGTTTATTTTTTTGCAAAAAGACAAGGTTCGATTTCCGGCTAAGATAGTAAATTTTTCAAAAATCTGAATATGCCTTTTTAGTTTTTGTCAAAACAACTACTTTCGAAAATTTTCGCTATCTCTTATAGTTTAGGATATCCCCCGGAAGTCCCGTTCACTCTGTATACTGCCACAGTTTACACTTTACTCAGTAGATATTGATCTGTCTGTACCCGTACAACTACTGGTAAGCTGTAGTTGTGCCCTCGGCGCTTGTATTTTTCTTGTGGCGAGAACTCGAGGTTCGTTTTAATTAATTTTGTATTTTATTTACTTCGCAACTTCACGTGGGTTATTTGCTGCCACATCTCATATTATACGTCGTTTGGACTAACCGAGAGAGGTACTAACTGGGAAAGTGCATGTCCATCCGGTGAAGTTCGCCAAATGGCCACTCTCCCAGAATGCTTAGCTAGTTTAGTTTACTCAACGACGATGTTCAATCTAGTCTCTGAAGTGTTTCCTTTACTCTTACGAATACTAAATATCAATTGACATTCGCGAGTCACCTGTCTCTCTGAGCTAACTGTAGATTAAATTCGCCATGGCCTCAGGTCAACAAGTGCCAAGTGTTTGTGCACCGCTCTTTTATCAAATCACTGATTTTAAACCGCTACTCTTAACGAGTAATGTGAAGTGGTTTTGCAATTATAGTACCTACTTCAATATTGCAGTTTTTTCTTGTATCAAAGGGCGCGTTCCGAAATACAACTTTGAAAACCATTATTGATACCTACCTTAGTTTTTAAGACTTATAAAAGTGATACTGCCCATGATCACTACATAGTATAAAACAAAGTCGCTTTCCGCTGTCTGTCCCTATGTATGTATGTATTATAACGACCCACAAAATTTCCCTACTGGGGCAAGGACCTCCTCTTGGAGGGGTTAGGCAGTAAAAGTCTACGTGAGCCTGCTCTGGATTGGCGAATGTCACATATCTTCGGACCGTGGTGTCTTGGGACATGTCGGATTACTAACAACGTTTCCCTTCATCGTAAGAGTGATGTTAATAATAGAGGACATCATTTTTTTAAAGACATTGGTTTGCCTTCGCGAGTAGGTATTGGAGTAGGTAGGTACTAAGAATGTAGCTATCTTAGTTCTAGTAGTACTCAATTATTAGTTCGATAAAACTAGTAAAATGAATGAAAGCGAATAAACAAGTGAAGTAAATAACATTAACATTAACAACATGAGGTTTGTAAGTGCAAGGTGCATCGACCATGACAACATGTATACGTCGGCTTCGTCTTTTTTGCAGTTATTGCGTTATTTCTGCACTTACAATAATGTGTAAGGTCGCGCGTAAGTTGGTATTTTCACTGTGTTTTCTTTAATTAAGATATATTTTTTGCTATTTAGCGATGAAGAAAGACGCCGTGTTGGAAAAACACGATGTTTTCCTCCATCTCTTTTACGTTGAAAGAAAACATCATGAGGAAACTGACATGTCCTAGGACTTTCCACGATCCGAACGCATGGGTCGTTCGCTAATCCGGAGTAGGCTTCTGTAATGTCTTATTTATTTCTGCCTAACCCACCCACAGACATAAATATAGCTAGACGTCACATGTAGGTACCTCGATTTGTATTGACCCCGAGCGTCGTCTATCTGTGGCCTAACCCCTCTCTAACAGGAAGGCCATCCCCTACAGTGTGACCATTTAAGATTTTTAAGCTTACATTATTATTTTATTACCATGTCAAACATATTATAGAGCTACTGCGGTAGCTTTCTACAGTTCAGCTCCCTCTTTCTCCAGTAAATTGATAATGTTCTCCGCTTTTTAATTTCCCTGGTAATCTTTTCTGTATTGAATACAAATCTATATTTGACGTTTATTTGAGAGGTTTCAAGACAAAACTAAGACAATAATGTAAGCCGAAAAGGGGTTGTTGTAGACGTCCTATAAGGCTTTTGGAAATTCGATCAATTTTTCTGAAGTATTTAAGTTCGCATTTCCAACAGTCGTAGAACGTAGTGATCACAGATATCTGAACATGTGCCTATAGTGATATTTTCTAATTGAAATCGTAACTAACGAGAGTCGTAAGTCGTAGCACGGTATTTGAGTCAAAGGTTTTATCCGGTTTAACTAACCATTGTATAAATCGACACGGTTGCTGATGAGCGTGACTCCGTATTTCACTTAACATTTTTAACCTAGCTAGTGTACCTATGTTAGTTCTTAAATGACGAGATGTATAATACCTATCTAAATGAATACTTGGCATTCTGGAAATATAGGTTATAAATGATGTCAAATATCACGTTTGTTTTATGGCCCCCCTTAAATATTTGATTTATTTGTTTTTAGTATTTGTTATTATAGCGGCAATGGAAATACATCATCTGTGAAAAATTCAACCGTCTAGCTATTACGGTTCATGAGATACAGCCTGGTGACAGACAGGCAGCGAAGTCTCAGTAAATAGGATCCCGTTTTTTTCCCTTTGGATACGGAACCCTAAAAAACAGGTATATTATTATGTAAGTATATATTATTGCGAAATATAAGTAATTGGCAGTTGCGGGAGTAGGTACCTACCGACTAAGGAGTAATAAATTCTCTTTCGCGCAAAAGGTACTGAATCGATTGTGATTAAATTTGGCAAGTAAATAAGTTTTATTCCGAAATTCTTCTCAAACGATTAATCAGATGTGTGTTGAAAATATTTTCTTCTCATAAAATAAACTTTATAACAATGTCTCACATAAATCCTAAACCGAATACAATGAAACTTTCATTCTATTCATGCATGTAATGCTATTTTCTTAAGCATTGTCGGAAGGTTTAGGTACTCTGTCGACCTACTCTATCAAAGTTTACAATAGGTTGTTTAATTTATTGCATTTCATTACAAAGAAAAGTGTCTCTACCCGGCGTCGGCATCGTACGATACTTAGGTTAGACTATAAGGGTCAAAAGGGTAAGCTTTTGGACTAGCCACGTCCGCCAATCTACTATAAATCCATAAAATGCTTTGTCCTGACTGACTGACTGATCAACCCACAGCCTAAACCGCTGATAGTAGAGAGCTAAAATTTGGAAAGTGTGTTCTTTATATAGAATATCTTAATCTTAGTTCTACAAAGTTTTATTAGTAAGTATAAGTAAAATATTGACTGACTAGTGCTATTTGTTTGTAAAATTTAGAGGGAAGTTTGTGATTTTATTATTTAGAGTTTTTTTTTCTATAATCGTGTTTTCACATACAGGACATAGTAAATATCCGCATTGTTTTCATTATCAGTTCTGGCCTACCTGCAGGCTTAATGATTACTTCGTAAAAAGTTAGTATGCCCCCAATCTTGCATAATTTAGATTAGAAGAGATCAAAGGGGAATTAGCCGAAAACTGAGACTATTTAAGAGATCGGAGTAGAGATAAAGTTTAGTAATTTAAGACAATATTTCATATTCAAACAAGGAGAAACATGAAGATCTCGTTTGGTGATTTATTAAGTAGGTATACGTCCTACAGTATTGGTTCGGACATCAAAAATCCACTTTCGCGAAGTGAAAGTAGTGTTTTCTGTTATAGTAAAAAGGTAGGCGTGGTGGAGACAATGAAATCTGATTATGAGTTAGCTTTAATAAGTTATTTATTGTTATCAAGACTTAATGCAGGACATTAATCTCCACCCAGAGAAAGCTTAGTGTCTATTAAGTTATTTATGACTCTGAGACGGTTCGATCTATGGGAAGCTGCAAAGCTTATCTAGCTAAATATGTTATAGGTTCTCGTTTTTACCCCTTGGGTACGGAACCCTAAAATGATTTAAAAAACAGCATTTTATCGGGTGGTTCTCATGTAAGGACTTTCATAGGTTTATGATATAATTAATTATATTACGACTTTAGTTAGGTGGATATATTTTAATGATTAAGTTAATTTGAAAATCCAACAGCTTTTCTTTTAAACAATATAAACGTACACAAGCGAATTGAGAACCTCCTTCTTTTTTGAAAGTCGGTTAAAAATAGACAAAACTAGGGTAACAACAAAAAGCCAAATCCACCCAATAAATCAACCAATCAACCAGCCAATCAGTTAAGTCAGAGTTAAGAATGACTCACTCAATTAAGCATAGGTACTTAACTACCTGTCTAATTAAATTAACTATCTATTTGGAACTAATTTTATTAAGCCTAATAACGACTATTAGATAACTTAGCAAGGTACCTATTTAATTGATTAGTCACGGAACTTTCACCTTTTTTATTTGTATTTGAAACATATTTTATTACCGTGCGTTTTTTGCAACGAGCCCTAAACTGGGCCTTTTTAACCGACTTCCAAAAAAAAGGAGAAGGTTCTCAATTCGTCAATTCAATTCAATTCAATTCGTCGCGTATATATTTTTTAGGTTTTTTCACCAATTACTTGACCGGCTTGACCGATTGAGACAATTATTTTTCCCAGTTATTGTAGGTTCTTTGTGGGGGATGTTTTTTCTTTACCGTAAGAGCGATGTTAATAGCGTAGAGGTATAACATAGGTATAGTCCCGCGGTTTCCTCGTAAGTCCCGATTCCGTGGAAATATCGGGTTCAAAAGTGTTCAGGTTACTCCTCGATAATGTAGCTCTCTATTGGTGAAAGAATCCCGCGGGACCGAGATTTACGCGGGCGAAGCCGCGGGGCGTAGCTAGTAACGTTATAAAAACTGAAAAATGAGTATGATTTCATATCAAAATCGCGAAATTCTCGAAAACCGAAGCAAAATTTACGTTACGGGTTCTTTTCTAAGGTTTCTTTTCAACAGTTCCCATGAGAAAATTAAGTGCGTGACTCTTAACAGAGGTTATGTCTACCTAATGAGGTATACCTACTGATGATAAATAATAACTTCCCTAAAATTATCTACGTAATGGTTAATTAAGCCAATGTCCGTTTCTTTCAAACTTTTCTTATGATTTCTTCTTCTTCCTGTTCTTATACGGAATTAATTGGGGTAGGTAGGTAGAGTAGGTACGATTTAATTGACTATAATATCCACTGCATATACATATTTTTGGTGGGCCGCCTGTCTGACACCAACCGTCCTTGGGATAGTTTACCCACTACCGCGCAGCACTAGGTTCACTAAATGTTACGACGGCGACTTTTAAATAACCTTCAAAAATTTATCGATAGGTATGGCCTAAGATGTAGCACGCTTACTTGGAAGTAAGACGGCGACCAGTGAAAAGACGGTGAACGACTGCACTGGCTTACGTATCGGAATACGGACGAGTTCGCTAGCCGCACGACCTAAGAACTCATTCCTATAAACCGCCTGGTGCGGTCATTAGGTAGGTACTTTGTTTTTTATTATTTTCTCATCGGTTTAATTATGATATGAACCGATTTGGAAATTGGGTCCATATTGGCTCACATAAAATTCTAAGTCATATTCTTTGTCTTACTATCGATTTATGTTCATAATAATCACTCTTCATAATTTTACTTTTCATACTTTTTTTATTCAAACATTTTTATTACTACCATCGGAGCTCATAACAGTTAGTGATCATAAATTTTATGTTTTAAAAAAATTATGAAGAATGATCATTAGGATTTAAAATGGTATGTGAAACATTTTCGGACCTCCGATGTTAGGAGTTAAAAATTTATGTAAGACGATCCGCCCCCTTGGAAATTAGCCAGTGTCAAGTAATTTTTACAATACTTGCAAGTTGTTCGCAGATACAAAAACAGTCTAGACGTCGTATGTTTACCTAAATCAAGTCGGGCCTTACTTTGCCCGATAGTTGCGTGTGGCAAAAACATTTTCATGAGCTCTTCTGTGCTTCGGAAGGTAAAGGTGGTCCCAGTTGTTTCTCTATTTAAGTTAGGTCAAGTTAGAGGTCTTTAAGGCGACAAATCTCTAACACTATGCTCTATTAAGTAAAGAAGAAGACGAATTTCCTCGGACATGATGAATTTGAAGCCGAATAATTTAGAAATGCAGTTTTGTACCTACCTATGTACCTACTTACAAAACTGCAGCTCTAAATTATTTATTAGGTCTATACCTACTTCAAGCTAAACAGTTCATCTCCATCCTAAGGTTACCTGTAAGAAATCGCTCTTAGCGATAAGGTCACCTATTTGTGCAACGTTCTGTTTTTAAGCTTTTTTGTGTTTCTATACTTAATGTATTGTAATATGACTGTATTGTATGTTGTGCAAATAAAGCGTTCATCTGATCATCTACAAATCTTCCTGAAGAAAAAATCAAATAAGTAAGTAAGTACAAACAAACAATCAAAACGTCAGATCATAGCCTAAAATTAAAAAAACGTATTACTAACAAGAACATAAATTAATTAAGTATTTTACCAGCTTGGTAATACCTAACACTTACCAATAAACGCTGCAATTAACAAAACGCAGCCGAGAAATCGTATCTGCATCATTTTCAAAAAATTCCAATCACTTTCACTAATTAAAAATCACTATTTCCACTTCAAAAACACAAAGTTATTCAGAACACATTGTCGTAAAATAATCACAATATTTTCGAAGTTTTTTTTTTCGCTGCGAAAGTTGCCGCGTATTTTAAATGTGGAACACGTAGGGCGTGCTCGTTTGAAAGTCAAACGATAACTGGCACTGGCTGGCTTGGACAGATGGTGGCTTTGGCTACGCGCGAAGTTTGTATAGGCCGGGTAAATTGAAAGGTAGGTAATTATTAAATCGACGATTTTGTTTTAAAAACCTCGGTGTTAAGGAGCTGGGCTATTAATAAGCGCGTACTAAGGTCGTACTAACTGGAACGTTCGTCGAATAGTATTAGTATATTAGTTTCAGTTTGTCAAGTTTGAAAGTTTTCGACAAGGAAAAAGATAACACAACACAATTTAGCAATTCCGACGTTAGTACAATGAAGGTACTTACGCGTTTACTAATATCTCTTGATATAAAGGTTTTTAAATAATTACTTCTTCAGCTTTGTTAGGGTGATACCGGGGCTAATAGAGTTGGCAATTTATAGGCACTATCTTTATCGCCAAAGAACGTACCTTTTTTGAAGTTTCAAGTTTCATCAAGACATTAGGGAGGTAAGATAATGATTAGGTACCTAAGTAATACATTTTTAAAATCGTTTCCTGCCCACCTACATTAAATTAACCCTCTTTTACTTTTTTAGGGCTTCGTACCTCAAAACGTAAAATACAGAAATACAAAGACAACTTAAGTAATTAAGTAATTTAAAATTAAATAAACTTAAGTAATTTAAAATTAAATAAACTTAAGTAATTTAAAATTAAATAAACTTAAGTAATTTAAAATTAAATGGCGTTTACGAAAAATCACGTTTGTTGTAGGTTCAAGGGGCTCCCCTTAAATATTTGTTTTATTTAGTTTATTTTGTTGTTATAGTGGGTTACAGAAATACCTTAGGTAGGTATCACGGTTTATGAGACACACCCTGACTGACGGACAGACAGACAGACAGCGGAGCTTCTCAGTAATAGGATCCCGCTTTTACCCTTTGGGTATCCTTACAACCTATATATAAAAATACTTTCTAGTCCGTCTGTCTGTATGTATGTGTGTCACCACCGATTATCTCAGAAACGGGTGGGCCTAGTAAGTTGAGTTGGGTGGTACAGATACCTAACCTACTGAAGTCTATGGTTTCTATTAGGTATGTGTATGAAAATCAAGGTAGGTACCTACTAAGTTAACACCATGAAACGATGGGGAAAAATTTTGATTTACGATTTATTTACCTACCTTATTTATGAACTTTTTCTAAAATAGGTATTAATTTGTGTTTTAAAATATGCCTACTTACTGTTTCTTCAACCATATGCGTAATATGGTGGGGTCGATTGAACCTTCTTCTTATCCGAGCGATGTTTCCGGTTACATCCCTCTTGGGAGCCCGGGGTCCACTAAACCCCAAATTGTTTTTTATTAATTCGGGGCCGATGCAGTCGGTAAGTCATCCATCATTGACCATACCTTCCGCAATTAGATTTTGCAATGTTTTTACGGCCGGCCGCTTGCCTGACACCAACCCTCTTAGGGATCAAGCAGTTTTTCCGCCACCGCGCGGGGAGAACTTAAGGTTTGCTAATCTACCTCAGATCCCTTAATCGCCTTTTAAGACACCCACGGGATGAGATGGGCTATTCTGTGCCCGGGCTACACGGCTGCCCGGGCTACACGGCTCAAATAGAACCGATCACGGGTCGATTAAACCACTCCGCTAAATTGTCTTTAATGGGTAGATTAATATTAAAAGACCCACCTGTCCTGCATTTCAATTGTTTGGGTTGTTAAAATTGTTTACGGTTCAATCAAAATATATACAATTTACTACTAAGACCTACAGCAAAAAATATCTGTTATTTATTATTTTTGTTGATAGCCAAATCGTTTAATGAAAGGAAGGCCGCAGTTTCAATTTAACCCGGTCTACCCTACCATACCTGCTTGGTGATAGAGTTGGGCCACAATCTGCCTAATAGTTGATCAATACGCGTCCGGTGGTTGGGCTTAGAATTTGGTGATAAAGTCTTGATTCGATTTGATTTTTGATGATCTTGATTTGATTAGATCGGATAGGTTGCGTTACACACCCATTCCTCGGAGCACCTGTATATTATACAATAAAAAAATGAATTGAGTGACATCTGTGTTACACTGGAAGTATTAATATTGTTCACCTCCTACGACCACCGAACTGTTCTAAACTTGACAGTCAGTTAGTTTTGTAAAATAACGGTAGATGGCGCTATAAAGTACTAAATGCTATGATAGATGGCGTTAAATATAAGACGTCAAGAAATAACTCTTACGGATTTTTAAGGAACTAACAATTTCTGTATTCTTTTTCGTATACACTAGCGCCACATAGAGTGAACTACTTCCTTGGTACGAATGTAGCAAGAAAGTGCATGACATAAATAATTTCTGTCAATGCCAAATCTGCTTTTGGACTTTCGGCGGGAAAGCGGAGACAACATGTCGTGCTCCAAGTTTATTTTCGTTAAACTATGTTGTAAACTCGGTTAAATTGTGTAATTTTGGTGGAATCTTATTCAATTTAATTCCGTGAATGTGCACAAGTGTAGTGAAAACAAAATTGAGTGTTAAACATGGACTTTCCGTTGTTTCGCGCCGAAGCTCCTTGAAGGTTTTGGTAAAGTTGCCACCGCTTTACCATAGCCCCTGACTTGAAACTATAGGCCGATCGGGCTAATTTCATGCAAAATACTTGATACTGGCAAGATGTACAAGATGTACGACGCCAAAACTATAATAAAGAAACTTGAAATATTCTAAAGAATTTCGAAGAAACTTGAAATATTCTAAAACTTGACCCTGGCTATTCCAAATTGGCCATATCGGTCTCAGACCGAAATAAAAAAATAAAAAAAAAAAAAAAAAAAAAAAAAAAAAACTGCTTTTTCTGTCAAGCTCATGTGAATAGTTTCATGTCAGTCAGTCTAGTTTTTTTGAAATATTCTTCCGAAAACGAAAGAAATTTTAGAAAATCCGTCAATCTCTTGGACCACGTTTTATTATAATTAAAAATCGGCAAAATATTAATGCGGTTGAGTGTTTACTTGCAGTGAATGAGCGTAATTTTCGATAAATAGCGGTCGATGACGCCATCGATAAAATCCAACAGACAGCAGACGTTTTGAAGGTTGTTGGCCAGTTTCTACGTCGGTTGTCGTTGGCAGTGAACGGAACGCGAAGTGTCGTCGTATAGATCGCTCGCTGGCTGAAAATAGTGAATCTAAAGTAATGAGTTTTCAAAATATGTTCGAATAAAAAGTGTAAAGTGAGTGCCTGTCAACTAGCAAGATGGTTGATGACGTGAATATTACCGAAACCGCTGAAAGTAAAGGTATTAGTGCAATTTGATTGGAAATGTGTTGTTCTAGTGTTGAAAATGTGATTGAATTTGTCTAACCCTAAACCGTGTCGTGGCCCCCACGTCGTGGATTTGTGCTCAGCTTTCGAGATTGTCTGTAGAGGTGCCGCTGTCACAGGCCTGTGTTTTGTTGTTTTTACTGTATTTGGATGTCTTTTTCGCGTCTTGGTATGTTCTATTTATAGAAAAACGCTCGTCAGACGTTTATTATTGAGCAGGAATGTGTCGAAAAATGTGTAGGTAACAGTAACAAAGTGAGTGCAATGAATATTTCTAATCAACTGATATTGGCACTATTTTCGCTATATTGCGTGTCTTTTTGCATTTTACAAGTGGTCTCGGGAGCAATAAATAGAAGATTTCCTTTTGTGACGTATTTAGTGAGTAATTTATTGAATGTACATGTAAAAACTTCAGTCATTGTGTGGATAGTCATATTTGACATTTAGACAGACATGTACCAGTGGGCTGCAAAAGTTAATACCAGCTGTAGAGTGGAATTCTGAAGTTGCTGTTGTTAGAACAGACAGAGTCCTGCTTGAGTTGCTTAACTCTAATAGTTCAACTCTAATCTTTGAAGTCCTTAAAACATCTGATAAATTGTCAATTTTGCAGTTAAAGGTAAGTTTTTTTTGACCCTAAACTTGACACAATTTTGCCCTAGAATATGGGGTGTTAGAGTTTATCTATAGTTTAGTTTTTCCCATGCTAGCAAACCCTGGATGGTAAATTTTATACCCAATATGGCACAAGCCTGCCTTAGTCCATTAAATAGTCTATGCATTTGATTTTCTAACATTATCTTATCACTAGTATACCTAGCCACTGCGAATACATGCAGTATTATATGCTAAAACTTGGTAATTTATGTGCCGTAATCTACATCTGATAAAACTGTGTTTTATGACACAATACAGTACCTATGTTTATTAGTGATGCTATGTAAACAGAACTTTCTAGATGATGTTAAAGAATAATGTTTAGTTTTCAGTCCCAACATCTGGATTTAAACTTTATACTTTCAAGATTGTTTTGAATTTGAAATGCAGGTGTTTTTCTGTTAAAAGTATAAAGACAGACCTCACCAAAAACCTGTTTTATTTATTTATACTTAGATGCTATAATCAATATACCTAATACAATTAAATTCCACCAATTTTAATTAACATGTGCATAAATTATGGAAAGAATACAAGTTTATTTAGACAAACACACAACTTAAACAGCAAAAAACATAAAAAAGAGAGATACCTAAGTTACCCACACAAGAATAAAAAGTAACCAATAATATAAACAAATTATAAAAAATAGAGCATCACTTGTTCCCGGTTGCATCCCTCTTGAGAGCCCAGGGTCTGCTTTCCTACATTTACGTCTCCACTTCACACGATCTTCGCATCAGAAAGTACTACTATACTGTTCATACTTGCCTATTACCTACTATTTTATTGCAAAATAGATAACCCTTTCATAAAAAAATACATATTATCTTAAGTTTATATATCACACTGATCCCACTAAACAAATTATAAGAAAACTAGAAAGGGAATGCAGCATTTTGCTTCATCATCCCTTGTATTAGGCATGCTACTTTCTGACATCTGAGTGTTTATTTTGTGTCTGAGTGGCAATTTCTCTTATTCAAACTCAAACTTCATTTATTCAGTTAGAGCACTGTATACAAATACATGATCATTTTGAAACGTCGAAACTTAAAACTATGATTTTAGTGTGGTGCAAACACAGGTGAAAGTTTGCAATTTTGTTGCTCCTTCATGCATAATTCGGTAAATGAATTGAGATGTAACTTGGTGTGTTGATAGCTGGAGAAAAATAGCCCAATTTTTATCATGAAATTCACACAGGACTCACACAGGTGAAACCGTTGTGTTGGGGACAGTAATAGGTATATAAACCAAAAAACCTATTTCTTTTGCAATTTCAAACTGTTTATTTTAATATCTGACTGTAAAAAGGGTTAACTTTTTACAGTCAGATAAAACAGCAGAGTCCCGTGGTTAACTGCGTAAGTTCCGATTCCGCGGGATATTCCAAAAGCCCTTTCTTAGTAGATACCTACACTACACATCACAACAAACAGACTCTCCAAAATTCATGTCTTTAGGACCAGTGGTTTAGGCTCTCCATTGAATTATAGGTCAGTCAAGACTGTGAATTTTATGTGCATAGATAGACTTTTAATTATGAAGAATCAGTAGACAGTAGTGACTACTCTAATATGAATAATTTTATTTTACATAATTTCATACCTAATTTATTCTCGAGGCTCGGTTTGTAGGAATGCAGATTATGGTGTTAAATCTTCGTAGAATGTCTAGGCAGTGTTACCTGTAACATTAATTAACTTTATGAGTATGTTTTGCATATTGTAACTGATTTTTGTGGTTATTAAAAGGTGTTTCAGGAGATTAAATATGTCGGCAGTTTTGTGATGTTGCCGCAACCAGCTGTTATGTTAATTGTTATTTGAAAGGGTGTGGTTTTTAGTTTTTTATTGGGTACCGTACGCAAGTGGTTAAATCGAGACCCTATTACTAAGACACATGTATATCACAAATATCTAGGTAGACAGTTGCAATTTCATATTTTTCATACTGAATTTTTTCACATGATGATGGTATGTTGCCCCTATTTTAATAGAATTTGTGGTTGGTCTCTATCCTCTTATGAAAGACTAACTTTGCCTCACAGTACCCGCTAATATTGGGATAAATTTGACGTATTCGCATTCCAGAGCTATTTGTACTTATTACAAGTTCCGTCTCAATTATCTGTAACAAACATACTCACATTCACGGTCGCAAACTTTTATAATATTTACTTATATTATAAAAGAAAGTTTGGATCGTAGTTAAAAATCATAAACAAGTTATTTTTCAATGGAAATGTAATATTGGTTACTGTGAAAGACAAAAGAATTTGCATTTTAAAGTTATATTAAGTATCATATGAAGGAAAAGGTTGGTTGGTGTATGCATTGTGGCTCCTGGAATTGAGGGGGGGAGGATGGGGGTAACCTATCGTTCTCACCCTGTCTGGCAGTGGGAGGGGCCTGAACTGATAGTTAACCCCTCCCTTAGAGGTTAAATTCTGAAAAGAAGTAGTACATTAAGACTATGACTGTTCTTTTGCAAAATAGACACCACTTACAAATTGAAGATGTAATTAAGTATTTTTAATCTAGCCCCAAACTAAGCACTAGGCTTGTACTATGGGTACTAGACAACAGATATACCGATATAGATATAAGTACTACATAATATTATACTGCAACTGCAACTATCACCTATGTATTAATTTATATTAATTAGGGTACCTTATCTCATATATCACTACTTCTACATAACCTGCCACTCAAGCTAAAACAGATCTATTCCTTCCAAGGGTTGCCTGGAGGAAATCACTTTCAACGGCACCACCCCCCATTTGTGCAACTTACATATTAATAAGCTTTTGTTTTTACTCTACGTATTTGCTTTTTGTTCTTTTGTATTATGTTGAACAAATAATGTTTTCTATCTATGTATATAAATTTGTATGTATGAATGTAAGTATGTATATTTGTCCTTATAATCAAAACCTCTTCCAGTAATCATTATAAAACTACAGCTGAGTTGTTAAACATTCTGTAAGACAGAAAACTTCCTTTCTTAATTTCTTTTACTTACGGCAGGTAGGTACCTAATACAAATTGTATGCTCATCATATTGACTCAGAATCTACTTTGCACACCTACCTAGATTATTCATATATGTAGGCGGAAACTTATGACTCCAAAATACTTGAAATTAATTAATAAGGTGACAAAATTGATTTGTAAATCATTTTGGATGTCTAAAGAACCGAAAAGGCGATTGTTAGTCATTTTTGATGTAACATAAAAACATGTTTTCTAATGTTTTGTTTGGATATCAATGAACTTTTGTTATGTGGGTGGGTTATATTGATTCAGTGAACCGAGCCTCTATCTGCAAAGAGATGGTTGCGGGTTTGATTCCCGTCGGAGACAAGTAGATAGGTATTTATGCTGACCTAAAATTTTTGTTTCTTGTTGTGGGTGTTTTCTAAACCTATACTAATTATCTATCTATAAGTACTTAAAGACCTCTTTCTCGAAGTTGAACCTACCTAACTGGACTGTCTGTCCTAGGTATACGTACGCGTCAACAACTTCGAGAGCCGAATTCTCAACCATAACAGGCCGCGGGTTCACGGTGGATGCAGGCCACTTATGACCGAAGCATCTGGAAATCTATGAGGGAGGCTTATGTCCAGCAGTGGACTTCTTACAGCTGATGATGATGAAGTACTTAAAGAGAGTAGATATTATAAAGAGAAAAAAAATATTTTTTTGTTGTTTGTAACGAAACTATAACTATTTCAAAATTCGTTCACCAATAGAAAGCTATATTTACTCGTATATTCAATATCGAGGAGTAACATAGGCTTTTGAATAAGAATTAGAATATTTTTATTGCTTTGATCGGGATATCGGGATCAATATAAGAATATTTTTTTTGATCCCGATATTCCCTCGTGATCGGGAGTTATGCGGGTGAAACCGCGGGAATTTGCTTGTAAAGACTAAAGAGGTAACGTCGTCGGTAATATTTAAGTAGGTATTTTCGTGGTAATCTCTGAAACTACTGAACCGATTCCAAAAAATATTTTACCAATAGAAAGCTACATTATTACATTATTACGCGGGAAGCAGCGGTATATTACGTAAGCGGTAGGTATATTACGTAAGTAGGTATGGATTTACAAAAAAAATAATTAGGTACCTTTAGGCTTTACGTAGTTTGTATATCCGTTGGCTAGCTAGCACCCATAGTACAAGCCTAGTTCTAAGTTTAGCACGCTTATCTAAGCACGGTATTTATAAGCAGAACGTACCTAAATAAACCCCTTCAAGTGGGTCGACCAAATTAAGTCCATTTAGGTCCTCTTTGTACCTAGAGTAGATACCTACATAAAAAGTGCAACTTATTACCTCAAATTCTTATAAATGTTATTATAAGTCCCTCGTATCTTTTATTCACGTTGTGTAGGTGCCAATAAAGAATTTAGATGTAACCTTAATGATTTCAAATGAAAGAAGTTTTAAATGTTCACCCACACATGATTTCAACAATATCAAGTGTTAATGTCCCACATATATTACACAATCTATACTTCTATACTCTATTATATACTATCTTCTATATATAATATTCAATGACCTAATATATCAACGCAGAGCCCAAACTGCTGGTCCTAGAGACATGAAATTTGAAGAGTGTGTTCATTGTGATGGTAAGGGTAACTAAGAAAGAGATTTTGGGAAATCCCGCGGGATAGAGACTTGTGCGAGTGAAACCGCGGGCCTCTGCTAGTACTTAATCCTACTAATATTATTAATGCGAAAGTAATTCTGTCTGTCTGTAACGCTTTCGCTCCTAAACCGTTGAACCGATTTTGATGAATTTTGGTATAGAGATAGATAGGACCTTGAAGAAGAACATCCCGTAAATCCCACGGGACCGGGACTTACGCAGGTGAAACCGCGGGGAGTAGCTAGTAGCTAATACATTAGGTAGGTAGTTAAACTAATTATCGCTTGTTGTGTAGATTAAGTTCAAGGGTTCATTTGTTATCAGGATTAGACACTTGTCTTTTTATAGTTATACTAATAACCCGCGGTTTCAACCGCGTAAGACTCGTTCTCGTAGGATCTTCTTCTTTTCGTGTCCTGGTGTTAGAGTTTACAGGTTACAAAGAATAACTATAAACTAAAGTGGTACAAGGGGTGGCCTTATCGCCTATGGGCGATCTGCAGCGCCTTGCACAGTTAGTGCTTCATTGGGCCACCGCTTAAGTGTGGAATTTTGCACAGTGGGAGGTAACGTGTTGAAGATTGTGCGTGGGCGTGGTAGGAAATACAGTCTCAGGTAACCGAGTCCAATCTCTCGCAATGAGAAATGACGATGCGAAACGCTCGAACTTTAACGACTTGAGGCTAAGGCCTCTAACTTGACCTAACGACTGCTATCAGATATAACAACAGGGACCAACTGCTTGGCGTGCTTTCCGAAGCACCGAGTAGATCGGGAAAATGATTTTATGGCACATAAATCATCGGTTACCCATCCAAGTAATGACCGTGCCAAGCGTTGCTTAACCCGCACGACCGTTCAAGATCGGCAGGTACGATACAGCTAGACCAATGAGCTCCCCGAACTAAGTAGATATACTTACTCAATTCTAGTAACTTACCTACTTATGTGTTGTTTGTAACTAAATTACTGGCCCGGAATAGTGCTTATAATTACAAATCGTAGGAGTTTAAAAAATCGATAGGACTTCCCCCTACTTTCGTTTGCATCTTGGGCCTTGAACCGTTTCAGAATCGAATTGGCTCAGTATATTACTAGTACTGCACCTGCGCCAAATCTAGATCATTAACCTTTGGTCTACTCACGTTCTAGTGAAAAGTTTACCTACGTAGAAACGTAACTTCTTCTTTTCGTATAGTGGTGTGGCTCACCTGTTAGAGTTTTCAAGCCGCCATAAGGCCTGTAACTTGACCTAACGACTGCTATCAGAGATAACAACCGGGACCAATTGCTTAACGCACCGCACCGAGGCAGGGAGGAGCTAGAGAAAGTGATTTTTTGGCACACAAATTATCGGTCACCCATCCAAGTAATGACCGCGTCAAGCGTTGCTTAACCTATAACGATATATCTATTTCAATTGTGGTAAGAATCAGATCAGTCCAGCGCATTTGATTTCAGCCTCTTGATCTCTTTCCATCCATTTTTCCAGTGAGAAGATAAGTTTTTGTAGGTTGTCACCAGGTTCTCGGGAAATTTGGCCAAAGAAGTCAAATATTCTCCACAGGCATATGTTGTAGTTGTTAGCCTTGGTTTCTTCTCTATTTTGAGTTCCTTGAAAATTAAGTGCATCGTAATGCGGTCCACGGAGCATTTTCTGGCAATACCACATCTCAGGCGTCCATGCGCTTATGTTCTCTACCCACCAACCGAGACTTTGTGCGTTTTACTCCCAAAGATTCAATAGATCCTAACTTCCTTCTACAGGATCGCGATTTCCCAGACACACCTATGTACTATTAACATATAGTTTCCTAAACCAAACATACACCATTTTATTCACCGCGAAACTACAAAACTGAGTCGCGTAACAATTAACAGTATAATAAACCAGTATTTTATCATCAATGGTCATCGCTAGTACTAAATCTAGCTAGGCATTAGGCAGTTACGTCAGCCGAACTCTAATCTGTTGAGTCAACCACGGCAATAGATAGAGATCGGAACTGGTTGCGTTGAGACTTTGAGAGGCCTAACCACAGCCAGATTTTAGCCAGACATAGTGCCGCAAATTGATGTACCGTGCGTTCTTAATTCTGACTCAAATTCTTGATGAATGATTTAAGAGGACAGTATACCTACCTACTCTTTTCTTCATACAAACTTTACAAACGTAGTCGACTGTTTCCTGGATAAAAATATTGGAACAAATGTGTTTATGCCATAAGTCCTATATCAGCAAGATACCAACCATGAGTGCCATGACCATGCCCCTACGTTTTGATTATATTCATTTTCTATTTTAACATTAGTCCCCTTACTTATAAACGATGACTAAGTTTATGTAACGCTCTGTAACGTTTACTGTGACATGAAGTTTCAAAGTTAACAGACTGTGGCAAATGTTACATAAACTTAGTCCATCGGCATCGTTTATTAAATAAATAAGGGCGAAACTGTTAGATCTTCCTACAGCTAAAATGTGTGAAGGGGAACGGAGTAATGAAAATACAGTACGGGACAGGAACTTGTTTTAATAATCGACAGCGGTCTTATACCTAGCTAAAAGCAATCTCATTCAGGCAATCTTTTAGATTGGAATAGATATATCGGTTTCAGCGACCATCACTCCATAGTATAAGATAAGCAGGTAATTCAGGTAGGTAGTAGTTTCGATTAGCACTATCTACCTACGTAGCAAAATGCTTGCGTGACACATCCATCGTATGCCAATAATCGTCGATAAATGAAACGTTTACTTACATAAATGTTGCGTAAGTAAGAACTGTATGTGCGTTCCTCTTACTTAGTGGCCAGTTACTAACAGAATACAGTACATATGGGAAATAATCCGGTCAAGTGCGAGTCGGAATCGCGCACGGAAGGATTTCGTACCACAAAACTTAGTAGGTACTTAATAGGGTCCCGTTTTTATCGGATTCACTAGACCAAGCGAAATCTGCGAACGCAACTTTTAGCGCGATTTATTTTAGCCGCTACTGGCGCCATCTAGTGTTGATATAAAATGTGTTTTTATTGTTTGTTGTATTAGAGCCCCACTTAAACATTTGTTTTATACTGTCTTTAGTACCTATTTGTTATTAGAACGGCAACAGAAATACCTACATCATCTGTGAAAATTTCAACTAACTAGCTATCACGGTTAATGAGATACAGCCTGGTGACAGACAGACAGATGGACAGGAAACCCATTCCTATATACCTATGCATATATATGTTATAGCTTCCCCAGCTATGGCCAGCAATGGTATAAAGAGAGGGTCCGCTGTACCGTCAGGCCACACCGGAGGGGCAACCGTCAGGGATCAGTTATAGACAGATCGTGTCCCTAAATGCTAGATTTGGTTCTCTAAAAGGAGAGCCGCCTCGTACCCAAAATGGTACTACCAGATTGTCCAGACTGGTACCGGAGCAATAAAGCCGCTCACCACTCGTTCCTCGGAAGAGGAGCTAACGACAATCTCGCTGGGGGCGGTAGAGAAGCCACCTACCACATATCCATGTGTGGTACCGGAGCTGTCAAAGGCACGCTCACTTCCCGGCATGAATCCACATGCCTACCTTGAACCTATAAATCCTAGTAAGGACCGGTCATCCCCAGCTAGAGACCTAAGCTTTGTGGCACAGCGCAGCCGGAGATGCGGCGCCCCGAAAGGTACCACTAAGGCTACTCCTGAGCCTCGCGCACTCGTCAAAACGACGTGCAAGCGCTCGTCGCGTATGAGGACGACCCTCGGTGACAAGCATACCGGAGTTGACAAACATGCCATCCTCTGCGACTAAACCAACAACCCCCGCGAGGCCAAACCCATGTTGGGCGACATATCCCTACTTTCCGCGGGTCTGTGCAAGCGGAGGACAGACAGATGGACAGTGAAGTCTTAGTAAAAGATCCCATTGGGTAACGTAACCATACTAAGAATCATTAAAATCCGTCTATCCGTTTAACCTCTGGAGCGCCACATAGGAACAAACATACACATATATACATACATACATAGACTGACAAACCCTTCTTTGCGTCGCGCAGTCGGGTAAAAAAAGGCAACCAACATTGACATTTATTTTTCGCAGTTTTTACTGTATTTCCGAAACGATTGACGTCCAAACGTAGCGCTCTTATCTTACGTTTGCTATCAGATGCGAGTGAATTGAGTTTTCTCTCGGGGCCTTTCTTTTGGGTATCGCGACATAAACAGTAAACATTATCTGTAATTAGCTTGTCTCAAACTTTGTATTGTATGTAGCGGGAAGTGAGTAAATCTGTACTTATCTGATTTTTTTATTTATTATTTATTTATTTATAGACTGATAAACACAATACCCTTCTTTGCGTCGCGCGACGCGCAGTCGGGTAAAAAAGCGAACCAACATTGACATTTATTTTTCGCTGTTTTTACTGTATTTCCGAAACGATTGACGTCCGAACGTGGCCTCTTATCTCTTATCTTGCCGTTTGCTATCAGATGCGACTGAATAAGTTTTCCCTCTGCCTTTCTTTTGGGCATCGCGACATAAACAGTAAAAATTATTTATAATTAAGTTGTCTCAAGCTTTGTAGCGGGAAGTGATTAAATCTGTACTTATCTGATTTTACTTAGTTGTGTAATTCCAAAGCGACGAACGGTGGCGGGATGTTAAAGGCATAATAAAATATCAACTCTTATGTTGATTTTTCTGCTGTTTTTGCGATGTTATATTCAAAATCGATGCGATGTCAATCCTGAAGAAGGGACCTGTAAAGGTCTCGAAAGGTTGAGCGTTGAAACAATGCTAAAAGTAATAAACACCACGCGAAGTATTTGTGATGATGCATTTCTCCTTGTTAAATATTTCAAATTTCACATACCTACCTACGTAAATACTAGTATTATATTATATGCTTGCTTGCTTGTTCCACAGGCTAGTCTGTTTGCATTTTTTATCAATGTTCCTACAAGTTCGAGATCTATACGTTTAAAAATAGCGAGAGATTAACGATCTAACCAATACGGCCTTGGGAATGTAACTGATGTTTCTCATATTGTTGTTTACCCACCTATGCAGTTTAGCACTTACGTTCAATGTTATTCTGTTTACGAAATCTTCCTTTCGTATATCTCAAAACTCAAAACTCAAAACTCAAAATTTTTTATTCATTTAGAACGTATATTATACACACATACGTACGTTTTGAAACGTCGAGATTTTAATTTACCGAGGTTTCGGAACGCGCCCTCCGATGAGAAGAAACCACAAGAAACTCATGGGGTTTTTTTTTCCAATTATTTTTTTTATCATGTTTTATATTACAATCGTAGATCTAGACACTAGACACTCTTTTTTACACTTTTTCTCTCATTAAAGACATTTTTCGGTTTGAATCGCGTGGTATTTATTACTTTTAGTCAATCATGAAGAAGGGACTTTGAAAGGTCTCGAAACGTTGAGCGTTGTAACAATGCTAAAAGTAATAAACACCACGCGATTTAAACCGAAAAATGTCTTTAATTTCAATACAATATCGCGAAAACAGAAGAAAAATCTACTTCATTCAGCAAAAGAATTCTACCAGAACTCGATGTAACCTTCACAAGTTAACGCACCGCATCAGACCTAGGTTTATGAGGGCAGAATCGCTCTATATCATTGTTAAATCGTACTATTGTATTGTTGCAATCAAGGACGTTTCTGTTATCAAAACATTATAAATAATCCAATTTAAGAGGTAGTTCCATTTTAAGGCTCGATTCGACCAAACTGGAAAAGCAAGGTATAGCAATTCTACGCATAAATCGTCTTTTGTTCGAGAAACCGCCATCTCGGGCTCAGTTCATCATCATCATTTCAGCCGTAAGAATCCACTGCTGGACATAAGCCTCCCTCATAGATTTCCAGATGCATCGGTTATAAGCGACCTGCATCCACCGTGAACCTGCGGCCTTAACCATGTCGTTCGTCTATCTCGTTGGTGGACATCCAACGCTGCGCTTTTCGATCCGCGGTCTCCATTCGAGAACCCATTTCGAGATTCGGGTTCAGTTGTTGACGACCAACTCCCCCTAATCCGCCATCAAGAGCCGTTTGGTTTTTGCCGCCGATTCTCGAGGAACATCGTCCAAAAACCGAGTTCTTATTTATTTTTTTATGCAGAAGTCAAAGTCAAAATTCATGCTGAGAATTGTTACCCATTGCTTAATCTTGTTTGGTCTAACGTAGGTAGGTAGGTACTCTAAGTGTATTTGAATCTAACTGCAGAACCTGACTTCAAATATTCTTTGAAAATGCATTGATAAAACCTTGACCTTTTCCACTATGCGGAGTTGGCACAGTTTCTGGATCGAAATCCCAGAGTCGCACCAATTTAGCAATACATTTTCCGATTATGATTTTACGCCTATCGCTCTCAAATCATGTCAACATGATATGAACGGCTTTCCGCAATCTCTCCATGTTCCACCCTGAAAAAAATAGTGACATAATTCCGGTATTTTATGTGAAAAAAGTATAACCCAAGAAAGCAAGTACGTGTAAAACTTAAGAAAATACTTCCGGCGAAAACAGTAGCCTGATACAGAGGCTCATTAAGAATGGCTTCTGTCTTTCTGATTCTTCAGGAACCTCATTTAAGAAACTGAACTGATGGGTATTTACTTTTTTATGCAGCAGTCAAAGTCACGAAATATTATCTATGTATTATATGCCTAAGTTGTGTTATATGGTGAGATACTGCCGCAGAGATTCAACGTATGAGTCACCGACGCCAGTAGACTAATTGGTAAAGTCAGTACTCCCGGATTGAGTAAAGATGCGTTGTTGGTTCGAATCCCGCCCTGCGTCTATCGTGCGTTGTGTTTTTGCGGAAGTATTTTTCCTTTAAAAAATATCTATTCATAAAGATATTTTTACATGATCGTTTTGAATCGTCTTACTTATAGTGTCTTCACGCGACCCCCAATGAGAAGAAGACACAAGAAACTCATGGGAAACCCTATCCTTGCTATTATAAAATGAGTTTTAAGGGCAGACCTGGTTTAAACCATGATTTAGGCATAGTAAATTATGGTTTAAACCAGGTCTTGCACTCAAAACTCATTTTATAATAGTAAGGCATGAGTTTTATTGGGAATGAGAAAAGGGATGTCCCTCTGGGTAATCAATCAATGAGATCGTTATAACCTGTCTAGAATTTTTATTGACTTAAATCTTGTAAGTGTTTGCTTATTGCTCTAAATGTATGATAAAAATCTACAGTTTTCAAATATGTTATTTCCCTTTTATATGTGTAGGCAGTGATTTCATTATGATTTTATGATTAGAATGGCATTGCTTTGTGTGCATTCCGTAAATAGCACTTTGGTATGACGTTATGGTTTCCATTTTGGTCTTTGCATTTGTCTGTTATACATATTTATTTTTAAAACTAACTTATCAAGCCCACGTTTGACCGCTACCTCGCCTGATGGTTTGGGCGTTATGATCTAAGATATAGCACGCTTTACCAGGTGAAACTTGTTTTTTCGTGCCTTGTAGATAGACTCTCAAATTGTTCACGTCTGAAGAGACAGATTCTGGCAACTGTGTAATTTTTATGCGACAAAAAACCAAAACTCATTGTGCGAATTATTAATCCATAAAACCCATTCACAGTCCATTTTTAGGGTTTCGTACCGAAAGGGTAAAATCGGGACCCTGGAAAAACCATGAACCGTGGTTGCTAGGCAGTTGAAATTGTCACAGATTATGTAGGTACTTACCTATTTTTGTTGCCGTTACAACAACCAATACTAAAAACAGAATAAAATGAATATTTAAGCGGGGCTCCCATACAACAAACGTGATGATTTGTGCGCGAGTCCGACTCGCACTTGGCCGGTTTTTCACCAGACTGCCGGAGAGCTTTTAAACGATATTGAGAGCACCATTTGCGGACATAAATCGTCTGCAGCCTTTGTTATAATAAAAATGGTCTCCCAAAGGTTATAATTCTGTACGACCTTGCACTAAAATCGATATTTTTGTCATACCGTCTGGGAGTGCGAGGTAAATAACCTTAGGCTCTGTATTCTGAATGACCATTCCACTCCTTGCGGTCAGCGTGACTGTGGTTTCCTATTTATCTGCAAACTATATAAAAACATACATTTTCATTATTTCTCAATAAAAAATAATGCGGTTTCCAAATTTGATGGCGTCATTTTTAAGGGAGATAAGATCTGCAGGCCTGCCATCTAACCATACACACAAAACCGATACACAGATAAGACTATTTATGACAAACACCCGTATTCTTTCTTCACTTGCGAAGTTAAGATGTTATTGTGCATTTTACGTTTATTATTTTCAATTCTGTTTTATAGCGTCACACCTAAGACGCGATACAAGATCGTGACCATACAGAATTGGGCTCCTCAAGGCTCGGTTTCGAGTGTCTAATTGAAATAAGACTCAATACAGACACCTCATCTATCTACCTACCTATCGTGGTCTGTATTTGGTATTCTGTTTTTGTTGCTTATTTTTTATGTTGCCTCGAATCATTTACTTATTAGCATCTACATGGATAATGTAGGTGGGTGAACACTGAACTGCAAAAAATATGATAAGTGGTGTAGTAAAAGTGGCTAGAACCTAGTTTTGTTAGCTGGGTATTTCTTGCGCCTAGAGTATTATTGTCATAGTAGTATCTAGCTCATAAGCCTAGGCTGTAGCTGCCTGTCTTGAATGGTCGTGCGGGTTAAGCAACGCTTAGCGCGGTCATTACTTGGATGGATGGGTGACCGGTAATTTATGTGACAAATAATGATTTTCTCGAGCTCCTCCGTGCTTCGCAGGGCACGTTAAGCACTTTGTCCTGATTGTTATCTCTTATAGCAGTTGTTAGGCAAGTTAGAGGGCTTAGGGCGACCTGACTACTCTAACACCAGGTGAGCCACACCACTATACAAAAATAAGAAGAACCGTCTAGCTATTATGGTACATGAGATATAATACAGCCTGGTGACAGACAGACGGTCAGTGGAGTCTTAATAAAAGGGTCCCCTTATTACCCTTTGAGTACGGAACTCTAAGGGTCCGTTCACACAGACCGGCTTGGAGAAGAGAGCAAATTTTTTATCACGTTTAAACCGGGTTTTGAGTTATTGTAATAAGGTTTATTTCTACGTGTCACTTCTTTTATTATTGAGATTCCTTGAGAGCAATCCTTGAAAGAAATGGCATGTAAAAATAAACCTAATTACAATAACATAACTCAAAACTCTGTTTTAGACGTGATAAAAAATCTGCTCTCCTCACCGAGCCGGTCTGTGTGAACGGACCCTAAAATGCAATAATGTTGACAGCAGTAAAACCATAAAGTTTTAACGGTTGCATCATACCAAGATCAGTATTTGTGGGTGTAGTGAGCCAATGTCATATCGACAAGGTTGAATTCTTTACGCGATCTCGATTTAATGCCTCTTAATCTGTTATAGATTAAAAGTAAAATAGAAGAACAAAATATAAATTAATTAGGCAACCCCCGTGAGTTTCTTGTGTCTTCTTCTCATTAGATGTCGCGTTCCGAAGACAGACTAGATATCTGACGTTTCAAAATGATCTGTGAATATCTTACTGGATAAACAAATTCTGAGTTTTGAGTTTTTGGCCTTAGTCCGACATGAAAACTGAAAAAAAAAATAACACTGGATCACTATCTATACGAGAAGAAGATCCACTACTTATCAAAATCAGATCCACTTATTTATCAAAATTAAAAAAAAAATACAAAAACAAGTGGTGTTGTTCTAGTGTTAGATACCCCGACTTTCATTCCGAGGGTCGTGGTTTCGAGTCCAGGCCGACACGGTGAAGGAAAAACATCGTGAGGAAACCGACATGTCCTAGGACTCACCATAGTCCGAAGGCATGGGACATTCGTCAATCCTGCGTAGGCTCCCGTGGAGTCTTACTGCCTAACCCCTCTTAAAGAGGAGGCCCTTGTCCTGTAGTGGGACAAATTAACGGGCGAATTATTTATTTAAATATTTAATTATATAACAAAAACAAGTGTTTCCAAAGTCCGGCGCCAAGTTCGCCCAGGTTTACCTCCGGCTCCATAAATCTCCGTCACAATCACAAAAGTTAAAACAACTTTGAAATAACCTACTCATTTAATTTTGAACTGCTGACTTCGCAAACTCGATTCCCCCTAAAGCTACTGTTACATGCCACTGTCCGTTGAGGAATGCAATATTCAGGTCGACTCTCAGAACTTTGACCGGCCCTAACTAATTTAAGCATATCATCGGGTTTCGGTGTCTTTGCGTTATTAAAATTTAATCTTGAAGTCACTCTCGCCTACACTAATTTGTATCTAGTGACTTGGTTTGTTTGGGAAATATTGATTTTATATCGTAGAATGCTTCTTCTTTTCGTATAGTGGTGTGGCTCACCTAGTGTTATAGTTTTTCAGGTCGCCCTGAGACCTCTAACTTGAATTAACGATTGCTATCAGAGATAACAACCGGGACCAACTGATTAACGTGCCTTCCGAAGCACGGAGGAGCACGAGAAAATTATTTTTTTGCCACACAAATTATCGGTCACCCATCCAAGTTAGGACCGCGCCAAGCGTTGCTTACCTAACCCGCAGGATGCTGCCAGTAGTCGATAAAACTTTAATACTTACATACCATGCAATGCATGACTGATTAAAAGTCATCTTTTTCCTACCTTATTTGATATTTTAATATAATTTAATTGCCCCGCAATGTATACCATTGCATGTATGTATACCATTTAATATTAATATACTCTCTATATTAGGTAGGTAGTTCAGTTTTTTAGTTATGAGCTTCTGCCAGTAAGGTCAGTGCCAGTAACTAGGCCCAATTTTGCCAGTATCAACTGCAATAGTGGAAAGCCAGGAGCAAAGAGTTGATATTACTTTGGTTAGCTCATTCGTTATTTTACAAATGCTTAACTTTAAATTATAAGTCGAAAGTTACATTTTCTCCTCCCCCCCCCACCCCCCCTCCGCGACCAAGACCATTGTAACATGGTTGAAACGTCGAGGTAAGAAAATAAATAATATTAATATACGCGATAAAGACCCGAGAAAATGTAACTATGTTCACAAATCGTGTGAATTTAAAAAGTTCACAAGTCAAAGTATCACACGCAGAAGATGTCTAAACCTACCTAATATACTCGTACTAACAACTTAAGTAACCTTGAAGTACCAATTAACTGCGGTTTCCCTCATTTGGATATCACTTTCACACAAGTGATTGTATGTATGTTGCCTTTAAGTCATATGGCTTAGTCGAAAAATGACAAATGGCTTGCATTCTAAAAACGCACAGTATTCCCGGACGGGCGGCACGGCACCAGACATTTTTACAGTCTCCGAGGATTGACGTAGTTAAACTGGTCAATAATTGTCCAGTAACTCTGGGTCAAATATAGGCCCGGAGTCGGTAGTTGAAGAGAAAAAAAATCAAGTAGGCTGATTCCAAACAAATGCAATTTTTTTTCATGGCAATGCAACATCTGCTATTAAAAATGTGGCAGGTTCTTACCCAAAAATTCTCAAGTTAGACGCGAGATCTAGTTAGACACAAGTATTTATGCAGTTTTCTATATATTTTCTATCTAATGTTAGATTAGACTGTATTGAAATTAAAGAATCCTGAAGAAGGGGCCTGGAAATACCTGTAGATGACCTGCAATAAACACCAAGCGATTCAAACCGTCTGTCTTGTCTTTAATTTAATGTTAGATTACTAATTACCAAGTTCTTAAAAAGGAGGAGCATTCAAAACTCTGACTCACCAACTCCACAGTCCTACT
Organism: Idaea biselata; assembly: GCA_958496205.1. Lineage (NCBI taxonomy): Eukaryota > Metazoa > Arthropoda > Insecta > Lepidoptera > Geometridae > Idaea > Idaea biselata. The sequence continues at coordinate 26,556,197 of OY292402.1, forward strand.
TCGAAACCTGATCTAGGATCTACTAGATCAATAAAAATATGTAAAACTCAACATAAATCAATGGACCGACAACTTGTGTTACTGCATTCCTATGATATGACGTTTCAGTATATTTACCAACTGTGCCTATTCATATCGGTTTTCAATGAAATTATTCGTAGCATACTAACTGTGTCCCGCGGTTTCACCCGCATAAGTCCCAAGTCTACTCTCAAAATTGTGTCCAATTCTAATTGTAACTTGACTGATTTTGTTTCCAAAGCATTTGATTTCTTTATATGGAAGAAGGCCTTTGACTAGCGTTTCTGTATTCGGCCGTCAAGTAGTGTAAATGCTAAATGTATTACAATTTGATTGGTCGTATTTCTTGTACCCATTCAGTAGTTATTATTGATCAGAGTATTTAACCAACCAACCTACATGTTGCGTGACGCTCCGTACCACGTGGCCGGTACGTGTGTCGAAATAATTGGGTCAAACTTCGTGGGGTTGCGGGCGCGACTCACTTGACTCATGGTGGGGAAACTAGAGCTCACATGTAGGGGTAGAAGGTTCCTGGAATTGTTGGGTTGGATTCAAACTTTAAAAAGTATTTCTTTTTGTTTTTATTGCTCAAGGCTTTTTGCTCATGGTGGGGATTGATGATGCATTTCTCCTTGTAAAATATTTCTAGTTAAAGATACATTTTCAATATTCAATGTTCGACGTTTTTTTGTTCCTAGACAGCGTGTGATCGATTACTTACTACCTGATGGTAGGTGTGGTGAGGTCTAAGATGAATCACGTGAAATAATTGGATCAAACTTCGTGGGGTTGCGGGCGCGACTTGCTTGACTCATGGTGGGGAAATTGATTAAAATGGCAGCTCACTGGTAGAGGTGGAAGGTTCCTGGAATCATTGGGTTGGATTCAAACTTTAAAGATACTTTTTCAATGTTTCATGTACGACGTTTTTTTTGTTCCTAGACAGCGCGAGCGTTGGAATACACCTTATAGATGTGGAGAGGTCTAAGAAGAATGATCTGACCTAGAAGATATGTTAGGTTGTCGCAATCCTATACAGCATACAGTTGTGGTCATATAATTAAGAACGATTTGAAGTTCTAGAAGTTTTTTATATAAATCGTGCCACACACAGAGATGTGTACCTTTTGAGAAGCATCTAGTTATGTTATAAAATAGCCACATTAATAGAGCAACGTGGCTTAGGAATATTATAATGAAATCGCTAACTATTTTTTTCACATTATATTGATTTTACCAAAGTAACATATTCAAACAGTACTGAAGCTGGACAAATAATTAACAACGATTTATTAAACTGCTCGGGAAATGTTTTGTATGACACTTACATTTAAAAAATTACAATATAATATGTAGCGCAGAAAATTTAAAAATCAATTTAATACGTTTTTGACTAAAATTTATAGTTAATAGCATATCCACAGCTTTTAATTACTGCTTTACACCGGCGATTAAGTATATTAATTTTTGATATTTCGCAAACGAAATAGAGTTCCATTCTTCTACGAAAACGTCGTACAGCTCGATAGCTCTCATAAATTTTCACACTTTGTATTGGAAACCTTTTTCTTTACTTTGAGCCACAGACTCTCTATTGGATTTAGATCTGGGCTGTTGGCTGGCCAATTTAAGACAGAAACTGATTGCGCTGTAAGAAATTCCTTTACGGTGCGTGCAGTGTCCTTTGGATCATTGTGATGCTGGAATGTTCAAATAACCGGTAGAAGGTCTTCAGCATAAGATAACATTGTTTCTTCCAGTATATTTTTGTATTGGAACTGATCCATGTTAGCTTCTATCAACTTTACAGGTCCAACACCATGTCCAAAAAACCATCCCCAAATTTTCACATTCCACCACCGTGCTTTAATGTAACTTTCGTGTACTTCAGGGTCGAATGCTGTATATGTGAGACGTCGTACATATCATTTTCTATCGAAACATACTCTGTTTATTTTCGACTCGTCAGAAAAAAAGTACATTTTACCAATGTCGCTCAGTCCAGGTTTCATACTTTCTCGCTAATGTCAGCTGGACTTGCCTGTGGCAAAGTTTCAACATGGGTACCTTTCTTGCTATCCTTCCGTGCAATATTTCTTCTACCAAAAGTCTTCTAATAGTGCATGCTGAGATTGCTGTAGGGTTGTTTTCACCTAAATATTATTTTCTTGTCATTGGACCCTTTAGAAGGATTTTGTTTTGCCATACGAACGATGTTTCGGTCTTCTCGAGGAGTTGATTTTCACTGTTTAGGTACACGCGAAACCTTCGAAGTAGTTTGATACGTAGCAAAATGCTTTACAGTGTGGAAAACCATCGTTTTTGCACATTGTCGATGGTCGGCTATCTTTTTGTTGGACCAAATACTTCTGGCGAACTTTTATTATTACTTCCCTTGTAGATTTATCACAACTTTTATTTTTTCCATTGTTTTTTCATAAGAAGCAATCACTTTTATCTTTTACAGCACTAAATGGCTCCAAAATTATACAAACAGTACCAAATCGACTGATTTTTCTCTTATTAAATTTGAATAAACGTATAAATTATTGAGCGTTCTTAATTACGTGGCCAGCCAGTAAATAGGAGTACTATGTTTAGAAGTAGTGTAAACAGTTTGTGTATTTATTTTTAGCTAATCATGTGTATCAATGAATACAGTGGTATTATGGAAAAGTTTTACGATACCGAGAACAATAAAAAATAATGCATGCAATTAGTTTTGCGTCTTAGTTAAAAAAATCTTCCCTTTATATCAGCGTTCTTAATTATATGACCACCACTGTATTTCAATCGTAGATGAGTCATGTGAATAGGCTGGATAGTCTGGATAGTTTTCGAAGGCGAGTGAAACAACAACGACATATTCTGTCAACAGGTATTTGTCTTGACAGAAGAGTCGTCATTGGTTTTGCAACCCCATTGCGCCAAGCATATGCGATGCGACCATTGATCGTGATGTGTTAGGTATTTCAAACCACTTACGGCACATTTTATTTGTCTTTGAAATTTACAAAAAAGGGCAGCAAAATGGGTCCAAAAGCTGACGTTTTTGGCGAGTACCTTAATAGTTTTCTAGGACTAAAAACTATCTTTAATACTTGAAACATTATTTCTAAATTTTTTCCTACACTTAGAGGATATTGTTAATCCAAACCGCACATATTAGCAAAAACACGAGGTAATGATTTCTTAATTTCTACCTAGCGAGCCCTGTGGCGAAGCAATCTAACGTGCCTGTTCCAAACCGGCGCGTTAAACCGCTTCGATAAACCAGTAGTCGTGGGGTCGAATCGCCTAAAATACGATTTTCTGGAACCATTTTTAAAACCATCTAACTTAAAACCTAGAATTCTAAATCACCCAGTCATTCAAGTTTTCTCGCCAGTCTTGTTATTTTAAACAAAGCTTATCACATAAGATATCTATCTCTGAAACTCTCGGACCGTATACATCTCAAGCCGATCTCCTACTTGCACTAATCACGGCTGTTACATAAAGAAACGAAAACTACAATAAAATGTAGACGCTCGCGCAGTGGTTGCCGGTTGCCAAGTACTTTCACTGACATGTCCGATGCCAATAAAGATGCAGTAGCACTGCGTATTTTGAAATGTAGCGGGCATCGTTCGTAGTATAGCATAGTAGAAAGAAGTACCTACCTAACAGTATTCAAACTTGCCTGTTTTCTGAAAACGGGCTTTCACAAGTAATGTCGAATTTCCTCGAAAACTGAAAACTGTAAGAAACGCCGAGGTGCCAACTACTAGGTAAACTGTGATAATTAATCGCCGAATAATATTAATCGCTAAATAATAATCCAACGATGCTGAAGAAATAGGTAGGTCTAGGTACCTACAACCAGTGATATGTGGGTAATAAATACAAGATTATTTGGTTTGTATGTGACTGCGTCTCAAATCATTGATCCCAAGTAATCCCAATCTTAACAGTAGATGATGTAACATCAGAAGAGGAATACAGTTGTAAACAGCCACTGCGGTAACGCTGCCGCAAACTCAATGACAAGTACTAGACATCACTTCTACTTACTTCTAATCACCTACATAATATCTCAATCATTAAAATATACCTACTTCAAAAATTCAGGGCAAATTGCATACAAATTGACCTTATCTTGAAACAAGAGCGATACGTACTATGTTATTTTAGTGAGAACAAGTGAAAATAGCTGTCGAATTAATATCCAAATTATATCACCGTTAAAGTCACAAGGCTCTTCTAACTTAATTTTATACTTCATTGGGCACAAAACGAATAAGAATAACATAGGTCTGTGACATGGTTAGGTTAGGCATTAAGCTAATGGAGCAATCAATTGCCTTTAACAAGGTTCGTAATGTCAATGTCACGACGACAAAAACATTATTCTACGTAGTCGCAGGTGTATGACTGTATGAGTCACGTGCCGGAATTGCATGTAATATGCGGACGTAAATCTCAATTTCTATACTTGGACTTGTAGATCTCTACGTCTTGAGATATCCTTTCTTTTGTTTTCACGGTGTTGGATTGAAATGTTGGATCATTTTTCCTGTTTTAAGCATTTTGTCAATGCCCTACATATGCTAATAATCAGCCTACAGCAAATGATTTTCAAAGATAAAATTTTTAATATCATAAAAGCCGATTCAAACCGGAATAATGAGTTTAATTTCATATTCTTTCTTCTTGTTCTAAGGCGGGAATGCACACACAAGCCTGTAGCTGGCACATTTGCTTAACAGCAACAGGCTTGTCCGTGTCGTATCGTATTGTCATGTGATGTGAATATACCCCTTAGAGCATTTACGCCCTATTCATCTTCTTAGGAATACGCTAGCTGGCAATTGGTATGTCTGTATCCACCTCTGGGTGGATACACTATATCCATATCGTCCATATAGTCCACAGCATGTCAGCAGCACGTATGCTAGTACATATTCCGTTCTACTAGCATGTTTATCTCCGCCCTTAGTAATGCTCAATTGCCTCAAATCAATTTTATTGTTTTGTTTTAACATCGAGTGAACTACAAACTCTCCTAAGTTAATGTAATGGCCTACTAATAAATATATGAAGCTAAAACTTCTTCGTTGTGTCAATGGCACGAATCAAATGAAATTAGGTCAAATCCGACCACTCCAATATGGGGCCAGGTCTATGGCATTGTTATTGGTTGACATTATGTCAGTACTAATATCAGATACCGCGGTAATAACGTTCACTGACCTGATGTCAACCATATCAATAGACTGACTGAGAAGGCTGGTGAGATTGCCTTATACCTCAATCAAATGCTCTATCAGTCAGTAAGCAACTAAACCAATCTCGGGCGAGGCAAACGCGTGAAGAACATCTTGAGTACAACACAACAAATCTTTAAAACAAGGCTGCTTCACGAAGCAAACGCCTCGGGCTACTCGATCGATGAGCACAAATCTAACGACAATGGCAAAGCCTTTACAGATTAGGTACTAGCGTCCAGACCAATCCAATTCAGGCAATTTAACCTAAACCTTTTCTCTTCGCAGCGTCTCAAGAAGCACTAGACAGAGCGAGATTAGCAAGAGAAAGACGCGAGGCCGAACAAAGGAAGCGACTAGACGAGCTCCGAGCACACGCTGCCGCTGCGCAAGCGCAACGAGAGAAGCGAGATGATGACCGAAGGCGAAGGCAGGCTGAGCAGCGAGCGAGAGACGACGATAGGCGGCAACAGGTATCTATTGTGAGGACGATCATCATTACTAACTTTTGGTGCTGTCCTGTCTTCTGGGTTGGGTTACTTCGGGCTGGTTTTTACGTCGTGTTGTGAGTTACAATAAGCATCTCCTCCAAGTTAAGGTTGGCAGTCACCAACCTTATCTAGTTGCGAGTTTTGAATGTTGATCTCTTGCGAGGTTGAATAGCTTGGTGGCACTTGCTGTCTACTTACTTGTTTTATAAACACGACGTCTTTGTACGACCAACTTTAGATTTCCGAGCGACTTTTCTCATCATAGTTCATAGTCCAAGATGGAAATCAGATCCTCGGACTTTCGAAGCTAGTCACTGGGTTAGTTCACTTGTTTCGAAATTCAAAGGACTGAGTCCAGTCACTCTCACTAGCCTCGAATCTACCAGCCCTTATACGTTTCTCGTAACTGGTTATTCACAGCTTTTCGGTCCGATACCGTTTGATCGTAAGGGTTATCTCTCGTCTCGCTCAGCGCGAGTCAATAAGACAGTGACAGGCATACATAGTCATGTTTAGGGCATGCAATATCGGAAGGTTTTCAATCCCGGGGCGATATCGATATTAAGAGCCCAATCCCGGGATCCCGGGATTGATACTGAGATTTTAGATATAGTTAAAAAGGCGAATTTATTACAATAAAAATGTGTTAAATATAAAATATTTAATATATTTAAGACTCTAGTGGTTTCATTACGTAAATAAGTTACCCCGAGGGCCGTCCACCCCATCATTTTGGAAATATGGCGGACAAATTGCCTAAACCCGAAAGTGTCTAAACTTTCGCGCCAAATTCTAGGCGCACCACTAAAATGATGTTAGCAGAAATTTTTTGCATGTGAGCTTGTATAAAAAATACTTGTCTGAAAAATTGCAATGAATCACGTTACTTTCATTGTTTTAAACATTTTACCACTTCCCTACGCTTCTAAATCTTTACAGATCTCTTCCTCAGGGGTAGACTAATTTGGGTTTAATTTTAATAGTTCCATTCAATCATTCCATGAGGAAAAATATAGCTAAAAACCTTAATTTATACCCAAATAGTAAATTGCTCAAATCTCGATATCGGATCACTCAATCCCGGGATTATAATATCGAACTTTTGCGTCCGAGATCCCGGGATTACGATATCCCGGGATCCCGGGATTCATGCCCTAGTCATGTTATTAAATTGGCCTGAAATGCTGTGAAGGATAATGTCAGTGCTAACCAATTCATTTCCTAACTAATTCGTCATTTTACAAACTTAAAGTAACCCTTGGAGAATTTCTGAAATATGCTTTTCCGAAATTCAGTAATCCCTTACGTGGTTTGGGCCTGCGTTCTACTCTTTTCCGTAGCGTGTACTATGTTAGCCGAAACCACCAATTACTTACAATTTAACGCATACAATTAACTGCTTGTATATTTGAAAATGCAAAATTATGGTAGGGATAATTAAATAACTTTATACTTTTTGACCCAGCAGTTTTCTCAATCTATACATATACAATTCGAAGTCCTGATTGATTGAGTTGATGACTACTTTTCACCCGCGTAAGTTCCGATCTCGGATTTACGGGATCAAAAGTATCCTATGTCATTCTCCTGGTTCTAAGCTACCTCCCCACCAATTTTCAGCTAAGCCGGTTCAGCCGGTCTCGAGTTATAAATAGGAATATCTATGTAGAGCCCAAACCGTTGCTCCTAGGGACATTCAATTTAGAGAGTATGCGCTCTTTGTCATATTGTGTAGGTTTCCACTAAGAAAGGATTCTCAGGATCGGGACTTCCGCGGGTGAAACCGCTGTAGCAGTAAACCACTCCACTAGTTTATATATACCTACTCGTATATAAGAAATTTGTGTTAGTTACACCATTTATAACTCAAGAACGGCTTAACTGAATTGGCTAAAAATTGGTGGGGAGGAAGCTTAGGACCAGGAGAAGGACATAGGATACTTTTGATTCCGTAAATTCCGCGGAATCAGGACCTACGCGGGTGAAACCGCGGGACGCAGCTAGTTTATCGTAAAGTTGAAAACAATTCACTCGATAGAGGTACTCGAATGCCCTCCAAATTATACATATTTTTATCTATCAAGGAACCCATTCTTTCTGATAACAATCAGACGCTTTCGGATGCGTTTAAGTTGTTTAATTGTGATTGATGTTTCCTTCATCATCACTTAGTGAAGTAAACTATCAATCAATCAGCTTTATAAGTGTCTTACCGTCGTACTTTCCTGGGGAAAACCTTTAGCTTAGGACACAGATGAAATAACCAACAGATATAGCATGTCTTCAATATCCCGTCGAACGGACTCCACCAAATTTGGAAGTAGGGCCGGGTAGCGGGGGGCGTAACTACAGCGGTCATAGTGATGGTAATATATAATAACTAAATATCGATACCGATATATTTTATCGATGTTTTGTGTTATAAAATTATTGAAAAAAGAAAAATGATTTTGTTTTACGAGCAGTCAAATAAATAATTAACCACTGAACCGACTTATATAAATTATCTCTGGGCCCAACTTGGCCTCACTCAACTGTCTTCAAGTAATCCGCGAATATATATACGCAAGAAATTCATTCCCTTTCTTTTTTATGTCACTTAAAATACTTTTTTGTGCAAACTACACATAAAACAACTACTAAATAGTCCGAACAAAGCCTAAACATTTGGTTTGGATAGGTGAGCCGGTTCTTGAGTTATAATTTACAATTACAACGAAAAGTGGCATTGTTTTTCATTATTTTTAGTTAAAATTTTACATAGATAAACAGGTTATTGCCATCACTGTTTTCATCATCATTTAATATTAGCATAAATATCTAAATGAAACGATTAATAATGATGATTCGATTTGAGTCCATTATTGAAATACCCTTAGCAGTCAGAACTAACTTTTAGACCCCAGCACAAATCTTGCCAATAATGTCCCAACTGCTAAAGTTATTTTAATGGTTTTGTCAAACTTACTTTTTAGGGTCCGTACCCAAAGGGTAAAAACGGGACCCTATTACTGAGACTTCGCTGTCTGTCCGTCCGTCTGTCCGTCTGTCACCAGGCTGTATCTCATGAACCGTAATAGCTAGACGGTTGAAATTTTCACAGAAGATGTATTTCGGTTGCCGCTACAACAACAAATACTAAAAACAAATTAAAACAAATATTTAAGAGAGGCTCCCATACAACAAACGTGTTTCAAAAACATCGAATCGAGTAGGTCATGAAATTCAAAATGGCTGCCCTATCTGTCAAATATACCAGTCTGCCTTCACTTACCAAAGAGTTTCTTAATTATAAGTTTCAGATTGTCTTTGTGCCAAAGTTTTTTTTTTCATTTTTTTAGTGGTGTGGTCGTATGATGGAAGTAAGAATCGAAGCTAAATATGTCACATTTTCCTATCAAATTTTAAAATTGGTAAACGATTTTAGGGTTCGGTACCCAATTGTGATAGTGGTACGGAACCTTCGTGCGCGAGTTTCGCACTTGCCCGGTTTTTACTTTTACGCACCTGAATAGGAAAATTGTTTGAGTTTTTACGGGCAGTCAAATAAATAATTAACCACTGAACCGCCTTATATAATTTATTTATGGCCCCAACTTGGCCTCACTCAAGCTGGGCCCATAAGCAAAATACGCAAGTAATCGAAACACTTTCTCTTTTAAGTCGGTTAAAATAGTTTTTAAATTCACAACAAGTATGAAAAATAAAATTAATGTAAAATATAAAACATGTCAGTTCTACATTTTATCGAATCGATATTTTTCAATTAATTTCCAGTCACTACATATACGTGCTTCATAATTTCAATGTCTTTAAGAATAACACAATTATTTTTCCATTCAGTGAGGGCGTTAGTATCGACATTTCAACCAAATTTGTTCCTGAGCAATTAGTTCCTCTGTCTACCACAAGATAAAAATAAGATTGTTTTGATACCAACGATTACCAACTTATTTGTACAGTTGAGTGAAGGCGCTAGTGTCTATACAAAAACCGAACTTCCGTACTGCAATTAAGTAATTTTTGTTTTGATACACGCAAAAAAATCTTGGTTTTATTGCAAAAAGACTTCAACGCGTGCCCTTTTTTTCGTGAGGAACATTTTCTACCAAGACATCTTGTGTAGTTGGGATAGTCAAAATGAAAATTAAAATCACTTACCGGTGGAAAGTTATTCCGTCTTTCTGGTAGCTTGAAGTATTTTTGTTCTTCCCACACCATTTAATTGAGCAGGTCATAGTTTCTATGCCAATTACGGTGAAAAAAATGCATAAAAAAAATAAAAAGCTGTGAGCCCCCGACTGCACCACTCCTTGGCTTACACTGAAGTTGTAATCGATACGGCCCTTTGATATAGTCATGAGTTGGAGTACGAGTTGTGGACAAGAGAGATCTAATTTACGGTGTCTATATCTCTAAGTCAGTGGCTTAGGATCTCTTTGTTTACTTTTGTGAGTGAGCGAAATGCTGGTGAAGAGTATGTTTCGATTTTGGGGCGGTTGGTCAAAGGTGTATTTGGTCATAGTGCACGTTTAACCAAAGGACTATTTCGCGAAAACCTCGTATGGCGTAATAGTTAGCGCCTGCCTGCCTGCCAAGTGAGGGGCACGGGTTCGAATCCTGTCACTGTATTTTATTCAAGTATTTTTAGGTTTAAACATTGCATTTGCGAAATTTGTGGTAAATATTGCATACAATACCGCAAAAACCATACCGAACTGCAATATAACATATACGTAGGTAGGTAAATAAGTAAAGTTTAAAGTTCAAACGAAATATTTTCTCAGTATCAAAACAGACATTACGCATGTTTAAACGTATTACGCGAACCACCTGCGCAAGAGTGGCTTGCAATGAGATTATGTGACCTTAGTTTTAAGTAGATAATCCAGTATACTTGCACGAACATAATATAAAGTTGTTTTACTGTTAATGCGTTCTAAAGAAGTACATTATGTACTAGACTAGCTGTGCCACGCGGTTTCTTCCGCTTAAGAGGAAAGGATACTTACTTACTGTTTCTCCATAGTCGACTGTTTCCTGCCTGGATAAATACATTAGAGGTAATATGTTTAGGCTATAAAACCTATATCTGCCATGACCAGAACATAATATCAAGTTGTTTTACTGTTAAAGCGTTCTAAAGAATAACATTATGTAATAGACTAGCTGTGCCACGCGGCTTCTCCCGCTTAAGTAAGAGGAAAGGTTACTTACTGGTTCTCCATACAAATGTCGTCGACTGTTTCCTCCCTGGATAAAAACATTATGTTTAGGCTATAAAACCTATATCTGCCATGACCATTGACCATGGCGTTGGCGTTTGTTTTGTTTTTTTTTTCATTTTATTTTCTAATTAGAATAGAAATAAAATTAAGAAAAATTGGTCATGGCTGATATAGGTTTTATGGCAAAAACATATTTTCTCTAATGTCTTTAACTAGGGCGGAAACAGTAAAGTTTGTATGGAGAAAAAAGTAGAAAGACTCCCTTAAACCCTGATCCGGCCCGTTAGATCGGGACGTACGCGAGTGAAACCGCGAGACAGAACAAGTCCATTAATAAATCCGGATCTACACATCTCTCAGGGAGCGATTGTTCTTGGGCACTCATTCGCTAGACGGCGGCCACCTTGACTTTCTCCATTGAAGTGAAATAATATTCACCGTAATACACTGTCGAGTGAAAATTAGAAACGTTGATAGTTGTTAGTTGCTAGGCTATTGACTGTTTACGTCCTCAATTTGATGCAACTGCAGTTTAGATATGGGACCGTTAACTCTGTTTTGGCATCCTCTGTGGTGCGTCGGGCGAAGGTCTTACTGCTATGCAGAAGGTTGCGGGTTCGATTCCCGCCGCATTCAAGTATTTATGCTTAAAAATAAATATTTGTTTACAAAAAAAGTATAATATGTACATAGTATATCCGTTGTCTAGTAGGTAGGTACCTATAGTACAAGCCTAGGCTTAGTTGGGGTTAGATTGCGCTGTATCCAACGTCGTGCATTTATTTTTATTTTTTTTATTTACTATTTTCGTCCTCAATTTGATGCAACTGCAGTTTAGATATGGGAGCGTTAACTTAATTTGTATTATGATTATACCTTTTCTATACCGTTTCGGAGCATTAGGTCAGAAGAGCAAAACTGCAAATGTTTGGCTAATGGGGTTAGAAACTAAAAGGTCGAGGCAGGTGGCGCTAGTGTGGCACGGCCAGATGCCGCCAAACTTCAACTGTGATTGCATGTGTCTTTAGCAATTTTATGAATTAAAATGTATTCAACGTGGAGTATAATCCAATTAAAAGGGAAGCTGAGAAAAAGGAATGCGTCTACTAGCGGAAAAAAAGCTGCTTTGACTGAAAGGTTAGTAAAAAAGTGCATTTTAGTGTTTGTTTGTTATGTTTTACAAAAAGGCTTTGTACTGATTTATATGTTGAAAATATGTAAAAACCCTTTTGTAAAAAGTACCTACATGTTGAGATAAGTATACGTGCTTATTTTCGGGGTCGTACGACTTGTAATTTTTATGATTTTATTAAAAATAAGTCTTTGTTTACAAATGGTTGACAAGGGTATTTTTTTCATGGATTTTCTATGTTTTTGTTTTAGGCTAGAGGCGTACGACAGAAACAGTATTATTGGAGTCGAAGAGGAACTCGATGACGAAATTCCTGAGTTTCCTGATATAAGTCACTTTGGAGATGTTAACGCTAGCACCAATTTACCACCGCTCGGCTGTCCAAACACCACATCCAAGAGTTTGCGGAAAGGTTTCAAGTACCTACCACCCAAAGGTCGTCTGTTATATGAAAGCAGAAGTTTGGTTACTCTTCGTGTTGCCTTTGAAGGAAACTATGCCTACTTCATGTGCAATGCAAAGCACAAATGAAGAAACTACTTTACATAGTTTTATTGAAAATAGATTGAAATGGCACTATAGAAGTCAGTTATTGTGAATGTGCCGCTGGAAGTGGTTTGTAGGCACATTGTAAGCACATCTGTTTGTGTAAAGTTTGGTGTAAATCTGTTGCCCGGTCCGGCCTAGCTGACGGACACGATCTAAGCATAGTTAATAATAAATATTAGTCTAACTTTGCTATCTAGAGTCTGTGTACACAGGAACGTTTTGATACCTTTTTTAATTTTAGATTTTGATAAGACAGTAGTTTCACAGTAACTTTTTAACACATTAGAATGACAAATCACAAAAACATCTCAGTCAATCCTGAAGAAGAGACATGTAAAGGTCTCAAAACGTTGAGCGTTGAATTGAAACAATGCCTTAAGTAATAAAATAAACACCATGTGATTATAACCGAAAAATGTCTTTAATTTATAAGTAAAATTTCCTTCATTTCATAATATTTTCTCTAAAGTTGCAGCATTTATTATTTTCGGTTTGTATTCTGCTAGGTCCAGGTGCTGGTGTATCTAAGCACTGTCTCCTTCTGCTTCTTTTTAGACGTCTGTTTAACCGTTATTGGTCTTCTGGCTTTATTTCGGTAATTACTTTGGTAAAAGAAAATATAGAAGGAACTGCTGTTTTCCTCAATACTTTTTATTTATTTTCATCACCTGAATGAATGAGAAAATGTGGATAAGGTAAGATAAGGACCCTAATTTACACAAAGCTTGGCATGAGAGAAACGTCTGTGATGATCACTGATCGATGATCATTGATGATAGGTGGAAAATACTGTAAAAATTAGGGAATGGTCTATTCCTAAGAGAATATACATTCTCATACAGACTATCGTTAGAATAGTAAACTATTATAACCTTCGATCAATAGGTAGGTACCTACACTAGTAGTTTTAAGAAAGGAAACGTCTTACCTGTGTAGGAATTTCTCTCAAAAAAATCATTAGGTTTAAAATGGAGAGCACATAACCTTAAATAGTTACTAGGTCGATTTTTCTCCTCATAGCTTTTATCCACTGTTTTTTTCTTTTGGCATCTTTGGGGAATAAATGATTTGCTATGTTTTTGCAATCCACAGCTAAACAAAGTGTCATTTTGTAAAATTATCTCAAAATAACCATGTTTGTTTACGAAAAAACTATGAAGGTGTCAAATAAAGGTAGACGTGCTACAGTAGTGCCATCTGAAGTGAGCAAATGGCAGTTTTAAACCTCATTGGCAAAAGCGCACATTGTCATAAGCGCACATTGTCATAAGCTCACAATGTCAAAAGCGCATAATGTCAAAAATTCTAATTAAAAGTGGTAAATCTGACTCCTACTCTCAGCCCCGAGGAAATCATATCCGTATTTTTTGGAAAAGTGTACTTAAGCACTTAAAAATAAATATAAATATGCAAGGTCGTCTAACGATTGTACCTACTCATATTAAAGTAAGTACATGTTTGTAAATGCGCGAGCGACGAAAACAATGTACATCGGCGGTCTTATTTAAATTGTCCCGTCAGTTTCTGATGCAGTTTTCTGAGAATTGGTTTAGCAATTGCATTTCGTTGTGATGCAAACTTTGTAGGTAGCAGAATTTCGGGAATTCTTCTTGGCAAAATTACTTTATAGTGGACTATAGGTGTTCTTTGTGGTTTCACCCGCGGATCCCGGGATCAAAAGTAGTCTATGTCCTTCTCCAAGGCCCCATCTATGTCTATATAATCTTTCACAATCGGTTCAGCGGCTTCGGCATGAAAACGTAACTGACTGACAGAATTACTTTCGCATTTATAATATACTAGCTGACCCGGCAAACGTTGTTTTGCCTTATAAATTATAGATAGTAGCCGATTCTCAGACCTACTGAATACGAATATAAAATTTCATAAAAATTGGTCAAGCCGTTTCGGAGGAGTACGGTAACTAACACCGTGACATGGAAATTTTATATATTAGAAGAAGATAGATAGTAGCCGATTCTCAGACCTACTGAATACGTATACAAAATTTCATAAAAATCGGTCAAGCCGTTTCGGAGGAGTTCGGTAACTAACACTGTGACATGGAAATTTTATATATTAGAAGAAGATAGATAGTAGCCGATTCTCAGACGTATACAAAATTTCATAAAAATCGGTCAAGCCGTTTCGGAGGAGTTCGGTAACTAACACTGTGACATGGAAATTTTATATATTAGAAAGATTAAATACTGAAATACTGCTTTATTCGTAAAACATTTTACTCGTCACTACAACAGAAGTTACAGTCTAGCTACACATTGTACTATTGAACAATTTATAAATAACTAGCTGCGTCCCGCGGTTTCACCCGCGTAAGTCCCGATCCCGTGGGAATATCGGGATCAAAAGTAGCCTATGTTACTCAGGGTAAATGTAGCTTTCTAAAGGTAAAAGAACTTTTGAAATCGGCACATAAGTTTTTAAATTTGTTCATAACAAACATACACACACACAAAATACAAAATCTTTCTTTTTATAATATTAGTATAGCTATAGATATAGATTATAAGTAGCTATAAATAGCAATTATATTGATACAAGACCTAGATATTATCGGTTAACTCCTTCTAAACCCCACAACTGCTTTTGATACTATTTTTACCATCATCATGTAAATAATTTCCTCCTGACGTTTAACAAATACACGTGCGAAGCCGGGGCGTGGCACTAGCTCTAGTACTTACAGAGAAAACTAGATTTACACTTATTAGTAGGGAGGAGTTTAATTCCTTAGTTAATGAAGGGTTACTTTCGAAATGATAATAACTAAACCGTTTATGGTAAGGTTTAATATTTGCGACTAATTGCAGTCTAGTTTATAATTATAGGTAAGCTTTTATAAAGTAAAGAGTCTATGATGTAAATTATAAATAAGATCGGGTTTAGTATAGTACCCTGGGGGAGCCCAAATATTGATAATGTTTTTGTCAACTTTTATTTGATTTTAAGCTTAGAAATTTGATTTTTGGTAATAATTTCTAAAAAAACAATTCCGTTTCGCTTTGTTGATATGAAATTATACTCATTTTTCGGTTTTAATCCCGTTTTTTTATTATTTTTTAACACAACACATTATGAGGAATTTACAAACCTTTTGATCACGGGTAGATTTCATATAACGAACCGAGAGTAGTCCATAATAATGATAAAGGAAAATGATCACAGCTAAGCAGTGTTTCAAAATGTATTAAACAATTTTAGTAGATACAATACAATTAAACAACCCATCGTGCCAGTATAAATTCCTATACTTAATATCGACAGTGACAGTTATTATAACATTATAAAGTTACCTTATCCAAGGGCGAAAATTGAAAAGCACGTAATTTAATGATTTTGAATGTATTAATTACCATAATGATTGTGTAGTAAAACAATCGGAATGTCCGACAGAATGACATCATCTAAGCAAGGCCGTCAGGTTTTTAGTTTACATATGCCAATGGAAATGTTTAATGATTGACGATTGGAAAGAGATGGAGAAATTGGACATCTCGATTATTTACAGATAGTTTATTTGACGACCTCTGTGGCGCGGCGACTACTCTGCTGTAATGCAGAACGTTGCGGGTTCGATTCTCGCCCGGGGCAAGTATTTATGCTGACTTTGGGGGTACGAGGTATGTACTTCCACCCGGCGAGAATCGAACCAACAACCTTCTGCATTGCAGTCGGCCGATGCGCCACAGAGGCCGTCAGTTCCAGTTGTTCTGCTAGAGCTCTCGCAGTTACCCCCCAGACTGCGAAACGTCCAAGAATCGTTTTATAACCGTACCCATTATCATAAGTTGATTGCTTACCAGATCTGTCGTTAGTTTCCGAACGCTTCGGTGCCCGGTGACAGGAAAAGGTTGATTACGTCATTTTATGTGTCTTCTAGCTGCTGTAGCTGTTTCCTTGTTCGGAAATAGATTTTTGGAATAGTATTGACTTGACTTTTCGAATGTTTAGGTGTATTTGCCTTGGTGTGTTTTACTTTTTAAGATAGTTTGCCAATATACTCTGGATTGGGACATTCGCCAATCTGGAGTAGACTCCTGTGGCGTCTTACTGTCGAACTCCTCTATGAGGATCCCTCCCTTCGTCCTACAATGTGATAAATTAGCGGGCTAACCAAAACAAGGGGGCACCTAAGCTATTATCAGAAAAAATGTGGCAATGGGCAGGCAATATAGCTCGAAGGACTGATAACTGGGGAGTGGGAGGGGAGTGAAAGTCCTCGAGTTGCGACCACAATGCAATGCAAAACGGAGTGTTGGAAGGCCACCTACTCGGTGGACCGACGACATTGTAGCGGTCACGGAAAGTCGTTGGATGGAGGTAGCTTGGGATCACTATTTGTAACGTAGTATGGGGGAAGCTATAATCAGCAGTAGTCGGATAAGGGCTTCTTCTTTTTAGTGTCGATGGCACAAAAAAGTGTCACGGAAATGTAGTTATATCCGCTCACTCCAGTATGTTGCGAGATCTTTGGCTTAGGGCTTTGGATAAGGGATTAGATGATGATGATGACTACAGATTTAATCGAATCACAATTACACAAAAAACTCGTCATCCATTAATCACTAGCCACTATCATCTCTCCGTATCACCCAAATTAACATGGTAGTGGTCACGCGAGATGAATTTGAAATCGCTCACAATGGCAGGTTACCGGGTCATGACATAACTCTAGCTCTATTGTAGATTAACAGTAGGCCTGAGGTGACCATTGGTTAAGGGTTTTAAGGGTATTATTATTTACTAGCTGTGTCCCGCGGTTTCAACCGCGTAGGTCCCGATCCCGCTGGGACATCGGTATAAAAAGTAGTCTATGTGTTATTCCAGGTCTCCAGCTATCTACACACCTAGATATTTAGTTTCATGGTAATCGGTACAGCGGTTTTGACGTGATTGAGTAACAAACACACACATACATACTCACAAACTTTCAGCTGCATGATATTAGTAGGATAACTTTTTTTTTTCTTTTTGGGTCAAGTCTATGTCTATATTGTGGACTAACTGTAGTACAGTATTTTTATTTTTTTTTAATTTTCTTTTGTGGGTGGTGGTGTGTTTCGTTTATTGAAAGTTTTCTGGTAGGTTAATGCTTTATTGTTACAAAATAGTCATACTCATTTGATTGCTAATAATTTTTTAGAACAATAAGCATGATGGATGACTAAGCATATCTCAGTCTCCCCGTGATCAGGAGGTAGGTAGGTACTGTAAAGTTCTCGAAATGTCGTCGTGTACTGAAAAATGCTGAATATAATTAAGGCAAAGCGATTAAAACCGAAAAATGAGTTTAATTTAAATTTAGAGTAAGGTATCTTATAACGCCAAGTCGCTGTCGCAGGGGACTAGAACCTCGATCAAATATTAAAGAACAGTCTGCCATTTCATTATATTAGCGAATTCTACCGCTTTCGTCTGAAATATATTTAACTAGCGGTTTAACCCAAGTAAGTCCCGATCCCGCCAGAAATTTCGGAGTTAAAAGTAGCATAATGTCCTTTTTCAAAGTCCTATACCAAAATTCAACAAAATACTTTCGCATTTATAATATTAGTAGGGATTTCCGTATTTCAGGTCTCAGTATTATCCTTCAATTTCTTGCGATATGGTAACCCTTGCCATGAAGTCATGCCGCGCGTGTAGTTGCGTACGCGCAGGCATAACTAGTAGTATCAAAGTAAGTGACATCTTGCGATTCTTACCGACATTATAGTAAGTATTAATACCGGATGGGTCGGTACGTAGCTCTGTAAGTACAACGCTTGGTCAATGAAGTGAAAAATTGACGATAGTTACGATTATATTGATTTTATATCGATTGTTCTATATTTCATGTTTATTGTGACCTTCATTATCTTATTGTTTTGGAAGGTCGTGAATTTGAATCCCGGCGTACTAATAGATTTATTGCTCTCTGGGGCATGGTAATGGGTCGCCAAATGGCGATCATCTGAAGATCCTGATCCTGTTGTGTAAATTAGAAAGTGTGTACTTTTTAATTTACACAATTTTTATTTAAAAAAAATGTGTATGTATACCTGCTATGGGCGGACATAGAGGGTTTGCAAAGCATTTTTTCCAATCTCAGACTCTCTCACTATACTAGTTTAATACGTTGCACCCCTCGGGGGAGCCGAGGGTCCGCTAAACCCCAAATTATTTGGGGTCGGCGCAGTAGGTAAGTCATCTTGGACCATAGGTTCCTTCTGCAAATAGATTTGGCAATATTTTTACGAACGGCCGCTTGCCTGACAACAACCCTCCTAGGAACCAAGCAGTTTATGCGCCACCCCGCAGGGAAATCTTAAGGTTTGCTAGTCTCCCTCAAATCCCTTGTCGCCTTTTACGACACCCACGGGATGAGATGGGGTAACCCTATTCTATGCCGGGGCTACACGGCTAGACCCGTGTCTAATAATAATGATAAGTTTAAAAGGTGTGGAACTCATATAATACGAATACACTCGTCTAAAATGCTAATCGGAAATAGCTATATCAACCGCCGAGACGCAACTACTAGGTAAACTGTGTCGATAGCCTAAAAGAGATACATTCAGATAAAGTGTGATTGTCGGATTACCCAGTTCTGAGAAGCGTGTGAAGATTAGATTACTTATCGGGATTGTTATTGGATTTGTGTGCTTATGTAGGTTATATTTTCTATATTTAAGTATTTGTATTTTTGTTGACTGATAGATGACGGTATACTGAAATGCTACTCAAAATTTGAGGGCTACTTCAACAATAAAGCATCTCTTAAACTGTAAAATTAGCATACCCTATGAATTTGGAAGCTGCTCAATTATTTAAGTCCTATTTAAGCAACTAAGCACCTCTCAAATTCAAAAAATCCCATACTATTTTTAAATTTAGAAGCTGCTTAATTATTTAAGTACGCCTCAAATTTTAAGTGGCGTTTCTGTATCACACGTAACTAAAACATGAGAGACGACATTCTCAGCATTATGGATTTATTTAACGACATAAACAAAAATACCCACGGATGGCGGCGCGGGCGCACGGTGGTGTTTGATCAGAAATAATTTAGGATCAACTCCCGTTTGCGTCTAGGAGGTGTTTTGTTACGGAAATAGATGTAGCATCCTTTATACTTGAGTGCAGATCATCTCTATCTATTGTGATGTTTATTTTATTTTCTATACTAATATTATAAAGAGAAAAGATTTGTATTTTCGTGTGTGTGTGTGTGTGTATATGTTTGATATGAAAAAACTCAAAAACTACTGGACCGATTTCAAAAATTATTTCACCTAAAGATAGCTATATTATCGAGAATTAACATAGGCGACTTTTGATCCCGATATTTCCACGGGATCGGGACTTACGCGGGTGAAACCGCGGGACGCAGCTAATTTAAAATATTTTTATTCAAAAATACATTTTTTTTATCTCCGTGCCCGTCAAGCAAGGATCAGGTGAAACCGCGAGTTCTACTAGTTTCTACTATATCTATTTTTATTCAACTGTTTGAATGAACTTTTTTAATATCTGAGTGCAGGAAGTGTATTCTCAATCGAACGTTTCGTAGCAAGGTATATCGTTTGTTTGTTTGTGTTTCACATAGATAGTAGTAAAAACTATTGATTTCCAATAGCAATTTACTTTAGAATGTAGTAGTTTTGTTATTGCTACTGCATAGTCGATAAATAAGTCTGTTTATATATTTATTCTGGTTGTTTTTGGTAAAATTATTTTGTTATTATTGCCCACTAGTAGAGTCCCGAGGTTTCACCCGCGTAAGTCACGATCCCCCGTGATTTTCCATAAAAACCCTTAATTAGTGGGTCCTACACACCACAAAGAACACACTCTCCGAATTTCATGTCTCGGTTTATTATTATGTAGTTTAGTCAATCAGTCAGGACATTATGTAGGTATACTTAGATTATTGTTTGACTGGGCTTTTTTAAGATGCTGCATCGACCAGTTATGGTCTAGTGTGGCAGCCCTTTACAGTTCATTACTAATTCCATTTGAGCCCGGAAACCTCCAGCTTCTTTGGGCTGTAATGTTGTGTAGCTCATTAGGTTAGGCAGTAAGACGCCACGGGAGCCTACTCCAAATTGGGTTACGGTAAAAGTTTACCATTTGGCGCAATCGAATTTTCATATTCGTTGCACAACTTTTGGTATCTAAAAATAATCATTGTTAACAGCACGTATCTGTGAGGTTTTAAGTTCAGCAGCATCTCCATGAGTTTGACATTGACCGCTCGCTTCACACAGTAATGCACACGGACGAAACCGCCATAACAATACAACGGAAGTGCCATATCTTGGACAGTAATTACCTTTTGTTCTACTTGTAGTTGGTTTTTAGAGTTATTTGTTAAAAAAACATGCTGTTTCATATAGGTTGTTTTAGGATTTGTTGCTCGACAAATTTCCTCCCAGAATTCCCTCCCATCTCGACAAATTCCCTCTTCAGAAAATAGCCACATTGGCATCTGAGATACACAACCAATTGCCAAAGAAGGACAAACAGTCTTGCTGCTACCGATAGATTTTATTCTTTTAACATTTAACCTTAGTTATACTTCTCCTCCTGTTCATTTTACTACCACCTTTCCCGTACGTTGGTACTGCTATGAAGTGGAACTCACTGCCCGCGTCGATATTTACCCTTAACCTTACGAGTCTTCAAGTCTAGAGTGAATAAGGTTCTTTCTAGGCAAAGACACCGTCGACCTTATCGTCGCTTTCCCTGAGGTGAGATGAGGTCAAATTCCTAACTCTTGTAAAATAAAGGTATTAAACAGCCAAATACCAAGAACTATCTACGAAGTTATTTACCACATTTCAACATATGTAATCTTACAGTCTCTCAGTTATCTGTTCTAGTATTTCCGATAAGCTTGCGTTTAGGCGAGGTAAAGATATATCGCATTACACATGGGACTGGCTTTCTTATCGGCTTACTCCGAGTTGGAGATTTGATTCATGCCGTTATGGTGCTACTGGGGCATCGAGAGATTAGAAAATAGTGCTCCTGTCTTGTAAAGTTAAGTTTATGGCGTTTGGGATGCGTGATTTAGGAGAGCAAGTCCATGAAATTTGGAATGCCAAGGATGGTTTCACAATTGTTTTGTAAGAATTTAATTCTGGTAACAATAACAAATACATTCTTGTACCAATTAAAAGAGGTGGAGGGACTGTGTTAGGAAGGGCTTGGGGGAAAAGTGGCAAGATCTTAACTGGGAAGTGGAAACATACCATGGCGACCTCACATAGTGGGATGAAGAAGGCAGGACGAAGAACAACAAACATAACATGTATTTTGTTCCTCTTGGTCGTTGGTGGTGGAACACTGTACCTTTGTAAATAATAGACCTTTTAAGCAATTTAACCATTTTGGGAAATGGGATTGTTTTGTCCTCACCTGCAGGGAAGTGACAAATGCCGAAAAAGTAGCATGATTACCTTGAAGACTCTTAGATTGTTCAAGAATCATACCAAGAAGACTCAATTGTTTATCTTGAAGACTCATGTTCAAGTCTTCTACCTTGACGACTCATGTCAAACTCATGTCTTACCCTTAAGACTCATAGTTTGAGCATGCTACATCTTTCACTTCATCACTAACCAGCAGCAGCACTTGTTTGAAGCGAACGGCGTCGTGGGCTAAAACTTAGCATTTGATTTGTTTCACCTCTACTTCCAGGTAGAAGAACGAAAACGCGCGATATGGGAAGCGTCGATCTCGCGTCGCGAAGCGCTCCTCCAACGCGAGAAGGATCGTACGGAGCGCCTCGAGCGACAACGAGCGGCCAGGTCGGCGCCACGACCGGCCTTCGCGTTTGGTTCCTCGACTCCTAGACTGCTGGAGCCACTCGACTCGGCTGGATTCTTCTGGGCTGCGCGCAGGTGAGATTACGAACACATGGAAATTGGCACCTCGATAAGGCTTGTTTGCGCAGCTACATCGGGATTAGCTAGCGCGGATTAGCAGAGGTCATGTCGAGGTCTCGCCAATCCAAGCTTGCTAATCCGGATTAGTCAGTTCGATGTAGCTGGACAAGCCTTTATATTTTGCCGCCCATTAGAGCCTACTTAGTGTCCTATCAGTCAGATAGAGAACCTGGTTAAGTGAGAAACCTCTAAAATTGAGACTCACAATTTGGCCAAATTTTTGGAACTGCTGGATTGGTTTTCTCTTAGACAAACGAAACCACCACGATATAAGACCCAGCCCTTTAGTAGAGTTTCACGTAGTTACTTGCCTATAGCATAAATCAAGTATTATTTATAGTATGGCTACTTAAGTTTTTTTAAACTACATCTTTGAAATGTAACAATCTACCTATTTGGTATTAATAATTTGTCTTGGTTTCCTAATGTAGTAATTTTCAATACTTTATCTCTTTTGTAAAAATAAGATTTTGCTTTGCTTTTTTTCTTTTTTTTTGGTGATGGGTTCTTTACAGTTCCCCATAGTCCCCCTTAGTGAATAATTCTGTTTTTTTTTTTTTATTTTATTTTGATTTATTTTTCCACGTTTCACTAATTTTGTTTTCGTTTTTCCCACCAGTACCAACCCAATAGATCAGATGAACTTTTTTGAATCACTGTAAGGAGTTTTTTTTTATTTCACCATTTTTCACTAATTCTGTTATGTTGTCTGTACTTTTTGTTGACTAATTTGTTTTATTATTATTAGTTAGTCGTTTTCGCATTGTTTGGTATAAAGTTATGCTTGTGGAACTTGTACCAGATTTCGTAACAGCCATGTAGTTATGTTGTAATTTTAGCGTTGCATTTAATTCAATTGAAAAGCGTTGTAGTTTGCATGTACTTACTTACACATCCGGGCAGCATTTCCATCAGACATGTTCGATAATGGGTAGTTAGTAGGGAATGCAACCCGGTTTTTCGGGTTTTTCGGTTTTGTATTCTTCATACGGCAACACTGAATATCTACTGAAAAGTTGTTTTTTTTAAGAAACACCCTAAATTCCCGGTTTTTTTTTCATCCGAGTTTGCATTCCCTAGTAATTAGGGATGTGTTTGAAAGAACCTTTAAAAATCGCTCCGCTAATCGAGGTTAGGTAAATGGAGCAATTCTATTGGTTCTAACAAACACATCCCTCACTAGGCAACCTTTCAAATATCCGATGGAAAGGCATTGTTTTTCCTATTAATCTTTGAATTTGTTTTGTCCTATTTACTGGAATCTTAGAACAATGTTCCTAATGCGATTTTACAGTACCAATTGCATGTGTGTTTGATGTTATACCCCGCTATCTGGTAATATCGCGAAATTATCAGTAAAGAGCCAATATTTTTATAAGCATAAAAGATACCGAATGGATATTACGTATGTATCACCTCTGATAAGACTCGTGTTGTGTTTCTTTTTAGGGTTCCGTACCCAAAGGGTAAAAACGGGACCTCATTACTGAGACTTCGCTGTCTGACCGTCTGTCACCAGGCTGTATCTCATGAACCGTAATAGCTAGCTGCTAGACGGTTGAAATTTTCACAGAAGATGTATTTCGGTAGCCGCTACAACAACAAATACTAAAAACAAAATAAAACAGATATTTATTAGGGACTTCTATATAAAAAACGTGTTTATATAACAACAAGGGAATTTTATGTGAGGTCAATTACAATGTGAGGTCGCTTCTGATTGGTCAGAGTCAAATCGAGTAGGTCATGGAATTCAAAATGGCTGCCCTGTCTGTCAAATATCAGTCTGCCTTCACTTATCAAGAGTTTCTTATTAGTTTCAGATTTTCTTTGTGCTCAGTAATTGGGTCCAGTTTTTACCCGACTGCAAGAAAAGGTTTATGTTTTTACCCTTTGGGTACGGCAACCTAAAAAGGAGTTATTTCAGAAAAACTGCACTTATTACAGAGCCGTTAATTATTAAGTAGCAAACGAAATCTGTGACGACCTAAATATTCAGCCCAGTCTAGATATTCGAATATCAGAGTTGAATACAAAAATAGACGGGAATGTTAGGCATACCAAGTATTTCAGGAAGCTGGTACGGCTTTTGTAAACTTTCGACGTTGTTGGTCGGAAATATGGTTTAATATCCTTTGGTTTTTATTGGATGGAGATACGGTGTAATATCCTGTATCTCTGACCAATTATTTCGGCGTTAGTTTTCCTTTTTAGCTCTTTTCGTAGAGTTATAATCGAGATTTACTCTTTCATATTATCGGTCGGTCGGCAAATGCAGGACGTTGAACATAATTCAAATTAAGCAACTAGGCTTGTATTATGGGTACTAGACAACGGATATACTACAAACATTCCTTTATTTTCACAATGTAATATTACAAAAGAGCGTGAAAGAAGAAAAGCGGACCCCTGGCTCCCGAGAGAGATGCAACCGGGAACATCGCTCGGAAGATGATAATAAATAATAATAATAAATAAATTCTCTAAACAACACACAGCGCCTTCATGCCCGACTAAGCTTGTGTTACGGTGACTAGACAACGGATATAATACTTATATTTATTTTTCTTTTGTAAATACATACATATTATACATAGAGGAACACCCAGACCAGACACAAATATTTATTTTTTATACATAAATACTTGCACCTGGCGGGAATCGAACCCGCAACCTTCTGCATTGCAGTCGTGCTTTTGCACGACGCGCCACTGAGGTCGTCAAATCATCATGATGATGATGACTAATGTTTAGATGTACTAATAAGTATTAAAAAAAAATGAAATGTTCCCCAACTTTCGTTCCGCACGTTGACTGATGACGTCATCACTTCCTACCGCGTCAATCATTATGTATGGGCATTGTATTTAAAACAATCACAGCGGATTTGTCAATCGGGCGATTATGCAATGCGTCTGCGCAGATTTCTTTATGAAGCTTTTAATTCGTATTTTCGGTTTTAAAACTCGTCAATTCCCAATTGCCAGTACCAGAGGTTTATACTACACTAGCTGCGTCCCGCGGTTTCACCCGCGTATGTCCCGATCCTGTGGGAATATCGGGATCAAAAGCCCATCTCTTCCCGTGGGTGTCGCCTTTTACGACACCCACGGGAAGAGATGGGGTAACCCTATTCTATGCCGGGGATACGCGGTTATCTATCTCGCTAGCGAGTACACAGTCGCTAGGTATTTTAGGCACCTTTCAAGCTAATTATGATCTACCTACTTAAGTAAACGTTTTGGCATGTTCAAAGTGGAATTTTTCCTGCATGTCTAGTCTATAAAATTACATTGCATGTATGTTAGCAATTGTCATAAACTGTGGTATGTACTTTGTAGTCATTAAGGTAAGGTTTTATCTCAGAGTAGGTATTTAGGTTTAGGTATACCTACTTAGTTGTAGTTATTATTTTATAGCCGACTAGCTGTGCCTCGCGGTTTCCCCCGCATAAGTCCCGATCTCGCTGGAATATAGGGATCAAAAGTAGCATTACATCGAAAATTTTGCCGTGACCCATGAGTTTCTTGTGTCTTCTTCTCATTGGAGGTCACGTTCCGAAGACACAGTAGATTAAATATAAAAACTGACATTTGTAAGAGATATCTTGCTAATATCCGAATGAATAAACGTACTTTGATTTTTTTTTGTGACTCGCTTGCGGGCGAGTGCGCGAACCACTCCCACACCACACGGGGTTCCCGTCTAACATTGAAAATAAAGTAGTAGTCTAACGCTTAGCACCTTGTAGTTTGCTATTTAGACTAATGCTAATTATCTAAGGCCTGAAATTGCGTGAAGCAGATGTCTGTTTCCCAAACAAAACCCTTTTGGGTTTTAAGGTCAATTCGTAGCAAATTCAACCTTATCTTCATAAGGCACTTACGCCCTTGTCTTTACGAAAGTACGATATTATTAAGTCTACTGAAATAAAAAAACACACTCATTAAACGAAATTCGATTAACTAAATCTGCTGCGCCCAAAACCAGTTGTCTTTTCTGCAGTCAAAGAGTTTTCCTCAGAAAATGTCGGCATAAGGTTAAATTTGCTTTTTACTATTAAAACTTTGCCCTTATATGAATTGACCTTTATGGCCTCTGCTTTTAATGCAGTTTCAGGTCTAAAATCAAAGACAATAGATCCAATTGACTGCTAATACCACGATTTTTTCTACAAAAAAACACAACTCACCATTGCGGGCAGGGTGTCAGGTAATAATCAATCGTTGTGATAGGCTGATGAGTTACCTATCTATTCTTAGAGCGTGAAATAATAATGCACCGTACCACCATCGAGCAGTCAATTGGTTCTATGGTCTTTGTCTCAAACCGTCCTATTTTCAATACTATTTGTTGTATTTAAAAGAGGCATGTTGTACGTTTCCAGGGCTGCATCAACAACGAATGTGATGTTTGCGTCTGCGCCGCTCACGAGGCGCGCCTCCGCATTACAATTGGACAGCTCCGACATTGATAATAAAGGTTTGTTACTTTTTATGCCTTTTAAGCTATTGCATAGTTTTTATCGCGGGCGTTGAGCGCGGCAACGGAATCAAGAAATTTCGAAACGGAAATAAAACCTTACACCCATCACTCCGCCTACCATGATGAAAAAAAATGCTATGCAATAGCTTTACCGCGGCAGTCCCCGAATGCCACACGATTTTTTTTATCGATTTAAGATGAAAGGATACCTTCTCTTTTCTGCATACAAACTTTACAAACGTAGTCGACTGTTTACTTCCTGGATAAAGATATTAGAAATAGTAGATTGTATAACAAGGGAGCAAAATAGTATTTTTACGGCGAGGGCGTTACTTTGAATCACGAGCAAAGCGAGGAATGATTCTAACGTAGCATTCTGAGCGCAGCGAGGGATTCAAAGTATACATCGCCCGAGGCAAAAATAATTTGCTCTCGAGTCATATACTCTACTTTTCATCCCCTTCTATGAGAAAATAAATAAGAAATGGTGTTACGTAATTCGTGAATATACCTATTTACTTAACAAAAATGTTGGGTATAAAATTTTAATATCACGTTTATTATACAGAAGCCCTCTATAAATATTTGTTGGTTGTTATAGCGGCTACAGAAATACATCATCTGTGAAAATTTCATATAAATACCTACTAAAAAAATAAGCAAAATAAATAAAACAAATGAAACTAACGAAACTAACGAAACTAACGAAACTAACGGAACTAACGAAACTAATGAACTAATTAAACTCATGAAACTAATGAAACTAATGAACTAATGAAACTCATAAAACTAATGAAACTAATGATCCTAATGAAACTAATGAAACTAACAAAACTAGCGAAACTAACGAAACTAACGAAACTAATGAACTAATGAAACTAATGAAACTAATGAACTAATGAAACAAATGAAACAAATGAAACTCATGAAACTAATGAAACTAATGAAACTAATGAAACAAACGAAACAAACGAAACCAATTAAACTAATGAAACTCGTGAAACTAATGAAACTAATGAACCTAATGAAACTAATGAAATTAATGAAACTAATGAAACTAATGAACCTGATGAAACTAATGAAACAAATGTAACTAATGAAACTAATGAAGCAAATGAAACTAATGACACTAATGAATCTGAAACTAATGACACTAATGAAACTAATAAAATAAATAAATTCTGTGAACAACACACAGCGCCATCTAGCCCCGTGGTAAGCCAGTAATTCATATAATTTACGTTTGATTTCTATGAATGATACATATGTTCCAAATTCAAATTTACTTTGCTCCCGGCTGTTTTATTTTGCTCCCGGCTGTTTTACTTTGCTCCCGGCTGTTTATCTTAACAGAAAAGAGCTACTTTGGTCGCACTTATAGAGGACCAAAGCGACACTTTTCGAATAGATGGGATGAAAAATATATTATGCCATAAGTCCTATATAGCCATTTTGATTTTTTTAATTTTTATTTTTTTCGGAATTCTATTTCTATTCTAATTAGAAAATGAAAAAAAAAACGTAGGGGCATCGTCACGGCTGATATAGGTTTTTATAGCATAAACATATTTGCTCTTATCTCTTTACCCAAAGAGCAAACAGTCGACGTTTGTTAAGTTTGTACGGAGAAAAGAGTAGGTATCCTTTCCCCTTAAGCAGACTAATTAGAAAGTTCAACT
The DNA here is from genome assembly GCA_958496205.1 of Idaea biselata. NCBI lineage: Eukaryota > Metazoa > Arthropoda > Insecta > Lepidoptera > Geometridae > Idaea > Idaea biselata. The sequence continues at coordinate 26,584,981 of OY292402.1, forward strand.
CGATCAAAACCAAACACGAATTTAAATCAACATTCATGCCCATAACTACTTAATATATTCGGCTCGCAAGCCTGCCCTTGTGCGTTTGAAGGCCAGTAGGCTACCGTCCTTGATTAGCTCACAGTTTAACCTGAATTTGTGCCCAAATGTACTGTATTTAATGTTTTAATAATGATTTTATTTCCCCGCTGCTAAAGGAGTCATGTTCACGAGCCTGTGTAAGTTTTTCTTTGGTATTTATGTGAAAATTTGAGAGAATTGTGTTAAATTTTGACGTTTTTGGATAGTTTTCTTGTTATGTAATGTGTTTGTGTAAGAAAATGGTCAGAGTTTGGTATAATAATCGATGGTGATGATAATTTTAAACTAGTAGAAACTAGTTTTTTTGTAGAATTCTTATAAATGTTCTTTAAAATGCATTAAGTATATTTAAAGTTAGTTGACAGTGTTATTTACTTCTATTTTTGTCACTATTACGTTAAAATGTGATCAAACTATAGAGTTTAAAACTAACTAGCTGAGCCATTGGGCAAATAGAAAATTTAGTGTATAACTAGGGGTCTAGATCTCGTTGTAAAAAAATCAAATTAAAATTACCTCGAAATTTCAACAACGGACGGTATAAAATGAAAATCTGTGATTTTAAAAGTTACCTTATAGTCAAGGCAAATCAAGGCAAATGAAGGATAAATGAAAGACCAAAATATGGTTTCCGTATGTTTTGTAATTACTAAGATATATTGCCATCCATGTAAAGGATCATGCCGGTGCAGCGTGGTCCAGAAAGACCGCTGATAGGAAAATGTGAAGAGATGTTGGACAGGCATAAGCCCTGCAGTTGACAAATACATGCTGCTGTAGAAGAAGAAGGAGATTGCTATCCAAATCTACAAATTCTTCAATTCCTGAATCTTAAGGTTGAGTGTAATCAAATAATAAGAAAGGTTGTATTTGTCTGTTTCCAGACGAGTCCGACCGGCCTGCTCCGGTGGTGTGGTGCAGCGTGGCGCGGCGCCGCACCGACCTCGTGCCCACCGTGCCCGCCCCGCGCCCAGGTAGAGCCTACTCCATGACGCGCCTCGACCGGCTCTCGGGGGCGTCGCCCTGCCCGCTGCCCACCACGCATATATCCAGGATTCGTAAGGATTACCCACTCTATGAATACAGGGCTTTTGGAGGCTTCGCTGGAGTTACTAATGCTTCATGCAATTTTCGCGCTTGGTTTCATCCTGGTTTCGGCACCAAAGTGTATCGAACCTCTTCGGTTGTGTCCAGAATTAGTAAGGATTACCAACTCTATGAATACAGGGCTTTTGGAGGCTTCGCTGGAGTTACTAATACTATGCTTCATGCAATTTTCGCGCTTTGTTACCATTATCGCAGGGTTTTCCCGCTTCCATACCATTATCGCAGGGTTTTGGAGCTTTTGGTTTCATCCTGGTTTCGGCACCAAATTGAAACAATCCTTTTGGTCATTATATGACTATGCGTATGTTCAGAATTCGTAAGGACTACCCACTCTATGAATACAGGGGTTTTGGAGGCTTCGCTGGAGTGACTAATAATGCTTCATGCGATTTTCGCGCTTTGTTACTAGTTTAGCAGGGCGCTGGCGCTTTTCATATATCCTAATTTCGGCACCAAATTGTAACAACATTCATCTTTTTCATGGTGCAACTCAACCGGCGCTTAGAGACTCCTACAATCGACTACGCATATCTGTCAGTGCTAGCATACCACCACCAGAAACAATTTGCCGATGAGACAAATCTTACGTCTCTTTTTCTCAAACAAGGAGAATCAGAGACAGAACATTTTGCTCGATCAACAAAATGTTTCCCAAATGCTACCACTGCAGAATTCCCAACGATAATCTTTATTTTTTATGAAAATGAGCTTTTAGAGTCTTTGGAGGCTTCTTAACTGCGGTTTTTGAGTGACTAACAATCATATAATCATCAGCTTCATACTGTGTATCGCAGGATTTTGACGCTTTTTATTCTAATTGTTATTCCGTCCTGGGTTTTGGCACCAAATTGTAACAATATTCACCTGTTTGGTAGATAATTCCACGGCAACGCTCAACCGGCTCCCAGGGACGCCGCAATCGACCAGAATTCGTAAGACTCCTTATAAATACAGGGTTTTTGGAGGTTGTGGAGGATTCAGCTGTGGTTTATTATGTGACTAATATAACGATGGTTCATGTAATCATCGCGCTTTTCTCAGTCATTTTGGTATATTGTCCTGGGTTGCGGCACCAAATTGTAACAAAATACATTGGTCTGGTCATTGAAATTTAAGATTGGTTCTCATATACTAGAATTCGTGAGGATTACTTTAAATCGAATACAGGGCTTTTGCAGTCTTTCCAACAGCGGTTCTTCAGTGACAACATATTTGGTTTGGAAAATATAGGAATTTTTAGAAAATTTACGCATCATCCTCGGTTTTGGAAGCAAACATTACATTTTGGAATATTCTAGCTCTTCACTATCGGCGGGTATAATATAGGGCAAAGTCGGATATTGGACCACTTTTTACTTAAACCTAAATATTTCGTGTACGACAGGACTAATACTAATGAATGAATATCCACAATCAAGGTTGTTATTTTGACTACCTATGACAAGAAAATCAGTTTACGTGTTTTCGGGTTGTATAACACTGCTGTGAGTGTCTTTTCATTAATTTGCCTTACCAGCCATAAGTTTATCTTTATTTAAAAAAAAATGAATGTGTGTCTCTGCAATTTTAATTGCGAGCCGCCGAACGGAATTTATCGTTAGAGTTTTCAGAACAAGAATATGCTCAGCTGATTATTTTCAGTTTCGTACTAGTACAATTCACCAAACAATGACTGGAACGATTTAACAAACTAGGCCATTTAAAAAAAAAGTACAGCACGACACAACCTTAAAACCTAGACACTACATGATAAACATCAATGATCTAGTATAAAACTGTACTAGAATCATACCGACGGTGTGTTTATAGCTTACCTTTTTCACGAGTTATTGGCTTAGGAACGTTTGAAAATATTTCCATTCACTGGCACTAAAAAATATTTTACCGGATCGCGCACCTTTGTCAACAAATTGTTTTTACAAATGGTGGCCTGCGGGTTAGTAGTGTGGGTGCTCACTTTGGCATTACCAGTTTAGATAAAAAGACCCATTTAGTAGGAAATTCAGAAGTGGTACGATTTAATTGGCAGTACGATATAACCGACTTTCCCCTATATTCTTTATTTTTTTTTACAAATATTATTGAATAACGGAGTAGGTACCTGTATTTACCATTTAAATTTGTTTTTTACGGAGCTCGATATTTCGGCTCCACGAGACTGGAGATTGCGGGTAGGTGATGACACTTAGGGCTTTCGTATCGAACTACCTCCTTTCGGGTGCATCTACTCTGTACCGTTATTTAATCATATTTGTAGGTAAAACAACCATGTTAGTTATAAAACTTAAAATCATTTTTAAGTTAAATTTAACCTCAATTTACAATAAAACTCATCGTGACGAATTCATTCTCTCATTTATTGGTGATTTGGCTTCTAAAGGTAAGTATAAAAGTAGTAAGTAATAAAATTTTAACCGGAGCACTTATTGGAATAGTTATGAGCACCACCAGGTAACTATATTAACCTTATTAACTACTAGCTAAGTCTCGCGGGTTCAAGTTCCTGTGAGTCCCACGGGAACGGGATAAAAGTATCCTTTACAGGTAGGTAATAAAATATTTGATGGCGTACTTTCGTACGAACACGAACGACTTTGCTTGACGCTTCGACTTAGACCGGGTGGGTAACAAGCCTGGAGACTTAGGCCGCGAAAAGTTCTTGAATTTCGCGGAAAAGGGGGTTTACTAAACCAAAAGGGGTTTTTAGAAACCAAAAGGGGGTTTTTAGAAAACCAAAAGGGGTTTCTTGGTTTCCACCGCCGCCTTTCACGACGGGCAGGAGATACCGTAGCCATATTCTGTTAGACCCGGGCTACAGGGTCCCTTATATTACGTGTTCTCAGAGAGTCGCAGTGGCGAGACGACGCCGGGCTCCCGGCCGGGTTCGGCGCTGTCGACGGCGACGGGCGGAGCGACGAGCGCAGCGGGCAGCGTCGTGCGACGTCCTCATAGCGCCCGCAAGCCGCGCCCCGCTTCTATAGCCGGCACTGGTGTTAATACACCCAGAGGTAATACTAGTGTAAACTGTGTTGAGGCTAGGGTAATTTAATGTTTTACACTTCTGTAGTCGTTTTTGTAGATGTATTTTTTTTGTGATGTAAATTTTTCATTTATTAAAAATTAGATATTTTAAGGGTAACGTAAATTTTCGAGTGTGAAATTACAAATTATGCGACTCACAACTCATTAATTTACGCTCGTCTGACCTTACCCTAAATTTTAACTAATTTAAGATGCAGTATTAATGTTATTTTTCTTTTAAACGTAAGTTAGCCAAGTGCAGGCTTAAGCACTTCAAAATAAATAGGTTATAAATAAAATCTATGTTTTTAATCATTGAAACTGTCTTTTATGCTTGAAAATACAATAAAACGCTTCGCTTATGCTCGCTGTTGTGAGGATACTGTTGTATCCTCAAATACTTGTTCACTGTTCTATGTTTTAACTAACCAGACTATTGTCACTTTCACCTAATTAACTATTAACTTTTTGTGTTGCACTGAGCGACATGAAGGTAACATTTCCAATATCGGTTGGAAAACTAAGCCCTCTTAATAGTCATAATAATCTTCTAAATATATATTAAATAATCTCTTAATACTCTCTTAATAGTAATTTTGGTCTCCTGTAGACTTTGAACTCTTAGGTTTTTTAATAGTAGTTTTTGTATCGAGCTAATAAGGCCCTGTCTTATTAAAAGACGTAATACACCCTGTATAATAATAATCCCTTAATACTCTATTAAACGTAATATTGGTCTCTTATACTTTGAATTCTTAGATTTTCAATAGAAGTTTTTGTATCGAGGTAATAAGGCCCTGTCTTATTAAAAGACGTCATATTGAATCCGGAGCGTAACGAAGGACTCGTAGCGAGGGATCTCCTGAGCTATATTTTAAAGGGGTTTAAACGCGTAATTGAAGCCCTGAAAACTAATGACTTGACTTTTTCGGTCATATAAAGTACCTAATTTTGTAGATTCGTAAATGTGTAGGTACTAAAAATGGTATTAAGAAGTCTGTCCGTCTGTCCGGTGTCCAGGTATAGAAGCCCTCAGTGCCAGCACGACACCCGGCGTGTCGCGCGATAGCAGCGCGCTGTCGCGGCCTACCACTGCAACAAGGAAGCCGCGACCACTGTCCATACACTCTACCAAGCCACGTGAGTTCTTACAGTAATGAAATCCGAAAGGGGGTTGTTCTAAAAGTCTCGGCAAACAACTATTGTTTTATTTTGTGTAAAAGTAGCCTAAACATTGCCAGTAATTTCGATTAATCTTTTTTTCAGTGACTCCAACGGCCCCGGGCGATGGAAAACCCCCAGTACATAGAAAACCAAAGCCAGCCAAAGAAAATGATAAGGTAAGCGAAACTACTAATTAGGAATAAATATAAATTAATGTTTAATAAAATCGAATCATCGCCATCGGACCTCCTACGGCAGACTACCGAATTGATAATCTCATCCAATTTGGAAATCGGTTAAACATTATGTTTTTTTTTTCCTTAATTTCGCTAATGTTTCAAAATCTTATCGATCTTGTTAAAAAAATAACAATTAATTGATAAAAACATTAATCATTACTTGACATTGAACTGCAATCGACATTTTTTATACATTTTAGGGTCACTGAACTTTCGATAAGGCATGACGTCACTTCCGTAAATAAAATGTCAACTTTTAAGGTCTCTAGGCGCTCAATAAATAATTAGTTTTTAGAGTTCCGTACCCAAAGGTTAAAAAGGGGACCGTATTACTGAAACTCCGCTGTCTGTCCGTCCGTCAGTCATCAGGGTGTATCTCATAAATCGTGATAGCTAGACAATTTAAAATTTCACAAATGATGTATTTCTTTAGCGGCTTTAAGAACAAATTAAAACAAATGTATAAGGGTGGGCTCCCATACAATACAACAAACGTGATTTTTTTAAGTTAAACGCAACGTAAGCGTGGTTTATTTTTACCACTGCACTGGCGCCATCTAGTGATAAACTGGTGTCAGTAGTAAAGATAATTGCAAACGACCGTCATCGTTGCGTACACGGATTTCGCTCGGTCCAGTAATTATTTCCAAATTCCGTACCCAATTGTGACTCGCACTTGACCGGTTTTTAGGGTTCCGTACCCAAAGGGTAAAAACGGGACCCTATTACTGAGACTTTGCTGTTTGTCTGTCCGTCTGTCTGTCACCAGGCTGTATCTCATGAACCGTAATAGATAGACGGTTGAAATTTTCACAGAAGATGTGTTTCGGTAGCCGCTACAACAACAAATACTAAAAACAAAATAAAACAAATATGTAAGAGGGGCTCTCATACAACAAACGTGTTTCAAAAATAACAAGGAGTTTAGTGCAATGTGAGGTCGCTTCTGATTGGTCAGGACAAATCGAGTTGGTCATGGAATTCAGATGGCTGCCCTATCTGTCAAATATACCAGTCTGCCTTACTTACCAAAGAGTTTCTTATAAGTTTCAGATTTTCTTTGTGCCAAAGTTTTTTTTTTTTTTTGAGTGATTCGGTCGTTTGATGGGAGTAAGAATCGAAAATAAATATTTCATATTTTCCTATAAAATTTAAAAATTGGTTGTAAACCATTTTAGGGTTCCGTATCCAATTGTGATAGTGGTACGGAACCCTTTGTGCGCGAGTGTCGCACTTGCCCCGTTTTTATTTTTTAATATGACTATGTGATTGACATACATAGTAACATGGGGATTGTCTGTCCCCCAGAGCGGTCGCAACAAGTCGCTGTCGGCGTCGCCCGGCCGCGCGCTCTCGCCGTCGCCCGCCGCCTCCAAGGATCCCAGTGTCGACAAGGATATCATGTCAAAGGTAAATCTACTCTGTTACTGTAGAAACAAAGTTTATTTTAGACAAACCAATAAATAACGCGAAATTACCTGTGCTCAATTCAGTTGCATCTGTAATGAGTCCAGTCAAGAAAGAAGGCATCTGTAATGAGAAGAAAGAAGGGCTGAGTTCCGCTCTTTATCAGTCCCAGAGTTGCAATTAATGATTGAACGTCATTCCGGAGGTCGTGGTTTCGAGCCCCAGCCTAACCAAAGTATTTTTGTTTAGGAATAATTATGTGCGCTATAACATCGCTCTAACGGCGCCGTGTAAAAAGTCCATGGCGCCGGAATTGCTTAAACATCATGACGTCATTGCCGTAAACAAAACGTCAACTTTTGAGGTTTCTAAATGCAAATTAAATAATTTCATTAATATGTGACGTAAAATTAATTTAGAAATGTCGAGATTTCTAAACGTTCATGTAATTTATACATCGTTATTAATGAATATATAATATTTGACTTGTGATATTGAATATGAATTTATAGGTCACAAGCAGTGTAGATACGGCCTGTCAGTATGTAGTTTACTTAATCATTGCCAGTAATAGTAACAAAATGAAACCAATATTGTTTGTATGTGTTGCAGTCAATGATAGAGATGGGCGGTGCGGGCGCGGGCGCGGG